>OX352305.1:23370898-24573398 GCA_947086415.1 Pammene aurita | reverse complement strand
GACACTCAAAACTATTGGGGGTTTGTTTTGAATGCATAAATTTGTGTTTCTTGTGTACGTAAACAATGATACCACCGCCCTTTCTGTTTTTCCTTAGCTGTGTGTGCATTGTATAGTCTGCCAGGCTAAACAAGTTGCTTACTTCTGAGGAAATATTAGCTTCTGTGACTACCACTATGTCAATGATAGACCGATTACATGAGTAAATAATTTGTTGTAGGTTGCTAAAGTACTTTAAGAGTGATTTCAAGTTGACATGCACACAGATTAACTTATTGTATTTATTTTTAGGAAGTTGACATATGTAGTGGTTTAGATCAATACAATCGTATAATTCTGATACGTTTTCCCCAATATCTGACATAAGCATATTAATGACTAATATTTATATATAAGTAAATTATTTTACACTGTGGTTCAACTTTAGGCAACTAAGGTCTCAATGTCTTTTTCAGTGCGAATCCAGTAGATTTTATCCTTATCACCTTTCCTAGCAAGAACTTTACCATGCTTACACCAGACATACTTGAAATGTTGCGTATCCTTGAGTTTAGACTTCGCTTGGAATAGCAGATATTTAGTTCGACCAGTGAGTGCTTCCCGCAGTGATATTTTAGCAACGGCCTCCGCGCCTTCTAGGTCAGGCAGTAAACTGGAAGCCAAGATATCCGCGTTACGACCAGCTGAGATCCAACGTTGCTTGGTCTCGGAGTTGCTTAGCTGTACTAATATCGCTCCTGACTTGCCATCACGGGAGGGTAGCCGTCGAGCTGAACATACGCTATGTATATTGCTTTCATCTAGGGTTTTTAAGGACAATCCTACCTTTTGGGCAATTTCCAACACATTCTCATTCACTTTCACGGGGACATCCACTACCTCGACACAATCATCCATAGCGGCTTGTTCGGTAGCATCAACTCGCTGTTCGAGCGCAGCGATTCTAGTTTCTAGGTGGGTATTTTGATTTTTGAGAGCAGAGTTTTGCTTTTCGAGGTGTTTTATCTTCTCTTTAACAGCTATGGTAGCTTCCTCGAACTCATCAATCTTATCACTAGCATATCGCGCCGACTTTGTTAACTCCGCGAGCTCATGCATCACAATCTTATGCACCTCTTTGCTGATGTTGTCCAGGAGCTTCTTCAGGTTGAGGGGGGGTGCATCGGCGCGACCAGCAGCACCTTCATCGTCTTCATCTTCGTCCTCTACAGCCGACAAGAACGACGTTCGCCGGGTTGAGGATAGATGACAATTTTGGCATACCCATTCCAGCGCATCCGCCGCATGGAGCGCGGTTCGTTGCTTGTTGGTCAGCCCACTGCAATCCGTCTTTTCGTGGACAATTACTGCAAGTTAGAGCTGGACTCTTTTTATTAACCGATTTTTGGCAAACTGTACACTTAATCATAATGAGGGTAGATATGTAACAACACTCAGTACAACGGCGTATGTGTGTTCACGGTTCGCGGGGCGTGAGCGGATATAAAAATACTCTTACAAGTTTATAAGCTATTTATAAGCTAATCGTCTAGGTACTGTGTTCACATGAACTTTGTTCTGGCAACTGTACACAACAGCCGAAATGAAATTAGCCGAGTGTGTAAAAACTGTGAAACAAGTGGCACTTTCAGTAGCTTTACGACACTTTGTATCATGCTGCACTGAATTCCATACAGATTCCATGTAAGTATAGTCCGAGAGATGAATATATATATATATTTATTTATTTATTTAAACTTTATTGCACAATGAAAAAAGAGTACAAAAGGCGAACTTAATGCCAAAAGGCATTCTCTACCAGTTAACCGTTGGGCCAAACAGAGATTAATAAAAGGTAATAATAGGTGCGGGAAATTATATCGTATTATATTATTATATATTATATCGTATTGGGCAACTGTAATGATAGATGTAAGATTTATTAAATAATTAAAAAAATTAAATAAATAATACCTGTATGTAAACGTTATGTTAACAATAAAAATATACGTAGGTAACAATAATAATAATAAATAAGCTTTTTCTTTGTTATTTTATTACAAATGTATATACTTTGTTCAACACACTATCTATTGTTTAGAACGAAAAAAAAAAGTTTAAATTTTTGACATTTTCGATGAATTGCAAACAAGCGTATAATATAACCATCGTAAGCAAATATTCATGAGCACATCGGATTGGAGATAATTGTTAAATGTCATGCGTCTTGTATTTCATAATGGATTCGTCGTATTGGTAGAGAAAAAAATTATTCAATACGACGATTATCAGACAACGAGTTCCAATTAGTTCTTTATAATTCAAACCCTATGTAAGATGTCGCAAGCAATGAACTTTAAAGCGGTACAGTCCAGCCGGACACTATCAGTACTAATGTCATTATTTATGTACCCGACCTTTTCTATGCATATGAATGATGAGAAGGATGAGTAGAGAAATAATGTCGTTATAACTGACAGTGTCTGGTCAGCCATAGAGGCCTTAGTAAAGGGTGCCATGATACTAGAAAATTATTCAAAGACAGCCACAGTCGGTAAACAGTTTACAAATTTTAGCAATTTAATCATGACCCTACCTACACCTACTACCATTAGATGAACCAAGTAATAACCGACTTTCATCATATTGCCAAAAAAATAGCCTAGATACTTGAGTTATTTTATTAATTATTAATCGTATGGCATGCAATTTTAAAGGACAATCAGAGCATAGGCTAGACGTTGTCAAGCCAGGTAATCAGGTCAGGAGTGATGGAGACCAAATCTTCAGCTGGTCCAGAATAAGAGTGAAGGGGGCAGCGCCGGAAGATATGTTCAGTGGTCTGCTCTTCCTCGCCGCACTCGCAGAGTGGAGAAACCTTCCAACCCCATTTATATGTAAGGATGTTGCAACAGCCATGACCAGTCCTCAACCTGTTCAGGCGACACCAAAGTTTGCGGGGGAGATCGAACCCTTTTAATTTTTGTGTCGGATCGGTTATAAGGGTGAATTTCCCGGCCGTGTCAGCAGACCACTCCACCTTCCACCTATCCGAGATGTTAAAATTCTTCAAATTTTGGGCTGTAGCGCAGGGTGGATTCCGGGATTTTAGTCGCTGAGGGGGTGGATGACAGAACTCATTGTAAGCTGGCAGAGCAAGGTTTTTTGTGATTTTCTTGGTTTCCCTCTTCAGTGCCTGGAGCCTTCGAAGATGGGGCGGGGCAATGTGGCATAGCGACGGTAACCAGTGGACGGGCGTAGATTTGATGGTACCAGAGATGCAGCGCATAGTCTCGTTTAGTTTTACGTCTACTTTGTTGGTATGTGCGCTTTCTAGCCACACTGGGGCACAGTATTCTGCCGCCGAGTAGACGAGTGCGATGGCTGTGGTGCGTAGGCAATTAGCTGAAGCTACCCAGCTGGTACCGCAAAGTTTGTGTAGGAGATTGTTTCTCGTCGCGATCTTCTGCGAGAGTTTTGTTAGGTGAGTCCTATAGGTCAGAGACCTATCCAGAGTGACTCCAAGATTTTTCGGGCAGGGATTGTACTTTAGAGCGTTGCCATTCATGTAGACAGCTGGTTGATAATTGGCTAACTGATTGTTTAGGTGAAAACAGGCTACCTCGGTCTTGCCAATACTTGGGATAAGTCTCCACGCAGATACTTGAGTCAGACTAGGATACTTGTTTTAGTAAACTCTACTAAAATATACCGCACTTATTAAAGATCTCTCCGTCAAATATGTATTTTAGACAATATTTCAATATTTGATAATATCATCTGTTTCTAGTTTTCAACGAAACAGAAGAAGCTCCGATCGTCTCACAGACTATAACGGTCATATTGACGACGGCGTTTTATAGCGTGGAACATTTTAAAGCCAATAAAAATACTATAACAGAGATTGTGACGGCTGGTGCCAATTCTCGAATTTGGGTCGCGTATTTTATTACCGGGATTAGCATAAAATCATAACAATAGCACAGAATAATATAATAGTATTTCATACAGAAGGTCGTCTTCCCTACAAAATCAACGTTTGACAGAACTTTGAGAGATGAACGGTGACACATGACGTCTTCATAGAATTTTACCTTTCGACATTGTAGGGTTGACAAGTACGCAATTAGTATAATTGCTGGACCTGCCCCAATCTGTCTTAATCTACGTAATCTATCAGTAATTTTAATACAAAAC
The DNA here is from genome assembly GCA_947086415.1 of Pammene aurita. Classification (NCBI taxonomy): domain Eukaryota; kingdom Metazoa; phylum Arthropoda; class Insecta; order Lepidoptera; family Tortricidae; genus Pammene; species Pammene aurita. Next base: position 24,569,222 of record OX352305.1, on the reverse strand, counting down.
TAGATAAATGTACGATTTTTTTACTAGTGTAGACTTAGATAAACTACTTAAATATTTTATCTTGTCTGTGGTCATGCCGCAAATGAACGAAAGGGATTTTGACAACCCCGAAAACGTATCAGATGCGTTCCAAGGCAGTAGCTGTCACAGCGTGAAGATCGACACCCTTGACAATAGGCGTAACCAAATATTTTGTCATGATTAATGACATGATAGATACCTATACATACTTGAAGTCATTGTGAATTAACCTCTGTATAGATTAAAAACGGGTGTGAAACACTTTTTAATAAACATATAATTAGGTATTATTAGGCGAAACCTGAAGTTACCCGTTGGCTCCGGATACCAGAAGTATATTGTTGCAATTTTCATTACCTATATACCTAAACCTAGATACAATATGTCAAAATAATGATAAGTACCTAAATACAGACCTGAATCGTATTCCGATGCCAGAAAACTAATAGATCACCAACTTTTAAGACTTAGTGAGGTTCATTAACAAGTTCGTTGTTCGGATCCGAAGGTAACTTATTGATTAATCCAGAACGTGCCTGGGACTCCTGTCACTTTCAAGATTTATAGTGAACTCCCCTCGTGAACATCAATTTAGATTGGATAAAGAATATATATAGTTTATAGATGTATATAGGTAGATTTAATAGCTAAGGGATTTTAAAAATAAGATTTAAAATACAAGAAGTGGTGGGAATTTAAATGCTTCAGAACGCGGTCGAAGATTTTAATAAAAACCGGCCAAGAGCGTGTCGGGCCACGCTCAGTGTAGGGTTCCGTAGTTTTCCGTCCTTCACAGTAAGTGTCCCCACTTAAGAGTTAAAAAAATGGGCTATTTGTTACATTGAGTTGACATATTAAGTACAGAACCCTAAAATCCTTAAAACGGGCCCAAGTAAAAATAGAACTTAACATAGCTCTAAATATAGGTAGGTATGTACAAGGCATAGACATGATATCTAGGGAAAAAGTATTCGGCCACACGAAAAAACAAATCCATTTTATATGGTAAATTGCGGTGATCCGTTCAATATCTTCGCCAGCGTGCCTTATCTGACTAAATTCGGGTGCTGTCATAAGGGCTTTTGGTACACGAAAACACACATACAGTGTAAAACCGTAAACAAGATTAGAAATGACAAGACGTGACGAAATATTCAAAGGAAAGCCTAGAAAATCTTGTTACGTAAATTACTTGAGAACAAAGTTTTTCAAGATTTTTTTTATACCACGGCGGTGGCAAACAAGCATACGATCCGCCTAGACCCACGTAAACAGCTTACGCAACCTATGGACGCCTGCAACTCCGGAGGTGTCACATGCGCGTTGCCGGTCCTTTACAAAAAGGAGGATTAATTGTGTCGACGGCTAAAGGAACAAGAGGGTCCTTCGTCGTCAACACACTGGGTCCTCTTAAAGCTCTTTGGCAACCTATGTCACAAGCAGGAACACAACACTATGAGTAAGTTGGAGGTACTTCCCCAGTCGGTATCTGCTCCAGATTTTAGCAAGATGACACGCTAAGCTGTGACCTACCACACATAGCGAGATGACATTTGCAGTATCCATAGGTACTTATCTTTTGGACATAGTTTAAGGACATACCCGGGTCCGGACGTAGTGATTACAATAACGCCATAAAACACAATGCGCATGTGACACCTCTAGAGTTGCAGGCGTGGTATTTAAAAAAACTCAACAGTGATACTATTACATACTAGCCTCAGCCCGCACCTTCGTCTGCATGGAAATCGTTGTGAACTTTTAATCCCTATTCACCTAAGCGGTTAAATTTCTATGACATTTGAAGAAGTCAATATGTTTCAAAGATTTTTCTCAACTTTCAACTTTATAGACTGTGCGTTGTCGGTCTGTCTGTAGGTTACGCGGCTGTGTTTTAAATATTTGGATGTAGTTAAGTTAAAACTGTGTAACCTGCTCACAAAAAACACACTTCTTATCTTTTGAAGTATTAACTAATTCAAAACTAAGTAACTAAAATAATCTCTGTCAATGATATTGAATCTACTTCTGACTTGAGTGGTATCTAGAGAGGGGTAGGGGTGAGTAAATGCTGAGTATTTACTCAGTATTTATACAAAGCACCCAGTAAATACCCGTATTTACACATTTCGGTGGGTAAAAACTATTCATCATCCTATCCAGGCCGATTTCGACCATGGCGACTGGTTCGCGCTGGCTAGTGAGAGCGACGTTCGTGGGCTCTCAGGTGACTGACGTAGCCTATTTTAGCAGTAATGTACGGCCACATTCACTGCAAGTCAGCACCCCTCCGACGAAATGATAGTTTATGGCCGCAGGTGGTCGGGCCTTCAACTAGTCACGCTTCGCGTCGAATTCTACTTGTCTCTGATCTTCGAAGGCTTGCACTTTTTTCCTCACTGCATGCCTCCACTTTGGCCGGCTTTGCGCCAAAGTCTCCCAGTGCAATGGCTCAATGTCATCTCCGCATGGCGCTTCAGCACATCTTTGTAGCGCAAAAGTTGGGCGCCCTGTTTCCGCTTACCACTTTGCGGCTCAGAGTAGAAGATGCGCTTAGCCGACTGGCTAGCAATGTCCAATGGCAGACTTGCCATTGGACATTCGGGAGACATGACCACACCATCGCAGCTGTCGCCGCATTAGATAGGCTTCAATGCCGCTGACATTAGCACGGCGTAGAAGATATGTTCTTATGTCGCGCAGGCATTTCTTGTGAAACCTATCCAATATGCGAAAGTGCTTTCGGTAGAGGCACCATGATTCAGAGGCATACAGGAGATTGGGCAGGACTATTGCCATATACACAGAGACCTAGGTAAAAACGATTACTAATAAAATATTTTAAAAAAACCGGCCAAGTGCGAGCCGGACTCGCGCACCGAGTCGGGTAGTAACTTAAAAACTATTAAAATATTTTAAAAATTATTATACATGATGTAACTAAAATGTACAGTTTTCGCAATTTTTCCTTTATCTGTGCTATAAGACGTTGCTTCGTACCAAATTTCAAGATTCTGAGTTCACGGGAAGTACCCTGTAGGTTTTGATTCCCTTGCGAGCTTCGAAAATTTGCGGAAAGGAGATCGTCAATTCTGGGCCACCTGATATAAACCGTATACAGTTTGTACTGCAATGTAAAATAAATACTCATTTTATTACTAAAGTAGACAAAATATTGCAAAAAAATGAAACGGGAATTAGAAATACTAAATAAATAATCATTATGTTGATTTTTCCGCGATTAAAATACAGCAAGACAAGTCGTTAACGTCCTTATGGCATTGACATAAAGTTTAACTTCACCCTGGCCTGAAACGGGATTGTTTTTTGGTTTGACACTGTCAATGTATACCGTTACAAAATCTGCGTTTTGACACTGTTCGGTAAGTTAGAACATTGTAATATTAAAATAGTATCTAAGCCTACGAATACGAAAGTTTAAATTAGAAATCGACTGTATTAAAACGCCTAAAGATTGAAAATGCGTATTTTTGCATTTTTGATCGGAGTTTGAATACTAAAAGTGGGTTTCATAATGGCATAATATCATGCTCCTTCGATAACGAAACGCATCTTTTTTTAAATTTTGCAATGTCAGATACTAGTGCTGTCGCACTTAACGGTGGTAAACCTTATCCCTTCGCAATAGGTGTTAGGAATGTTCAGTTAATAGTATCAACGATGGTTTGACAGCCGCCTTTGTTTACCGAAATACAGGAACTATAAATGCGGTCAAAATATGACTTTTTATTATTTCATCATGATTCCCGTTTTGTTTTCAAGTCCGCTTTTGTACATTATCTTTAAAAATCGGTACTTTTTTTACATTAATATATAAATCATAGGCAAGCACGCTTTCAAATATTGTCCTTGTCAGATTCAAGTTTTAAATGCATGATTTTTCAATTTTCCCATTAGATTTCGCAATATTTTTACCACCATCCTGATCTAGAAATTATGACGATTCTTCAAAGGTAAGAACCATTCCTAAACGGTCCTAAATAATCTGGGCCAGATCACCTAACAAAAATTGACGATCTCCTTTGCGCCATAAACGGCTGTATCTTTTGATTGCGTCGGCTTAGAAGTTTTATTTTCACAGCTCCAAAGGACAGTACAGACTTGAGTATTTGATATAAATTTCAGTTTGATACCTCTACGCGTTCCTGAGAAAAAGGGATTTGACAGACGGACGGACGGACGGACGGGCGGACGGACGGACAGACGGACAACAAAGTGATCTTATAAGGGTTCCGTTTTTTCCTGTCAAGGTACGGAACCCTAAAAAGTATTTTTTTTTATACCACGACGGTGGCAAACAAGCATACGGCCCGCCTGATGTTGAGCAGCTACCGTAACCTATGCAACTCTAAAGGAGTCACACGCGCGTTGCCGACCTTTTACAAAAAGGAGAATTCACTGTGTTGATGGCCAAAGGAACAAGAGGATCCCCCATCATCAACACACTAGGTCCTCTTTGAGCTCTTTGGCAACCTTACTCACCAGCAGGAACGCAACACTACGAGTATGAGTAGGGTCTAGTGCTATTTGGCTGTGGTTTTCTGTTAGGTGGAGGTACTTCCCTAGTCGGGCTCTGCTCCAGATTTGAGCGAGATGAGAAAGTATGATTTAAGATCCAAATTGTTATTTATTGAATAGTTCTAACGTGTATTAACGATATTTATATTATAGCATTTATAGCACGCAAAGAGGATGCTTAGTTATTGAAAAAAAGGTAATTATCAGTGAGTGGCAATAAGGACCAGGTTAGAATCCACAGGACCACCATTGGGTTACTGGAATAACCATGTAGACGGTAAATCGAACCTTCGACCATTAGCAAACCTGACCCCGTACAAACAAAAGTGCGTGTTTATGCGCACTTACGTCCCTTTTATTAAAGATTTTTTAAGGAAAATTCAAAAATGTTTTACCGATCATGTTCAAAGTCATCATTTTAATGGTGTTTTTTAGGCCCTATTCTCCGGGCATTTTCTCATATTTTTTTGAACTTTGGTTCAAAAGTTATACTCGTAGAGGGATAAACATTATTTTGGCCGTTAAGACGATTTTTTAATTTATCAAAAAAAATATATTTAGAAACATTCAAGTTATTTTTGAAGACCCAGGAATGATGTGTCACACATTGACAGTTTCTGATTTTTTTTGGTGACAATTAGTTACAAGTATGGAGTGCCCCACTTAAAAATTATTTTTTTACTACTTTGACTACATAATCCAGTAGCAGCTTACAAAATACACATATATTTCAAATTTCTTTGGCTCTGCCAGCACTCTACATAGTTTATACCGACCAATTTGAGTATAAACGAGTAAATACGGGAATATTGAGTAAATACTAAGTATTTACTCGGTATTTACTCACTACCCATCTCTAGTGGTATCTAAATAAAATACCGGTATATTAACACGAATAATGTCCAGAGATCGACAAAAAAATGTGAAAAACTCCGTCCTTCATCGCCAGCGGTAGGATACCTCGTATATCATAATAATGGATAGTTTTTGTTATCTTAACACTTCGTATTAAGTTTCTTCACTCGGGATTTTTTGGACACGTTCTTGGGAATAAGAGCGATTTACTAATTGTGGTTGGTAGAAGGTTTTTGTCAAGTCATGTATATATAGTGTACTAGCTTTTGCTCGCGGCTTCGCTCGCGTTAAATTCGGGGTAACAAACCATACAAACTTCCACCCCCCATTTTAGGGAAGTGGGGGGTTAGAAAGAGACAAAAAGTAGCCTATGTCGCTCTCCATCCCTTCAACTATCTCCACTTAAAAAAACACGTCAATTCGTCGCCCCGTTTTGCCCGGAAAGACGGACAAACAAACAAACAAACAAACAAACACACACATACACTTTCCCATTTATAATATTAGTATGGATTTCTAACAATACTTATGTAGGTACTTAAGTACTAGCCATCTGAAGTGAAACATTGTGACTAAAACATAATAATTAATAATTATGCTAAAATTATTTTCTAAAACAGTTCGATATGTTCTGATTTTTAATCCGTTTTTTGGGGAGTAGATAATGTATTAAAAAATCTTTGACAGATACGGTACGATAAAATGAATAGATATATCCATACCAAATGTAATGTTAATAGATTTTTGTCGCTGCTTTTGTCAAACTTTACATCTAAAGAAGTTGTATTTCTGAAAACCAATGTCACTAAGGCATTTGGCGTTACGCAATCTCAATTGACATGAACTTGATAACCAATTTATAACAAGTAAAGGATTATATGGATAAGCTTTAGGATTATATGGATAAGGTTAGTTAACACAGATTCAATCATGTTTAATCAATGCTAAATTAAAATCAAAGCAATAATTATAACATTTATAACCAACAATCGTTAACAAATAAAAGTTGTATTAAAAGTCTTTTTCATAATTTATAAATAAAACTTTTTCTCTCACACACACACTAACATCCATATACCTACATTCATATATTACACCTTAAGAATCCTTAATGTCGTGTAAATATATTTTTAATTTTAAATGTGAACTATGTCCTGCAAACTATAGTTATAAACAATTTGAACTGAGCTCATCCACTTAGTGTCTTATCTTTTGTGTGTAAACCGCAGGCGCACGTGCCACTATGAAAAAAAGGGTTTGGCTACCTGTTAGCGTTTATTGAATATCTGCTATATGGACCACGGAATAAGATTCAATATCAACTAATACGAAAAAACCTCTAAGTTCTATACGATTGCACCCAGTACAAGCGATTCAAATGCTCTAGAACCAGCGTAACTCGACACCGAGATCCGAAACAAAAGTGCGTAATTGGAGATCGCGCTTGCACTGGTATTCCGAGCGCACGGCTAGTTAGCGATTAGGAAGCAATTGTAATTTTCCCGAACGGGCAGGTAAAACAGGGTTGGATTCTGATTAAATCATTTAGGTGGATGTACGATTTACAAATATCTAATATATGAAATATATATACATATATAATAGATTTTAATAAATATTGGGTATGTTAAAATTATTATCAGACATGTAAATAATCAACTATTTTAAAATTGCTTTCTTAATTTTACAGCTTAGACTTACTTTTACCTATAGCAAATTATGTACTGAGAATAACTCAATTCAAATATAAATAATATGAATCTACATTATAGTTCTGCTTGTTATCATAATTCGAATGTGTTGTAGAAAAATATAAAAATATATATATTTACAGTACATATTAGTCAACAAAAATAATCATATTAATCTTTTCATCATATTAATTTCATTTTTTTTTCTAGATTAATTAACGTGCCTACAACTATTCCTCGAATGAGGGTTTGTCATGTTTATTACATTTCTTATCAGATTTACAAACGTTTTAAAAGAAAATAAATAAATAACAGATTTTAATAAATATAGGCTGAGTATGTTACAATTATAATCAGTCCTTTAAATACTCAAAGTCAAAGTCAAAAATGTATTTATTCAAGTAGGCATAGCAACAAGCACTTTCGAATCGTCAGTAACGATTATTATCTTAAGCTATTATATAATTAATAGAAATATATTGATGCAATTATACAAAAAAAAATACGGGTCAAAATGTATCATAATAATTTCACAATAAAATCGACAAAACTTAAAAGATAAAAAAATGTATAATAAAATACTAGTTTAGAATGTTTCTAGAATAAAATGCAAATGTCAGAAGGAAAATTTAAATCATTATTTTTTAATAAATCTTCTATACTATACTATAATAAAATAATCGTCTTCTATACTATAATAGGCTTTAGAAATTCATATTATTTATATTTGAATTGAGTTATTCTCAGTACATAATTTGCTATAGGTAAAAGTAAGTCTAAGCTGTAAAATTAAGAAAGCAATTTTAAAATAGTTAAGTATTTATATGCCTGATTATAATTTTAACATACCCAATATTTATTAAAATCTATTATATATGTATTTCATATATTAAATATTTGTAAATCGTACATCCACCCAAATGTTTTAATCAGAATCCAACCCTGTTTTACCTGCCCTTTCGCGAAAATTACAATTGCCTCCTAATCGCTAACTAGCCGTGCGCTCGGAATACCAGTGCAAGCGCGATCTCCAATTATGCACATTTGTTTCGGATCTCGGTGTCGAATTACGCTGGTTCTAGAGCATTTGAATCGCTTGTACTGGATGCAACCGTATAGAACATAGAGCTTTTTTCGTATTAGTTCATATTGAATCTTATTGCGTGGTCCATATAGTAGAAATTCAGTAAACGCTAACATGTGGCCAAACCATTTTTTCCATAGTGGCACGCGCGCCTGCGGTTTACACACAAAAGATAAGACACTAAGTGGATGAGCTCAGTTCAAATTGTTTAGACATTACTTGGGGAATACGCCTTGCCAAATGCAGTGACCAGGGGGCTTAGCCAAGATGACAATCGTTTGCAGAAAAGGAATAGAAAGAAACGCTATCCGTCTCTCTATCGCAGTAATGAAGAGTGAGCGAGAGCATGTAGCGATTCGTTTCGTTTTCTGCAAACGATTGTCATCTTGGCTACGGGGCCTGATAAACCTATTATAGTCATTTTCAATTGAAATAAAATAATTTCAAACGAAAGACACAGGTATGACGTCTTATATCTTACTGAAATATGTAGATCTGTAAAAGACAGGTGTTAAGTAAATATCCCTTAATAATAGTTTCATAATTTAATTTCTAATTGATTAAGGTTACTTTACATTTATACTCGTAATACATGGTAACCATTCGTGAGCCTTACCCAACAATTTACATATTGGAATTACGAATATAGTAAACCTTACCACAAGTACGTTAAACCCATGCAACGTACCTAATCCTTTTGGTGTGAAATTGTAATATTAGGATTAAGCTCTTACGCAGAGAAACCGCACTAAAATTTCTGCTAAAATTACTTCTATAAGCACAGATAATCTGCAGTATGCTCTCTCGTAGGTCATTCCCTGATGTCTGAGGATCGTGGTCAGCATCAGGGTTTTATCTGGAGCGGATGATCTGCCTCCACCGGTTTCTGTCAAGCGCGTCTCTTACGACCGTGTAGAATTGCGGAGACGACGAATCTTTCACTTGATCGGCCCATCTGGTTGGTGAACGACCGCGCGATCTCCTTTTGCCCTCAGTGTTCCCCACCACAATCAGTTTTTCGAAATTTTCGTCGCCCCTACGCATTGTATGACCGAAATACGAAACAATGCCTTGCTGGCATATGGTGGACGACTTTTTTTTTCCTAGCTGGGTCAAGACTCAAGATCGATGTATTGGTACGTCTTGCAGTCCAAGGTATCCTCAACATTGGCTTCCAGCACCACATTTCCAATGCATCAATCCTTTGTCTTTCCCGGGCTAAGATTGTCCACGTTTCTACTCAATACAGGAAGATTGGGAATACTAGAGCTCGTATCAATCTAATTTTGATTTTAATACCAATTCCTCTTTTCTTCCAGATGTTATTTAAACGGGTCATAGCATCTTTTCCCATCAGCATTATGCACTTGATCCCATATCACATAAGTAGCACAGCTTGGTTGTAACATACTTATTACTACGGTATTTTACATTTGTCTTGAACACTTGGAACATGCCCTAGAACTTTATTTTATTGTAAATGAAGACATAAACTGTAGTGAGCTGTTATGTTATTTTTATTTTTTTTTATTTATACAATTTAATTACACAGCATGACAGTTATTACACTAAAGTACTGTGAAATTACAATTTAAGGCTTATTTCAACCGACTCCAAAATTTCTCAATTCGTCTTTGGTTTTGCTTTTTTTTTAATGTATGTTCACTGATTATTCGAAGGCGGCTGGACCGATTTGTAAAATTATTTTTTTGTTTAATAGATTATACTAGACAGTTGGTCCCATTGTAACTAGGTCAGAATCTGATGATAGGATCCTAGAGAAATCGAGGGAACTATTCAAATATTATAGGCACACTGTTTAGGGGCTATCCTGGTTTGTGGATGCTGAATATGAACTCCAAGTACGAGATATTAATTTAATTATAAAATTATACAAAATGTATGCGGAGCCGAGTTATTGCCGCGGTGGTAGTTGATGGGTAAGTCACGTGATCATTTGACTGCCCCCCGCTGGTGCTTCACCCCGCGGTCGCCCTGCTGGAGTGGTACGCGACATGCCGGCGGACCTTGAAGTGTCATCATCTTCAACTGGTGTTTCCACGGGTAAGGGACAGATATTGCTGAAGTCTCTACGCAGCAGACCAGTGGCGGTTTGAATTTCTGCAACTCGGTTGATACCGTCGCGCCCTGGAAATACTCGGCGTATTCTTCCTAGTAGCCATTTTATTGGAGGCTGTTGCTTATCTTTTATAACGACGAGGGTTCCAATCTGTAGTTGCCCGTTCGTCGACTGCCTCCATTTAGTTCGGATCTGAAGTTCGCTTATGTACTCCAATTGCCAACGTGCCCAAAAGTGCTGGCGTAGTTGCTGCATCTTCTGGTATCTGTCCACTAGCCTTGTACGCGAAGTGAAATCTGCTTCTGGGATCGCTGTCATACTTCGTCCTATTATGAAGTGGCCAGGAGTGAGTGGCAATAAGTCATTCTGGTCCGAGCTAAGTGGGGTCAAAGGTCGGGAGTTCAAAAGTGCCTCTATAACTGTCAGTGTGCTATACAGATCCTCATACGTTAGATGTGCCGAACCTAGTACGCGGCGTAAATGATGTTTTACGGATCGTACACCAGCTTCGTGTAGACCTCCGAAGTGTGGTGCATATGGAGGCAAAAAATGAAAATTTATATTTTCAGTAGTTATAGTATCTGAGATGTCAGACGCGTTTTGCGCAATGAAAGATTTGAGCTCGTTGGCCGCGCCTACGAAATTTGAGCCGTTGTCACAGAATATATCTATGGGCTTACCCCTGCGAGCAATAAACCTCTTAAGAGCGGCAATAAAATTTGCCGTGCTCAGGTCACCCACTAGCTCGATGTGTACGGCTTTAGTTTTGCAGCACACAAATATGCAAATATAGGCTTTTACGAGACGACAACCACGCCCCCTACGATTGGCCATCATGATTGGCCCGGCGTAGTCCACATTGACTTCCAAGAATGCGGAGCCTGGTTGAAGCCTTTGTTTCGGTAGGTTGCCCATGATTGGAGTTACGGTACGACCTCCGAATCGACGACAAGTTACGCATTGGTGTGCGATCGATCGCGCTATGTTACGACCGCCAATAGGCCAATACCGTTCTCTTATAGAATACAGCAAGTGCTGAGGACCGGCGTGCATGAGAGCTTTGTGTTGACATTCGAATAACAATTTAGTCAGACGATGATTTTTGCTTAATAGAATCGGATGAACCTTGTCATATTCATAATCTGAATTCGACAATCTACCACCTACCCTAATTAAATTTAAGTCGTTCGTGTCTATGTACGGGTTCAGTGATAAGATCGCGGATTTTTTAATAGACGTTCCCAATTTTAATTTAGTATATTCTGTGGGAAACGATTCCTTTTGTGAAATTAAAATTAGTTGCTTCAAGGCATTGTCTAATTCCTCAGCGCTGAGTGGCCCACTCCTTTTGTTGGACCTGAAGCGTGTGTTGTGAATAAACCGCGCAATGTATGCGAAGGTGCGTTGCATGCGTTTCAGGTCGGAAAATTTGCTGAACGGGAATGGCTCATCAGAGCTGGAATCGACTGCCAGGCATATATTTTGAGATTTAATTTCCGGTAAGTTATTGGTATTTATTTTTGTGTTTAAGTTAGGCCACGATTGTTCTGGCTGGGATAAAAATTGTGGACCGTTCCACCATAATTTATTGTGTACTATTTCACTTGCTGTCAATCCACGTGAAATGTGGTCTGCGGGATTTTCGTTGGTTGGAACATGCCTCCAAGTGTGGTTAGCGCAAGTGGACTGTATCTCTGTAATTCTGTTACGAATAAATGTTTGCAACCTACTTGGATGCATACCCAACCAATTTAAAACGATTGTAGCGTCAGACCATAGATAGCAACTGTCAAATTGCAGTCTCATAGATTTCAGTATCTTGTCTAGCAATCGAGACCCTAGTAAGGCTGCGCATAACTCTAAACGAGGGGTGGTTAAAGGCTTAAGTGGAGCCACCTTCCCCTTTGAGCACAGCAAGTTGACAGTCACTTCGCCATTGGCGTTTGTTGAACGTATATACGCACAAGCTCCGTAGGCTACCTCAGATGCGTCCACGTAGATATGTAATTGTAAGTTGACAGGATTGTGACAAATTACATGTCTGGGGATCTGAACTTCGTTGAGATTATGCAACGTAAGCACAAATGCTTGCCAGACATCTCTAATGTCGTCAGGGACAGCAGAGTCCCATGATAGCTGGTGCAACCACAACTTTTGCATCATGACCTTGGCTTCAAGAACGGTTGGTGCGACTAAACCTAAAGGGTCAAATATCTTAGATATAGTTGACAAAATACTTCGCTTAGTGACAAAGCCTTTAAAGTCCACATCGGTTGTGACGCACAAACTGTCGGCGACGCTGTTCCAGGTAATACCTAAAACCTTAGAGCTATGCTCGGGGCATAGGTCCAGGTTTCCTTCGGCGCCTACTGTCTTGTCATTAGCTATGTTTAGAAGCACGGTAGTGTCGTTTGATCTCCATTTTCTCAGTGGAAAACAAGCACTATTCAAAGTTTCAGTCAGCTTTGTATAAATCATGGTGGCGCCCTCTACCGAGGAGCATCCAGAGATAAGGTCATCTACATAAAAATCCCTAGCTATGATTTCCTTTACAATCGGATCGTTGCACTCCATTGATAATTGTCGTAAACAACGGATAGCTAAAAATGCCGCCGATGATGTACCATAAGTCAAGGTATTTAAATGAAATGTTTTTATAGGTTGGGAGGGGTCGTCCCTCCATAATATTTGTTGTAAAGGTCGCTGCGATTCCACGACGTCACACTGGCGATACATTTTTGCTACGTCAGCAGTCAAGGCCACGTCATGTTGTCTAAAACGCATTAAAATTGAAAACAAATCATCTTGTATTGTTGGCCCGACTTGCTGCAAATCGTTAAATGAATAGCCAGATGACGATTTAGCCGAACAATCGAAAACAACCCGTAACTTACTAGTAATACGGTCGATTTTCAAAACTGCGTGATGTGGAGCAAAATAGGTAATTTGCGACCTATCGTTATGCGATTCACTCATATGGCCTAGTTGTATATATTCGTGAATGAATTTTGTGTAGGATTCTTTTAATTCGGGGTTCCTTTGTAACTTATTTTCTAACGAAAGAAACCTTTGCTTAGCTAAACAGTAACTATCGCCTAATAAACTAGGCGATTCTTTCAGTGGAATGGTAAGCAAAAATCGACCGTCAGGTAAACGTGTCGTGTTTTGTGCAAAACTATGTTCACATTCCATCTCTTCGACTGTCAAAGACGACGAGTCGTATAATATCGAGTCTAGTTCCCAGAATTTAGCTAATTGTTTTTGTATTGTGCAATTTTCTATGTTAGTTTTATTTAGTGCTCGTACGCTTGTGTTATTTTGTACATGTGAGAACCCGCATATATCCATGACGCCTGGTACTGAACCTCCTAGAACCCAACCTAATTTTGTTTCATGTAAAATTATGTTCGTATTGTCTAACTCGATTTGTTCTGAGCCCAACAAGGTCCAAAATATATTGTTTCCTAGTAGAATATCAATATTGGACGTTTCGTAAAATGTAGGATCAGCTAAGTTGACATTTTTGGGAATATTGAAGGTTTGAATATTTATTGGTTCACTTGGCCATGGTTTAGTTATGTTAGGTATGACAATGCAACTTATTTCGCTACAATAATCGCTGTATTTAGACTTTATATTAATCGTACAAGTTTTATTTAGTACCGATTCATTGTTGTTTATTCCAGTTATCGAAGTTAAAACATCTTTTGTTTCTAGATTCAATTCCGAACACAATCGTTCAGTTACAAAGTTCAGCGTACTACCGTTATCAAGCATAAGACGGACGGGACGATTATTAATGTTTTTTGTGTATACGTCGACTATAGCAGTGGACAATACCCCTGGTCGCGGCTCGGCGCATACCAAGCCGACGGAGGCAAGCGCGGTGGCCGCGCCGTCCACCTGGCCAGCAGGCGCAGGCGCGGGTGACTCGGGTGCGGGCGCGGGCACAGGCGCGTGCGCGGGCGGCGAGGTGGCCGCCGCCGGCAGCGCGAGACCGCTGCCGCTAGGCACGCTGTTATCATGCGTCGTCGCTGCAGTCGAGTGCAGGATAGTGTTATGTTTTTTCCTACAAATTCTGCATGGGCTTAAACGACACTTGCTAGTCCTATGTCCGTAACGGAGACAATTGACGCACAGGTTCAAACTTTGGGCCCTGTATTCCCTATCTTTTGCATTTAAGTCTAGAAATGTTTTGCAATTATAAATGTTATGAATACTCGAGTTGCACACAGGGCAGGCCTTGGTATTGTTGTTAGTATTAATATTCGTTTTAGTCGGAGAATTATAGGTAACCAAGGATCGCTGCTTCTCTTGCCTAACATTTCTTTGTTCGATAGTTTCTAGTAAATCTGCTCGCATCCTAACAAATTTGACCAAGTCGTCAAATGTGTTAGAATCGCCGTCTAAGGTAAGCCTGTATTTTTCCCACTCAAATAACGTTTGAGCATCGAGCTTGGTACACACAATATATGTTAACAAAGTGTCCCACTTATCAACTGGTTCTTTTAATAATTCTAAAGATTTTAGATTTTTAATGAAAGTATCAATTAATCTGCGTAACTGAAATGCTGTATCTTTTTGCACTGGAAATACGCTAAACAAAGCCTTAACGTGATTAGATATGAGTAAGCGTTTGTTATTGAATCGTTCACACACAAGCTCCCATGCAATTTTGTAGTTTGACGCACTGAATTCTATTGATCTTATAACGAGCGATGCACTACCTTCTAAGTAAGAGCGTAGGTAATGAAACTTCGTTATATCGGATAAACTAGTATCGTTATGAATCATGGATTCATACATATCCCGAAACTCCAACCACTGGCTGTACGTACCGTCAAACTTATTGAGGTTAATTTCAGGCAACTTGACCTTTGTGTGCTTCACATCCGTCACCTTCACATCGGCTGGCGGCGATTTAGCATTACTGCCCGCAGGTCCCTCCGCCTCGCTCAGCATGAGCTGGGCGCGAGCGATGCTGCTGTAGTACGATGCCTCAAAAGAATTGCGCTGGCTGTATTGCTCGGCAGCGTCCTCTTGGGCACATTCGATCTGTAATTGTATGTCATGGAAGTCGTTAAACACTAATTCCAACCTTGAAATGCGTAACTCGAGCTCAAACTTTTGGTGAGGAGTCAACTTTGCTGGTAATTCATGTAAATAGGTATTGAAATTAGTTAACTGAGCCTTGCAAGTTCCACGGCGTTTAATGTGTTCCTTTAAAGCGGCTTCAGACATTGTTTACCTCCAAACACGACACTGTAATGCAAAATAGCCAAAAGGAAATGAATGTAAACAACACTTACTCGTGATTATTGATTATAGGTTAAGATTATCGATCACTATGTTCTTTGTAGGTTTTAATGTCCGTGTATCTAGTAGTTAACACTTGACTATTTGTTATACTCTTGATTTATGCACTAAAAGTTAAAATAATTGCACTTTGACCACAATAACAAAGAAACTAATAAAATTTAGGTAAAATTGCAATACACCGGCGACTAGTACTGGCGGCGTAAACAACTGATTTTTACCGTTAACTGCAGCTGCAACTCGATAATCATGTCTAACTAGATATCTATAGTTGCACTGTATGAGGATTTGTAGTAAGTACACTGTCTTGTATATACGTAATTAATTTATAATTTACGTTGTATTTAATTTGTGAAACTAGTAACTTTTGAAACTGATAGGTACCTATGTGGGCACGTAAGACAAAGGGAGTGGATTGGGAACTTAGCTGGTTTCTAGTAATCCTGGGCTTCTGGTTCCTTAAATCCGTCCATGTAGGCTAGTAGATCCCTCTTGTTGTGTATTTAGTGGACTTAGCTTGTTTCTTGCGGCGAACTCGACGAATACAGCTTGTAATTTCGAATAGTTAACTGCGCGGTGACAATGGCGGATGCACGGACACGTTGGCTGGACAGTTAATTCGTATTTACTTGCTGGTTCTTCACTTGTAGGTTCGAAGACCAATGTTTAGGGGCTATCCTGGTTTGTGGATGCTGAATATGAACTCCAAGTACGAGATATTAATTTAATTATAAAATTATACAAAATGTATGCGGAGCCGAGTTATTGCCGCGGTGGTAGTTGATGGGTAAGTCACGTGATCATTTGACTGCCCCCCGCTGGTGCTTCACCCCGCGGTCGCCCTGCTGGAGTGGTACGCGACACACACTATACTCGTAGTGATTTGAGTATTTTTTAGCTCGAGCTCGGGTATTTGCTTTTGGAAAAGTGGAGGCTAAGTGAAGTCTGTTCTTTTTTGTTTAAAATTATGACCTTATTGTAGGTACAAAAATACAAACGACCATACCACTCTAATATGGCCTAAATATTGACACGAGAGCGCAAAAAGGCCGCGTGACCGACTAGTAGGCAGTTTAGTCGCGCTTAGACGTGTTGTCAAAATGCAGTTGAAAATATCCATGCGACTTTACTTACTGGCTCATTTAAACGGTAACCTAATATATGTAGAATATATACATACTACAAAAATGTGCATGGTATGAACATACCGCTCTATCACCCAGGTTCTTGACGTAACAGTGTAGATACGCCGCCTGTCCGACGGCAGCAGTGTAATCACGCTTTGTCGCGTTATCGAAGTGCGGTTCCCCGCCTTCTGTCACGTTGTAGCTGGTTGTCGTGTTGAAAAGATCCAGGTCGCTGACACCGCCGCCGCCGGACGACATGCCTGTTGACAAAATAAAATAAGCCATTATTATAATATAAGAGGAAGACCCCCTGAGACATGGTGGTCCACTGTCAAAAATGAACTGAAAGCGCAGAATGTAACCCCCATGACAACCCAGGATAGAGCATCCTGGCGCCGCCTTACAAGGAGGCCTGACCTCAGATAGAACTGGGACTAAGGGAAGGAAGAAGAAGAAGAAGAAGATTAATTATAAATTAAAGAGCGTTGTTAGCCTGGCTGTAAGACGTCCGACTTTCAATCCAAAGGTCTCTGGTACGAACCCCGGCTCGTACGAATGAGTTTTTCGGAACTGATGTACGAAATATCAATTAATATTTACCGCTATTTGGTGAAGGAAACATCTTAAGGAATCCTGCATACTTCTGGCGAGAAATTCAATAGCTGTCTGTGACATCCACAACCCGCTTTGGGCCAGCGTGGTGACTGTAGCCCCATCCCACTTGTGCATGAGAGGAGGCCTGTGCCCAGCAGTGGGACGTATAGGCTAATATATTGTTGTTATTAAAAATAATCGTTTATGGTTTCCACGCCATAATGCACAAGAAGTAGGTACGCATAGATTGAGGGGTAGCCACAATAACCTGAAGTTATTGCTGAAGTGATGTGAAACTGTCGTTTCCAAAAAGCACCGGATTGATGTCTTATATAAGAAGTAAGCTTTTTAAGTAGATAGGAATACTATTCTAGTTTTATGTAGAAAATAAATTTTAAATTTTAATCTTATTTTTTTATTTGTATGTTTTGAACTCATATCTATTGCTTATGTCAAATTTTGTGTAATTTAATTCTTATGTATGGATATTTGTTATCTGAATTAATGCTAGTTATGTAAACTTGTGAAGCAGTAGGTATTCTAATTGAAAATACTTTCGCAGAAGGTTCCCTTCCAACTTGATTATTATTGAAAGACATATCTTTCGGTATTGTATTAACCTAATATTTACATTTTACACATTTATGTATCTAGGCTAAAACATCGACCAAGTATTATTCTGTAGCAATATTAAATTATTTCACGGTTTCCTTTATTACGGCTCCTTGATAAATATTCAAAGGAAATTGAAAACGCTAAAGGGTAGATACAAATATTTGTAAAAGAAATAATAAATTAATTTATTTGCAATTAAATGTTTCATTTAACTTATAGCAGTGTAGGTATGTATTTTATATTAAAAAAAACGTAAAAATGAGACGGTAGAAACCCTTTCATTATGTTCCAATCTCATGTGTAAGTAGATTTACTTAACTTTAAGAAACTAAATAAATTTGATTTTATTTTATTATTTATTTACATATGGATCTTAAAAGAAAATTTAAATAAAAAAACAATATACTCCCAAAAATATTTTTGATACACATTTTTATTGCTGAATCTACTGTAACTAGCATTGTCATGTAAATTATGGAAGTATAGGTACCAAATTTCAGCTCAATCAAACAGTAGTATTGGTTAAAATTCAACTTACAAGATTTGAAGCCATACATTTACGGGAAACATATGACAACAATATATGATCTAAACAATATCGAAAAAACATATACATAGTTTGAATATATAAACATTTAGAAAGCCATAAAATTGTTTGTTTTGAACTCTAGAACCGATTAAGTATATCATATATATTCAATCCTTACGGGGAATATATGGTCATACACTTTCACGACCAGGAACCCGACTGCCGGGTTCTCTCTTCGTAGCTACTACGCGCTACATACGACAAATACGTGGCTACGGGCTACGAGCGTAGCGCGTAGAACTAGGTGGTACGGAAAGTGTTAAACAAAACTAGAATATCTATAAAAACAAAACACCAATTAAGTGAACAGCATTTTATTTCATTTTGCTTTTCAATGTTAGATTTATCGTGTTGTAATAATTTAGTAAAAACTTCGCATCCAGTGCGCAAGTCAATAGACTATACAAATCATCAGTTTTCAATGGCTACCTTCGACTCATTTTTATCGGTCGCATGTACACATTGCAATATACATATTGCAATCAAATTTTCTAAATATTTTTGCCAAATATAAAAATTCAAACGACCGACCGAAAAGTAAATCGCTTCACGCACAAGGCGTCTTGGAAGATTTTTCCCGCACTTATTCATACACGTTCATATTTAAGTACCACACACACGGGCCGATAAGATGCAAACAAAGGCTTCCGGCGTGATACCCCTACGACACGCCTCACATGCCACAGATCACTGAAGTTACCGTACCGTTCCCGACTCAATGAGCGCGCAAAGACGTTGTGTGCAATTCTTAATCATGCGCAAAATGATTTTATTTTTATAAATTTCGATTTCCTTGATAATGTTTTTTTTAGGTAAGACACATAAGGACAATTACAAGAGGGATATTTATAGAATTTGGATGCAAAGTGACCAGTTACATCCCTTGAAAAGTCCTTAGTGACTTTAGAGCTTGTTTTGTATAGAGGTATTGTATCTTTTAAAGAGATAAAGGTACAAGTTTCAGTTCTTTTATTCGTGCATTCCATGAATTTTAAATTATTTCATTTATAACCTTGAAAATGTACAAAAAAAACTACAAATTTGATTGAATAGTAACATACACTAGTATTTGTAATCTATGGCAATACTTCGATACTCGTTACCTCTTGACACAGTGCGACACCTCACTCAAAGAGTACCTACACTCAGATCAAAGAAGAACGAGCGTATCCTTTTGTTCATATCTCAGTTATGGCTTTGAACATTTATGAATAGAACTGTCACGTTGTCAACATGTATAGGAACTACGATTTTCTTCGAATCAATGACGAAATTCGAAGCCCTTTGAAATAGACAAAAGTAAGCTTACTTTTTAGCCTTTGAGAAAATGTTAGAAATATAACTGATTGTCATTAAGGTATGTTTTATTCAGTTGAGTTATCCTTGAGTATAGTTTCGCAGCACCGGGTGGCGCAGGACCGGTCATTGTGGCACTCTTTGGGGGAGGCCTATGTTAAGCAGTCGACGTCTTTCGGCTGATATGATGATGATGGTGATGAGTATAGTTTGAAAGTAAAAGAAAACTAAAAATACCCAATTATCCAGCTGAGTAAGTAAGTATCAATGCCTGTAAGGCTTAACTACCTTTTTTTTGTTCTCAACTTTTGTACAGTTATACAAAAGTATGCGATTTTATTAATTAACCGACGAAAAAAACGGAGGAGGTTTTCAAGTCGACGCGTATATATATATTTTTTTTTATGTATGACCACGCATAACTTTTTACAGAGTAGTTCGATTTTAATAATTATCTTTTTATTGGAAAGGGTATACCCCGAAATTGGTCCCATATAAATTTGGAAAAAAAATTCCAACCAGGAAAATAGGGGATGATTGATTTTTCACTCACCGATTGTAGCGTATGACCACAATAACTTTTTACAGAGTAGTCCGATTTTCTGGAAAAAAATCCTACCCTAAGGGTGGGAAAATAGGGGTAATTTATTGTTCAATCACAGATTTTAAAGCAGAGTTTTTACAAAAAAAAAACCTCACGAGTTTTTAAGTATTTATATAATAGAACAAAATAATAGTTAAAGTATGATTATTAATATAACAGTTAATAGATAAAGCAAGGTAACCAAGGTAAGCAAGGTATAACTATTTTAAAAGTAATCAAAAATTAAGCATGTAATAATTTGTATAAATTATAGCCACAGAAAATTATAAAATAAAAAAAATTTAACAAAAAAATTTAACCGCCGAAAAAAACTGTAAGCCAATAAAAAACCGGCACTAACACGAAACGCATCGACCAACAAAAAACTATAGCGCACTGAAAAGAAAAAATAATAATTTGGTCTTCAATAACGCAAGTGAATACCTACCCTATAATTACAATTATAATCTATTTCTATACACTTTCTATATACCTAATACAATCGCTAGGCTTATATCAATTTAATTACATCTAGAAAGTATGAACTATATACATACTTCTGAAATCAATCACACAAATCTGCGTATTAATATATTTACAATCAGTTATTTTTGGAGTCGGTGCCAGCCTCAAACAAACTTGAGCACCTTAGTGAAGAGTTCAACGCAACACAAATTTTAATTAGGTAGGTTAAGTATTTACACAGCTTTCAAATCACGCACCAACAGATTCAGTCCCGTAATAGAAATAAATCTATTCGTACGTACGTAAAGGAGATCGTCAATTCTAGGCCACCTGATATAAACCGTATACAGTTTGTACTGCAATGTAAAATAAATACTCATTTTATTACTAAAGTAGACAAAATATTGCAAAAAAATGAAACGGGAATTAGAAATACTAAATAAATAAACATTATGTTGATTTTTCCGCGATTAAAATACAGCAAGACAAGTTGTTAACGTCCTTATGGCATTGACATAAAGTTTAACTTCACCCTGGCCTAAAACGGTGTTTTTTGGTTTGACACTGTCAATGTATACCGTTACATAAACTGCGTTTTGATACTGTTCGGTAAGTTAGAACATTGTAATATTAAAATAGTATCTAAGCCTACGAATACGGAAGTTTAAATTAGAAGTCGACTGTATTAAAACGCCTAAAGATTAAAAATGCGTATTTTTGCATTTTTGATCGGAGTTGGAATATTAAAAGTGGGTTTCATAATGGTATCATATCATGCTCCTTCGATAACGAAAAGCATCTTATGTACTGATTTAAACTTACACGATGTTCACTCATTATTATGATAAAAACGGGACTCTGCCTGTCTTGAGTCTGCCTGCGACCACGAGCGTTACGGCACGCTCGAAACGTCAGGAAAATAATAAAAGTAAGTGTACGCGATTAAGTCCCGTTTTTATCATAATAATGAAAAGCATCTTTTTTTCAATTTTGTAATGTCAGATACTAGTGCTATCGCACTTAACGGTGGTAAACCTGATCCCTTCGCAATAGGTGTTAGGAATGTTCAGTTAATAGTATCAACGATGGTTTGACAGCAGTCTTTGTTTACCGAAATACAGGAACTATAAATACGATCAAAATATGACTTTTTATTATTTCATCATGATTTCCGTTTTGTTTTCAAGTCTGCTTTTGTACATTATCTTTAAAAAATCGGTTTTTTTTACATTAATATATAAATCATAGGCAAGCACGCTTTCAAATATTGTCCTTGTCAGATTCAAGTTTTTAAATGCATGATTTTTCAATTTTCCCATTAGATTTCGCAATATTTTTACCACCATCCTGATCTAGAAATTATGACGATTCTTTAAAAGTAAGAACCATTCCTAAACAGTCCTAAATAATCTGGGCCAGATCACCTAACACAAATTGACGATCTCCTTTGTAGTTTATTATACGTCAATTCATAAGTAGCAAATCTGATCTACAAAAAACATTATTAGACAACTACTCATAAACACAAACAACATAAAGAGACTATTATATCAATCATAAACAGGTATTTACAATACAAATATTAATGGAAAAGGTACCTAATACACGAAATAGATCACCATTCACCACTCCACTCCACCTCTCATCCATTAGCCTGACCAAGTAAGATTTGCGCATTGAAAATTCAATACTTTGACACGACCGTCAATGACGTCTGCCCTCACGCGTCTGCCCGCGTTCGGGTCGCGCACTCCACCGCGTGCCCCTCCCCTCTCTCCGCCCGCACGTAAGCAGCACCGCCTTGTATTGGGCGCTTGGCGGAGGTTGCAGTTTTGGAATGTGTTGCGTTCAACTCTTCACTAAGGTGCTCAAGTTTGTTTGAGGCTGGCACCGACTCCAAAAATAACTGATTATAAATATATAAATACGCAGATTTGTGTGATTCATTTCAGAAGTATGTATATAGTTCATACTTTCTAGATGTAATTAAATTGATATAAGCCTAGCGATTGTATTAGGTATATAGAAAGTGTATAGAAATAGATTATAATTGTAATTGTAGGGTAGGTATTCACTTGCGTTATTGAAGACCAAATTATTATTTTTTCTTTTCAGTCCGCTATTGTTTTTTGTTGGTCGATTCGTTTCGTGTTAGTGCTGGTTTTTTATTGGCTTATAGTTTTTTTTCGGCGGTTAAATTTTTGACATCTTCTTTCGAAGTATTACTTTTGTTTGTTGTGTGAAATTCGATAGTTTTGGATATATGGAATAGACTTAAAACCAAACAGATGACCGTTCTGTGCAAATATTTATTGACACTGTGAAAACAAATGCAGTACTTATAAAAATAGAGTAGAATGGAAGAAAGCAAAGACAATATATGATAGTCTAGATTAGAAGGTACTATTTGGTGGCCGTCGCGTACGCTTTATTGCTCTAAAATATTGAATTGAAGAGGCAATTGAAGCACCTTCCCTCAAGTGGTACCTTTTTCCAAAAAGTCTGTCACATATGAAGTAGACTAAGACTAACTAGACTGTGTGCGTTTGAGATATGGTGTTGGCGAAGAATGGAAGGCATCAGCTGGACAGAACGACGGACGCATACATAAGTTCTAGATTTAGTAGGAGAGAAGGGATTTCTTATGAAGACGATTGAGAATAGGAGAGGCAATATTTATGTTAGGGCACTTGATACGACACGATGATTACTTAAATACCATAATAGAAGGGAAGGCGCCGCGGGAGGCCTAGACGGGAGTTTGTGACTCAGGCTAAGGAAAAGGCTTATGTAGTGTTGTATCAGGGGCTTAAAACAATTGCAGAAAGACGGGATGAATAGTGGTTACTCCAGCGACAAGAGCCAGGCTCTAAATAAAATTAAATGATGATGATATGAAGTAGTATCGACACATAATACTAAACCTAGAAGAATATTTATGTTGCAAAACAAATTTTACGCGTATTTTGTAAGTAGGTACAATGAGAACTACTTATTCTTTATCTTACTTGTCAGTGAAGTTCTTTGGAACGGAAACTTCTCACATTAATAAACTTAGACGTAGAAATATGCTTCATATTCGTAATACAGGTTCATATTCGTATTCGTATACGTTACATTTAAACTTCATCTTAGCAGCTTTCTACGGTGATCATAAGATAATTTTATACTTAACTAGGTGCTTCAGTTATAAAGCTTTAGTACTATAACTTCCAAAACTATTAATAAAGATAATACATACGGAAAGAAATGCTCCAAAAGTCCAAAAACTGTGTCCCCCCTCTTCATTCTTGTGAACCGTGGCGTGGCTCCAAAAAAAACTATATTTAAAAGGATTCAACAAGAAAATTAGGCTTTCAAGACCATTTATGTATAATGTCCACAGTAAAGGCGATCTTAAACTCATTTAAAAAAATTGACACAACAGCCCTGATCTTTTCAACCTTCTTACTGGAAATAAATCACCTAAACCAGTTTCATCACCTATATTCAGCTTCAATGGCTGGAATGGCGCGATGTAGCTCAAGACAGAGAAAAATGGCGCTCTTAGGTGCTGGACGCCAAAATCCAATATCGTTGCGCCAATGCTACAAGATAGTGACATTATACCCCACCACAACACAAATCAAGTTACTTTTAAAAGATAAAATCCAAATATTGTTCTGTTTTTGGACTTATCATTATCAACACCGTGAAATCTACTGCATAGGTACAGTCCAAGTGCGAATCAGACATGCGCTCACAGGGTCCCGTACATCATTAAAATGTTTGCAATGTTTGATTTCCGCAATCGTGCACTGACGCCAAAGCAAAATTTACGCGAGCACTCGGTTATATTTTTGGCGTGATCACGCGCTGGCGATGGCGCTGATTTTACGAGCACGTGACTGGACGTCTTTGGGGTTGGCGACGTAATTCAGGGTTAACTGACTTACTCCTGAGCGTAAGTTTATTACAAAAAGGTTAAGAACTATTTTATGTAGTTTTATCCAAACTTTAACCCCGGCAGTAGTTTTGGAGTTAAGGAAGGACCTAACAATAATATTTAGTTTGTAAAACTTTTGACACCTCATGCCTCCTCTAGCTACGGTATCCAACTATCCACTTAGTAATAAAATATTATATTCAGGGCCTGTTTCACAATCTCCAGAAAAACTTATCTGCCAGTTAAAATTATTGCTATCCTTTACTCCAGTCATATAAAAGAAAAGGACAGCAAACATATATCTGACAGATATGCTTTAACTGGAGATTGTGAAACAGGCCATCAAAATAATAAAACTCCAATCCGTAAAATACAATAACAAAATACAATAAAACTTATTTGACGTGAAACACCGAGGATAAAAAAAAACATGCCTGGCCTAAAAGGATTAAGAGTAAAATGTTTCCCGTAATTCAGCTTTAAAAATAATTGCTTTCTTTTGAGATTAGAAGGATTGTAGGTAATTTAGAGCTTATATATTATTAAATTCTAACTTTATAAAGTCTCACTTGATTGCTATAGGTTTTATTTGGAGAAACATCTATACATATAATAAAGCTGAAGAGGGTCGAAAGTCTGTACATGGAAGATAATCGAACAAAAGTTGGCTGGGGATACTTAGAATCGATAACAGAACACGTTACAACAAGTTTTAGAATTTTTGTCTGTTTGTCTGTTTGTCTGTTTATCTTTTTATCTGTTTGTCTGTTTATTTGACCGCGCATCACGTGAAAACGGCTGAACGGATTTTGATGAAATTTTGTATCGAGATAGTTTGAGTCCCGGGAAAGGATAATATATAGTTTTAATCCCGAAAATCAACCCTGGTGGGGGTGAAAATGGGGTTGAAAGTTTGTATAGAGAATTTTTAACCGCTGAAACGATTTAGATAGAAATGAGTATGGAGATAACTTGAGTCTCGAGAAACGTCATAGGATAGTTTTCAAACCCTTGTGGGGGTGAAAAGGGGGTTGGAAGTTGGTATGAGATTTTTTTTACCGCTGAACTGATTTTGATGAAAATTGGTATAGAGATAGTATGGGTCTCGAGAAAGGACAAAGGATAGTTTTCAACCCGAAAATCAACCCTAAAGGGGTGAAAAGGGAGTTTTGTATAGGGAATTATTAACAGCAGAATCGATTTAGATTAAATTTGGTATGGAGATAATTTGAGCTCTGGAAAAGGAAATAAAATAGTTTTATCTCGGAAATTATCCCTTAAGCGGATGCA
Organism: Pammene aurita; assembly: GCA_947086415.1. Taxonomy (NCBI): domain Eukaryota; kingdom Metazoa; phylum Arthropoda; class Insecta; order Lepidoptera; family Tortricidae; genus Pammene; species Pammene aurita. The sequence continues at coordinate 24,543,152 of OX352305.1, read as the reverse complement.
AAAGGGGTGGAAGTTTACATGGGGAAGAAACAAAAAATAACCGCTGTACGTATTTAGATGAAATTTGGTATTGAAATAATTTGTAATTTTTTGGTCAAGGTGTTCATATTTCAAATTCAAATTCAAAAATATTTATTTCAGACATCATGGTCCATTTTGTTAGTATACATTCTAAGTTGTTAGTAAGTAATCATATTAACATACTTAAAATAAAACATAAAACATCTAAAACTTATATTCTAAATTGGACTTTACCAGTTTGATCAACCCGTAGACTATCGGGCAATCAAATCTACCGGCAATCATCCTCAGAATGTTGTTGCTACTGCATATTTATAACATGTTACCCGTCGATGCTTTAAATTTACCTTTACCCGCTCTTATGAAATATTTGAATATGTCATAAATGTCAAAGGGTTATTGCAGGTTCGAGGACTATATATGACGGATAAAGTTGCATGGCCCAAACCAAAAAACTACTACAAAATCATCTAACATTTATAGGACACCGTTTAGGTAGGAAAACATATCAAACGTTTTGTGAAGCAGTCAGATTAGGATTTTATTTTTATTTATAATTAAACAATGGATGCATTATCCGTCTTTCAAGATGTTTTGATATGCCTTCTTGAAGAACTACGCACTATTTTGTATCTTTAATAATGTACTTATTACTGTTTTGAAAAAAATAAGTCCCGTCGAGTTTCTTTTCGGTCATAATACTTCTTGGGCTCAGGTGTAGGGTTAGAACCGGTGGTAGTTTTGGAACGAAGTTCCTTATCGGACGGTTCGCGGATGGGGGGCTAGGCGAAAAAAAGTCACGTGACCGTCACGAAAAAGCGTCACGTCACGAAAACGCGACATCCATACGATTGAGGAACATGTAAAATGGAATGAAATAAAAAATATATAAAATAGAATAAAGTGAAGTGAAGTGAAGTGTAGTGAAAAGTGAAAGTGAGAAGTGACAAAGTGATAAAAGTCGAGAACCTAAAAGTAAAAAATGTCGAAAATGTCAAAAAGGCAAAATTTCTAAATTACAAAAATTTCCAAAATTTCAAAAATTTCCAAAATTTCCAAAATTTCCAAAATTTCAAAAAGTTCAAAAATTTCATATAATTTAAAATTTCATAAATAAATAAATTTCCACAATTTCAAAACTTTCCAAAATTTCAAAATAATTAAAACCACAAAATTTACGAAAAAGTCAATAATAATATAAAATAAAATAACATAACTTCGTTCCAATCGCGTGTTTCACGACACTCGTGTATTTTATTTTTCTCTGACGTTCATTAGTGCATTGTAATGTGCTTACATTGAAGAATAAATATCTTGATCTATACCAATATCATAAATCCTCTATCGGAACCGTATGTAATTACCACCATTATTGCAACCAGTAACGTAACATCAGTGTATTATCTGTGACAGTGTGGTAAAAACGTATGAAAATTCATTACCTACGGTAACGTAATGAATATCCGCCCCCCGACCGCCGGCGCAATAAGGTTGGTCATGGCGGTGTAATGGCGGTCATTCTAATGTTTTCAATGGATATCAGTGTAGGTAAAGCGGTGTATGCTTCTGTACATAATTAGGCCTTATTACGTAACAGTTACATAAACTACTATTTATCTCTTTTTAGGGTTCCGTAGTCAACTAGGAACCCTTATAGTTTCGCCATGTCTGTCCGCGGTCTAGCTCAGTTACCGTTCGCACTAGAAAGCTAATGGTGAGGCCTGATAAGAAGGTTCAATATAAACTATATTGAATAAAATCGGTTCAGTCGTTTTTGAATTATCAGTCAAAAACGCATATTGAAAGGAAGTGCCGAATAGTAAAACGACGTAAGCGCCGCCGAATATCCCTTAATAAACCACCTTTGGAACGGATGCTTTGAGGGCGGCATCTACGAAACTCTACACTGAGTATCGCCCGACATGCTCTTAACCGGTTTTTTTTGCATTGTTATCCCGAAAATCACCCCTTAAAGATTACTAATTCCAATTCAAGAAAATCCCCAGCCAGGTTATACGTAGCCTATAAAAATTCAACGTCTAAAAGGGGGGGGGGGGGGGGTAGCCACTACACTCGATTGAGTTTAATTTGCATGGGTCATGGACCCCCCCCCCCCTCCGAGTGCACCACAAATAGAAAAAAAAACATTTCTGCATTTGTGACCCCCCCCCCCCCCTGCCCCATGCTTAGACTGATTTGACGGGAGGATCGATTTGGATGACATTTACCGTGGACATGAACGTATAAATACAAAAGTGGTCCTGTATCGTCCGATATACACCTACTCCTCTATGTCGTGTAAATCATGCCAAAAAAAAAATATAAAAAAAAGTATTAATTTTTGAGGGTAGTTTTATTTAGTGGTAATTGTAAAATATTTTATTAGGACTACTGTCCTCTAGCGTATCCATCTGTCAACTTTACTTCAAGTTCGGCCTCCAGGGAAGCGGGAGAGAAATTAGGGGTGAATTAGCCGCTTACTGACACAGACCGAATTCCACGCGGGCGGAGCCGCGGGCACAGCTAGTAATAAATATAATGATGTTGGTAGTATGAACATATCCTGAGACTGCAGCGTACTAAAATGTTAAGTACGAAATTAAAAAAACAATGATACCATTCGATTTTTAACATTTTACTGTAAAATAAATTGTATGGCAACCGTATACATAAACGATACATTACACTGTAAAAATAGCAATTTAATAATTGACGTAACGCATCAGATCGGAGGAGTTAATTTATCAGTTAACAAGTATTTATTATTGAGAGCAATACGACTTAAAATTTTGACGGAATATCACTGTGTGTATTATTCTCTATACATGTATCAGTACCATCCATCAAATAAGATAATCCGTTTAGATATAAATAGGAACATTTTGTTTGTATGTGCAATCGAACTAACAAGCAATACCCTAACTGCGTCTCCGTTCCGTCGGGTGAAAAATGCACTTGAAAGCTCTAACCTAAGTGTGCAGAAACAAGAAAAGATAGATATATTAGGGTAAAGAGGCGTGTTACAATGGCCGTAAATTTAGTGCTGCAGCAGATTTATATACTGATACTGGCGCTCTGTGAAACACGATCTATTTTTTACTATTTTTCTTACTGTACGACGCTTTTCCTAGGCAGTGTTGTTAGATAATTATTAAGTCATACTTTGTCTAGCCAACTTGAGTGTCCCACTGATAGGCAAAGTCCTCTCCCTTGGATTTCCATGCCTCCTGATTTTGCGCCTCTTCCGCCTAGTTATTAAAATTATAGTTATATTTATTTTATTAATTGTATCATGATATTCTATAAGCCTACATATTTTTAAGCGACTGCTCAGCTGAACATATTGCTATCTTCCTATTGCATGTGATGTAAGCCCTAACAGATTGCAACGGAACTGCTGAACGCCTTAATCGCCGTCTCACTAGCTAACGGATCTGTGTTGATAAACTTAAGTTTTATGTAAGTCCTAATATAGAGTGTAAATGTATCTGAAATAATTGAATTGAATTTATTTTTAAAATGCGATACGCTTATGACAAATTCCGTGAATAATCCTATAAGCTCTTTAGTAGACTCCCACAACTTTATCGAAAAATGTTGCCCGTCATTCTCTACCAAAATAGCTTTTAATAATACTAAAACGTTATGCGTGCCTTTAGGACAAAATTGATGTTATAAATAGTTATAATAATCTAAACAATTGTATCCTTAATTCTTTACAAATAAATTATCTCTTTAAAGTCTGTCTGTCTCTTAAATTGTAATTTCAAAGTGCTTTAGTGTAATAACTGTCATGAAGTGTATAGTGGTATTTTTTAAGATGTCAGAATCTTACTAAGAAGTTCTACCGACAATTCCGACATCATAAAAAAATCGTACTATAATTAAATTGTATCATTAAAATAAAAACCGGCCAAGAGCGTGTCGGGCCACGCTCAGTGTAGGGTTCCGTAGTTTTCCGTCCGTCACAGTAAGTGTCCCCACTTAAGAGTTAATAACACCGCCATGTAGGATATGATATGAGAGTTCCACGTACAGCGACATCTATCGGCAAATTAAGTAAACTATTGCGCGCGAGCTTAAAGTATGGAAGATGATTTTTATGGAATAATTCTTTATTGCGTGAACCGATTTTCACCGTTTTTACTTTATTTGAAAGCACGTCATTTCACTGTAATTTTGTAGAAATTACAGGTACAATAAACACCTGCTTATACGGTTAAATTACAAACTTAGTTCAGAAATTATTTTGTAATTTTTGTTCAAAAACTATTCATCCTATCAAGTTTAAAATAATTTTCCTAGAAAGTTTTTATAAAGTTCTACTTTTGAGATTTTTTTCATATTTTTAAAACTTATGGTTCAAAAGTTAGAGGGGGGGGGACGCATATTTTTTTACTTCTGGAGCGATTATTTCCGAAAATATTTACATTATCGAAAAATGATTTTAGTAAACCCCTATTCATTTTTAAATACCTATCCAACAATATATCACACGTTAGGGTTGAAATGAAAAAAAAAATCACTCCCCACTTTACGTATAGGGGAGGTACCATAATAAAAAATAAAAAAACACTTTTTATTTTACCACTTTGTCGGCGTGATTGATATACATATTAGTACCAAATTTCAGCTTTCTAGTGCTAACGGTCACTGAGATTATCCGCGGACGGACGGACGGACGGACGGGCAGACATGGCGAAACTATAAGGGTTCCTAGTTGACTACGGAACCCTAAAAACGAATTTACGCTGATCCGATTAGGATTATCATAGTTGCTTAGATAAATAAAAAAGCAATTCAAAATATAATGCGATTAATTTAATAAGAATCTTAAAGAGAAAAGGCTTATAGAAAATTCGAAATATTGTGAAAAGATGGTTTTCAACCGACTTCAAGATTTTGAAGGAGGAGGTTATCAATTCGTCGGGATCTTTGTTTTTGGTATTTATTTATTTTTTAATTCGAAGACGGCTGGACCGATTAGGAAAATTCTTTTTTTGTTTGAAAGAGTTATACTTCACAATTGGTCCCATTGTAACCAGGTCAGAATCCGATGATGGGATCCTGGAGAAATCGAGGGAACTCTTCAACGATTATAGGCACACTACAGTGATTTGAGTATTTTTTACAGCAGCTCGAGCATTTATTTGCTTTTGGAAAGGTGGATGCTAAGTGAAGTCGGTTATTTTCTTGTTTAATTTTTTTTTTACAATTGATTCAAAGTAATCACGCCAAAGCTGCTATAACAGTCTTAAATAACGTCATAGCTTATCCGTAGGTATGCCTACATAAAATGCATAATGTTGTGCTGTTTTATTAATGACCGGAAAGCCTTTGATGGAGAAAAATATGTAAATTCTTATGAAAACTAAGTTGATAAGTAAAAATATGTAATTATTTTACATGTTTTTTTAAAGTGGGGCATTCCACTCATACAATAGTATGTTATTCAATCAAATACAAACACTGAAAACATTGAAAAAATAATCAACCCAGCAGGATTTGAACCTCGCATCGATACGCCTTACCGGGGCTCGATCGCTTTACCAATTAAGCTATGGGTTCAGTTACTGAGTTGACGAAATTCTCAATGCCTTCAATCATCTTTTTGCATTTATTTTTACATCGACTTTATAGCAGCCGTAAGCGACATCTAGGTGCTAACTACTAGAGTTGCGAGGTTCAAATCCTGCTGGGTTGATTATTTTTTCAATGTTTTCAGTGTTTGTATTTGATTGAATAAAAATATGTAAATTTTTATATAAACTACTTTTAAACCACTACGGCAAACTTCATCATAATAGTGTAAGCCTTCAAGTAACGGCACGCTAATACTTAACTTAAAAGTTTTATACTTGTCCTTTGGGTTCATACTTGTACTTTAAATGCAATAAAAAAACGGATATATTCGATCTTTTGTTGTCAGCAATTACATTTATTTAATAATTTACATCATTTTCAAATTATTGAATAAAATATACCAAAAAGCTACCACGGAGAATGCTCTATCTGTGAAAATACTGGTACACAAATACTTTAAATATATATTAATAATTAATAATATAATTTATATTATAAGAAGCCTACGATCAAACATGATGTATGATGTATGGAAGCCCGTAGAGTTTTATTATTACATTTGAAAAGAATTCAACATACCTAATAAGTAACCTTATTTTTTTTAAATAATCCACCGAAACGATCTATTTCCGGAACCTTTCAAACTTTTTCATCCCTGACCAACTTAAATGAATAAAGTTGTTCAATAAAAGAGATTTAGGCACCCAGTCATCGTCTTAAAATTTCCAACGTGAGAAAAGGTTACTGTTATTGGCAGCCGTCAAAATGATGGACGAGGTCTGCGTTCTTTGAGCCTCTGTTGCGTAATCCCTGGCCATGTTCTCTCTGCATACCGCGAACAGGCGAGTAAATTTTTTAAACATACCAGTGTAAGTCTGACCTCGGTTTTCCTGACAAATATATGTAATCATAAAGCGTATTTACACCGGTTGGGTTTGGTGATCTAATCGCTAGTGTTTTGTAGGTGGTTGAAATAATATTTCTGGGCTCGACAAACCTATTGGGGCTGGGAAAAAACCTTTCAACGGACGACAAATTGCCTTCTGTCAAGCGGCCAGCTACATGTCGATTACTACACTCTGTTAACGTTTAATTGTACGAAGTACGCGTGTTGAAAACGGTTGCTTTTTTGTGTCAAAGGTTGCGTGGGTTGATTTAAATGCATTTCGTTATATTTGCGTATTGTTTGTGCGAGTAATTCAGCGTTCAAAAAGTGTTAAGAATTGGGTAGAAGTGTATTAAAGCGATGCTTAGATGTGATAAGCTTTCGACCAAGTAGGTCATATGTACACATTTTATTCATCGCAAAGCAAAGATAATTAAAAGCCAATTTTTACGCTTCATCCATATTGGCGAGTTAAATTTCTTTCGCACTTGAGATCAAATAATGAAAATATTGTAATTGAGGTAACTTTCAATAGGGTTGTATACATAAATTAAAAAAAAAGAGACAATATTCATTAATTGTGCTGCTATCATTCAATTACTTTGAAGTATTTATATTAAACTATAAAAAATTGTAAACTCACGATCATGAAATTAATGAAACTCGTACTCAACCTTTTTTTAAATTCGAAACGAACACCAGTGATCAAAGCAGTAGGTACTTACAAAATTACTGTATCTTAGTAAAAAAATCGGAACTGAATATAATTTAAACTTATTGAGACGAACAATAGAAGAGAAAACTTCGGTTCGTGCTAATTTTAATAACGGACGAAGAAGTTTGGACGCTATTTTTTTTGCTTGTAACAAGGGCGTATGCGCCATAGACTCTGCAAAGTTAAGGTTTTCTTCAGTTGTGTTACTGTCATCCCTGTTGCATTATTCATGTTTATTCCGAGACAGAATGTTAACGTCAGGAGCAGAGAGTTTAACGTGAGGCCATTTTGTGTCTTAGGGATCCCTAATTAATGATTTCTTTAACGCTCCTGATGTAGGTGTAAAGATAACGATTTTCTGAAATCTATCGATATATTTATAATTTTTTTTTGTTTGTATATAATGAATGAGTGATGAAAATTATTGTAGCTACGAGTACTTAAAATAAAAAAAACTTTTAAGTGAAAGGTACGAACGCTGCGGCTATGGAATGAACTCCCTGCCGAGGTTTTCCCAGCGGGCTACAGTATGAGGTTCTTCAAAAAAGGAGTTTATAGGTTCTTAAATATTGGTAGCCGTACAAGCCCTATTTCAAGGAAACACCGCAAATCGATGTACAGTTTAGCCGTTTGGCACACGCATACTAGAGGTCAAAACACATTTTTTGATCCGCAGTTCTTTAAAAAAAATCCCTTAGGAGGGGCGTGCCGAGACATTTTTTTATATGTATTGATATTTTTTTTTTTTCAGAAACGTGTGGTATTTTATGAAAGGGCATTTACGGGCGATTCTAAAAATATACCACATCATTACATTTCAGCCATTTTTTTTTAATTAACACAAAGATAATTTTCGAAACATACCAAGTTTGGGCTCCTTCAGACACGATATGGCTGATTTTTTTTAAATACAATATACCACAAATGATACATAATATCCTCATATCTAACCTCAAAAAAGCAATTTTGAAAATAGTTACATTAAGCATTTTATTTTTATTTTTCAATATTACAAAGTGACACAGTTCTACTTCAATACCTATTTGGCGTGACTTATGGAACTGTAGTACAGATACGGTACATATCTAAATATATAAAAGAAGAAACTGACTGGCTGACTGACTGACTGACTGACTGACTGACATATCAACGCACAGCCCAAACCGCTGGTTCTAGAGATTCCAAATTTGGCATGTAGGTTCCTTATAAGGTCTAGGGGTGCACTAAGAAAGGATTTTTCAAAATTCACCCCCTAAGGGGGTAAAATGGGGGTCCAAAATTTGTATGGCGAATCAAGATTTGTTAGACTATTTTATTCGAAACTTCACAGGAGTATTCCTAACGATAAATGAGTAAACTCGTGTTTCAGGTTTTTTGAAAATTCAACCCCTAAAAGGGGCAAATGTGGTCGCAAAGTCTGATTCTTTTTGAGTACTTATAGTACGCGGGCGAAGCCGTGGGAAAAGGCTAGTTAATCATAAAATGATACGTAGTATCCATATATCCAACGGGAAATACCTCTTTAACCCTTTAACTGCGCCTTTTCATCAGCTTTTTATTAGTTTGCTTAGTTTTTGACACAAAATATCAAGGTTGGACTCCTTCAGATACGATATACGCAACTTTTTAGGGTTCCGTAGCCAAATGGCAAAAAACGGAACCCTTATGGGTTCGTCATGTCTGTCTGTCTGTCCGTCCGTATGTCACAGGCATTTTACTCGGAAAATATACGACGTATCTGAATAAAATTTACACATAAGGTGTATTTTGTATGCAGCTACTTAGTTATGTAGTTAAATTTGGAAAAAAAAAATTTTGAGGGGGGCGCTCCATACAGGTAACTAAATTAAAAAAAAATTTACCAAATATCAACATGTGACACATCAATCGATAGGTCTTTCAAAATAACATTGAGGTTTCTATGACTATTTTGTGATTAAGTGAATATTTTCTGAAAAAATCGCTTCGAAAGTCAGAAAAGTTGTGTAGCCCCCCCCCCCCCCCCCCGTAACTTTTGAACCGTAAGTTCAAAAAATATGAAAAAATTTGAAGAGATGCGCCTTATCATATACTTTCTACGAAAATTGTTTTGAACATTATCGGTTCAGCCATTTTTGAGTTATCTCCAAAAAACTTCTTCCATAGGCATCAGATACGACCTTTTGGTATTAGTTTGGTTCTTATTCCATTGAAGGTACGGATCGTAAGAACTATTATATAATCTGTGGTACGGAACCCTCCTATGCGTGGTCCGACACGCACTTGGCCGGTTTTTTTTGTACAGTATATCACAAATGATACGTTATATCTTGATATCTAACCCCAAGAAAGCAATTTTGAAAATAATTTCATTTAGTATTTTTAGGGTTCCGTAGTCAACTAGGAACCCTTATAGTTTCGCCATGTCTGCCCGTCCGTCCGTCCGTCCGTCCGCGGATAATCTCAGTGACCGTTAGCACTAGAAAGCTGAAATTTGTTACTAATATGTATATCAATCACGCCGACAAAGTGGTAAAATAAAAAAAGGATTTTTTTTATTTATTAGGGTACCTCTCCTATACGTAAAGTGGGGAGTATTTTTTTTTTCATTTCAACCCTAACGTGTGATATATTGTTGGATAGGTATTTAAAAATGAATAGGGGTTTACTAAAATAATTTTTCGATAATGTAAATATTTTCGGAAATAATCGCTCCAGAAGTAAAAAAATATGCGTCCCCCCCCCTCTAACTTTTGAACCATAAGTTTTAAAAATATGAAAAAAATCTCAAAAGTAGAACTTTATAAAAACTTTCTAGGAAAATTATTTTGAACTTGATAGGATGAATAGTTTTTGAAAAAAAATTACAAAATTATTTCTGAACTAAGTTTGTAATTTAACCGTATAAGCAGGTGTTTATTGTACCTGTAATTTCTACAAAAGTACAATGAAATGACGTGCTTTCAAATAAAGTAAAAAAGGTGAAAATCGGTTCACGCAATAAAGAATTATTCCATAAAAATCATCTTCCATACTTTAAGCTCGCGCGCAATAGTTTACTTAATTTGCCGATAGATGTCGCTGTACGTGGAACTCTCATATCATATCCTACATGGCGGTGTTATTAACTCTTAAGTGGGGACACTTACTGTGACGGACAGAAAACTACGGAACCCTACACTGAGCGTGGCCCGACACGCTCTTGGCCGGTTTTTTTTTTATTGTTGCGATTTGACACACGTGGATGAATGAAGCTCGACGCCAAATGTTTGTCACCGGTGATAAGACTCTCTCTTTAATACCTCCTACTGCCGCTGCCCTCCTTCAGCATATAAAAAGGGCAAAATATCAGGCTGGAGAAATATGGGGGCGTGCACTAGAAAGTCACGTAGCAACCCGACCATCCCCAGAACAGTGGGGATGGAAGAGAAGACCTTTCATTAGAGCCTAATTGGACTGTATATGGCCATGCCGTTAAGGAGCTAGATAGGTGTGGATGCAAAATTAGATGCAAAACCAACCGATGCTCATTCAAAAAAATAACCTTCCTTGCACCCCAGCCTGCAAAATTTGCCACGCTGATTGCCATAACGCGAGGTGCGCTATTATTTTCTCAATTTGCACCTTTTACGTAAATAAGTGAGTTCATTTATACAAACCGCTTTTCTATTTGCAGCAAATTGTATATAGAAGACGGAGAGGAAGAAATATAAAGATAGAAAAATATATTTTAAAAATGTAAAAAGCAAGATTAATAGTATGTGTATTATAATTATGAGATAAAAACAACAGGAATAGACATCTTTAATTCATCTTTCAGCCACTTTTTAAGTCAGTATCTGCCACAAAAACTATACCAACTGATGAAAAGATGCAGTTAAATGGTTAAAGAGGTGTTTCCCGTTGGATATATGGATACTACGTATCATTTTATGATTAATATGTACTGTATCTGTACTACAGTTCCATAAGTCACGCCAAATAGGTATTGAAGTAGAACTGTGTCACTTTGTAATATTGAAAAACTAAAAAAAAATACTTAATGAAATTATTTTCAAAATTGCTTTTTTGAGGTTAGATATGAGGATATTATGTATCATCTGTGGTATATTGTATTTAAAAAAATCAGCCATATCGTGTCCGGAGGAGCCCAAACTTGGTATGTTTCGAAAATTATTTTTGAGTTAATTAAAAAAAAATGGCTGAAATGTAATGTTGTGATATATTTTTAGAATCGCCTCAAAATTCCCTTTCATAAAATACTACACACGATAGGTTTCTGAAAAATTTTTTTTTTTCCATACAAATAAAAATATGTCTCGGCACTCCCCTCCTAAGGGATTTTTTTTTAAGAACTGCGGGTCAAAAAAAATGATTTGACCTTCTAGTACGCGTGTGCCAAACGACTAAACTGTACATCGATTTGCGGTTTTTTTAATCGTACGGCTACCACTAAAAGGTTATGCAACGCGCATATGAATCCTCTGGGATTGCAGGCGTTCATAGGCTACGGTAACTGCTTACTATCAGGCGGGCCGTATGCTTGTTTGCCACCGTCGTGGTATATAAAAAAAGTTAATTATTATACATGTTCTGCTCTGACTTACCTTGATTTTATTGATATTCTGCTAATAGTCAGATCTCTCTAAGAGTCTTGTCATATCTGTAGGAACTACTTCCATCATTTAAGTATAATTTAGATATGGATCTTATATTTATAAACATTTTTACAAGTTTTTATTTAACACATTGTTTGTCCGTTAGCTTGTTTTTTATGTAAAATTTTCCAAGCCAGATATATACCAGTTTCTGATGTCCGATGGAGCGGACACATATATAGACTGGTACCTGCGTAACTTGGATCTTCATCATCATTAGTCGTTCCCTCAGAGCTGAGGATCATGACATCATGTCCCTCTGTTGAAGACCCGGTTCCTCCATAGGCTTCTATCCCTCGCTAAGCGCATCGCTTCTTGCAGTTTTAATTGGATACTGTTGCGAACGCAACCTTTTTAGGGTTCCGTAGTCAACTAGGAACCCTTATAGTTTCGCCATGTCTGCCCGTCCGTCCGTCCGTCCGCGGATAATCTCAGTGACCGTTAGCACTAGAAAGCTGAAATTTGGTACTAATATGTACATCAATCACGCCGACAAAGTGGTAAAATAAAAAGTGGAAAAAAATGTTTTATTAGGGTACCTCCCCTATACGTAAAGTGAGGAGTGTTTTTTTTTTTTTTTCATTTCAACCCTAACGTGTGATATATTTTTGGATAGGTATTTAAAAATGAATACGGGTTTATTAAAATAATTTTTTGATAATGTAAATATTTTCGGAAATAATCGCTCCAGAAGTAAAAAAAAATGTGTCCCCCCCCCCCCTCTAACTTTTGAACCATAAGTTTTAAAAATATGAAAAAAAACTCAAAAGTAGAGGTTTATAAAAACTTTCTAGGAAAATTATTTTGAACTTGATAGGTTGAATAGTTTTTGAAAAAAATATTTTATATAAAAATAATTTCTGAACTAAGTTTGTAATTTAACCGTATAAGCAGGTGTTTATTGTACCTGTAATTTCTACTAATCACAATGAAATGACGTGCTTTCAAATAATGTCACTTACTGTGACGGACGGAAAACTACGGAACCCTACACTGAGCGTGGCCCGACACGCTCTTGGCCGGTTTTTTTGTATACATTCTGCAGTTGCTAAACGCTCGGGCTCGGCTAGTATTCGGGGGCTTCTTCTAAGCACCAATGGCACCGCACCACATAGACTTAGCGTGGCCAATCGGAATTAAGTTTAAAATTAAGTTGTACCTTTAGTCAAATTTGCCAACACACTCCATCTTGATCTTCCAAACCTTCAACCACTTTCACTCTTATTTAACCGTTTTAGCCACTACCTTTTGTTAACCAGTACTTTGGAATTATACACCTACTTACACGTCGAAGTTTTATTTGAGTCGTCGAGATCCTGATTACGGCGGCTACAGATACCAATACAATATTTTTGTACAAGCGAGCTGGTCTGATGATAAAGAGCGAATATGGTCATAAGAACTCTGTGATGAAACAATGGTTATATTCACATTCAGTGCGATATAACTTATTGTAGATTCTTTTCCATAGCCTTAATTGCGCGGATTTTAGAGATGCCTTAATTGAAAAAAGAAAAAACAAATGTCACTGTTACTGACAAACGTCACTTCACTTTTCTTTTCCGCGCGTAGGATGCGATATATGTAATTTTATTGATTTTTAATGGATTTTTCCGTAAATCCTCGTAATAATCATTATGATCGAGCCAGAATAGGTAATAAAGTGTGGAAAAATCTGTATTTAGTGTAAGACAAGTGAATATAAAAGTGCAATATGTAAGCGTAAGTACGTAATATAATCGATCATAATCGTAATATTTTTCAATTCTCCTGAATAATAATGTCTGATTTCCGTGGGAAATATGAAGGCCTAACAATTTTCACACACATTTTTCCCGGTGGGAAAGCTTCCCGTGGGGAAAGCACATTACAAAATACGTGTATATGAAATTTTCAAACGCTTGTTCGTGTGACGTCAAGCGAACTTGTCTGTGAGGCAAGTCTGAGGCTAGTTTAACGATAAAATAATCACCTATAATGAGCCCATAATAAACTCGGCGTCCGTGGGACGATATTGCTAACTGTGACAGCAATACCTACGATATCTAGGAATTCTCGCTTTTCATGTGATGTCTAGCGAAAGGTCCGTTGGACAAAGAGCTTCTTCTATGATAAGAAGTCAATTAACACCTCAATACCAAGGATATCTAGGAACTCTCGCTTTTCATGTGATGTCTAGCTAAAGGTCCGTTGAACAAAATGCTTCTTCTGTGATAAGAAGTTAATTTACACATTATGTCTGTCAAAAGACAAAAAGCCTGTTAAACTAAAAATTTATTAAATTAAAAAAAAAATTATGTCTTAATGTTAAAGGCCTAAATAAACTGCTTTATCAAAATAGTGCAAGCTCCCACAGTTACGGCCATAGCCTAACCCAATTTTTTATCCCGATGCACCCTAAGTTTTATCAGAACTAAAGAATCTTGCCAGCAGTATAATGCAAATTGTACCTTTCTTGTGTATCAGGTACTCTTTTTATAAGCTTATCATAACTATTTTAAAAGTGAAAGATATAGCATTTTACTTACATATACTTATAAGTACCAAGAGAAATCCATATTAGGATAGAAATTTTATGGAATCCACTCAGAAACAAGAGGGCTCATACTCACATATAATGATTCTAGTAAAATAATAATAATGGGTGCTACTAACATGAGCCCAAACATGCAGCCCTTACAAGGTCTAGTACCCAAATACCTACCATGTTACGGTTATTACCACGGGCCCCACTGACACAATATTATGTGGCAACATTTCAGTCCGTTGGACAATGGGTAATAAGGAAAATAGCCTTAACATATTATATGCATAAGCTAATAAGGACCTAACATATTATATGCATCGCTGGCTGGTTTTTTAAACAAAACATATACAGATTATAGGTGTTCTGGTTGAATCAGTTATAAAATCATTTTTTGAGCCATCTTTACTTAAAATAAATATACAAAGTCATAAGTTTAAAGCTTATAAAAGAAGAGGGTTGCTGCTTGTTTCATCAAGTAATTATCTCGGGCTAAAACTGGTGCATTTTTACCTTTTTAGTGTATGGGAAAAATATGAATCAGAGTTAATCACATAATATACCTACACAGATATATAAATACCTTTTAAATAAAAACTTACCTTATAAAACGGCATGTTTTCAACTCACATGTACGGGTACAAGTACAAGATCTTAATAATGGACATATATAAGGTTATATGTACATATTTTGACTGAACCTCAAAAAATTTTTTGTTTAAATTATGTAGGTATAAATTACTCTTACAAATTACATTAAAAATAACACCTTTCACCACAAATTATAATAAAAATAACTGAGTTAAAACCTTTACTCTCAGTCGAACATTGATTTAAAAAGAAAATATTCATTTGTTTGCTCTTCTTTTTTCAAACAGTCATACCAATTATTTGTGTTTTGAACCTAGGTACACACTTTGTATCCTGTAAATATGGCACAATATAAAAGCCAATACTACATTTAAAGGGTGGTGTAGGAGGTGGATATTATTATGTTCTCCTCATTAAAAAGACTATTGTTTGTGCGCCCTGACAGGGCTGGCTAGACCTAACGGGAGGTAGATAGGTAATCATTTGGAGTAAGTAGGTAGCAGTGGCGCAGCATCCATATAATTCAATTTTTACTGGCCTGCCTAATTTTCAGTCAGTATAGTATTTCCATTAAGACTCAAGTAGAAAAGGAATCTCAAATTACCTCCGGCTTCCTTGAGAATAATTCTGACGCGCCGCTACTGGTAGGTAGGTTAGCTAGGTATGATTGTATTTTCATTCATGCCTTTATAAAAAATAAGCAGAGTCACAGTTACATTGTTTTCTATAAAATAAAATTAAAAATAGTCATAAGAAAAACCTTATTACAACCATTATACATTATGGCAACATTACATGACTTAAGCCCCACATATAAAAGGGAACTGGATGCCGTGTTAACTCGTTATAAAATAATTGATTGACAAAAGGAGGGGCATGGCTTTGGAACGATTGGGGGCTAAAAATGATGTTGAGATGACTAGATAAGAGTTACAACACATGTTTTTAATGTTACATGTTTTCAAGAAATTCATTCTTTTTCTGATTAAATGTTACCATATATTATTTTACATTAATTATTGTTGCTGGATACTTAATAATTTCGCAACAATTTATATACTATACTTAGCAGAAAGACTAAAAATAATTATAGGTTTTTTATACCTATACTTCTTAAGATTCTGTGACATTCTGAGGCAACCTAATCATTTAATTCATTCATGCTAACATGTTGAGAGGATATTGAAGATGTCATTTATTTTACATATTTTCAAGATTCTCTTGGCTCTTCTTCTCATTACATTTAGATTTATTTGATTCTCCATTGATTCATAGATTTGCTCTATTTCATAGATGCGACGTTGTATCTGATCTGATTGACCTTTTGTATTCAGACATAAATTTAATTTTTTATCTATGTATTATTTATTTTTAATACTCTTCCTTAGATAAGATTTATAGGGAAAGCCTCTGACATGATTATGGTTGCTATTAAAGTTTCACAATCCTGGTTCGTCTGGGAAATTTCCCTTACAGTCTTTTAAATATTTGAGATGTTTGATATAAAAAGCATAAGGGACTTATACAAGATACAGGGAAAAGGAAAAATAAAATCAAAAATATAGTACTGTAGGTACATGTATATCCCAATCAATGGTTTAAATCAGTGGCAACTAATTTGTATATTTTAAAATAAAATAAAATTAGTATTCATAACATTAAACCATGTACACAACAGTTTCATTATTTATGTGAGAATATATATTTTATTTTTATTAACAACTACCTCTTACGAAGGTTAGTTCTATCTTACTTTAAGTTACCATCTTAAATTATGGACATTTACTATTAAGGCTTGTTTGTGAACCAAGTTCCTATAGTTATGTGAACTATACTATCACAAGACATCATGGTATAATTCATAGTAAAGATTGCCAGGTTCAACAGGCAACATTAATGTTGAGAAATATGTTATTTATGATTAAAAATACTATATATATATATATAATTATAACAAATTCACAAGACATCATTGTCACCTCTGCACCAGGAGATTCATTTAAAAAATTATGTTACTTAATCATTATTTTATTTTCTGTCCAATTTGTTTATTTATACTCTAATTAGATAGACAAGAGTAATTATGTTTAATGTAAATAGTAACGATTCATTATGTATATAAATAGCAAACTTGCTAAACTCTTCGAAGGGCATAATGGCGTCAGAAAATACGCAATATTGAACCCAATTATCTGTAAATAAAGTTCAAAATAATCATGCAAAATATTCATTTTATTTTTGCCTCATAAATACATAAACTTAAATAAATACTGTTTATTACTGACTGTCAGAGTGATACAATAATAGTATTTAACTGAAAATGATTGCCATTCAACATAGAGTACCCATCATCATAGCATACATTATTTTATTTTATTTTTTGTTTTCTTGTATTGTTCTCTAAGATCATAGGGCAGATTTTACCACAGGTAGTGGATTAACTTATATAATTTATAGGTTCCCCATTATGGACAGATAATAATGTGTAAATTGAATTAGTAATTCTCAAGTTTCTATCAAAATAGTTAAGTCACTATGTTCTTCGGTCTAGAATAGGGACTTTAACCTAATTCTTCTTATGAATTTGTGTCAATATTAGGGCTATGCCCAATAGTATTTGAGATAATTAATTACATTCTTATAAAAGTTGGATTTTAGGTTTATGTAGTTTTTAATAATTACTGAGTGGAAAAGTTTGTCAAAGTAAAACAATCTGACAAGGGGCACAATTTTGACTTTGAACGGGTTTTTATCAGCACAATTAACCTTTGTTTATGTTAAATAGATAATATAAATGGCTAAGATTCTCATGAAGCCATATATTGATTGTTTTGTGTAGTACCATACTAATTATTTTTCCATTTTATTTAAATTCTTAAGTGACCTCTAAACATCTACAATAAGTTATATCGCACTGAATATAATGATAGGATTTAACGAACTTACCTAAAGTGAAGTTCAATCCTGATTATATGAAACATTCAGTGCGATATAAGGAGACTCCCACCCTCCTCGAGTAACCATGATGGCTTACTTCCCCGTTTATGTAATGAAATGAATACCCTAAACGAAGTGAAGTGACGTTTGTCAGTAACAGTGACATTTGTTTTTTTCTTTTTTCAATTAAGGCATCTCTAAAATCCGCGCAATTAAGGCTACGGAAAGGAATCTACAATAAGTTATATCGCACTGAATGTTTCATATAATCAGGATTGAACTTCACTTTAGGTAAGTTCGTTTAATCCTATCATTGTATTGTGTAACTAAATACATACCTCGTTCAGGTACTATCTACTGTAATATGTATTATGGACATGGTTGTCTATTAAAATATGAACATTAAGGATCTTTATTATCATTTTTTTTATTCAAAGATAAAGGTTAAGAATCACGAAAATTGCTTAGTAATGGGCCGGGCGTGACAAATTATTACTTCAATACAATAACCAATTAATCCAAAGAAACATCAAGCTGCGACATTCCGTATATCGAAAATAGATATATTATGTACTATTTTTACCATGTACATAACCTTGTTTGGTTCCCATAGCAACTACGGAGAAGAAAATTGACAAACAATAAAATTCATATTATTAAAACGCAGGTCAGTGAGACGTTGTCAAATAAATTTACACCTTAAGACAATGGCAGAAGACATAAAGTAAGCAGAAGGCCAAAGAGAATTACGATCCTTTTCATTTGAGTCAAGGATATTTTTATTGATTTGTTTCCCATGAATGGAGGTCAAATAAAATTGAACCTTATGAAAATGGCATAAGATAAATAAAGGACAGAAAGGCAAGAAGAGTTACGACCCTTTTCACGCGTCAAGATCCATCCTTTCCTAGAAAATCAATAAATAGTTATTTAATAAATTTGGGAATTCATTTAAAAATACCAGGAATTGTTTTGTTTTGATTCTGATAGACTGGGAGCTGACCGGATTGGAAGTGGCATGGTGGAGGAAGCGTTCAGGGCCCGTCTGGTTTAATTGCTATATTATCCTTGATACTGGATCTGGATATCTGGCGGCTTTTGATGGGTGGAGGTCGAAGTGACAGACTATCGAAATTGTTGTTATGGAAAATAATAATACCAAAATAAAATAATAATACCAAAAGCCACCGAGGTTCATATAATTTCTCATAATAATTCATAATTCTTTCATTTATTCATTAATTGCTTCATAATAATGTGTTACATAAGGTCTTACATAGTACTTAAGTAACTAATGTATCTATAATATTGCATCAAACCCGGAATTTCAGGGTTTGTTTTACTAAAGTGGATTGCATTCTTTGGCCTCCACCACTTTACAGTTGCCAGATATTCCGGATATAAAGGTGGGCATAGTGTGGTGGACTAATTGGGAGACTTCATTGTTTTCATTGTCAGGTCGTGATTGATGTGGTTGGCTCTCCGTCAAAATTTTTGCGTGGGAACATAGATTTAAGTTATTATGTTTGACGGGGTAACAAATTAAATTGAACCCTAAGTCAATAGCTGAAGACATATAATAAACAGAAGGCCAAAGAGAGTTACGATCAATTAGACTTGAGTCAAATAAATGGTAACATAATTTAATAGCATATTTTGGAAAAGAATGGAAGTTAATTGAGTCCGAACCTTAAACGGAAGGAATAAGTTTTAAAATGAACTAAAGGGCAAGAGAATTTAAGACCTTTTCGACTTGAGCAAGCTGTAGTCATTAAGTAACCGGTACGTGGCCAATATGTACCCAATAAAAATTATAAATAGGGGTGCAAGGGACGCGCTCGGGCATTCAAATCTTAATTGTCGAACGGATAAGTGACTGGTTTTGAAAATAATTGGCTACTTTCCTAAAAAAATATATTTAGTCCGTCAGTTAGATTATCAAAAAATATTAGACGCGTATTTTTTATTTTGTCAATCACACAAATATTGGTGAAGATATAGCCCGTTAAAGTTCCGCGTGACGTCACATTTCAGTACAATTTATAGTATAATGTGACGTCACGCGGAACTTTAACGGGCTATATCTTCACCAATTTTTGTGTGATTGACAAAATAAAAAATACGTGTCCGATATTTTTTGATAATCTAACTGACGGACTAAATATAATTATATTTTTTTTACCCAGTCAAGTACCCAATTATTATTGGTACGTGTGAGTGAAATTTTCAGTGCCGCGAAGCTTTGAGCTAGAGTTTTAATCAATATGATTTTGATTCGGCTCAGAGTTAAATCTAGACTTTGCGGATCCGGGAAACTTTGAAAGTATCTCGGAAATGTAGATCTAGATGTTTTGCGGCTGTGAAAGTTTCGTTTACTATTTCTTGTGGTTTTAATTGTTTTTAACTTATGTTAATGGGAGTTTAGTTATCATGTAAATTTTCTTGAGTGTTTATTTAAATAATAGAACCAGTTACTGTCTAAACCAAAAAGTATGGTTATTCAGCCTTGTTTTAACCTAACGGCTGTCAAATGAGACAGGGCTGGAGTTCTAGTTTTGTGACGAGCATGTGGAAGCTCGGCGTTGCTTTTTACTAACACAGTAACGTTACATCACTATGTGGTGCCACACTGAACACGAGAGGCCAGCTGTAAGGTTAGATAAGGGCCTCAATTCGATGTTAAGTTGCTGGCCAGCTTGTGACAAGACTTGTCGAAGCCTTACAGAGATCGTGCTCGGGTCTTGTTAAATATATGTAAATATTCTTTATATACACCAGACAAGGACCGGATTTAGTTCCACGACCCTGGCGTTTTAGCCGTGGAAGGGGAGTTCAACACCACACCATATTGATAGCTTTGCAATCTCGGATTCATTGGCCGAACTTTTATAGCTTAGGGTTAGGGATACACTTGAGTATTGTCTGGAATATTTGGGCTATGGTGAGTACGACAGATATTCCAGAAATACTAAGCAGATGGGGTTAGTGATAGATTAAATTCACACACAATGGGGAAGTAGGCATTTTCTTACAGCCTTTCATGTTTTTGAAAGTATTATTCTTTATGAATAGCGGTTTTCCGGATATTATCCTGATTTTAACGTTTCAAAAGCAGTATTCTAATCTTTTGCGATATTTTCTAGTCAATTTGTGAGTTTTCTGGTATAATAAAGGTATAAATATACATTTCATTGGTTTTATATTATTCATATAACTCTGAATAACAAATCATTCTGAAACAGTAGTCTGATTTGGTCCAGTTGCAAGCAGAGCAGTCCATTGTATAATTCAAAGTTGCATAATGCTTAAATTGGTTAGTTTGACTTCATAAAAATTTGTGGTCAACAACTAAGGTTGGTTCTTGGTTCTACATGTTAGAAAACCAGAAATAATGACTCAGTTTACAGTTTATGGGATGGACAAGGGATTTTGGCGTTTAGATTTGTTCTCATGTTGTTAAATGAGACTAAAAGGTTGACGATGAATATTTTGGCGGTTTTCTTCATCACAACGTCACCTAAGCTTCCAAACCGTTAGTAGAGTCGCTCGAAGGGTCTTACACTCCTAGGGTTAGGCAGGTAGGGATAGGCAAGCCCGAATGACTTAACTATTCGGTAGTAAGGAGCCTTAATACCTCATCGGGCAGGGATGTAGTACCTTAGTGTGATATTCACGCTTATCTTAGCACTCAGATGTTGATAGGAGTAAATTCTATAATATATGTAGGTTTTAAAATGCACTTATTCCAGGAAGTTTGCTACATCCTTGTTATCCTAAGGACTAAATAGGCCGTTGGGGACCATTACCAAAAAATATATTTTATTTTTAAGCATTTTACCTTACATTTTACCATAATAGAATTATCACTTAATAATTATTTTTATACCAAGAGACTCTGTTTCTTGTGTTCTCATTCTATTACTTATTCATTAGGTAATTCAGGTACATTCTATGCGGTTTTATTATCCTCCTAGGGGTTACAAGGGGTTAGGTTGCTATTTCCACCGGAGTCCAGGGAATAACTGATTTCACGTTAAAAGAAAATGGGTTACTGCGGTACAACATAGGTGTCCTTTCCCTAGACTGATCACGCGTTTGGCCACTAGTTTAAGTTAATGTTAATTAGATTTTCGTTAGTTTACATAGTATTTGTTTTTTTAATGTTAGATTGGACCCGGAGTATGTCCTAAAACTACGGCCAAGACCACCGGGGGATGGGCAGCAGCATCCTCGGAGTGCGGTGGAGATACTGCGATCGCCAACCCGCATGCCAAGCGTGGCGATTACGGCATTCACCCCCCATGATAAGAACCAAAAAACCACGGCCCCGAGTGTCCGGCGACCCCCGGTGCCCTGGTTATGGTTTGGGGGAGGCCTATGTCCAGCAATGGACGTCTTTCGGCTGATATGATGATGATGATGAGATTGAAAGTGGGGTAAGGTTAAATTAAGGAGGGGGTCGAGGTACAATTGGTTGTTCATGTGTGTGGGTCTGTTAGAATCACCTCCTTGTACATGACTTTTGTAGAGTTGGCTTTAAAATATTGTATTTAAAAAAAAAAACAAATCCTAATTCAAATCTCAACCATCGGTGGTTCCTATTCGTTATTTTGTCATCAGTCTTAGGCTCAGTGAAACCAAATTTGAAAGAGGATTGTTAAGTTTTACGAATGAGAGGTTTGTTAATTTGCTTACCGGAAATTGGTCATTTCATACAAGTGAATATATTGTAATGCAAATGCATTACAATATATTAAAGTATACTTGAAAATTTCAAGTAAACTTTATCTAAGAAGGTTACACGCTTTTCCTTTTGTCTTGCTTTAGTTTAATTAAGTTCAGTGAGAGCACCAATTAACTATCTAATTCAGGGCACACTAACTAAGTGTGCAATGTTTCCCACAGCTTTTCTTGTTTTCTTAGTTTAAATGAAAACTTATGTATAGTTTCCGCAGTGAATAATAAATTTGTCTGCCAAGACTCTTGGCAATGCACTGTCAGTCTCCACTAAGTCTTGGCAAGCGGCCAAGTTAAGCAACCGTCACTTGTTACGAGGACACCTGAACTGTGTAGGTTCTGTGTAAATAAGTCGGTTGCCGATAAGATTTGATCCTGTTGAATTTTTTTTAATACAACTATTCATACTAATATTGTTGTGTTAGTGTGTTTGTCTGTCTGTCTAGACTATCTTTATGTTACGTCTATACGCTTAAACCGCTGAAACGATTAAGATGCAATTTGGTATAAATATAATTTAAGTTCTGGGGAAAGACGTATGATTAGGACCTAGTTTTTATTCCAGAAATCATCCGTTAAAAGGGTCAAAAGGAGGGTGGAACTTACTACGGGGAATCAATAGCCGCTGAACTGATTTAGATGTAATGGATACTGAAGGCCTTTGTTACTTGTTTTGTGCATTACATCTACTTTAGTTTATAATTTACAAACTAGTGTTTCTCCTTTAAAAATATATTTTTTTTTATAAAATTATGATATGTGTTCTTTTATTCTAGATACCTATATTAATATAGTCCTTTATCAGGCCGGTATCATAAACGAGGTACTTCCAAGTGTTAACAGGTTCCATTTTTCTCATTTCGACTACAAAACTCCAAAACAACATGCTACATTTTACGAACAAGAACAATATTTCAATTACAACAGCGAGCCAGGTAACGTGTTTACAAAACGCGCTGCTAGTTACCAGCATATTGTTCGCGGTCCAAAACCTAGCTTGAAAATAGCTTTCACGAACACGCGCGAAATATCCTCGCTACCTCAAAAATTCCATTCAATATTGAACCTTGTTATTACACGCATAAGTTTGAAAGAAAAATCAATTGCGCTGAAGCCGATGGACCGTCCAAAATCGGCTTTCGACCTCTTCAAAGGGATTGGCTTGCTTGTAGCCAGGTGTGAATTCAGAAAAGGAAAAACGGGCAATAAAGGCCGTGGTTGGCGTATTTATTCGTTGTCTATGTTCGTGTATTCATAAAAATGTCACCCGCAATACAAAGGGATGTGAAATAGCAGTTGTCTGGGAGATTTATTCTGTTTAGTGCCATAAAAATTAACTGTATTTTTAAGGTACAACTTACCTTGAAAGAGCTACATAGTTCTTGCAAAAGGTACTAGAATTATGCTGTGTATTATGTAATATGTACCTAAATATCTAATTCTAGTACCATAACATAACATAAAACATTATTGCATTTTATTGCACACCTCAAAAAAAAACCACATAAAATACAAGTTACAAACAGTAAAAGCAGAGGTAAAACAATTGGCGGTCTTATCGCTTCTATCGCTATAAGCGATCTCTTCCAGACAACCTTGCTGGCCTTTTTCTACCATTTTGCAAAAATAATATACTTTTTTGAAGAATTTGGCCTTAAGCGCCAAATTCACCCCTAATTTCTCTCCCGCTACCCTGGAGGCGGAACTTGAAGTAAAGTTGACAGATGGATACGCTATAAGTTGATAGAGGACAGTAGTCCTAATAAAATATTTTACAATTACCACTAAATGAAACTAAACTCAAAAATTTATACTTTATTTTATCATATGTTTTTTGGCATGATTTAAACGACTTAGAGAGTAGAAGGTGTGGTGTATATCGGACGATACAGGACCACTTTTGTATTTATACGTTCATGTCCATGGCAAATAATATCATCCAAATCGATCCTCCCGTCAAATCAGTCTAAGCATGAAAGGTAAGAAGGCGCGGTTGAAATATGGGCGTGGGTGGGAGGGCCCCCAAATGCAGAAATGATTTTTTTCTATTTGAGGTGCACTTGGAGAGGGGGGGGGGGGGGGGGGGGTGTTCATGACCCATGCAAATTTAACTCAATCGAGTGTAGTGGCTACCCCCTAATATAACCTGGCTGGGGATTTTCTTAAATTGAAATTAGTAATCCTTAAGGGGTGACAGCATGTCGGGCGATGCTCAGTGTAGAGTTTCGTAGATGCCGCCCTGTTACAAAACATCCGTTCAAAAGGTCGTTTATTAAGAAATATTTGGCGGCGCTTACGTCATTTTACTATTCGGCACTTCCTTTCACTATGCGTTTTTGACTGATAATTCAAAAACGGCTGAACCGATTTTATTCAATATAGTATCTATTGAAAGTTCTTATCAGGCCTCACCAAATTTTAGCTTTCTAGTGCGAACGGTAACTGAGCTAGACCGCGGACAGACGGACGGACATGGCGAAACTATAAGGGTTCCTAGTTGACTACGGAACTCTAAAAAGAGATAAATAGTAGTCAGGGAGGGGGGGAGGGGCGGATATTCATTACGTTACCGTAGGTAATAAATTTTCTTACGTTTTTATCACACTGTCACAGATAATACACTGATGTTAGTGGTTGCAATAATGGTGGTAATAGGCATGGTAAATTGTTTTCATGTATGGTATCAATCGATTCGTTTTGTTGTGAGGATCAAATGTCTATACTCGTATGGGGCCAATTGCGTTAAAGCAACACATTAGTCAGAAATGAGACTTAAAGTCTGAGATTTGCATTTGTTTCTCAAAACGCTCCTAATAAAATGACGTGCAAAAGTGACGTCACGATCACATAGTCGCCGTGTTTATAGTATGGAAAAAATATGAAATTGCTATTTTTACAGTGAAATATTGTGTTTATGTATTTGGTTGCTATACAATTTATTTTACAGTAAAATGTTAAAAATCGAATGTTATCATTGTTTTTTTTTTAATTTCGCACTTTAAAAATCGAAAAATTTTGAAACTTCGCAGCTTCATATCTTAGAGCCTTTTTCAATAGAATTTATACATTTTCACTTTAGTTGGATATATTGATCATTTTGCATCCTATCAACTAAATTTTAATGCATAATTCAACATGTGTCATCATGCCTTTTACATACGGTTCCGAACGCGGAATAGAAGATTTATGATATTGGTGTAGATCAAGATATTTATTCTTCAATGCAAGCACATTACAATGCACTAATGAACGTCAGAGAAAAATAAAATACGTGAGTGTCGTGGAACACTCGATTGGAACGAAGTTATGTTATTTAATTTTATATCATTTTTGACTTTTTCGTAAATTTTGTGGTTTAAATTTTCTTTTGTATTTTTTGGAAATTTTGGAATTTTTGGAAATTTTGGAAATTTTGGAAATCTTAGAAATTTTGGAAATTTTGGAAATTTTGGGGATTTTTGAGATTTAGAAATTTTGCAATTTTTGACATTTTTTACTTTTAGGTTCTCGACTTTTTCACTTTTATCACTGTTACTTCTCACTTTCACTTTTCACTACACTTCACTTCACTTTATTCTATTTTATATATTTTTTATTTCATTCCATTTTACATGTTTCTCAATCGTATGGACTGTCGCGTTTTCGTGACGTGACGCTTTTTCGTCTAGCTCCCCATCCGCGAACCGTCCGAGAATATAGACATAGACAAAGTCAGTACGTCTAGGTTTATATGAAATGTAGCGATTCGCTCTTGATATCATGACTTCGTAATAAGTCAATACGCCGTATTGAAATCCGTACTAGCTCTGATCATTTCCACATAGTTTATTAATTGAATTAAGTTTGTTTCCCAATCAGATTAATCACGTTACTAATTTAGATCACGAAATCTACTTCTATGTTCAGTGTTTGGTAAATTAAATTATAGGTATATTTAAATAAATTTGTGTACGAAAATGATATATCTCAAGAATTAGGAACACTATAGATTTTCATTGTCATCAAACATGAATAAAAAGAAAACAAAATTTAAACTAGGATAACATACGGCTGAACCGATTTTATTCAATATAGTATCTATTGAAAGTTCTTATCAGGCCTCACCAAATTTTAGCTTTCTAGTGCGAACGGTAACTGAGCTAGACCTCGGACAGACGGACGGACATGGTGAAACTATAAGGGTTCCTAGTTGACTACGGAACTCTAAAAAGAGATAAATAGTAGTCAGGGAGGGGGGGGGGGATTTTCATTACGTTAACGTACGTAATACATTTTCTTACGTTTTTACCACACTGTCACAGATAATACACTGATGTTAGTGGTTGCAATAATGGTGGCAATAGGCATGGTACATTGTTTTCATGTATGGTATCAATCGATTCGTTTTGTTGTGAGGATCAAATGTCTATATGGGGCCAATTGCGTTAAAGCAACACATTAGTCAGAAATGAAACTTAAAGTCTGAGATTTGCATTTGTTTCTCAAAACGCTCCTAATAAAATGACGTGCAAAAGTGACGTCACGATCACATAGTCGCCGTGTTTATAGTATGGAACAAAATATGAAATTGCAATTTTTACAGTGAAATATTGCGTTTATGTATATGGTTGCTATACAATTTATTTTACAGTAAAATGTAAAAAATCGAATGCTATCATTGTTTTTTTTTAATTTCGCACTTTAAAAATCGAAAAATTTTGAAACTTCGCAGCTTCATATCTTAGAGCCATTTCAATAGAATTTATAGATTTTCACTTTAGTTGGATATATTGATCATTTTGCATCCTATCAACTAAATTTTAATGCATAATTCAACATGTGTCATCATGCCTATTACATACGGTTCCGAACGCGGAATCGAGGATTTATGATATTGGTGTAGATCAAGATATTTATTCTTCAATGTAAGCACATTACAATGCACTAATGAACGTCAGAGAAAAATAAAATACGTGAGTGTCGTGGAAAACTCGATTGGAACGAAGTTATGTTATTTAATTTTATATCATTTTTGACTTTTTCGTAAATTTTATTGTTTTAATTTTTTTTTGTATTTTTTGGAAATTTTGGAAATTTTGGAAATTTTGGAATTTTTGGAATTTTTGGAAATTTTGGAAATTTTTGAGATTTAGAAATTTTGCAATTTTTGGCATTTTTTACTTTTAGGTTCTCGACTTTTTTCACTTTTATCACTGTCACTTCTCACTTTCACTTTTCACTACACTTCACTTCACTTTAGTCTATTTTAAATATGTTTTATTTCATTCCATTTTACATGTTTCTCAATCGTATGGACTGTCGCGTTTTCGTGACGTGACGCTTTTTCGTCTAGCTCCCCATCCGCGAACCGTCCGAGAAGAGAAGGAACTTCGTTCCAAAACTACCACCGGTTCTAACCTTACACCTCTGGCCCAAGAAGTATTATGTCCGAAAAGAAACTCGACGGGACTTATTTTTTTCAAAACAGTAATACATTATTAGATCTTAAAGATACAAAATAATGCGCAGTTCTTCAAGAAGACATATCAAAACAGCTTGAGAGACAGATAATGTACCTATTGTTTAATTATAAAGAAAAATAAATCCTAATCTGACTGCTTCACAAAACGTTTGATATGTTTTCCTACCTAAACGGTGTCCTATAAATGTTAGATGATTTTGTAGTAGTTTCTGGTTTGGGCCATGCTTCTTTGTCCGTCATATATAGTCCTCAAACCTGCAATAACCCTTTGACATTCATGACATTTTCAAATATTTCTTAAGAGCGGGTAAAGGTAAATTTAAAGCATCGACGGGTAACATGTTACAAATATGAACACCTTGACCAAAAAATTACAAATTATTTCAATACCAAATTTCATCTAAATTCGTACAGCGGTTATTGGTTGTTTCTTCCCCATGTAAACTTCCACCCCTTTTGCATCTGCTTAAGGGATAATTTCCGAGATAAACAGATAAACAGACAAAAATTCTAAAAACTGTTGGAACGTGTTCTGTTATCGATTCTAAGTATCCCCAGCCAACTTTTTTTCGAATACATTCCATGAACACTTTCGACCCTCTTCAGCTTTATTATATGTATATATATAGTTTTTATTGAAAGTACCTTTCAGGCATTACTTCCATTATCTTTTTTTTTTTTTGGACCTACGGTTCTAAAGTAAGAGGGGGGGGGGCTTTTTTGAAGATGAAACTATCCTTTGTCCTTTCTCGAGACCCATACTATCTCTATACCAATTTTCATCTAAATCAATTCAGCGGTACAAAAATCCTCATACCAACTTCCAACCCCCTTTTCACCCCCACAAGGGTTTGAAAACTATCCTATGACGTTTCTCGAGACTCAAGTTGTCTCCATACTCATTTCTATCTAAATCGTTTCAGCGGTTAAAAATTCTCCATACAAACTTTCAACCCCATTTTCACCCCCACCAGGGTTGATTTACGAGATTAAAACTATATATTATCCTTTCCCGGGACTCATACTATCTCTATACAAAATTTCATCAAAATCCGTTCAGCCGTTTTCCCGTGATGCGCGGTCAAATAAACAGACAAACAGATAAACAAATAAACAGACAAACAGACAAAAAATCTAAAAATTGTTGGAACGTGTTCTGTTATCGATTCTAAGTATCCCCAGCCAACTTTTTTTCGATTATCTTCCATGTACAGACTTTCGACCCTCTTCAGCTTTATTATATGTATAGATAGATTGGTCGTGTTTCAGTCAGAATTGTATCAAATGACCAATAATTTTTCCTTCTCTAACTTTGATAGTTCTCTGGATCGCTGTTCTTCTTTTAAGGAGTATTAAAGGGTAGGCAACGCGCATGTAAATCCTCTGGAGTTACATGTGTCCATAGGCTACGGTAAATGCTTGCCACCAGGTGGGCCTTATGCTTGTTTGCAACATCGCGGTATAAAAAAATACTTTACGTTGTATACCTATAGCGTATTATAATTTTAAATAACGATTTTTATTTAAACAACTTCCAAACTAAAGTCAGTGTCGTATATAGACAAAGTCAGTACGTCTAGGTTTATATGAAATGTAGCGATTCGCTCTTGATATCATGACTTCGTAATAAGTCAATACGGGCAGTATTGAAATCCGTACTCGCTCTGATCAGTTCCACATAGTTTATTAATTGAATTAAGTTTGTTTCCCAATCAGATTAATCACGTTACTAATTTAGATCACGAAATCTACTTCCATGTTCAGTGTTTGGTAATAGTACATTACTGCAGAGACCAGTAAGTAAGCTTTCCTGGCTGAGTATTTAGTAATACGAAGCCAGGTAAGCTGATTACGGTCGAAGCATGTATAGTGCTTTTCTCAAACATGCAAGGAAATAAAATTACTTGTTTAGTGCTTCAGTTACTGGCTGAGTGATTTAATGTTGTATGAAAATCCTTTACGTACGTCGCGCTGAACCTGCCTTGGAATAGAGTCCCTACTGGTCTCTAATTACTAACGTAACAGGAACATTTCCGAGCATGTTTGAGAAAATTAAATTATAGGTATAAAGACACAATTGTAATCGTTATTCGCACGACCTTTATCCGATGGATTCATGTCAGTGGGTTTTCGGGCAGGGAGACCAGGTTTGTGAAATAAAAGCTGTCCCGAATATCTATTCGAAACCTTTACAATGATATAATCGAATTCACAAGTGATCAACAGGTTTCGAATAGTCTTGAGCACAGATTTATAACGATTTGAAATTAAATGGCGTTCCACCGCAACACGTGAGGCGCGAGCGCAATATGGCGACGTTCGAATGTCAACCTCCGTCCATTTAACATGGCCGCCACCCCAGCGCTCGGTGTTACGTCAGTTTGACAGTTCCGTTTGGAAATCGAATCGACACTAGCGCCATCAAGCCAATTTTCTTGATGCGCCGTCAGGTATATTTATATAAATTTGTGTACGAAAATGATATATCTCAAGAATTAGGAACACTATAGATTTTCATTGTCATCAAACATAAATAAAAAGAAAACAAAATTTAAACTAGGATAACATACTGGATACAAAATTTGTTTCGTGTGACTAACTCGCAACTCCTGAGGAAAAAAAAGGTATCACGAAGCCCGACTCTGTCTTGATCGGTTTTATTAAATACTTGCTTTTTATTTATTTCTTATAACTTACTAGTGTGCACGTTAGTCAACATTAAAGTCTTGATTAAATGCTTTATTTACGTAGCTCTCAATCTCGCATGCAGTTCCCGAGTGATATTGCTTTGCGATACACAGCTACCTGAGTTATACGGGACTTTATTAAGGCATTGGGTGGTTATTCTCTTAATATACCTATCCATAGAGTCATCATCATCATCATCATCATATCAACCGAAAGACGTCCACTGCTGAACATAGGCCTCTCCCAAAGAGTGCCACAATGACCGGTCCTGCGCCACCCGCATCCAGTCCCGCGACCTTTACCAGGTCATCAGTCAACCTTGTGGGGGGTCTACCGACGCTGCGCCTTCCGGTTCGTGGTCGCCACTCCATAGAGTACATTGACACAATAGTAAATTAATCGTTGCTCGAGAACATAGAGATTCTCGAGAATAAATAACAATTCGATGACACGTCACTAATTGGTAAAACCTACAAAACCAAAGCTTTAACAATATCTGTCCTTAAATAACGTTATCTGTGTGTAAAACTGAACAGTTATATGTATTACGTCACCATAACTATTCACAAAACAAAACGACTTTCCAAACGAACAACTTTAATCTTAGTAATAGTCAGTACCCATACATAGAGTACCACCTACAGACTACATCGTACATCAATATTCTAATGTGTAAAAATTTTTATTTTTATGTACAACCCATCTTCGATAGAAAAAGTAGATTGGACGTACCTAACTGAAGTGAGGAATTACGATACGAAATTATTGTAAGATTTCAAAGCTTTCAAAGGTGCTCCCACACTAGTTTACAGCCAGCCTAGCCGCAATAAAGAAATTGAATTGAATTGAATTGAATGGGATTGAATTGAATTGAATTTATTTACTCCATATTCCCTGCCTTTCGTATCATTTGTCATTTAGCTCATTTATTAGCGCGCGCGATACACTAAAACTTTTGTCAAAATTAATCATAAGAGTAACACAACCAGGTCCAATTTTAATGATGCTTTAATGCTGCAATTTTCTTTTAGATACACACACGGTGTCCGTGAGAATTGCGAGAGATTTTATTCTTGATCATAATTGGAGATGGAGGCTAAAATGTCGTCTAAACTTTTCTGGAATTCCTCTAGTTTCAGGGTTACCAATTAAATAAAAAAACATTTTTTATTGCGACACGGCGAGATTATTATTGACAGATATAAAAGTGCCAAGGAATACTTTACGTAAACTATTGCTTAGAAAAAAAATTACCAATTTATTTTAATCGACAGTTTTTTTATGTTCAAAAGCAATAAAAAAATAGAAAAAAATTTTTTTTGGCGAAATTGACCTAAATTCATATAACATTTATTAGGAATTCGTGGTTAAGATCTCTCAACTTCAAGTTCAAGTTCATTTATTTGGCCAAGTAACAAAGTACGTTACATTTAGCAAGTCATAATACATGCAGTATCTATTGAGTACGATTATATAATAAGATAAATAGCTTAGCAACCGCAACCATAAGGACGTCAATAAGTCTCGCAATGCTCACGGGCACCATGTATAAGCGATGACGGCGAGTCTTATTAGAAATATATTTCATCTGTTAGAATAGTGATCTGTGTATAATTCTACTGCTGTGTAGGGTTCACTTAACAGACAAAGACGCAACCTGACCTGCATTTCTGCTTTATTTCTCGAACAATACTGTTACAACTTTCTAAAGACTAAACCCAGGCTGTAATTGAAAATTGTATTACATTTTAAACCAAAGTAATAGTGAAATAGAAAACGTTACTTTCTGTTAACCATGTTTCGAGATTGCTCGGGAAGTTTCTTGTTTCATTTTCTTCACACAACCTCGGAAAGGCGATCGCTTCTCCCTATCGCAAACAAAAACTCATTTTATCCACATGTGGGTTATAACTCATTTCATCCACATGTGCGGAAATTAATTTGGTACAATTGTTTCTTCACATTACCTATCTAGCAGGATGGACTTTAAAATGATTTGAAATAGAAGCTTTTGGTGTTTGTTTTATTTTTAATCATTCGGCTAACATTTTTAACGTACTCTTTTATTTTTCTCGCAGTACTGTAGTGGTGAAAAATGACAGAGCAGCAAAGTTTGTTCGCCTCTTGCGCCCTGAGACCCTCGTAACCCTCAAGATTCTACGTTTTGAACCACTAGCTATGCTCGTGGCTCAATTTTAAAATATGTTGATAGCTCAGGTCTCAACATAAGTACCAGAGGTAAACAACAACTTTGCTTCCTTGTATTGAAATTGAATATAGCACTATAGAAACGGCACACCCTAAATTCATTCAGATAGACTTGTAAAGCCTGAGTCTCCATTTTCAGAATCAAATTATTTTCTTGTCATAAGATTTTACTCGGTCTAACACAGAAGAAACTTTTTAACCCAAAAATTTTAAGCTTTTTATAAAACAATCAGAGATAAAGAGATGTACAAACAAGGCTGGAATAAAAAGTCGCCGGGACGTGGCCCTCAAACATTAAGTCCTGTCCACAGACTACCTTAACTACTAGAGAGACCATAAGACTCGCGGTTTCAGTCAGTTTGTGACCACGTTTCTACGAGCACTTTTAAAAATTGAAAATATTAAGGTATTTTATCTACCGCGACGGTGGCAATCAACTACCGTAGCCTATGTACGCCTGCAACTTCAGAGGTGTCACATGCGCGTTGTCGATCCTTAAATGTAAAGGAGGATTCCCTGTGTTGACGGCTAAAGGAACAAGAGCGTCCCCCGTCGGCGTCGTCAACAACTGCATCCTCTTTATACTTTTGTTTTGTGCAGGATGCCACTGTTGTTCTGCTTAAATTTAGCATTTTACAGTAAAAATGCATATTTCTTTAGGAGGATAGGAGGCAAACGAGCAGACGAATCGCCTAATGGTAACCAATTACCGCCGCCCACCCTTTAACAGCAGAGGGATCACAGGTGCGTTGCCAGCCTTTTAAGATGGGAGTACGCTCTTTTCTTGAAGATTTCAAGGTCGTATCGGTCCGGAAATGCCGTAGGCAGCAGTTCAGTGTTATGTGTGACTTTGTGCTCTTTGTGAACTTATTCGTTGGGTTACTGAACAACGTCACAATTATTGCAGATTATCCGTGTAAGTACGTGTGTAGTCTGTGGTCCAGTCCGACTCTAAACTGTATCCTTTGAAATGAGGATTAACAAATTTGGGTCTTTTTCTGTGTAAAAAGGGATGAACTTTTTTCGTGAAAGCAATATAAGGTTTACATATTGTATAGAGGATAAGGGAGCTTTTCGTATTTACATTATCCTTAAGTTTTAATTTTTTTTTTGACAGCAGAGCATACGTTTGCGCGTTTATTCTCATTGAAATTATGCATCATAAGACTGTTTTCACATTGTTCGTTCCAATATTGGCGTTGGATTGCCCAAGGAGAAATACAGCTCCTAAAGAGCGCCCTATGGCATAAGAACTTCATAGTCCGCCATTTGAATTATTGCTTTCTTTTAAACTATTAAAACTTTGGTAATGTAGGTCATAGAAAAGTACCTGGTCTTGTCCGACATCCAATATCGGATCGCATAATGTCAATGCAATGCCAATTCAACTTAGGGCTCGGTCACGTATAATGAACGTTCGATGCTCGTCCAGAACTGGACAGGTTTCGGTTTCGGCAAAAAAACATGTGTCGGTCGGACACTAGTATATGCTCGAAGCAGGGGTTCCGTGGCCCTTATACCATATAATAAGGTGTGCGGCGGAACGTGTATTCGCTGCCTGCTGTCACAAATGTAGTAGTAGTAGTAGTAGTAAAACACTATACTGTACAAGAAAACACAACGAAAGACATATAACACAACATATACGTACAAAGGCGAACTTATCCCTTAACCTTAAGGTGACCTTAATCGTGAAATATGAGTAGGTAGCATTGCTGTCTTTATGATATTATTTTATAAATGAAATAGCGCGGATTCTAGTATAGCGTCTGTCTGTGTATTAATAATAGATCTCAGCTGAAATAATCGAAATTTCTTCAAAACATAACGCAACATAAAATAACAGTAAGTATTTTTTTTAAGAAATAACATTCAAGCCATTTTGATTCATTAATTACAAAAAATCTACGAAACGGTTAAACGAACTCCGCTTTTGCCAAGCAACCTTCTAAAGACCAATTTGTATCATTACGTATCAAAGGAATCAATTGAAACGAATTGATGCTATTAACGAGTAACGCTGGTTACGCGGAAGATTATGACTGGCAGCTGGGTCATTCATCTTTTTTATAACCCCTTTTCTTTTGTGTGATAGTGATACGTATAGAAGTTAGATAGTATAACTTTTATTGTTCGGTCGTCATCACATTTTAACAATAATGTAAATAAATAAATAAATATTATAGGACATTCTTACACAAATCGTCCTAGGCCTACAGTAAGCTCAATAAGGGTTGTGTTATGGGTACTAGACGAAGATATAATATAATAGATAAATATGGATAAATACTTAAATAACATGAGCATAACAGTAGAATAACTAGTTATTAACTATCTCACCTGCAGACAAACTGTGGAAACAGTTTTGCAGGGTACTGTATAAATCAATGTATACTTTTCGAATAATAAAGCAATCTATCTATCTATCTATCTACATAGAAACATCCATAACACGGGAACAAATATCTGTGATAAAGGCATAAACAAATGCCCTGACCAGGATTCGAACCCGGGACCTCCTGCTTCGTAGGCAGGGTCACTACCGACTGGGCTAGGAGGCCGTTTAAATGCCAGAGTGACGCAGCTACACGATAGAATCTATTATTTCTGCCCTGGACCATTTAGGTAACTGTAATTAATTCGTAAAAATACATGAAAAGAAAACTGAAAACCTGGTGTTTTCGAAATCGGGACACAGCAACGACCACTCACTTACTTGATTTATAGAAATTTGCAGCATGTGCTTAGACATATTTCACAAAACTATTATAACTGATAGCCTAATTAAACTTCTTCGGTAAACCGAATGCTACCTAATTAAATCGAGGCCATGTTCATCAGAATATTTCAAAAAAGTGAGATAGAGATATTTAAAAAATCTCGGCACTATTATTTCGAGTACCGCCATTTTTCACAATAACAAATTGTTGTTGTTAGTAATTGTAATTTTTCCTATAGCTTTTTTATTTTTTAAACTTAAAATTTCAAAACCTGTGAGTGGGGTTGCCAATAGTGACAGGAATGTCATCTGGCAATATTGTTGTCACTAGTTAGATTAAGTATAGTTTTAAGTTCTGGTTGTCCTGAAAATCAGCGTTGTGGCTACACTGCCATGACTCATGCTGAGTGGCAACCATTTTGGTGTAAATTATAATTTTTGTATATTTCATGTTATGTTTCTGTTCGCTTTGCATCAAATAAATATTTTTCATTTCATTTCATTTCAGATAAAGTGCTAAGTTTTGCTGGTAGTTTTATCTGGCAGTTAATTTATTTTGTTAATTAGCTATCCAATACTTTACTTGGACAGTGTGAAACGGGCCCTTAATATGCAATGAAATTGTGGTCACAGTCGTAATACGCTGGTTTTTTTTAATTATAAAAAAGTAGAATAGCCCAGTTAACAATAACCGGTCTGTTATTTCTACTACAGTAAGGACTAATGGAATGAAACATGTTATATCTAGTAATGGCTTTGCTAGTCGATATGGTAGAACTACTCGTATATCCATTAGCTTATAAATAAAATAATGCATTGGCCGAATAAAATCATATTTTTTTGTTGTTTTCACATGCAATTTAATATTTTATTTCGGAGTTATATAAATTTTTGAGAGCTGTTTGTGAGACTTTAATATTTTACGATCTATTTCATTGTAAGGGTATTCTTTTACTTACTTAATCTATATTTATTATTAAACTAACTTACTGAGCTTAACCATTTCTTTTGCTTTGCACCTACTAATACGATTACTTTCGACTAGATTTCCGCTACCCTAAGGTTGTCTGGAAGAGATGGTCAATAAGGACGTGTAAACTATGCCCAATAGTGGCAACGACACCATCAACAATAGTGGCATCAACGACATCAAAAAGGCGTTTTGTGCTGAGTTATAATAAAAAAAAATTTTTATTGGTATTTACTCTGAAACTAGGCATATTCTAGAAAAGTTTATAGGACATTGTAGTATCTAAATATGATCAGGAATACACTGTTAAAATCTTTCTAATTATTACGGCCCACGGTGTATAATAAAGGGTCTATTTACGTAGCCCCCCCCCCCCCCCCCCCCCTCCTATAGTAAACTCCCACTTCCTATTCATAAGGCTCGTATATCACATTTCAGTAGAATAGTACCGTATTCAGACTGTTAAATTCTTAACCACGTCCAAGTAATAGACAGTCAGTCGACTAATACGTTGTTAACTGCATACGTGAGTGCTTGAACTATGTGCGCTTTCAGAGCATAGATCAGTCACTCACTAGATAAAGCATAACAATTATGTCATCTTTTTGAATACTATGACGATGGAAAACAATGGCCCGCCTGGTAAGCAGTCTAATCTATGGACGCCTGCAACTCGAGAGGTGACACAATGCGCATTGCCGACCCTTTAGAAAAGATGATTCACTGTTTTGATGGCTACAGAGACAAGTAGCTCGTGTAAATGGTAGTTGTTAATGTTAATAATGAAATAGTGTTGCCTTACATCAAATCCGGCATGGTTGATTTTATTAATATGTTAATAGTGTTGAAATACTTATGTTAGACAAGAGTTTTCGACCTCGGAATCACACCGGGTCTATGTCAAATTCTTTAAAAATACTAACATTTTGGTTTTTAACATTTTTTCTACCAAAGGACGTATGTTACGGCAAAATTTCTAAAGACCCTTTATTAAAATTAAATTAAATTATCATTTATTTCGGGCAAAGCCCATAAAAGTGTTAGTATATATACAAAACTCTTACAGAACTATTGTTAATTAAGGCAGAAACACACAAGTACACAGAAAACAGCACAGAGACATAACCGGATGAGCAAAAAAAAAACATATAAGTAGTAGACTATATTTGCAATATAATGAGCCTAATTAGGTTTACAAACACCAAACACTTCTGGAGAAACAACTCTTCAAAGTGTATGATCCGGGGACAAAGCGTAGTTATAGCTGGTTATACCACTTATTCTTCGCGCTCTTGTATCCGTCAATATAATTATTTCCACAATAATTCAGCTATACTTCCTATACTTCCCATTTTTAGCACTTAAATGTTAGTTGGGGCATCAATCTTAATTACTAAAAAGAAATACATGACGAAGAAAATGTATCCAGTGCCATTTAGCCCGTATTAATGCCAGTGGGCTTCTCTCTAGCAACTGCTTTACACCTAGTTAGAGCCATCCGACATCCGAAAATGCTCTACCGCTGTCGGCGTCAGTGACAAACTTTTTTTTATTTTATAAGAATGATATAAATGGTACTCTTCCAAAAAGACTTTGTAGTCGAAGTACTTAATACGTGTGTAAGTAAAATCAACGTAAATTATAAGAACTAGGGGTGGAATTCGTTGTTGCAGTATAGAAGTGGGCTGATTTAAGGTACGTCTATGGGAGGTAATCTATGTTCAAAGCCTTTGCTCGAGACGTAGGAATAGACCAATTATACCCGGTCTGTGTAGAGGCAAATGTTAATTAAGTCTCGGTTTGATGTACTTAGTTAAGTGAAATTGATAAGAGAATTTTGGCTTCCTTAATCATTCATCTATGTAGTTAATGAATGACCAATTGACCATGTTAAATTGCTTGAATTATTTTGACCCCATTTCGTTCTCCGCTCTAGGTAGCTGTTTTGTTTTCTTTACTACTGAAGCTTTGCAAGAGCTCGCTGAAGAGGTTTCCTTTCAAGTTGCAAAAAGAAAATTATTACAATTAAGTATTCTTCAATAATAACGGTATTCGAAATCATGTACGGGCGAAAATAAATTCAACGTCAATTAAATGCAAGACCAGGGTTTTGTCAGATGCAACATGAGCCTAACAAAACTACTCAGTTTTGTTAGGTGCGAGTGTTACAGGATACCTCATAGGTAATGCTATTGTATATTCTATAATGTGGAATCTTTTGGAGGTGGTCTATATTAAAGCCTTTGCTCTAGACGTAGGGTTGGGCCAATTAAATCTAGTCTTGGTTTGCTGTAAGATGCTGATAAGAAAAGTTTTGGAACTTCCTTGATAATTTGTTTATAGGCTAAACCTGACCGTTTACAGATTACCTAAATTTAGCTTACATACCGTACATAACGTTTTTTTATGCTAGGTGCTGAAATATGCTAGGTTTCCTTTTAATTTATTTATATAGCGGTATTACTTCAAAAAGTAATTACATTATTATATTCGATAGAATCTGAAGTTGAAGACAGGGAATAAACCTATGAAATCTTATGCCCTATTAACCTACAATACCTAGGGTAGACAGGCTAATTAACTCGTAGGGCGACATGGATCAAGTTAAGCGTTTTTGTCAAATTCATAAAACCATATGACCATGTAGTTCATATAAGACAGCGGGTTGCCACGGACTTCTGTTTCTAAAGAATACCGAATTGTATCTTCTTCTTCTTCTACCTAGCGTTATCCCGGCTATTGCCAGGGTCCGCTTTCCTGCTCGCTTTCCACTACTTAGCGCGGTCCTGGGCGTCTTCTTTCACGAGCCCGATTTTGCTCATGTCGGCCTCCACGACACTCAGCCATCACTTCTTTGGTCTTCCGCGACCAGGCCGGGCCGGGATGTTTTTGTTTCTAGGTATTACTCGAGCGAATGTAACACTCAAGGGTTTCCAGGTGTCCATAGGCTACGGCGATCGCTTACCATCAGGCGGACAGTGTGCTTGTTTGTCACCGACGTGGTGTTTAAAAAACTAGCCGAAAACGGAGTGATCCTATTTTGTTTTCATTTCTAGGTCACTCTTTAAAACTTGACGGCTTCTCAGGTGCCGTATAATTTTAAAATACATAAACTTTACATTAAAAACACAATTTATCTCAAACATAACTTCAACACATAAACATAATCGACTAATATCGAAGCTGTATTGCGCAGTTAATGCATTGGATTTGTATTGAAATTGGATCATTTAATAACGTTTTTAAAAGTTAGAATACGGCCCCTGGCCGCTTGTTTAGATATGAAAATACAGCTCACTTAAGCCCCAATTTACTAAAACGAAAACGGTTATTACACCAAAATTAAAATGTCATCGTCAAGAAATTGAGATTGCCTTCTGCGTGTATTTGGCAAGTCACCATTTATTTTGCTTACCGTAGAAAGCACTTCATTTTCGTTCGTAAAGTGACGGAAGCGAATTATTATAGCAATTTCGGAAATTAAAAACATGAACGCCATTCAGATTTTGAATACCTGCTATTGATTTGGTATTTAAAATGTTCAGTGCAGTTCGCTTATGTAGTGCGGCTACAATAGTCCGGGTCGAATTCGTAAAATCCGGTCCCATCCGGAAGAACCCATGAAACTTTGCATGCACGTAGCTGTTATAAGAATTGAATGAAGAATATATTTTACATTGTAATTTTTGTGGTAACCTTAAAAAATATAGGAGACTGAAAAAACTGGGAAAAAAAATTAATTGGGACACAAAAGTAGAGGAGAGGAAGGGGGGGGGGGGCAGGAGAGCTATGTACGTCCACGCAAAGTTTCAGGCTATCTGATGACGGATGGGACCGGATTTTTTAAATTTGTTAGGGGAAAGAGACTCACGCTCACTATCATCTATCTATGATACTTGACATATATGTAGCTTACACAAGGACAAAAAAAGTGGAAACAAATCCCCCACTTTTAAGTACCCCCAATATTGCAGTATTTAATTTTGTTTTTTTTTTTCTTGTTTAAGGTTTACCAACAATTATTTACACCAATACTTATTTTTAATTCACATGCTTGTATGTTGAGAACAGTGTAATAATTACTTAAAGGTAAACTCCACATGCGACAAAATTTATGATTGGTAAAGTATTCTTAAAACTAATATCACAGGCTTCTTTGCTATAGATAGGTTATATACTTCCACATAAATGTATATTTTTTTTTTTTTTTTTTTTTATACCACGACGGTGGCAAACAAGCATACGGCCCGCCTGATGGTAAGCAGCTACCGTAACCTATGGACGCCTGCAACTCCAAAGGAGTCACATGCGCGTTGCCGACCCTTTACAAAAAGGAGGATTCACTGTGTTGACGACTAAAGGAACAAGAATGTCCCTCATCGTCAACACACTGGGTCCTCTTTGAGCTCTTTGGCAACCTTACTCACCAGCAGGAACACAACACTATGAGTAGGGTCTAGTGCTATTTGGCTGTGGTTTTCTGTAAGGTGGAGGTACTTCCCCAGTCGGGCTCTGCTCCAGATTTGAGCGATGACATTCGCTGAACGTGCCCTACCACACTTAGCGAGATGCCATTCGCAGTGCCCATACCTCTCTTTTTGGCGTAGTTTAAGGACATACCCAGGTCCGGACGTAGTTTAAGGACATACCCCGGGTATATGTATATATAAATTTCACTCGTTGATATATATCACTTAAAGGGCTTTAATATTAGGACGTGCATAACGTATCCTTAGCTATTTTACATCACATCATATTCCAAAGATTAGTTTTTATAGGAAATCATACAACGTGTGTTTTTATTAAATATTTTTAGATGGCCGAATGTAACAAAGGACATCTTAGTAATTTCAACTTGTTATTTAGAAACTATCTAATTGAATAAAAATAAAAGTAAAATAAGGTTAATTAAATTAAGAAATCGCCAGTTTTTTTATAACTGCGCGTATTTTACTTGGTGCGTGTTTTAAATAAAAACGGTAAAAGTTACAATGTGAGCGCGATGCGTCTAAAGTAAAATCATGTCAATATCAAATTAGTTACAGGCAGGGACTGTTTTCGTTACGACATAAGCGGTACGGTAGCGCTATAGAATTTCGATACCTTATGTTGTAAAAGGTAGAACTATACCGGTTGAAAAATAACGGTACGCTACCAGTATAAAATTACGATATCGCTATTTTTCGATACAGTACATATACCTTTATTATAACGATATCCAATCGATATCGTAATTTTAGATCGTAGCTTGTACGGCGCACGCGGCGATAAAGGAACTGTACAGGGAGCGGGGCACGGAGGACGGGGAGCCGCAGGTAGAGCATACTTCAACGGCAATGAAAACGGTTGAGGTATCGAAAAAAATAACGGCACCGTTATATTTCGATACAGAAAAATATCGGTTGCGTTACCGAAATCATACCGAAACAAACAGTATGGCGTCATATCGTTTTAAAACGGTACCTGTATTTTTTCGATATGCAGTCCTTGGTTACAGGTTTTTAGAATCTATAATAGTCCCTCGGGTTTTTTAGTAGCCAGGTCTTGTAGTGGCAATGGCGTGGAATTTTTTAACCCAGAGGTCGCCGGTTCGAAATCCTGTTTTTACGGTAAATAGGTACTTTTGGTTAAACAAAACTAATTACGCTTGTACGTTTTGGTTAATAATATAAATATTGCCTTCTGTTGCCGCGATCATAATTCGTTATAGTTGTTACAATCAAACAGGTTGCTATCAAGTTATTAATCTGTTTAATTGTAACAACTATACTCAGAAAATAAGAAAATGTACGAATTTGTATGCCCGTGCACGAGCCATACCCGCAGTTGGCCGGTACTGCCTAGAAAAAACATTTTGAAACTCAGCCTCCCTTTATTAATTATTAATTATTTTATACATTATAATGTAA
Source organism: Pammene aurita (assembly GCA_947086415.1). NCBI lineage: Eukaryota > Metazoa > Arthropoda > Insecta > Lepidoptera > Tortricidae > Pammene > Pammene aurita. The sequence goes on along the minus strand of OX352305.1, from coordinate 24,500,566 downwards.
ATAAACTAAGGCTAACTTGTTCATTATATACTTATAAAAGTTATCACCTAATTTATAGCATTCTCTAAGTATCACAATATCGCCATCTGTCTAATAAATATAAATTAGCCACTCATTTCGCTAAGGTGCTTAATAGTGGTTTTGTGTAGGCCATAAATATTGTGTTAAATCCACAGATAACATGCCTACTAGATGGAACATAACATATCGGGACCTTGACTATCAACAATTTCAGTCACTCAACCTTAAATTTAGTGAGTTTGGTCGCTATGTGTAGCGTGTGCGTTGGTAGCCTTGTGGTAAAGCGAGCAACTGTCAACCTAAAGGTCTCGGGCAGAGTTGTACCAATCTCTAAAATTTTGAGAACATAACGTATGGGAAACGTAAATAATTTCCATAGTAAGATAAACGGTAACGTTCTCGAGAACGGCACACCTCTAGTTGCGGAACAAACCGAGTCTCTCCGAACTTATACAACAAAAATATTGTTACTATAAAATATAACGGTTACACTCACGTCACTTTAGTCACTTCGCGCGACATGTTTCGGAGAGCTTAGGTCTCCATCTTCAAGCACGGAGAGTGCTATTTTGCATCGGCTCGTAGCGCACTGTTGCACAACGCGTTGTTGACTCGCATGTCGCGCGAAGTGACTAAAGTGACGTGAGTGTAACCGTTATATTTTATAGTGATAGTATGTCTCTCGAAAGTTTAGATTTAATAAAAATATTGTTATTATTATTAATACCCTGTAGTGTGTCCTGCTGCTGGGCAAAGGCCTCCCCCTCGATTTCCATGCGTCTCGGTCGCGCGCGATTTCAGGCCAGTCGTTAACAAATGCGTCCAGGTGCGTGCGGATTGAAGGAAAACATTTTGTGGAAACCGTTCTATGTAATTCCAAAGAGGCTCAGTTTACCATATGTTTAGGACAGTCAGAATGGCAGGCGCTCTCGTAAAAACTAGTGCTATGAAAATTGGGATTAGGTAGGCCAACCTGACCCAAGCCAACTACATCTATTGAGCCGCTGCAAAAAAGTGGGACTAATTCTATACCCTCCTCTATGTTTATAACTAAGGTCAGTGTCAATAGAAGAGTAAATAATTTTTAAGAAAAAAAAACCGACTTCAATGGGGGTAGCCGGTGAAGGATTATTGTAGATAGATGGTGCACTTAGATTCCATACAATGAAATAACTTGCTTAAAAAACGCAGCGGAGAGGACCAATCGCCAAACGTGAACTATGCGTCGTTGAAGAGTTCCGTTCTGATTATCATCAACAGTTAGTTCCACTTCATCAAATGTCACTCTTTTGAATGAAAATGCTTGATTTGTTGATAAAAATACAAAAGTCACTTTATGTATGCCTTTAAGATTTGAGGAATTCCCTCGATTCCTCGTGGAACTCATCATCAGAACTTGAGCTTGACGAAAATTGGTCCTGACAATCTAACTTGCTTAACAAACATAGCGAAGAGGAAGAATCGCCAAACATGAACTATGCGTCGTTGAAGAGTTCCGTTCTGTTCATCATCAGCAGTTCCACTTCATCAAATGTCACTCTTTTGAATGAAAATGCTTGATTTGTTGATAAAAATACAAAAGTCACTATGTGTAAGCCCTTAAGATTTGAGGAGTTCCCTCGATTCTTCATGGATCCCATCATCAGAACTTGAGCTGGACGAACATTTGTTCTGACAATTAAACTTGTTAAACAAACACAGCGAAGAGGACGAATCGCCAAACGTGAACTATGCGTCGTTGAAGAGTTCCGTTCTGATCATCCGTTCCGTTTTGTTGATAAAAATATAAAAATCACTATATGTATGCCTTTAAGATTTGAGGAGTTCCCTCGATTTCTCATGGATCCCATCATCAGAACTGCGTTTTGACAAAAACGGGACCAATCTGTATATATATACTTACAATCAAAAAAAGAATTTTCAAAATCGGTTCAGACATGACGGAGTTATGGAGTAACAAACATAAAAAAAAAAAAAAAAAAAAAAAAAAAAAAAACATACACGCCGAATTGAGAACCTCCTCTTTTCAAATCTTGAAGTCGGTTAATAAAGGTATACAAAGATGGCTGGCTGACAACTGCATTTCTAGGCAAAAAAAAAAACATTTGACACCTGATTAAATATTATTCAAGAAATTGGTTTTCATTGACATATAGGTAATTAACGAATTCTTTTACTCAAAGTTAATATAAGTAACTAGTTTATGTGTATAGTTTGTACGGTGTCTTTAGGACAAAGATGCCAAACTCATGGTTGTTGTTTGAAAATGCGAGGTTGCCGAGCAATGAATATAAATGGGTTTGTTTACCTTTAGTTACTTTTCTATTGACCACATATAGTCAATGCAGAATCAGTGGGACGTAGTCTGTGGATACATATTATTATCGGCCGGCGTGCTTGTGTGTGATAAAGCGAAGCAATAATTGCTCGACCGGCCGGAAGTGTTCACGGTCTGCATTCCCATCGCTTAGTGAGACACCGAAGCAAATCATTAAATAAGTTATTGAAATATTTTACGGTTTTTAAATCATAAACATTGCTAATTATTCAGAGCAATGACACGTCAATGACCAAATCCAACGTGTTTCAGTCAGTTTGAGTTGCACAGGTTGGCTCTCGGACACTGTAACTACGCGACATTGCTTTAACTAAATAAGAAAATGGTTCAAGCAGAGTTAGCTTACTGCGCTGAGCCACGTCTTTACGACAGGGGCAATTGCCCCCCCCCCCCCCCCCCCTGAAACGCAAACCTGGTATACTACGGGGCCCGTAGGTGCGGACCACGAGAATCCTGGATCCGCGCCTGCACTGTACGAAGCGGCTGTGGAAGAACTTACATTTTATATAACTTATACTCGTATAGGTTGCACAGTCAGCATGGATCGTGCACGCTCAGAGTGTGCGTTTTGTGGCCAAGGGGGTTGGCCGCGTCGACTATCATACGAGTATAACTGCAAAAACGGATGTTTTGCGAACCATGCTTACAGCTTCAACATAGAGCGAATTCGCTCAAAGCGTTTTTTCAGTCATAAGGCGCTACACACATGATCTGAATTCATCAATTCATAGACTATCATAATAATTCTATGATTGCGCAAATTTGTCTAAAAAAAAGTTTAAGTTTACACTGTTTTTTATTATGAATTGGGTTAATTTCACTTAACTTAGTATTAATCTTTTACATTTAAGATTGTGTTACCAAGCTTATAATTTGGGGTTGCAACCCCTTTTAATATCTTATCCTTTTATTATCTTTTAATTAAAACATATTAATCAATTTTACCATTTATATTGTTATTTATCAGTGCTTTTTTAACAATACTTTTAATATTCTTAAGTTTATTATCTAAATTTTCTATAACTTCCAATTGTCTGTGCGTCCATACAAAAATTCAGCTACCATAGACAAATTTCCGCAACCATAGACAAATGTCTATGAATTGATGAATTCAGAATTGAATTCAAAATAAGTGTGGGGAGCACCTAAGAGAATTGTACTTTGACACGCTCGATGTTGATGCAAGCTTATTTATTTACCTCATAGTGCGAGTAAGATTTCTTGAAATAAAATTTTAACTAACTAAACTGACCTCGAGGTCAACAAAACTTCGACTTTGTTAGTTTTGAACTGGTTACCCTGAGTTGCTCGTTAAGTATTTCTGAATTACGTTCAGGGTTAATAATCGATAACCCGTCTATCTACGTTACGTCGTGCATTGATGATTTTACTTACAGTGGCTATCAAATATATCGAAGCGGCCAAGGTACTCGAAAATATATGAACATGCACTTTATCGCCTTGACAATAGAGGCGTTGTTCAGATATTTGTGACCACCTGCAGCGCTCCGATATATCTAATGGCGACTGTACAATATGTCATTTGGCATAATGATATCAATTCTAAAAGAATCATACACTGACTTCTAATGGCCTATCCGCACAATGTCGGACAATCTAAGAACACACACTTGTGCGTTAGGGCGAACAAAACAGGATATTATGATGCCGTTCCTACGCCTTCATTAGATTCCCACAGACATCCCTTATATTGGCCGATATTGGCCCAATGTGTGGATTCGACATTAATGTAAAACTTCACGTTGAGCCCCAAAAATTAAAGAATTTCCACAGATCATTTAAATATAGAACTACGTACTGAAATTAACGTATTTTAAAGAATTAAGGATCGTCTGGGGGGCCTATTAGTTTCTTTCACCCTAAATACATCTTAAGGCCCCCTATTATATATCACCGATATCCAACCACACATGCTGTTTGGGTTGGCTGGAAGAGATCCCTTTGTGCATATCTTTTATATATGTTACTGTTGTATTATGTTATACCTACTTGTTTATGTGCAATAAAGTGATACATACATACATACATGTAACTAACCGGCATCTATTTCTGTATAAGTCAGACTTATGCATTATTCATCACGTTTAAGAGAACGGCGTTGTGGTCTCGATTCGGAAATTACATTATAATTCGGGAAACTACGTGCTAGCCTGTGTAAGAGCTGAATAAGGAGGTCTTTGACTGAAGCGTAATCAGCTACATTATTTAGTTTGTTTGTAGGTAGTTAAACACTCAGGTACTGTGAGGAATTTAAAATTAACACGAGTCTGACTTATAAAATTGCATTCACATGGGCTACATTCGGCGACGTCAAATTGATTCAATTTCAATCCGATTATAAGTCCATCTAACTCGGCCACATAGCTAATGCACGTTTACAAACACAAGTGCATGGTATCAAAATGGTTCTAATCCATTCCGGATATGTTCATAATGTATTCGAGAGCAAACTAGCAAATTTTGCACATATTGAGACTGAACTAAGTTTTAACTACAGGTATATTGAAAGCTTAGTCGTTAGGTTCTAGCAATTTAAACGCAATTTGGCCCGAACTCGGGATCAGGATAAGCTTCCAAGTTTGTAGTAATTTTCTTCAATAACTACTATTATTAAGCAATCCAGTAGCAAGTAAGATAGCCAATGATCCTAGGTCATAGGCTGGAACACAAAAGGTTGTAGTGGGGATCATACGGGAGACTTTTTTCTAGAAATGGACGTCTCTCTGATAATCAGAAGATAATAATGATCCTGATGACTAAGCACAAGCGTTCACAAGTTATGTAATTATAACTTGCAACCTAGACTCTACTGAGAAGAAATTCAAGGTATACCGCGACTAATAAAAAACTTGAAATCTTATGGAGTCTGCATCTGCAAATAGATACAAAACTTAAGGCATGAATATAGTCATTTATATACCTCACGTAAATGAAATCCCATCAAAAACATAAATGTGAAAGGCTGCCAAGTTCGATACTATGGGAATGCTTCGCCTATAAAAGAAGTGAGATCTGAATAAGTACCAAGTTCCATAAAAATACCTCAAATCATAAATAGTTATAGGAATGCACACTTGATTTCCAGCAGTTTTTAAGGTACATTTTGAATAAGTATCACGTTACATAGAAATACCTAAAATTATAATAGTCAGAGAAACGCACACCGGTTTTTTTAGCAGTTTCCTGATAACATTTATTATTTTCAGTACTTTTTAATGATGTTACATGGCAAGTTTTCACACACCACACACCTTTTCAATGCAATGAATCGACACCTTTGGACTGCAATGTGTCAAGTATATAATTTTCTATTAAAACTTGCCAAGTTACATCATTAAAAAGTACTGAAAATAATAAATGTTATCAGGAAACTGCTAAAAAAACCGGTGTGCGTTTCTCTGACTATTATAATTTTAGGTATTTCTATGTAACGTGATACTTATTCAAAATGTACCTTAAAAACTGCTGGAAATCAAGTGTGCATTCCTATAACTATTTATGATTTGAGGTAATTTTTATGGAACTTGGTACTTATTCAGATCTCACTTCTTTTATAGGCGAAGCATTCCCATAGTATCGAACTTGGCAGCCTTTCACATTTATGTTTTTGATGGGATTTCATTTATTTTTGTTAGGTGTAGGTTCTTTATTATTTTTTTATCACGGACGGCGCGAGCGCGGCGGACGAGTGTAGGCAGCGACGGAGGGTGCGCGAGGCGGGGAACGGAATTTTTATCTAGTATCACTATACATACATATATCGGGATTTCGGGATCGATCGTGCATCGCGAGTACCTATAATCTATGATAAATCCTATTTTACTATTTATTTATAGGTGATTTTTACAAATAAACTGGCTCCCTACACCTATAAAATGTACCTACTTACATATAATTACATACATCAACAACGTACTTTATACTGTTTGTAAGTACGCTACCTACATAGATAATTAATAACTTGGTAATACCTACCTACCAGTAGGTATTATAATTGGTGGCCTATTATGTAGCCCTAGAAGTGCACCATCCCGTCTCATCCCGTGGCGTATCGGAGGGTGAGATGGGCAGTAGTATATATAATTCAATCTTAGAGTATATATGATTTCCATGTTCTTGAATCTGCGATTTTATTAGTTGTAAAATTAGAAATTATTTAGACTATGCGAGAAAAATAGTCTTTTCATTTTTGTTTGACTGATTTAGCGCACCTAGTGTACCTAGCAGTGTTGGCCGAACGTTAGTGTGATTGAAAATTAAAAATTGAAGATTGAAACACGTTAGTTAAAATTGAACACTAATAGTTTAGTGCAAATTGATCTCAATTAGAATTGAAATTAATTGTAACTAACGTGTTAATCCTTTGCGAATAACTAATAATTGAAGATATTTAATTTTTAGTCTTTCTCAAAAATTTTAACATTAATTTAATTTTTAGTGTAGATTGAATTGGTAATTGACATTAATAATTTACCTAACTAAACGCGAATTTAGGTTAAGCTACGAGGTTTTGATTACGTTTACTTTTACTATTACTTTTACCTTGACCTTGACCTTGACCTTGACTTTCACTTTCACTTTTACTTTCACTTTGACTTTTACTTTGACTTTCACTTTGACTTTGACTTTCAATTTGACTTTCACTTCCACTTTGACTTTCACTTTGACATTCACTTTGACTTTCACTTTGACTTTCACTTTGACTTTCACTTTGACTTTCACTTTGACTTTCACTTTGACTTTGACTTTGACTTTCACTTTGACTTTCACTCTGACTTTCACTTTGACTTTCACTTTGACTTTCACTTTGACTTTTACCTTTGACGTTCACTTTGACTTTCACTTTGACTTTCACTTTGACTTTCACTTTGACTTTCACTTTGACTTTCACTTTGACTTTCACTTTGACTTTCACTTTCACTTTAACTTTGACTTTCACTTTGACTTTCACTTTGACTTTCACTTTGACTTTCACTTTCACTTTCACTTTGACTTTGACTTTGACTTTGAATTTGACTTTGACTTTGACTTTGACTTTGACTTTGACTTTCACAAAAAGAAAGTAAAAGTAAAAAGAAGCTCCAGATTTTGATACCGGTACCATCTGCTCATCAGTACAAGTCGAATGAGCCCAAACAGCATGAGTCTATGATGCGCCAAACCCGAGATCCAGTAGGGATCCCCAGGGTCCAGCATGAGCTCCAGATTTTGATACCGGTACCATCTGCTCATCTGTACAAGTCGAATGAGCCCAAACAGCATGAGTCTATGATGCGCCAAACCCGAGATCCAGTAGGGATCCCCAGAGTCCTGCATGAGCTCCAGATTTTGATACCGGTACCATCTGCTCATCAGTACAAGTCGAATGAGCCCAAACAGCATGAGTCTATGATGCGCCAAACCAGAGATCCAGTAGGTAGCCCTAGGGTCCAGCATGAGCTCCATCTTGTGATATTGGTCCCGACTTCCGAACCCGAGATGCAGTTTTAAAATTAATTATTAGTGTAAGACAAGGATTAATTTAGTTACACTAACGTTAATCTAATTAACTGTAATTCGTATTAAATTTTCGAGACGTTAGTGTAACTAATAGGTTAATTCTAATTGACGGTTAGTGTAATTGACGACGTCACAAAATCAATGCGAACTAACGTTAGTAAAAATTGATGTTAGTGTAATTGATTAGTTACGGAATTAATCTTCAATCTTATTGATAAATTTTCAATTCTAATTGAAATTATCGGCCAACACTGGTACCTAGTGACCTGCTTTGCACTTCGTAAATCGTGGGTTCGGTTCCCGCAACAGACACACACAGAGTGGTGAACAATTTTATTGTTCTTGTCTTTAAGACAAACATGTATTGTATTAAATTGGTATGTATCTAAATTTAAATAAGTCTTATCACATTTCCATTCCATACCTACTTATAGTAGAACAAAATTACACATTCGTTGTTTTCGAAACTGACTCACACTTGGCCGTTTTCAGATTTTTACTTTATTTCGACCTAAAGACAAACCTTCGAGCCAAATTTCAGTTCGGTACGACCATTGGAAGATATACCCATTTAGTTCATTATGACTTCATACTCGTAGTAGAACAAAGTTACACCTTCGCTATTTTTAAAACTGACTCACACTTGGCCGTTTTCAGATTTTTCCCTTTACCTTAAGACCTATCTCCATGCCAAATTTCAAGTCAGTACGACCATTGGAAGTGGTCTAGGTTTTTGATGAGTCAGTGAGTGAGTCAGTGAGTGAGTGTATAGTAAAAATAGCGATTTTCTGACGTCAATATCTCAAGAACTGCTATAGGTAGAATAATGAAATTTTGTATTCTAGACAATTAAGGGGATGTCAACAGACACTCGAAATTTCATATGAGTAGATAAAATATGTTTTGAGTTATAGGGTGGTCGAAATTGGCCCGAAATGGTTCGTGTAATATAACCCACGGCCGGTGTGTCGCTTTTTTTGCTCGAACTTGGCGGACACACTGCCGTGTGTCTAGATCAGAATTGTCTTTTCTTTCTGCAGGGTGATTATTTCAAAAGTAACTCAATAGGTTCCTTTGAAAAAAGAAAGTCATGTTGGCTCAGTTCGGATTTCAGATCGCACAGTTCAACAACACGTCGGGAGCTCAAATACCGCGGGCCATCCGGCTACCTAAAGTATACTTCAACTACGCGTCATCGCTCTGAATAAGGCTTCTAGTATGACTTTCTACACAGATTATGAGCTCAGTTGCGATTTTACCTTACATCATTTCATCATTAAATTTGACTGTCAATTCAGTAAATTGCCGTTACAAGAAATCATCAGAAAAACATTAAGCAGCAGCAGCTAGCAGGGGTATAACTTATTCAAGATGTTGCAGGCCTCGATTGATTCGCTTGGAAGCGACCAAGCTACATTATAATTCAGAAGGCAATCGATACCATCATTGCTCCATTACGATCAAATTGCAATGGAAATTATCGATTGATGTGTTTCCAGGCACAAATCGATGTACTCGTAGTTAACGGATTTAACAAAAATACCTACTAAGTGATCCGGTTAAGGGGATAATTAGTACATATCATTTTTAAATGTGTAAATTAAATGTTTTAACGTATATTATAAATTATACCCATAATTAGGGAATGCCATGCCACGCGGGTTTTTTAATATCAAAAATTGGTTACTATAATGAACTACCCTCTGCGTATAACTTCGTTTGCATATAAGTCTTTAATAGTAGATTGTACAACAAGTGCATAAAACGCACCATTTTACGCGAGGCGCGTATCCATCCGAGCGAGCTTGCGAGCGAGGATTGATATAAAGTCGAGTGTAAAATGGGATTTATGGACGAGTTTTACACTGTAATTTTCAATTGCGAGGAAATTATTTATCGTTAATCGTGAAGCTATTTCAAGTTGTAACAAAAATATTACAATGAAAGTAAACATGGTTCCCGCCAATTAATTTTTTAATGTTTTTTTTTTTTAATTTTCAACATGTGAATTTAGACACTATATACTTGTTTTCTGCCAAGTCATAAAAACATTTCGGGACATTTTTAAACCATTATCAACTAATATTTTATCTGATTTCATTAATTTAATTATAAAAACACGGAATTGAAATAATTATAACAAGAATATAATAAAAGAACAAGTTTCAGCTGATTCAACTAAATTTTACTGCTTAATTAAATTATTCTTAGCAATATATTCTTAGTCTTAGAAGAAAATTTTACTTTATGCACTAAAGCTTAAAAGGCGATTTTATGTCGTCCACACGCGACTTAAAGTGGCACTTTACGAGCTTGAGAACTACTACTAACAGCTACACATTTAACGGTTTTGGCTCGCGTAGTAGCCAAATATACAGCTCAAAAACAACCTCCATTGCGCCTAACAATAATTTATGTCCACACATAAATCTGTAGAAAATACTCTCGCTCTGTACAAACATGTTCAATTGTTTGAAACGATACGTTTAGAGATTTTGTAAACGTTTTAGTAGGTGCTTACAAATTCAAGAACGTAAAATATTATCATATTTCGAACGTCTACAGGTTACGAGTCTGTCTACAAGTTTTGTAAATGTTTCAAAACCCTATCCACTTCATACCTTGCCATAAAGTTACTACTTAAATTGAATTAAAATCAGGTAAAATTAGCCACTATAAGGAAAACTACCACTTAGACGTACCATACATCAGTTTCTCTACTTAAATTGTAAACTAAAGAGTTGAAACAGTCATTTTGTAACTATGCACTTAAAGTGATTTCTCACTTGCCGTTTGCCGCTATTTTCAGTTCATAAATATACTCCCAAGCTACCAATATAAAAGGCTATCAGAAAAACAACAAGTTTGAATAATTCTTAACAGTTTCGGAAAAAGATAAAGATCATGTAAGTCTCAAACTCAAACATTTATTCAGTAAGTAGACCACAAGGGCACTTTAACACGTCAGATAGTTTATCAAAGTAAAAGAGAAAAAAAAACTACACCGGTTCTAACCCTACACCTCTGACCCGAGAAGAATGATGACCGGCAAGAAACTCGGCGGGACTTATTTTTTCAACACAACAGTAAGTACAACAAAGTTTAAAATTACATATAAATACGTTGTTCTATAAGAAAACATATCAAACTAAGGTTAGATTAACCAACAATAGGTTATAGTTTAAGAAAAATGCCAAAGAAAAAAGAAGATTATGAGTCCAAATCTGACTATTTGAAAATGAATTACACACAAGTTTGATATACTTTCTTACCTGAACTGTGTCTTCCACTTAAATTTCCAAAATATTTTAATAAGTATAACTGTAAGAACAATAACTGGGCAATGTGACCCATGCTAACCCAAAAGTAAGTTAAGGTGTACCTAATGAGGTAGGGTCAGGGAGGGAACAGTCGCTCGGTGGGAACAGTGACTCGAATGTGCTGTGCGAGAAACGGAAAGAGCTTTATGTCTGTCCTCTACATCAATCGGAACCGTTCCGTACCCGACCACGTACGAACTAGTTAGTGAGGCGCTCCGGCACCATGCGAATGAATTATGGTGCGTTTTTGTGTTTAATGCTATCAAAATTACATTTCCAGATCAGTTTCACTCCTCTTTTTGCTTAACTCGTACGAGATTTTCAATTACTTATGTTATTATCGAAGAGTGTGTCTAGTCTACTTAGCTGTTATTGGCTGATAATTTAAGGCCCTAGGTGTTTGTTTGTGTTTTTAATTTGAACTAAAATACAAAATGACGCCAAGGTCAACAGTCGTTCGTTTTGGAAAAGTACACGGTGGCTCGCGAACCACTGTGCCCCTTACAGAGTTGGACTAAAATTTACTTGAATATGAATAAGCGTAAAAATTCTGTGATTATTAAAAATAATTCATGCACTCTTTTTTTAAATAAAATAAAAGTAAATAAATCATGCGACATTTAGGTAGGTACCTATTTTAAATCAATAATGATATCAGGAACGATTATTTCGGGGGTTGTGCTTACCTATTCTAATTACCGTTTTATTCAACAAAAATGTTATTTGTTATATAATTTAGGTTCGATTCCTGCGTACCTAGCAATTGTGTACCGTTAGAACTACTGTTTACAGGGCGTAGTACACAGTGACTCGAGCCACTGTGTACTGTTAGAACCACTGTGTACTAGCGGGTCCTAGTCACTGTGTACAGCAACCGGTACACAGAGGCTCGATTCCCAATTTCTAAAAAAGAATGGATATATCTTTTTTGGTGAAAGTAACAGCAAATATATTTGCTACATATGAAAGTTTTATAATGCACGGTGCTCTGTGCTTGCAACAATTGGTTCAGGGATTTATATTTTTCATGCAACAGCCTGTTGAAAAAATCCTAGCGACTGTTCCCTCCCTGACCCTACACTTACCCTAAATATAGACAAATACTTTGATTCCTAAATCTTAACACTTTCTAAGCATCATTTAAATCCAAAACCGCTCGTGAAAAAGACGGAATCGTGAAATCTAATTCACTAATGTCATTTCATTTCATTTTCGAAAGTGCTTTCTTAGTGGCTATGTCCCGTATTTTCCATACGAGATTTTTTCTGTTGTTAATTGAATTATCTAGCGAATGAGCTCGGGTTTACTATGCCTAGTGAAGTGACGTTGCCAATGTAAGGTAACATATTATGTTACCTTACTGGCAATATTCCCGGATTTCTTTTGATACTGCTAGAACCTACAAGTTTCTTACAACACACCACCTTTTGAACTGTACCTTTTGAAAAGAAAAGCATGCACATAAGGTTATTAAGTTTATTAAATAAGTACTGTCACACAATTTAATTCCTATGCTACTATAGAATTGAACCTGGTATTCATATGGAATGTCCATTTTATCTAGTTATCTTTTTCTTTAAGTGCCTTCTCCGCCCCGGAGATTGGCGATCTTATGCCTATATGCCATTCTATCTGAAGTCATGCGAATTAGTTTTTCTGTACTGTCCACGTCTGGTTAGAGACTGGTTAGTCCCTTACGTTCCTTGTTCATGATATTCTCCTTCTACCACGTCCTCGTTTCCCCTCAATGTTCCCTTCAATTATTAGTTTTAACAAATCGCATTCTATTATATAGCCACATCTAGTTATACGGAATGTCTCAAGTGTTATAGTTATTGTTGAATATATTATTAAGTGTTATATACAGTAAAAATATATTCATAGTTCTATACCGATCATTACACACCCGTTACATGTCATATACGAGCGTTTTTTACCAAAAATAGCTAACTAGAATAATATTAATAATTATTCAAAAATGCAGTACAAAGGCGGTAATAGTGATAGTGACGCATTGATTGGCGGCAAGTCAATATGAGATGAACGGTTCAGATCAGAGGCGAAAATATCTAGAAAAGTATTGACCTCCACCCAAACGCTATTAGCACAGATAGCTGACAACTATGACAGATATTTATCAAATATACTGGTGGTTTTCACATAACATGACCTTTACTTCCAGTCTATAAGGGCCAGAGACAAGCTGAATATTCTTTGGTGTATGGTTTATACATACGCATTGTCACTATTACGAATAACATAATGTCGCGATATTCGGTGACAAGGTGGTTGAAATTATCATATGAACGCTTATGTACTGCTATCCACAAAACATCTGCTGCTAAAAAGTTTTAACCAGATTCTTACAATATTCGGGGCCTTCATGATTTTCTAAGTCCATAACAGAATCAGTTAAAAATCAAATTAGCAACATAAATACGTCTAATAAATAAATAAAAATAAAAAGCCTTTATTTCGGACGAAGTAATTCATATAGTGTTATTATTACAAAATCACTTGAATGACTTGTTAGTACCTAAACTTAAGTGTTGAGAGGTCCAGTACCTGATTAGGGCGCTGTGCTATCTCTCTGCCACGACTAATAATTGCGGTTAATTTTACAATATTTTCCAGTAACGACTGATAATGGTACATCACTAGTTTCGCCTTATAAAAGGAGATGTCGATGGAGATAAAACCTACATCAAATAACGTTACTGCGTCAGCGACTCTAAGTGTAGCAAATGATTTCATTCCTCGTTTACTGCCAAGGCCCGTGTCGAATTATGTCGGCCAGCATATGTGTCATTATTTTGGTAAAGGTTCCATTTAGAGGTCGGCGCTTACGCTTTTATTAGACGAATACAAAATGGAATCTGTACAGCGAACGTACGACGTAAATGCCGGCTTCCAAATGTTACCGTCAGCTGCTACAACTTTGCCTACGATGCTCAACTTTGCAGCTCAACAGATATTTATGTCTTATTCCTGACCTGTATGGTGATGAAAATCATATTTTTCAAGCCAGGCAAAGTTGAGATTCGTAGGTAAAGTTGTAGCAGTTGACGGTACTTTTCTTTACCATAATAATGGCATTTAGGTATTGTGAATTTTAATTTAAATGAACTGTCATAATCTGTAGTCACGATTTTAAATATAAGCATCATGTAACCAATAGAACGCAATACTAGGCTAAGTTTTGAGTACTTAGTTAGGTTTTTCTTTACAAATTCTTGTTCGAAGGGTTTTGCACAAAAAAAATGAATCATCTATAGTTCGTATTTTAGGACTAAAAATCAGGTAAACATAGAAGCAGTGTTCGCCAACCTACCCTTTGAATGATCAATTTAAACACACCGCACACAAACCATCAAACAATACTAGTTAACATAATCAAGAGTTCAATTTTGTAACTAAAAAGACAGGTTTAATAATCCAAAACTACAATAAAATCACAATTTCGTTTTAGTGATCACGTTTGAGACCTTAGAAAATTCAACTTGGATGGAGTAGCCATGTCTGTCATTTCCCATACAAAAAAGGCTGCCGATTTTTGCGGGGGAGGGGAACGTCAAATGTATTGCTATTCGTACGTAACGTACAAATAGATAAACGTCAGTCCATAGGTACATGTGTATGACCACTGGTCATATGTGTTCGGCAAAGGGGAACGCCTGTCAATGGCGACTCCGATTGGTTGATTTCTCTAAGTTTGAGACCGACACAATACGAAAAACAGTGACTTAGGCGGCTTTCACACTGCTGCAGTTTCCGCATGCGGCGACGGTGCACGAGCGAGATAGCGCTCTGCATGTGTAACCAGTTGCGGTGCCAGTGTGATAACCGCTTTAAGGTACGTTTAAATACCGAACCTTTAAATTGTTTCATGTCTGCTGTGTGGGTTTTTTTTTTTTTCGAATTAAGTAGAGGACACACTTCAGGTAACAAAAGTATATCAAACGTTTTGTGCACTGCAGTTTTAAATAGTTAGATTTTCACACATAAACGTTATTTTTTCTTACATTGGGTATTTCTCTAACAATTGTTTGATATGTTTTCTTATAGAAGATATAGAACAACGCTATTAAATGTAGGTATTTTTAAGATGTACCGTATAGTACTGGAAAAATAAGTCCCGCAGAGTTACTTGCCGGTCATAGTTCTTCCCGGTTCAGAGGTGTAGGCAGCGCCGGCCTGAGCCCTCGATCAGGGTAGAGCGAAATCGGGTTTTGGCGCCCTTCGTTAGTAATGAAAATGAAAAAACTGGTGGTCCGCCTCGAACTCAGAACTCACGATTTCCTTGCAAACGAGATGACCAATGTAACAAGACCCATCTGAAGATTTTTTTTTCGCCTTCTAGCTCCACACCCCCTTGATCGATCCTACTTATATACGAACTCTCAAATTATATGTATCTCTGCTACAACCCCAATAAATTTCATGAAGATCAGAAAAACGTCCCAGTAGCCGAATTTGTTTGTAAGAACTTCACTTCGCTTACGCTCCGCTCGTTCAATTAATCTGTCTTATCTAAGCTTAGGCTGCGTTTCCACCAGAGATGAGCGAGGATTTATCAGGCTTTATTTCGTACCTTTCAAGATCAAAAGAAGTGACTTAAAAAAATCATACTAACATTATAAATGCGAAAGTGTGTCTGTGTGTATGTTACCTCTTCACGCTTAAACCGCTAAACCGATTTAGATGAAATTTGGTATGAATATAGTTTGAGTTCCGGGGAAGGACATAGGATAGTTTTATCCCAGAAATAATCGCTTAAGAAGGTGGAAGTTTGTATGAAATTGTTGCTCACTGTTGACTTAAAATAGCATATTCCCTAAATTAATATTTATTATTCGATTTTACCAAGGCGTTTTATTCATTAATTATGGCGAATGTTAATCCCACACAGATAAGGTCGTGGCAAAAGCAAGTAAATAATAAAATATAAACTTGATAAACCCAAATTGGGTTAATCAATCGCTTAGAAAATTATAAAGTACGTAACTTTTTCGGCGCCTTTATCGGGGTTAATTTCGCGTCTTTTAAAATTAAATTAGAGATTTAAAAACCAAAAAATAATTTGAATCATGATATAACCAATTGCTTAGAAAATTATAAAGAACGTAACGTTTTCGGCGCCTTTATCAGTCTATATTTCGCTCCTTTTAGAATAAATAAAAAGAAGCGATTTAAAAATAAATATTAAAATGTAATCCTGATAAACCCAATCCCTTAGAAAATTATAAAGAACGTAACTTTTTCGGCGCCTTTCAAAATTAAAAGCAGCGAGTCACGCCTAAAAAAATACTTGAAATAACAAAAATACCAAAAAAATATAACTGTACGTTTTCGGCGCCTTGAACAGTCTATATTTCGCGCCTTTTAAAATCAAAAGCAGTGATTTAAACAATAAATTATATGATGTGCCCTGATAAACCCAATGTCTGAAAATTATTAAGAACGTAACTTTTTCGGCGCCTTTATCTCGCGCCTTTCAAGATTAAAAGCAGCGAGTCACGCTTAAGAAAAAATGTTGAAATAACAAAAATACCAACAAAAAAAAACGTTACTTTTTCGGCGCCTATATCAGTCTTTATTTTGCGCCTTTTAAAATCAAAAGCAGCGATTTAAACAATAAATAATAAAATGTAATCCTGATAAACCCCAATCTCTTAGAAAATTATAAAAAACATAACTTTTTCGGCTCCTGTATTTCGCGCCTTTCAAGATTAAAAACAGCGATTCACGGCTAAAAAAATACTTGAAATAACGTACGTCTTTGGCGCCTTTACTTCGCGCCTTTTAAAATCAAAAGCAGCGATTTAAACAATAAATAATAAAATGTAATCCTGATAAACCCCAATCTCTTAGAAAATTATAAAAAACATAACTTTTTCGGCTCCTGTATTTCGCGCCTTTCAAGATTAAAAACAGCGATTCACGGCTAAAAAAATACTTGAAATAACGTACGTCTTTGGCGCCTTTACTTCGCGCCTTTTAAAATCAAAAGCAGCGATTTAAACAATAAATAATAAAATGTAATCCTGATAAACCCAATCTCTTAGAAAATTATTAAGAACGTAACTTTTTCGGCGCCTTTATTTCGCGCCTTTCAAGATTAATAAAGCAGCGAGTCACGCCAAAAAAATTTGAAATAAAAAAAATACCAAAAAAATTATAACTTTACTTTTTTAGTGCCTTTATCAGTCTATATTTCACGCCTTTTAAAATCAAATGCAGCGGTTAAAAAAAAAAAAAAATGTAATCCTGATAAACCCAATCCGTTAGAAAATTATAAAGAACGTTAAGTTTTCGGCGCCTTTATTTCGCGCCTTTCAAGATCAGCGCAAGCAGAAGAAGAGAGAAAAGCAGCAAGTCCCACCTAAAAAAAATGTTGGAATGACAAAAAACCAACAAAATTATATACAAAAAGGTTAATTACACCAGTAATTTTACCGAAACCCGTGAACCGAACGAACGCGCAACTCCAAGCGTTCATTTTCACGTCTTTTAAAACTTATTTTTTCTGTTTTGCCATTTTGGCGCCCCCCTTGCCATCCGGCGCCTAGAGCGGCCGCTCAACTCGCTCTACCCTAGGTCCGGACCTGGGTGTAGGGTTAGAACCGGTGTGGTTTTTTTCTCTTTTACTTTGAGAAACTATCTGACGTGTAAAAGTGCCCTTGTGGCCTACTTACTGAATGAATGTTTGAGTTTGAGTTTGCATTCACAGGAATCATAACGTTATCAATAATAAAATGCATTATTAACAAATCCTCGTTAATATAGGTTAATTCTGATCGTTTTCTGTTTATTTCATAATAATTGCAACTGATTTCCTTAAAATAAAAAACCGGCCGAGTGCAAGTCGGATCGGACTCACACACGAAGGGTTCCATACTATTATCTATGAAAACGGCAAAACAATCAATTCTGTTGTATGGAAGCCCCTTAAATATTTAATTTATTATGTTTTTTAGTAGGTATTTGTTGTTATAGCGGCAACAGACATACATCATCTGTAAAAATTTCAACTGTCTAACTATCACGGTTCATCAAATACAGCCTGTTGACAGACGGACAGCGGAGTCTTAGTAATAGGGTCTCGTTTTTAGGGTTCCGTAGTCAACTAGGAACCCTTATAGTTTCGCCATGTCTGCCCGTCCGTCCGTCCGTCCGTCCGCGGATAATCTCAGTGACCGTTAGCACTAGAAAGCTGAAATTTGGTACTAATATGTATATCAATCACGGCGACAAAGTGGTAAAATAAAAAGTGGAATTTTTTTTTTTATTAGGGTACCTCCCCTATGCGTAAAGTGGGGAGTGATTTTTTTTTTCATTTCAACCCTAACGTGTGATATATTATTGGATAGGTATTTAAAAATGAATAGGTGTTTCCTAAAATCATTTTTCGATAATGTAAATATTTTCGGAAATAATCGCTCCAGAAGTAAAAAAATATGCGTCCCCCCCCCTCTAACTTTTGAACCATAAGTTTTAAAAATATGAAAAAAATCTCAAAAGTAGAACTTTATAAAAACTTTCTAGGAAAATTATTTTGAACTTGATAGGATGAATAGTTTTTGAAAAAGAAATACAAAATAATTTCTGAACTAAGTTTGTAATTTAACCGTATAAGCAGGTGTTTATTGTACCTGTAATTTCTACAAAATTACAATGAAATGACGTGCTTTCAAATAAAGTAATAACGGTGAAAATCGGTTCACGCAATAAAGAATTATCCCATAAAAATCATCTTCCATACTTTATGCTCGCGCGCAATAGTTTACTTTATTTGCCGATAGATGTCGCTGTACGTGGAACTCTCATATCATATCCTACATGGCGGTGTTATTAACTCTTAAGTAGGGACACTTACTGTGACGGACGGAAAACTACGGAACCCTACAGTGAGCGTGGCCCGACACGCTCTTGGCCGGTTTTTTTACCATTTGGGTACGGAACCCTAAAAACATGAATTCACAACTTTTCCGTAAAATGTGCCTGATGAAAAACCTCGTACCTCCGGGGTCTTTTTCTAATGCTAAAAAGAACGAACTATGTGTTTTTGGCTAAAACGGAGCATGCGTGTGCTGCGTGACGTTTATGTTAAGCAACTAACCTATGCGACGACCTGAGTGCACGCTGTTCGTAACTTAGAAGCTGACCAGACATTGTCAGTAATAATTACATTATTTCTCTACTCATCCTTATCATTCTATACGATTCTAGAAAAGGCCGGGTACAGAAATAATAACATTATTACTGACAGTGTCTGGACCGCTACACGCTTGACGCTACGCTACACGCCTCGCCGGACACGCCGCGTATACCACTGAGGCTGTACAGTGGACGTCAAAGATATGTTTACACTTTTGCACTTTACTCCTTTGTAATAAGGTTCAAATGTGTAAACATATCTTTGACGTCGACTGTACACATAGAACCCGCATAACAATTCGTCAAAGCGCGGCTCCAATCCGCCTTGACTTACTTTAAACTCTTTTCCTATGAGCGGAATTCTACAATAAATCACCTGCCGCCAGAAAATCACAGATTACTGACCACTGAATGGAGGTTATCTTAGAACTCCAACATAGACGTTATAGGTACTTTATTAGCATGAGCGTGCGCTCACTCCATGAGGGATCCCAATGTTTGTGCAAACACTTCTCCAGCAGCTAGCTATTCAGCATGGTTGCCACGCAATAAAGGTTTGCCAGCAAATACAGCTATCGCCTAAACGTCTGCATCAGAATTTTCTTGAAAATTATTCCGATACGACTCTAATAATACCTCTACAACTCCAATATTGATTGATTATATTGGTTATATGTTGGAGTTGTGTTTGGGAAAGATAGTGTTTTTAAAGTGTTGTATTGACTATAAGAAGAGTAACATTGGTATTCTATTTTTAAGCTGTTAACCTTAATAACATCGTATCCTTAATAAGGTCGTAGGTCAGATGTGCCTGAACGGCGGAGTCTTTGTCATTGAACGACTTCTTCACAAACGGGCCAGGCACGAAGCCTTAGTATAAGCAATGCTACGCCAGATGTGAGGGTGATTCTTAATAATGTGAAATCTTAGTGAAGCAATCTACGCCAGAGCTGATTCCACAGAATCATGAAATCATGGAATAGGATTATACTGGCTTTGATGGGGCATAAAGGACCCTCGTGAAGCTGAAACTGTCTGTCACGTCACCCTCCTGCAAAGGGAGAAATGCGCTGGATTAACTCGGTGGTGAATTTCAGTGATATTGTGTTCTGTACTTTACTGTCTTGAATAAATTAAGATAGAATGCCTGTTTGAGATGGGTATTTTCACAATAATGTGTAAATATCAGTTTCTTGTGTTGGAATGTTAAAGAATACTTTAAGAGTCATTTATTTTATAGAGACCGGATACCGGTGGTTTTTTTGAAAGGTGATAAGGGTCAGTAGTGACCCAGTTTACAACTGGGACGACCTGGTTTCCTAGTGAAAGTAAGATGATCGAGGCTTACTAGTTCAGTTCAGTATATCTATGCTTATCATTTTTCGCCTTTCTGACGTTAGATCTTATTTTTTTCCTTAATGAAATGTTAGAAAGGGGCCCAGGAGCCAGTTTTGGCCACTTTTTCCATAGTTCCTGAAAACTGAATGACAATTGATATATGACAGATGATAGTGCCATCTGTACTACCCTAATTTACTCTTATATTAACTATAAACCAGAGATTTGTAAATTTGTCTATACCTTAATAAACTTGATAATGGCCAAAACCAGCACAGTTACCACAACCAGGACATCTGCTCTACATATTATATTGTATCATATATGTCCAGCTGAATTAAAATTACATGAGCGAGCGTACCTATTTTACTCCTAAACGGTTCACAGATTAAATCACTTCACGTTATAGATTAATGATGTTGATAATCTTACCCTCTTCTTATCTTATCTTCTTAGGTCTATTTTTACATAATTTTGTAATTCATATCTATATTTTTGTGTATGACTGTTTGTGTTCTAAACAATAAATAATAATAAAATAAAATAAAACTTTTATGTTTTACCCCTTTAACCCTGTATAAAACGTTTTTGAGTCATACCATGCGTGTCAACACTGTCCAAAATGTTTCCAATTGATAATAAAACATCAAACGGTACCTACGCACGACATTGATTGGAGTTTCATGACTAAGATATTTATTAACTATAAAACTTTCGTGAGGCTCTAACATATTTATAACGGGCTACTCACGTAAGGCCGCTCGTGAAAATGATCATCGTAAACTGATCGAAACATGTCGAGCAAAAATCGACTTAAATTACGTGAGTGACCCGTTATAAATATTTATAATAAGATATTTATCGACACGAGTAAGCTTAAGTATGGAAAAATTACTGATTTATCCATATCTAGTACCTATTTCTATATGTACATATAATAATCGCGTAAGAGAAGTTACGCAAACCACGCAAAACCTACAGAACAGTAGGTACAGAATTTTATAAAAATATGCAATTATAGTAACAGTATAAATCCCAGGGAGACATTTAGGGCACTTGTTCTCCAAGGGTTCTATAGGCCAATTCGCGGGAACAGCTAGTATTGAGTAAAGCTATAAGTACTTACTTATCCTTTTAATCGTTTACTAAGTGGCTGCCCACGTTGGGCGCCACTTTTAACGAATAAACTAACTGTTTTGAGAATGGGCATTATAAAATAATATACAAAATAATTTAAAAAAAAGAACCGACTTCACTTAGTCTCCACCTTTCCAAAAGCAAATGCTCGAGCTGCTGTAAAAAAATACTCAAATCACTATAGGTGTGCCTATAATAGTTGAAAAGTTCCCTCGATTTCTCCAGGATCCCATCATCAGATCCTGACCTGGTTACAATGGGACCAACTGTGAAGTATACGCTTTCAAACAAAAAAGAATTTTCCAAATCGGTCCAGCCGTCTTCGAATAATCGGTGAACATACGTACACGAATTGATAACCTCCTCCTTCGAAATCTTGAAGTCGGTTGATAAAACAAATGATTGTAATGTAATGTAATTTGACATGTAATATTTTAAATATTATAAATAAATGACTATGACTATGATTGCACGGTACAGAAATCTCTCGTTTGAAATAAAAATATATTTATAATCTGTACCGATTGAATCTGTATTAAAAATGTACTTACTAAATAATATCTGCGTACTGTACTGTTCTATTTTATTGAGGTGTGTAATAATAGTAGTTTATGTAACTGTTACGTAATAAGGGTCCTTAAAACATGAGTGTAGTTTTATGAAATGAGCCGCAGGCGAATTTCATAATAAGATCACACGAGTGTTTTAAGGCCTAATTACGTACAGTTGCATACACTGCTTTATCTACACTCATATTATTTATTCTAAATGCCTTATTTGGAAACCATAGAATGGCCGCCATTGCACCGCCACCATGGCCAACTCTCGTGTGCCGGCGGTCGCGTGGGCGCGTGTCGGGCTGTCGGCGGATCCCTGGGAGGGTGCAGGTGTACATTATGTTATCAAAACTCATACATAACACATCAATAATTGAGCATGAAAAGTTAAAATTACGTTACTGCTACGGATAAAAAGCTTATCATAGTAAAATCGGTCGTGGTAATGCTAGCCATTGCCTACCGTTTTCGGACACGTTTTAGATAACTTACAATATGAGTGTAGATAAAGAGTATTTGTATTGTAATACAGGCTAACATACATCTAGGCGTTCATAAGCTGGATACGTCTAGGCGAAATGTGAGTAATATTTACGGGCGTAAGATTTGTGTTACACGCTGTATACTTCGCACCTTTACAAACGCGGTGCTGGTAAATAACATACGAATTACCCGTTACCAAAAAGTTATATTTATTTTATGAACATATGAATATTTGACTTTTTTTAATACCTTACAGTGGCAGACAAGCATACGGCCCGCCTGATGGTAAGCAGCTATCTTAGGCTATGGACGCCTGCAACTCCAGAAATGTCACATGCGCGTTGCCGACCCTTTACAAAAAGGAGGATTAACTGTATTGACGGCTAAAGGAACAAAAGGGTCCCTTATCGTCAACACACTGAGTCCTCTTTGAGCTCTTTGGCAACCTACTCACCAGCAGGAACACAACACTTTAAGGGTCTAGTGCTATTTGGCTTTAGAATGAGCGAAATACTATTAAGCTACTATTTATCTCGGCAAATTGGGTATAATGTATTTTATTTTAAATCCTTATTCAGAAAAAAAAGCGCTGGGTGCCTGGCGTAAGACATCAGACTTTCAATCCGAAGGTCTCTGAGTTTTTCGGAACTCA
Organism: Pammene aurita; assembly: GCA_947086415.1. Classification (NCBI taxonomy): domain Eukaryota; kingdom Metazoa; phylum Arthropoda; class Insecta; order Lepidoptera; family Tortricidae; genus Pammene; species Pammene aurita. The sequence goes on along the minus strand of OX352305.1, from coordinate 24,477,043 downwards.
TGTACGAAATATTATTTGATACTTACCAGTCGCTTTTTGATGAAGGAGAACATCGTGAGGAAACCGGATCTAATCCCAACAAGGCCTGGTTCCCCCTCTTGAGTTGGAAGATAACATGGCAGTCGCTTTCCGTAAAAACTAGTGCCTACGCCAATTCCTGGGATTAGGTTGCCGAGCGGACCCCAGGCTCAATAGCGCAAAAAGCTAGGACAAACGCTAGGAGGAACGAGGAAGAAGATTCAGAAATAAAGCCATACGGCTATGTCCGACTTTGTCAGGCATCATTTGTATTTATCACTGTTTAAAGATTAACACTAAGATATTTATCTACACCAATATCATAAATCCTCTATTCCGCGTTCGGAAACCGCATGTACTCGTAATTACCATCATTACTGCAACCAGTAACGTAATATCAGTGACAGTGTGGTTAAAGCGTATGAAAATTCATTACCTACGGTAATATGCCCTCCTCTCAGCCTGCCGGCACGCGCCCGCGCGACCGCCGGTACAATCGAGTTGGTCATGGCGGTACAATGTCGGTCATTCTAATGGTTTCCGAACACTTCATTTAGGATTTATAATATGTGTGTAGATAAAGCAGTGTATGCAACTGTACGTATTTAGGCCTTATTACGTAACAGTTACATAAACTACTATTACATGGAACCGTTTAGACAACACGCAGTCTTATATTAAATTTGATTTAGGTACAGTCCAGCTCAGCATGACTAGCGTGAGTCATCCTTTATCAGAATAGAAAATTAAATATGTTGGAAAAGTAGCTGCGCCGCGTTAGGTGCCACATAAAAATAATTTAATTTTTCAAACTACGATTACCTATATAAGGTGTAATTTATTAGTTGCAGATACTTTACTTAAAAACAATAAACTTTAAATCACTGCAATATGAATGGCAATACCTACAAAGAGTAACCGATGGAACAGACGAAGACTACAATGACCTAAAGAACGCAATCAAGACTCATTTAACGCCCTCAATACTGGGCAGAGAAATAACATCCATAGAACACGAACTCTTTGCACTTCCAGCAAGGCTGGGAGGCCTTGCAATTAATGATCCCACAAAACAAGCAAAAACCGCACATGAAATATCATCAAATGCAAACAAAATATTAATAAAAGCAATTCGAACCGGCGAAGAAATTAACATAGTCGACCACCAAAAACGAAGAAAGAAAAAAGCGAGAAAAAAATGAACAACATGAATTAGAATCAATCCTAAGTAAGCTGACAACAAAGAAACAAAAAAGCATTCAAAATGCGATTGAAAAAAAATCATCACAGTGGCTAACAGTAATACCGACCAAGCTGATGATACCGACCTAACAGCAACGCAGTTTCGTGATGGCCTTGCGATCAGATACGGGCATGAACCCTCTAACCTGCCACCAACTTGCGATGGTTGTGGAGAAAATAGTTTCAACCTCAACCACGCACTTAATTGCAAGAGAGGAGGGCTCATAAAAAGAGGCCACGACCAACAGAGACGACATCAAAAACTGGGCGGAACTAGCATGGGGTTCGGCTACCACTGAGCCAATAATGCGAGCCGCAACCCTAAATCAACCAGGGCTAATAAGCGACTTACTAATGGAAAGTGTGTGGAAGCCAGCGAGGAAGGCGTTCTTTGACATTCGCATCGTAAATGCCGACGCCGCCGCCGCTTCGTATGGCCTACTCACATGGCCCACAATCGCCCAAATACACGCTCGTGAAAAACATCGCAAATACGATCCGGCTGCGGAAAATCTTAGAGCCTCATTTACTCCCCTTGTGGTCTCCTGCGATGGCATTTTTGGAATAGAATACGAATCCTTTATAAAGAAAACATGTCTAAAGCTAAGTGAAAAATGGTCGAAACCATACTCACAAATAATAAGCTGGATCAAAGTCAAAATACAAATATCAATCATCAGAGCGGTCTCTATGAGAATTAGAGGAACGAGAAGAAGAATAGAAAGATTTGGATGCAAAGACGGCTGTGGAATACCCACCATAGAACACTAGATTCCTCTTCTTCTTATGTTGTTACTTTTTATATTATATTGTTGTATTATTTAACGTAATAAAGTTTACACATAGGTTAAAAAAAAAACTTTAAATAGAAATAAAGAATATTTCATGATTTTTTTTTGTTTCCATTTACCGAACAAAAAACTAATTATAATTTAGTCTAAAATAATCAACATGTGCATTTAACTGACAAGACGTTTAACACTATCTGTCATGTCACTCATGTCAACACTTGTTTGTCTTAAATAAGAATGGTATAATTAAATGTCATTATGGTTCGGCAAATAACATGACATTGACAATCAAGTTATCAACGTGAAGTGGCCAAACAGTTAGGTGTTAGGTAAAAGAGGTACTAGAATCTGTTCAATGAATTCTCATTTAATAATTACATTAACAGGGTGTTTTTACGTAGAACATTTGTGTTTCAGTTTTCTCCGAAAAAACATGATAAAAGCTATAATATTTCATATTTAAATATACTCCAGGAACCGAGTACTATCAGCTGTAAAAATATCTGCAACTAATAAGTTATCTAGCACCTTATATAATATTTTATACCTGTAATAACTTTTTTGTTACTAAAGGTACACAAAGATCAACGATACCTACTGGTAAGAAATGATAGGACGACAAATTGTTAAAAATAATCATGAACAGACAATCTGAAAGTACCAAAGAAAATTCTTATCGTATTATAAAACTTTGCGAATATTTTACGACTCAGCTGCCTTGCGACTGCTGAAATATTTTACTCACAATTTACATAGATTTGAATTGTGAACTTTAAACATAAGTTAGTATCAACTTTTATAGATAACAATGGAAAATATTCATCAACTTTATTGATAACTAGCTTGTTCCCGCGGCTTCGCCCGCGTACTAAAAGTACTAAAAAAGGAGGTTCTCAGTTAGACTCGTATGTTTGTATGTAGGAATGTATGTTTATCCGCGATCATCTTGTGTTTCGCTGAACCGATTTAGAAGTGGTTTTCGGAAAAGTATTCGTTACATTCTGGAGGTTTCGGTATACCACGTTTTGAAGACGGCGGTTCCCTCATTTTTTATTTTAAAGAAATTATTGCAATAATTGTTTAATTGTTACGCCATCAACGACTTACTACTGAGAGATTATGATTAATACAGATTTCTACTCTTGAATAGAAGCTTTTCCCCGCGACTTCATTTGCGTGGAATTAGTAATGCCCTCCCCCCCTCCTCCCACTCCACCCTCCTTTTTACCCGCTTAAGGAATGACTTCTGGGATAACAACTATTATATATCCTTCCCCAGAACGCAAAATATCTCCATACCAAATCATCTAAATAGGTTCAACGGTTATTAATTTCCCATACAAACTTTCAACCCCCGTTTCACCCCCTAGAGGGTTGATTTTCGAGATAAAAACTATCCTATATTATTTACCGCGACTCAATCTATATAATATGTACCAAGTTTCATTTCAATCGTATGTTCAGCGGTTAATAATTCGCCATACAAACTACCAACATGTTTTCTACCCCTCTAAGATTGATTTTCGGCTTAAAAAATATTCTATTTTGTTTCCTGGGACTCAAACTATATCCACAACAAAATTATCTAAATCGGTTCGCGGTAAAAAAATCTCCATACAAACCTCCATCCCCCATTTCACCCCCTTAAAGATCGATTTTCGAGATAAAAACTGACCCATGTCGTTTCCCGGTACACAAACTATCTCTATACCAAGTTTCATCTAAATTTGTTCAACGTTTAAAAATTCCCCATACAAACTATCAACCGCCATTTCATCCCCTTAAGTGTTGATTTCGTAATCAGCGACCCGATAAACCATAGAAACAATACCCATGTTGATATTTAAATTTTGTCACCACATTTCCCCCTTATGGGTTGAATTCTCAAAAAAGCTGAAACACTTGTTTTCTCATTTATCGTTAGGAATACTCCTGTAAAGTTTCGAATAAAATAGTTGAACTAATCTCGTTTCCCATACAAACTTTGAACCCCATTTCCCCCCTTAGGAGGTAAATTTTGAAAAATTATTTCTTAGTGCATCCCTATGCCTTATAAGGAGCCTACGTACCACATTTGGAATCTCTAGAACCAGCGGTTTGGGCTGTGCGTTGATATGTCAGTCAGTTTCTTCTTTTATATATTTAGAAGAAGATTGCAATTTGGCACAAATACTTTCAAGAATTTTCATGTCCACAATATTAAATTTCAAAATCGATGCCATTTTCTTAATTAACGTCCCAAAAAATCTCAAAAACGACACCCATATGGATATTTAGACATTTCAACCCCATTGTACCCTAACAGGGGAGATGGTATTTCACGTCCGCCACGTCGGATTTTAAAATCGTTGTTGTCTTCGTAATCAACGACCCGATAAAGCATAGAAACAATACCCATGTTGATTTTCAGACTTTTTGACCACATTTCCCCCTGTTGGGGGTTGAATTCTCAAAAAACCTGCAACACGTATTTACTCATTTATTGTTAGGAATACTTCTGTGAAGTTTCGAATAAAATAGACTAACTAATCTTGTTTCCCCATACAAACTTTGGACCCCATTTCACCCCCTTAGGGGATGAATTTTGAAAAATCCTTTCTTAATGCACCCCTAGACCTTATAAGGAACCTACGTGCCAAATTTGGAATCTCTAGATCCAGCGGTTTGGACTGTGCGTTGATAGATCACTATGTCAGTCAGTCAGTCAGTCAGTCAGTCACCTTTGAGTTATATATATATAGATGTATAGATGTTTTATCGTCATTTCACAATCCGTTTGGAGTCGTAAATTTTCATTCGCTAACGAAGTTTACAACGACAGAAAACATCAGAAACAAATAAAAGTTTTTAACATGACGATTAATTTCAGACATTTATTTTGATAAATAAATCCAACTGACATAATTGTTATTAAAAACTTAATCAACTGGTCAAGGTATAAACTGAAAATATATCAATAGTGCCGAAAAGTCAGTTAAAATAAAAATACGATGACAAATTGCCGCTCCTGAAGTTTATTATTTACTGTATTTCTGCTCCAATTGGTAGTCGGGCCATAAACTACGTGAGCTCAGTCTTAATGACACGGATTAAATTTATGAGACTCCGATACATTTCTAATGACTTAGGTGTAGTGGTGTGCCATGGGAGCATTTCTTATGGTATACGGATGTAAGTTATAAGAATAATGTATGTACGTTTTTTCTTACAGCGCGTGTTGATAAAATAGTTTAGTTACCTATAAAATACACATTTTTCTAATAAGATGTCAGACATAAAATGGCCGCCATATAATTAAAGATGGCTGCTGCAGGAGTTGGTTCCTATGAAAAACTTAAAGCTATGGACCTAATAAGTACCTGTAATAAAATTGGTGCTTTTGTCCAGCGTGTCCACATTATCATCTGAAACTGCCCTACTATCTACCTAATATTATGGTATAAACATTTTATTTCCATTTTAATTTTCAAGGTATCCATTTACCTATTTGAAACATGTAATTAAACAAGGCTCAAAGTCACCCAAAGGGCAATGGAGAGGGCTATGGTTGGAGTCTCTCTGCGTGATCGCATCAGAAATGAGGCCATCCGCAGCAGAACCAAAGTAACCGATATAGCCCTCCGAATCGCTAAACTAAAGTGGCAGTGGGCAGGGCACATTGCTCGTAGAACCGATGGCCGTTGGGGCGGAAAGGTTCTCGAGTGGCGACCACGAACCGGAAGGCGCAGCGTGAGTAGACCCCCGCAAGGTGGACTGATGACCTGGTGAAGGTCGCGGGAGTCCGCTGGATGCGGGGGGCCGGTCCTGCGCCCCCCGCATCCAACTGTGGCATCCGCATGTCATTGTGGCACTCTTTGGGGGAGGCCTATGTTCAGCAGTGGACGTCTTTTGGCTGATATGATGATGATGATGATGAATTAAACAATTCGGAAATTTACGATACGACAGTGACCTTTACGAAATATGACGAAAGAGTATGAAAATTTCCAGACAAATTATATAAATACTGTCCACTGTCCGGGAAACTTCGAGTATACATCTCATCACTTACTAACGCGTTCAAGTCTACAGGCTTACGCACAATTACTAGAATTAAGTCACATCTGAATAATTTTAGGCTTTGAGTTGGAATGCTGAATTACGTAGAAACCCTAAACTATATCAATTAAAATTTACTCATTAATAAGCATTCATGAATTTGCTCATTTATAAGTAATTTAAACAATTTTGTCTTATTATTATAGGTTTTTAACGGTACAACTATGCGATTTTGTTAGGAATTTTCAGGATTTTATGAGATAAAAAATTCATTTAAATAACAAACTTTAAAGCAAAAAAACTCTGTTACATTAGCTTTCATTGTTGAGTTTATTTTTCTTTGCGAAACTGCAAAATATATACTGAAAGAAGTTTCTTAACATACAATATATAATAATGCATTGTAATGCACAACCTCTTTATTATATTTAAACTGACTTAAAACCTAAAAGGGACACCAGCGGCCCTAAAATGGACGATGTCGTCGACGTGTCAAAAGCAAACGTCGTTTTTAACAATACAATTGAAAAACAAAAAACAAATCTATCTTCAACATACCCGTAACCGTGTGACCATCAAACATACCCGTAAAATTTGTTTTTCTGTCGTATTATTATAACCTAGGCCACAAAAACGTGTTGATTGACATCACCTCCATCAAATCCAGCTCAGCGTAACACTTCGTGTCTAAAAGGTTTTTTAAAATATATCTGTCGTTCCAAACTAAATTAAATACTACACGTCACTCTTCATGTATACTTTTTCCGTGACTAAAAATAAGCCCACTAAGTGTGAAACAAAAAAAGAGAAATAGTAGTTTATGTAACTGTTACGTAATAACTGTAATAAGGCCTAATTACGTGCAGTTGCATACAGTGCTTTATCTACACACATATTATAAATCCTAAATGATGCACCGCCATGACCAACTCGATTGTGTCGGAGGTCGCGCGGGCGCGTGCCGTAGATAATGAATTGTCATACGTTTTTACCACACTGTCACAGATAATACACTGATGTTACGTTAGTGGTTGCAATTAGTGTTGGTAATTACATACGGTTTCCGAACGCGGAATAGAGGATTTATGATATTGGTATAGATAAATATATTTATTCTTCAATTTAGGCACATTACAATGTTCTAACCCCACCGCTTATAACCGGTTTGTAAAAAAAATTATAAAGACAAAATTTACTATTAAATTTAAATATTCTAATTCAAGTAGTATTCTCAGTGCTTGAATATGGAGACCTAGGGTCTGCGAAACATGGCGCGCGTAGTGGCTAAATGGACATGATAAACGGAGAGCTAGTCACGTCAGATATGACACAATAATGACAGTTACGAAACCCCTCTAGTCAGTTTTCTATACTATGCTTATTTCTAGATCCGGACATCTGGCAGCTGTAAAGTGGTGGAGGTCAAAGAATGCAAACCACTTCAAGGAAACACATCTTTGAGATCTGGGTTTGATGCAATATTATGAGAAATTATTTAAATAATTAGATTATATAATTGCCAAAATGTTCTGTTGGGGGAAAGTAGTGCCAAACGACGTATAATGTAATTCATAGTTTTTCGCCTACTGTTTTCTTGTCTACTGTCAGTGTGTTTTGTTCTAATATTTAAATATAGGCCCTGTCCTTTATAACTGAAAAAACTTCGGCAGTTTTTTACTTATTTTGGTATTGCTATTTTCCAATTCAAAAATTTTGCTACTCTGTCACTCTGGCCTCCACCCATTAAAAGCTGCCAGATGCCCGGATCTAGCAATAAGGATATAATAGCAATCTAACCAGACGGGTTTTGTTACTCTCATTATTATGTCATATCTGACGTGGCCAGCAGCAGCAGGTCCTTGAGTAAAAACCATCATATTTTATAGTGACAAAATAACAGTTGATTTTGTAATATTTATTCTCACATTGCTTTCAAAATATCCTAGACCTATCCTGTATTAAAAACACAATTAATTTCTCTTAGACAAGCGAAACACCTATATCATTCGTCAATGTTCAATATTCCCGTACAAATAATAGTAGTTTATGTAACTGTTACGTAATAAGGGTCCTTAAAACATGAGTGTGGTTTTATGAAATGAGCCGCAGGCGAATTTCATAATAAGATCACACGAGTGTTTTAAGGCCTAATTACGTACAGTTGCATACACTGCTTTATCTACACTCATATTATTTATTCTAAATGCCTTATTCGGAAACCATAGAATGGCCGCCATTGCACCGCCATGGCCAACTCGATTGTGCCGGCGGTCGCGCGGGCGCGTGTCGGGCTGTCGGCGGATGCGCGGGAGGGTGCAGGTGTACATGTTATCAAAACTCATAGCACATCAATAATTGAGCATGAAAAGTTAAAATAACGTTACTGCCACGGATAAAAAGCTTATCATAGTAAAATCGGTCGTGGTAATGCTAGCCATTGCCTACCGTTTTCGAACACGTTTTAGAGAACTTACAATATGAGTGTAGATAAAAACCTTTTTGAAACGTCGTGTGAACTCGACCTAGTGATACCTACCTACCTATTTGTGATCCCGACTCGTGCCTATATGAAAATTGATTGAGATCGTTCCGTAAATTATCGGCCCAGGGGCGCGTTAATGGCGATCGGATCGTCTCTATGCGTTTAGGCCTTGGCATTTGATCTTATATAAAATAAAATCTCATGCCTTTTGTTGTGATTTTCACTGCACCGGAAGTAATGCCAAATCCATATTCATATTTATAAATGGTTGTAATTGAAATTATCACCTCCACTGTGTCAGGTTCTAGCCTAACATATCATCCAAAAATATGTAATTTAATTAATTTGAACGAATTATTTCGAATGTATGTTTGTTTTTACCGATTAAAATTAATAACTTTGGCTTCAATCTGTTGTAAAAATATGACAGTTCAATTAGGACCTAAAAAAAGTAACAAGCTGTCATTGATCTGACGTTAAGGCTGTCAAGTGTCAGTTCCTGTTGACGGCTATTCGGGTGATGAGAATTAGTGGATTTATTATACGTTTTCACGCTGTAACTGTGATTGGAATAAACAATTGTTGATCTCATAGTGATTAGGTGTTTGAGTTACCGATACCCAATGTTATAACTGCTCAAATATCGTGTTGACATAACTGTTCCACCACACATAACACATTGTAATATATACGTTGGAAAATGTATTCAATGTTAATCAACGCGCGATAATGTGTAGATAGATGGCACTGCAATAGTAAAAAAACACCATGTTTGTTATGCTTTGGACATGTCAAATTCATACAGTCAAGGGTAAAAAGTATATAAACGTATTTAGGTTTCCAAAAAACAGAGAAAATCTATGGGTTTTGGTTTTATGCTAATTTATTTCTCGCGCAATTAATTCTACATCTAACTGATTGTAAACTGTATCTACGGCGCTTATACGTGGCGGAACAGATAATTGCCTATGTATACAGTCGTATACGAGTATGGATATAGAGTTATGCTTGGAGTTCCTCTGAGAAATTGAATTAGAATCAAGAGATCGTTGACACAGCTTAGGGATTCGCAAGACTTTAGTGGCAGTATCGAAACTATCTGTCGACACTGTATCGATAGCAAGATATCTAAATCGGTCAAGGATCGTACAGTGAATTTTCATACCCATTGATTTCAAAACATGAAACCTGGACGACAGCTTTTTTTACCTAAGAAAGTTCGGTTGTTACCTTTTATCCATTAGAGCTGGAAATAAAAGCCGCGCGCAGCTTGGCTTTCTGGGGTGCTTAGTTGCATACAGTTTTAAACTGGTACCAAAATAAATTTAACAACAGGATGAATGACTTATTAAAAGTGATCACTATCAAAATTAGTATTAAAACAGTGAAGAAAAGAGAGCAAGCGAAGCAAGGCTTGCAAGTTTTGCCATGGCAAGCAAGTCTTGCTGCAAGACTTGCTTGCCATGGCAAAACTGACTCGGATAGGTTCGATTTGTAAGGCGTAGACGAAGCTAGAGGGTTATTAAACTTATTAATATACTCATTTAAAAAGAAGGATATTTGTATACCATAGGCAACTAAAAATTGTAAAAATACCTACCTACAATTTGACAAACAGTAAAAAGTATTTTTTTTTCATGTTATTATTACGTTAAATTAATTCACTTTGTCACTACGTCCGACATGCTTCGGAAAGTCTAGATCTTCATCTTCAAACACTAAGAATACCATAAAACGGATGTTCGATAAATAATTCAAAAACATCCCAGTGCTCGTCAGCATCCCAGTACATGTCAACTTTAAACTTAAGACATTCCCAATAAAAGTGACAGCATAAATGAGACAAAGATGAGTAAGAAGTCTGACATTTGGCGTCGAACCAAAAAAAATCAAGGAAATGCCGCCACATACACAGAGCGAATACCTAAAAGGATCGCCAACGCAAAGCATCTATACACATAGGCAAGTGCCTATAGGTAACAGCAAAGAGAATGGAAGATGAAGGGCGTGGTTTAAGCCTGACGCGCTGAAGAGTTGTTTTCCGTGGGCAACAGCATTCATTTATAGCAGTTGGTACTCTTGATGCAGTTATTACAGATTACATTCGTACGTTTGTGAGTAAAAAAGCCGATTTTTTACGTTTGAAAGCAAGCCGTAAATCCTATTCGGCAGGTGAGGCGAGTTACGTAGCGAACTAGTGTAAACTGACCTCGGAGTCGTGTTAACTATGCGACACGCGTATTTATATAGCGCATTTATTATCTACGTGCAAAGTGCTTGGCGGTGAAACATGAAATCGAGAATGAGGGTTTCCGCGATCGAGTTTTTCACTAGATGGCAGCACCGTGGCGACAGGTCTAGCTGTCACAATCCACCAATCATGTTTAACCATATATTTTTTGATTGGTGGATTTTGACAGCTACTGCCAAAAAGACCTGTCGTCACGGTGGTGCCATCTAGTGAAAATCTCAATCGCGCAAACCCTCATTGCGCCTGGTTTGGTAGATAGAGAACATGCGTGAAAAATATTTAATTGAATTTGTTCCATAAACACGTTCAACAACCCCAAATTAATATAAATAAGTGGAAATCCGTAATAAATTTTTAAAGTTTTTTAAAGATAATGCGGTTTAAAAACGTAAAATTTTAAGCATTTTTTTATACCTCAAATGTATTTTCGAAACTTCAGTTCGATTACTTATATTCTAACAAGAGAAAAATGTATAACAACTATTTAGTTAAACGCATTTTTCCGTGCCTAAAATTACAAAAATCTTCCAAAAACTTGTCCCTTCCAAGCAGTTTTCTGCAACTTTGTGGTCGGTGACGTCACAAACCTCACACTTTTTGTATGGGGCGTTTTGACGCGCGGCGCAGACGTCTAACGTATTTTCACATTTTTGACGTTTCAGGGCTATCATAGATAGTAGGTTTATTAGAGACATTTGAACCTACAAGGAAATAGAATCGAATGACGTCTTCCAAAAAAATCATGCATGTTCCTAATTACGTATGATATCTATCAACTGATAAATGATTGTAACTAGTTAATCTGTGTCTTACGTGCCAAGCCATGGCTCATGAGCTATTATGGTTTTTTTCTATTGTCTTACATTACTGTTTTTACCATTCGGGCATCGTATCGTGCTAATCTTATAAGCATACGTGTGCTAACTCGGGGCACCGATACTAAAGTGATGTAGCAAAATATTTAATCGACAAAAAAATATATCGATGTTATTGTCAACATCATGATGTTAGTATAAATATAAATAAATATTGTTTATTTTCTTCGTAAGTCGTAGCGGAATATTACGTCATATATTATTCTTACTCTAGCATATGAATGGCACTGACAGGAAATTCTCTTATTTTGATTGAAATGACATCCGCATAATTTTATTATCTTAAGAGACTCGACATCAGACATGATATCGATAATATCGAAACTTTCTATAGTTAGTAATCGAGGATTTTCAATGAGCACATGTATTAATATACGTCTATTTTATCGATATCCAATCCCTAGAGCTTGCCCCGTGTTAGTACAGGTATGCTGATAAGGGTTAGCGAGACATCAAATAGGGGCGGGCGTCTCACCTCCACGTGTGGTAACCTGTACGTAGTAGCTGCGTTGTAGTTTTTCGACTCGATTTTGTTTAATAAGCGATTGGAACACCCTATGTCGGTCAAACCAAGTGCAATGCTGCTAACAGTCCAGTGAATAAACAGTGATATAAGCCGATTCAGCCTTTGCTCGCATTCGTGTTCACGGACAAATTCACGAGGCATTGGGTTTATAACGCACGCAAATTCCACGTGTGAACGAGCACAAGCACGAGGCACAAATGCACACGTTAAAGGCCGGTTCACATATAATAGCCTGTTTCATGTATTTCGTACATCAGGCGCGTTCAAAGAGATCCACACGAAATGTGAAACCAAAAAAAAAAGAACTTGGTAGAACCTTGTCATAATTGCTAATTTAGTCATGCATTACGTTTATGCGTATCCACGGTGCAATTAATTAGGTATTATTTGATTATTACATATAGAACAAAAGTAGGCCGTGGGCAACCCTACCTAATTGAGTAGCAGAATTCGGCTTATGTAGGGCAATGCACGGTGAAAAATTTGTAGCCTGAGATTTTGTACAGTCAGCAAAAACCTCATTATAAAATCTCATTGAGTAGCAAAATGAACCTTATGCCATTTGAAAGTACAATACCTGGTAATAATAAAAAATGGTAGCCTGGAGCTTTTGTTATTCAGCCAAGTTCTTTGTTTTAAGGTGAAAATCGATTGATGCAAGTACGACGTCCAAATGAATTCACGGGAACCATCCCGTAATAAATGCATTTTAACGCGGTACATAAGATACTATTTATCAACAAGTGCCAAAAAAATAAGAGGTTGCATTGCCCAAAACTGGCAACCTCATAATCCTATTTTATTCATAAAATAATAATAATAATAAATTGAAATAATTAACCTAGTAGAAGATAAAACTTGTGCCATTCGAAAGAACGTATCAACTTTTTCAGAAAAAGTATCCCAAAAAGTCAGGTTTGCGTGTTGCTACCACATTTTTTTTGGCACTTCTCGATGAACACTATCGCATGGGCCACGCCCACTTGCTAGTCGATGAAATACCCAGTTTTTGTCAAAAAATAGGGTTATATTTTTCCGACTGCACAAAATGCTCCAACTTTGACTCAGTCTACCAGGTATTAAAATACATTACCGTGCATTGCCTTACACAAGCCGAGTTCTGCTACTTAATGACGTAGGATTGCCCACGGCCTACTCTTGATTTAATGTAGGTATTTTGTTTTATCGCTAATTTTTTTTTTCTCAGTTTTTTCGACAACTTCATAGTTTCGTAGAAGTATAAATATATAAAACGCAAAGCAAAAATACAGCATATTCGTAATTGGTTCCGGGAATATGGTACCTATTGTACAGAATATATCTGTTGTTATGATTTAACTTTGTCTGACATGAAGCCGAGTTTTTGTACTTATTCTATACAACTAGTGAATAATTTAATAAAAATAAATGCTTCTTGATAATAACAAAAATACAGCAATAATTGGCAATATAACAAAAAACTGCTGGCATTCTCATATCTTTATATTTTTTAAGTTACATATATTAAAATGAAAAAGGTATTCGCATTTTACTTTGAGCGTTTGAGGCTGCTAACCACTATTTTAACAGTACTAAAACACTTTATTGTACTAAACTAAAGCATAAAGACGAGACAATTATAATATAAACACACACATTTACTCAACAAACCTATAGTTACAATACGAAGTTACATTCAAAAACTCAATTTTTGTTATTCTTCAGACGTTAGCGTAGCCACTAGTTAGTAGCCACGTAGGTACCATCTGACCCAGAGAGAAAACAAGGCCTCGTTGGATAAGTTTGCTGTGCATGATATTTTCCATCAAATGACTGTGACTGGAATAACAAATGATATTTCGTACATAAGTTCTGAACAACTTAGTGGTACGAGTCGTTGTTCGAACCCATGAGTGCCCATGACTTTCGAATTGAAAACACATCTTATCGGTAAGCTACCAGCGCTTAATGGTAACCGCATGTAACACTGATTTAATATCGTATCATATCAGTTAAAGCCGATCGTAATGCACACAAAACGGCCTTCAAAATGGTGGTCCAAATAAATGAGGTAATTGCACTATTGGTGGAACAAAGTGGTATAATGTGGGTAACAAAGGTGGCTTACAGCCGGTGATTCCGGTTTTATCCGTTCAACCGTGAACACATTTTATTACGGTCGGGATGAAATAAATTAGCCTGCGCCTTCATGTGTTTTTCGGATTAAAACAGTAACCCGGAATTACAAGTAGGTACCTCGGTTAAATGTTGTCATTTTCAAACGCGAATTTAAACAATATTTAGTCATCCTCCTAGCGTTTGTCCCGGCTTTTTGCCAAGGCTCTGTCGAGCCTGGGGTCTGCTCAGCAACCTTATCCCAGGAATTGGCGTAGGCACTAATTTTTACGAAAGCGACTGCCATCTGACCTTTCAACCCAGAGAAGAAACTTGGCAACAAGGGTTGGCATTAAATAGGTACGGTTTCCTCGCGATGTTTTCCTTCACCGAAAAGCGACTGGCAAATATCAAATGATATTTCGTACATAAGTTCCGAAAAACTCAGTGGTACGAACCGGGGTTTGAACCCGAGACCCCTGGATTAAAAGTCCGACGTCTAACCACCAGGCCACCACCAGCGCTTCTTTAAACAATATTTAGCACATTTTAAATTTCACACCATAAGAAGGCTCATACTATATGTAGTTCTAAAATAATATAATCTTGATTGAATATTGCCTAAATGCCTCTCGTATGCATTTATATATTAGTGCCAGATGCATGCATCGTCAAAAATCTGTCGTTGCTACATATGTGTCCCTACTTATCTCTTAACCTCTTAAACTAACTCTGTCTGTCTATCCGTCTGTGTCTGTTACTATTTTACTCTTAAACCGCTAAACCGATTTAGCTGTAATTAATAAAATCGAGAAATTCAGTCGGGTTACCATGTTTTCTTTGACGGGTTATAAAATTTAATACTTATAACTTTTGCCGTAACACCATTCAATAAAGTTACGATGATGGAAAAAATTTAATACGGAAGTGTAAAATATAAACTCAAACAAGATGAGTGAACTTGCAAATTGCGATAACGTTAGGAAAAGAGAGCAGCTACTAGGTACCCGGAGATTTAACACGTAACAAAAGATAAATTAATATTATTAAGACGCCTCGATGGATGGATTTGACATATGTATATACAAATCATAACCAACAAAATTTATTTTTTTGCGATTGTAGTATCATCTTCGTAGACCTTTTCGTATTTATCCTCATTAAATAAACGTACATCTAGCGAATACCATTAATACGCAATCCAAAATCCATCATAACATTTTAGGACGGCACACGTTCAATATCGATAATGTGTGTCACTTCACTATTGTTCTTTCACATAGAGATTTTGAAATGAGGTTAAGGAGATGGTCAATTCTGGGCCACCTGATATAAACCGTATACAGTTTGTACTTCAATGTAAAATAAATACTCATTTTATTACTAAAGTAGAAAAAACATTAAAAAAAAATAAAACGGGAATTAGAAATACTAAATAAATAAACATTATGTTGATTTTTCCGCGATTAAAATACAGCAAGACAAGTCGTTAACGTCCTTATGGTATTGACATAAAGTTTAACTTCACCCTGGCCTGAAAAGGATTGTTTTTTTTGGTTTGACACTGTCAATGTCTGTTACATAATCTGCGTTTTCATACTGTTCGGTAAGTTAGAACATTGTAATATTAAAATAGTATCTAAGTCTACGAATACGGAAGTTTAAATTAGAAATCGACTGTATTAAAACGCCTAAAGATTGAAAATGCGTATTTTTGCATTTTTGATCGGAGTTTGAATATTAAAAGTGGGTTTCATAATAGCATAATATCATGCTCCTTCGATAACGAAACGCATCTTTTTTTCAATTTTGCAATGTCAGATACTAGTGGTATCGGCACTTAACGGTGGTAAACCTTATCCCTTCGCAATAGGTGTTGGAAATGTTCAGTTAATAGTATCAACCATGGTTTGACAGCCGTCTTTGTTTACCAAAATACAGGAACTATAAATACCATCAAAATATGACTTTTTATTATTTCATCATGATTCCCGTTTTGTTTTTAAGTCCGCTTTTGTACATTATCTTTAAAAATAGGTACTTTTTTACATTAATATATAAATCATAGGCAAGCACGCTTTCAAATATTGTCCTTGTCAGATTCAAGTTTTAAATGCATGATTTTTCAATTTTCCCATTAGATTTCGCAATATTTTAACCACCGTCCTGATCTAGAAATTATGACGATTTTTTAAAGGTCAGAAACATTCCTAAATGGTCCTAAATAATCTAGGCCAGATCACCTAACAATAATTGACGATCTCCTTTAATTAACTTAATAGAGAACATGGATGAAAAATATTTAATTGAATTTGTTCCATAAACACGTTCAACAACCCCAAATTAATATAAATAAGTGGAAATCCGTAATAATTTTTAACAATTTTTTAAAGATACTGCGGTTTAAAAACTTAAAATTTTAGGCATTTTTTTATACCTCAAATGTATTTTCGAAACTTCAGGTCGATTACTTATGTTCTAACAAGAAAAAAAAAAGTACGACAACTATATAGCTGAACGCATTTTTTTGTGCCTAAAATTACAAAAATCTTCCAAAAACTTGTTCCTTCCAAACAGTTTTCTGCAACTTTGTGGTCGGTGACGTCACAATCCTCACACTTTTTGTATGGGGCGTTTTGACTCGCGGCGCAGACGCCTAACGTATTTTCACATTTTTGACGCTTGAGGGCTATCATAGATAGTAGGTTTATTAGAGACATTTGAATCTACAGGGAAATAGAATCGAATGACGTCTTCCGAAACAATCATGCATGTTCCTAATTGTGATATGATACGTTAGTATTTTGTTTATTTATATATTTGCTTTGGTTGCGCCACAAAATCACCGAACAATGAGGCATGCTTGTTTTTTTATACGTAATGTTAAAGCTATGATGGCAAAATACCTACTGAGAGAACTCTTGCGCTTGCACTTTACACCCGGTCGTAACAAGCAATTTAACTGTCAAGGCCTATCTACGAGTTTGCATTATCTTTGTATGATGATGACCTCGCATCGTTGACGTAATTGAATTTATTCTAAATATACAAATGTTACTCATTTCATCACGTACGGTGCATTTAGATGGCTTTTTGATTTCGAATAGTTGTTCTACGATAACTTTAGTAACGTTTTTAAAAGTTCATATAATTTGAAACTTAATATATGGGCAAGTTCGGTTAAGGGGTTATGGAGCTAGAATGTACGAAACGATCTTCATAAGAGTCTTGTTATATTGGTCGATTAATTTGCAAGTAAATCGCGAGTTCTCATTTCGAGGCGGACTACTAGTCTCTATTACTCTTGTTAGTGTCATTCATGCCTCGGAGCCTGGGTCGTCCTTTGCCGTAGGAAGCTACTTGTGTCGATACCCTGGCTTGATCTCGTGCCCAAGGTCTGCACGAAAGTCTGGGACTACGACTGACCAGGTCACTCAAGTACGCTTTCCTAACAAACGAATACGAGTTTGCGGTGCTTACCATGGAAAATTAATGGTCGACCGACACTAAAAAACCGGCCAAGTACGAGTCGGACTCGCGCACCGAGGGTTCCGTACAAACCTGTAGGTATATAGGGGTAGTAACTTTAAAATTATTAAAAACATTTTTATTATATGATGTAACTAGAAATTTACGGTTTTCGCAATTTTTTCTTTATTTGTGCTATAAGACGTTGCTTCGTACCAAATTTGAAGATTCTGAGTTCACGGGAAGTACCCTGAAGGTTTTGATTCCCTTGCGAAATTCGAAAATTTGCGGCATAAACGGCTGTATCTTTTGATTGCCTTGGCTTAGATAGAAGTTTGATTTTTTCACAGCTCCAAGGGACAGCAGACTTGAGTATTGGATATAAATTTCAGCTTGATACTTCCACGAGTTCCTGAGAAAAAGGGTCTTGATAGATGGACGGACGGATGGACGGACGGACAACAAAGTGATCCTATAAGGGTTCCGTTTTTTTCCCGGAACCCTAAAAATACTGTACAATAACCGGTAATAGAAGAACAAACTTACCTAAATATCCAAATAAGCACAGCAGCGCAGCAACCCTCATCATGATTGTTTTTATGTTTTCACATCATCGAACACCGAACACTCCCAAAGTCTTCTCCCAGTCACTGCAAACAACAATAAATAATATTATCCTTCCGTCCAATAATTATACAAATAACAAAGAACTTACTAAATAAATATCACTCAACAAAGGAAAGAAGAACTTACAACAACACGTAAACATATTGGAGAAGTAAATAAAAATAGTAATATAAGCATACATCGTTATCGCGGGAGCAAATACAAATGTGTTGAAGAATATGTATAACAGAATGTCCGTTTATTATAAACAGAATATTATGCCTACACGTGTTAGCCTCTAAGAAGTTCTTCATATCTAGCACAATGTTTTTGCTAGAAATGATCAATCAAACTCGACTTGCTCCTTTTCGACGTTCGTTATAGTGCGTCTTTTTGAGTAGAAATTTCGTTTAACAGAAGATTTATTTTTTATGATAAGTACGAGTACCAAACATTGATTTTTGAGAAAAAAATACTCTTCGTGTGTCTAAAATAATCCTTTATATACAAGTCCAGACAAATCGATCATGAATGAAAATTGTTTTGAATAACAGGTGACTGAAGAGGTGGTCGTTAGGATTGCGTGACTAATATTTTTAGTATGTACTATAATCAAGTCGATTACGAAGTTTAGATATTAGAAAAAACATCGATAAATTTTGAACTTGTAGGTACAAACGCGTTGAAACTACTGTCACTTCTGTTATTTCTTATTTGTCATAATCTTTGACTACTGTCAAATCGTTTTTGCTCCCGCGATAACGACGTATGAATATAAGTTGAAGAGGGAAAATAGGGGAAGATTTGATGTGGCTTAATGCATCGTTAGTAACTTTCACTAGCTTATATTATCAATCACTCGGAAAGAAACGAGTAAGTTATCTCTGATCCAATTATGTTAGTAATATTGTATTTTCAACCGACTTCAAGATGGAGGTTTTCAATTTGTCGGGATCTTTGTTTTTTTTTAATGTATGTTCACCGATTATTCGAAGACGGTTGGACCGATTTGGAAAATTACTTTTGTCTTTGAAAAAGTATACTTTATAGTTGGTCCCATTATCATCAGGTCAGGGTCTGATGAAGGGATCCTGGTTAAATCGAGGGAACTCTTCAAATATTATAATATTATTATTATAATTTATTATTGCCTATAGGCACTCCTATAGTGATTTGAGTATTTTTTACATTAGCTTGGGTATTTGCTTTTGGAAAGGTGGAGGCTAAGTGAAGTCGGTTATTTTTTATTAAAAAATATTTATTACTAGTGAAACTATGATAAGTATGACTTTAGGTCTACTGCGGTCAAACGGTGGTGGCTTTAAAAAGACAGGGGTGACTTGGAAAAATCAATGTATACGCCAAAGTATGGATTTTTGACCTCCGGACTTCTGGTAATACTTAAGAATATATGATTCTAGCTATTCACCAATATAGATTAAGTAAATTATTAAAAATGCTTCTGTTATAACGGTTTGAAATCAATGAAATTAGCCCCAAAAGTCATCTCGTTTTACTGTAACTTAAATTTAGGAAAAGTAGTTGCTTAACCAAATTCTAGACCTAAACGTATATGTTTAGTATGTTGGTGATTCTTACTGATTAAACATATTACACCCACCCCACATTAATATGTGGGGTGGGTAACACCCAACGTTTTAAAAATACAGACTAATAAATAACTTTATTTACATACGGAGTTTATACAGGTACATATGCATAAGGGATCGAGTTCAGTTATAGACTCCTCGCAATCCGATCGGCTCCACTATAAATCAATCCAGTTGAGACCTCACCCCTTTGAGCTGCGGTATCGGCAAGCGAACGGGGAAAGGCGAATTTAAGTACTTATTTGATATCAGTACGTAGGGGCTAGAGAGTTATAATAGAGACTGAAACTTGAAGGGAAAAAGTCGCACTAGTGAATATACCTAGTAAATAATCTATGAAATACGAGTATGCCATTTTGTAGCATTACTTTTTCAGCATTTTCATTAACTTTAAAGAGGACCCCGTGTGTTGACGATGAGGGACCCTCTTGTTCCTTTAGCCGTTAACACAGTGAGTCCTCCTTTTTGTAAAGGGTCGGCAACGCGCATGTGACACCTCTGGAGTTGCAGGCGTCCATAGGCTACGGTAGCTGCTTACCATCAGACGGGCCGTATGCTTGTTTGCTACCGTCGTGGTATAAAATAAAATAAAAAACTTGTATAGTTTCAATTTTGTAAGAGCTTACTAAATCTATATTTTACATTGTATTGAACATTGGATTATTCACTCTAGCACTTTTGATCTACTAAAAAAATTGAACACAGATGGGACAGCGTAAAAGAGTGGGTACAGACTGATAAATACAATAATATGTAGGTATTTATTTACGTCAAAAAGTGTTACTTTCTATACAATTTTAAATTACAATGTCGAGGAGGAATGTTTTTTTATTTTTATTATTATTAAAAACACAGTACATAAATTAAATTTAAGGCAGTTTCTTGCAAAACTGTTTACACAGTTTGACTGCAAGTATGAGTATCTATGTAATACCTAATATAATATATGTTTATCTAATCTACTAACTTAAGTTTCGCTAAACACTGAAGCGACATTTACATTAGCGCAAATGTCACTTAAGTGTTTGTAGTAGGTACAGTTTAAGCGCTTTTTTAAATTTATTTTTATTATATTCATGCCGGATATTTTCTAGTAAACTAATTAAAAAGTATGGAATTCTTTTACTTAACTTTCTTTCTCCGAAATAGTTAGTGACTCGGGGTATTTCATATTTGCGCGCGGTTACTGTCCTTGTCGTGTGCTTATGACGTATTAATATTGGGTTATGTTCTCCATTGCAATGGTTGTTGACTGCTAACATGTTGTAACGTTATACGTTACATAAGTCTATTGTTATTAAGAAAACAATAATAATAAATATAAATACGACTTAAATCCAATTCTACAAACTACTATTTACAATTTATTTACATTAAAAAGTATATAAAAACATAAAGAATGCAACATGTATTCATCGGCGCCATCTTAGCGCGCCGAATCGATCTCACATGCAACATTTTAGCGCTCGCGATAACAAGTTCTATTGTTTGCCATATGGTCAGTTGCATTGGCGCATCGCCCTTCCGACACTCCCGATCTTTCTTTGAGCTAGAACGCACGTCACATATCCTCTCGGTCGCTAATACGTGGACATTTAAAAATGTAATTTCGTAACCGAATTTTAATATCGTGTCATCCCTGTACGTTCCTCAAGTTATTAAGAATATTATTACATACTAATCGTGAGTGTGATACAAACCCCATATTGGGTAAGTGGTACATTTATTAACGCAAATATAGAAATTAGTTGCTAATTAGATATTAGGATTAACTTAGTGCTTTTATCTTAGTTCATCTCAATCATTTCACAATTAAATGTTTATTCGAGTTGCACAATCATGCTGTCGTAACGGTATTGCATCAGAAGTTGAATCTACCCTTTATTTGAAATCCTAAATGATTGCATCATCTTTCCAATTGTAATCTCCGATTCTGATTGTGAACATCCACGGCATCACTACTACATTTTAGGTGCTTTCTTTCACCGCCGTTTGCCGGGATGCTCACAAATCGATGCCGGACTGTATTTTAATGGAATTTTTGATGGCGCGTTCCAGGGTCCAAAGTTCGGGCTGCTTATATCACGTGGAAGATCCACCGCAGCCATGCCTAGCACCAACGCTACTCTCGCCGGTCGGAAGACATCCTTTTTCTTTAAAAACACCGGGCAGCCATAAGTACAGTCGGCCACAGTTCCAGCGCCCGCGCACACCACCGACGGCATTACCAGGCGAGAGTACCTAACCGCAAAGTAAACGGGACGTTCCTTTTAGTGTGAAAAGAAGATTACAGTAACAATTACAAAATGGAGACGTTAATACAGCCGCCTGCATTGTCGCTGGTAGGTGATTTGTCACAAAACTTTAAGAGATGGGAACAGAGATTTCTACTGTATTTCAAGGCATCTGGGGCCGAGGACAGGTTGGAGAAAGAAAGTCAGAATGCTTTACTGCTACATGTAATAGGAGAGGATGCTTTGGATGTGTATAACACTTTAGACGTGCCAGACGGGTCCGATGTCAAGGCCATATTAGAAAAGTTCCGTGAATGTTGTTCACCAGTAAAAAATGAAACGATGCAACGGCATCTCTTTTTTACGAGAGAAAAAAAGGAGTCTGAAACAATAGACGAATTTGTAACGGCGTTAAAAACACTTAGTGTCGACTGTAATTTTGAAAAACTGAAGGATAGCCTAATAAAAAGCCAAATTATTCGTGGCATAGGAGATTCAAAATTACAGGAAAAACTTTTACAGGAATCAGACCTAGACTTACCAAAATGCATCAAAATTTGCAAAGCTTCAGAACTTGCAACTGAAAATGTCAAGAAAATGACAACAGAGCAACCGGCACAGGTAAATGCTATAAGTAAAACGTCTCAGAGAAAAAAATATATAAATGAGAAATCGCACGGAAGTCGGGACAGTAACGAAAGATCTTGGGACCAGCATAGGGTCAATAATGAAAGAACTCAGGAACAGCATCGGTTCAGTCAAGAACGTCGTCAAGGTTTTAGAAAGCAGTGTACTCGGTGTGGTTATGTCCATGGCTTCAAATGCCCAGCATTTGGGTACAGATGCAAGAAATGTAACATTTATGGACATTATGCTAAAATGTGCAAGACTCCTTCTCAAGTACATGGAGTGAACCAGAACCAGTCATTGGACAGCGATGACTCGGACATTGTCATAGGTATGGTTCAGAATGATCAGAATTTAAAAAAATCCTTGTATGAGTCCTTACACATAAACAACAAAATTATTGATGTTAAGTTAGACACTGGCAGTGATTGTGATGTGATGCCATTACATATATTAAAAACATTGTCCTTAGAACATAAAGTAATGGAAAGTGACACAAAACTTTGCAATTATAATGGTTCTAAAATTAAGTGTGTAGGGCAAGTATCATTGAAATGTCAACTAATAAATGGAAAAAAATATTGAACTGTTGTTTCAGGTGGTTGATGAAAAATCTCTTGCAGTCTTAGGTTACAAAACAATATTTTCACTGAAACTAATGAAACGTAAGTATCTTAACCAAATTACACTGGATGTGAATAGAGACTATGAGCAGATTGTTAAGGATAATATAGATTTGTTTGATGAAAAATTAGGTTTATTAAAGAATGTAGAGTATGAGATCAAGTTAAAAGATGATTATCAACCAAAAATTGAGCCTTGCAGAGGTGTGCCTATGGCATTAAATGAGTCACTGAAGTGGGAACTGGACAAAATGGAAAAATTAGGAGTAATTAAGAAAATTTCCGAACCTACAGATTTTGTCAGTAATATTGTAATAGTAAAGAAACCTGATGGTAAATTAAGAGTATGTTTGGACCCTAGTAACCTTAATAATTGCATAAAAAGAGAACACTTTAAGTTACCAACTTTTGAGGAGGTATCGGCTAAAATGGCAGGTGCGACTGTGTTTAGCAAGTTAGATGCATCAACTGCTTTTTATTTAATCAAACTCAGTGAAAACAGTTCCAAGCTTTGCACTTTTGCATCACCATTTGGTCGATATTGCTTCTTAAGGCTACCGTATGGTTTGGCTTCGGCGCCAGAAATTTTTCATAGGCAATACAGTCAAATATTTGAACAGGTATCTGGTTTTGAGGCTTTCATAGATGATTTAATAGTATATGGAAAAAATAAAGAAGAACATGACAAACGATTGTTGCAAGTATTGAAAATTGCTCAGGATAATGGTATAAAATTTAACTTTAAGAAATGTGAATTTGGTGTTTCAGAAATTACATACCTAGGACACATATTGTCAAAAGATGGCATCAAACCAGATCCAAGAAAAGTACAGGCAATATTAAACCTTGAAAAGCCAAAGAATGTAGCAGATTTCCAACGTGCAATAGGTATGATTACATATGTTGCCAAATTTATCCTGTCATTGTCAGAAGTATGCCATCCATTAAGAAAATTAATAAGAAAGGGTGTAGATTTTAATTGGACTAAAGAACAAGATGACTCTTTTAAACAATTGAAGGATATCTTAATTTCAAAACCTGTGTTGCAATTTTATGACCCTAATAAATCTTGTAAATTGTCAGTAGATGCCTCAAAAAACTCCTTAGGGGCTGTTTTGCTTCAAAATGAGCTCCCTGTTGCGTATGCGTCAAAGGCAATGACACCTACGCAACAGATGTACGCCCAAATTGAGAAAGAAATGCTTGCAATAGTTTATGGATGCTTACGCTTTCACCAATATATTTATGGTAAAACAATAGAAGTGGAGTCAGACCATAAGCCGTTATAAATTATATTTAAAAAACCTTTATGTGACATTCCACTGCGGCTACAAAGAATGAGATTACAATTGCAAAAATATGACTTAATAGTAAAGTATAAAGCAGGCAAAGAACTATTGCTAGCAGATTCTCTGTCACGTAATTTTAGTAACTCTAAAGATGATGATACTGTTTTGGAAGACCTTGTAGAACCCCATGTTAGTATGATAAGATGTAATTTAAAAATACGTTCAGATAAATACAATAATATTAAATTAGAATCTTCTAAAGACAAAGAGCTAACTGAACTGATAAAATATATAAGAAATGGGTGGCCTGATATAAAAAATGTACCAGATTACTTAAAGCCATACTATACATTTAAAGAAGAACTATTTATCTATGATGATTTAGTTTACAAAAGCAGTTGCCTAGTTATTCCCTTATCACTAAGACAAGAAATGTTAAATAAAATTCATTATAATCACCTAGGCATAGAAAAATGTAAATCCAGAGCCAGAAAATGCTTATTTTGGCCTAAAATGACAGTAGATATTGAAAACAAAGTAGCCAGTTGTAATACATGTAACAGGTTTAGGAAAATTAATTGTAAGGAGCCTATGAAAATAAGAGATTTTCCAGATAAACCATGGTCGATGTTAGGTTGTGATGTGTTTCATTATGAGAATCATAACTATATAATTGTGGTTGATTATTTTAGTAAATATGTAGAACTTGCCAAATTAGATAATCTGTCAGCGGAAAATACTATCAGTGTAATTAAAGGTATCTTTGGTAGACATGGCATACCAGATATATTATTCTCAGACAATGGTACAAACTTTTCTAGTTATAAGTTCAAAGAATTTACTAGGGAATGGGGTTTTGAACATAAAACCAGTAGTCCACTGTACCCTCAGTCCAACGGTTTGGCAGAGAGGTTCATACAAACGGTAAAAAATATTTTTAGAAAGGCTGATTATGAACGTAAAGATAAGGATCTAGCTCTTTTAGAATTCAGAAACACACCGATATTACATGATTCAGAACTTAAAACTCCATCAGAATTATTAATGGGTAGGCAAATAAGAGGGTTATTGCCTGTAAAAGATAATTTTCAAAAATATACAAATGATGGGAGTAGATTGTACAATAATGCTAAAAGACAGAAATATTACTATGATAGAGGTGCTAAAGAATTGCCTGAGTTAGTACAGGGTCAAAATGTTGTTATTAAAGATAGTTCTAGTAGAAAACCTAATTTATTTGGAAAAGTGTTGTGTCGGGATGAGAGACCTAATTCATATGTTGTAAAAACAGAGAAAGGAAATGTTATAAACAGAAACAGAAGGTATTTAATACATAACAAGTCTAATGTAAAAATCAATAGTGGTAATGACTATCACAGAACACAGGACTCATTTGGTCAAAACAGTGTAAGTCCTGACACTGAACACATTTCATTTAACCAAAAGAGCATAAGCCCTGATACCGAACCTATCTCTCTTGAATCTAATAACAGTAATAACTCTATCATTCCCACTGATGACTTACTGAATGAAAGTTGTGATCCAGATATGAGTCGGGATACTGCAGTTGGCAATACCCCTAGAAACAATCTAGATTTATCATTATCAGGAAATTTTGATACTGAAGTGTACAGATCAAGAAGTGGTAGAAATGTCCAAAAACCTAAATATTTATTAGATTATGTAACTGATTAAATTTAAGTACTTTTTGCTTAGTTAATAGTCTAGATACTAAGACTTAATTAAGAAGAAAGGAGATGTAATAGATTATAGTATCTGTGGTGTGGTAACACAGCACTACTGTCAAGTACTGAGAATAAAGATGTCGTCATTTATAAGGTTCCTGAAGTTTTTATTAAAATAATACATAATATAATAGTGTGTGAATCTAAAATTAATATCGACCCGCGGCTTTCCTACGATTGTGTCTAGTTTTAAACATACCTAAAAGAACTGTGTAAATTTTAACAGCCTTATTCATAAAAAATCCTTAAATGAGGTTTTAACCATCATATAGTTAAAACGCTATATAAGCCTAAATGACGTTTTAAGAAATGTGTGATTTATAATCTCTCCATAAGCCGACAATAGTAATTTCATTGATTCGACTCGTTATGTTGGCACTTTTGGCAAAATCATAGACAAAATCGTATCCCAATCGCAATTTAAAAAAAAGTTTGACAGCGAATGTCAGTAATGAGCGGGAAATCGGCGAAATAACATCGAATAAATGCAAATACTAGTTTAGATAAATCTAATTTAAATCAAATAAGCCTTTGCATTGAAAAGACGAATCAATGCAACAAAAAAAGGGAGTAATAATTACACGTCAACTGTGTGCACGCCATGCAACAATACAAGGTAAGAATACCAATTCATTTACTTATAATTAGGTTATGTGAAGTTGATTCTTGCTTGCATTTAATGTTTTTAATGAATCTAATCATTGATATATCCTCCTCAGCTATTACTACAAGAGCAAAATATAAGAAAAAATACTGGATACAAACACAAACGCCTTTAAGATGGACCTTTTGCAAGTAAGTACAATACCTGCCCAAGTGCCCAAGTCAGACATTTTCACAGTAATAATTCTATACCAGTGCCTACAACTAATAACATTAGGTATACTTATTGTAAACCAGTTATATCTGTCTGATATCGCCTACAGTTAATGCAGTGAAATAATCATGTACTAACTATACCCAGAAGGATGATATTAAAGTAGTGAAAAATCAATGGTTAGATAATGTGCAAAATGTATTGAAACATAATATGCATTAGTAAGGTAGAATTTTATTGTTATTTTCATTCAAATTCCTTATTAATGTCACCATAATTGCAGAAAATAAGTAGGTATTCCACATTGTGATGCTGTAATGTCTGTAAATGACTATATTATTCAGTCAATCAGTCGGATGCTGACAATAAAAGGCATCAAGCAGATGTACTTACATTAATGTCATTTATTGTCAGGAAAATTTGACTACATACTTATGTAATAACTACTAATAAGCAGTGGTGATAGGTATATACACCTTAGGATGTTGGTCGTTCTCAATTAAATGTATGGTTATAATATGTTTGTAGTCACATCGATTTCTGCCTATTTTATAGAAAACTTCCATATCCTGGTATATGGAACAATATATATGAAAGCTAAAAATAAAAAAAATGTTTGTTTAAAATTAATTTAATTAAATTTGTTGCATTCTTTTCAGGTCAGCACTTATCATCAGCCGTCATCATCCACTGCCATTGTTAAGGCAGTAAGTCGTCAAGCATTAAACAGGAAAGGGCGACCAGGTCAAGAATCCACACAAATCCAGGAAAAGTCTATCGGCCCCGGACATATTCGAAGCCAAGCAGTCCTCAGCGGCAAGGCAATCAACTGAAACATAAAAAAGAGAAATAAGAAGCTACATAGCCTGATTTTGGTCAAAACTACTGGTTCTGACCCCATAATACTCTCATACTCTTTAGCTTTGTTTTATTATTGAATTGTATGTTTAATTTTGCTAAATAAAATTATTTTATTTCATGAAGATTTTGTAATGATTTTTAATGCTTCTCTCTCTGGGAGAATCTGTTTATTTAGTGGCATATTATTATTCAAGAGCTTAATCTTAGGCTATGGAGGAACCTGGTCTTCAGCAGAAGGACATGATGTTACGATCCTCAGCTCTGAGGGAACGACTGATGATGATGATAACCTTTTGGTAATAACATTTATGTTGCAATAATTATATTATAGTTTGTCCGGACAAACTATACCTCTGTGGTTGAATTGTAATGAACAACATCAGTAATGTATATGCATTGATTGCCGCTTTAATACTTGTATTACAAATACCACTTCATTATCTTTAAATAAAGATGTTTTTTTTTCATATACTACCAGTTAAAGTAAGAATAGTTAGATGTTCAGCTTTTAGTAAGAAGTTAGGTAGGTAGGTTAGGTATTGAGTTCATCCAAAGATTGGCTGGAGGCTGTTTTATATCACTTATATCAGGTATGTTAACCCTTCGAATGCCATATGTCACTCACTCGCAAATTTCACTAGCGCAAGTAGGTAACCCAATATAAACCTTACTTGAAAGTATGAAGGTTACTTTGACAGTGTATGCCGTAACATTTTGCTCTTGGCGCTGTAAGCACGAGAACTCATGATACCTTTAGGTTTTCTTAGCATTCAAACGGTTAAGCATAAACTAGATTAGGTCCCAATGGTAACCTATCTGCCTCCTCATAGAAAGTCTGTTGCAACTACTTTAGTAAATACTTACCTGAGATAAAAAAAATAGCCTAAATAGGTGTACATATTTATATAAAGAACATCCTGACCCCTGACCTTGGGCAGTGTAAAGTATATAATATTACGACAAGTTGATAGTAACCACTTCTTTCTTACCTTATGTTATGATACATATTCCAAAATCGGCTTTCGTAGTTGTACCTATTCACATGCTCCATTGCCTGAATTGACATTTTATAGCAACAATTTCACTTCAAAATTTCACAGTCACTTTAAAAGATAGGTTTTTAATTTATTACATAAATAACTAGTAGTCCGCCTCGAACTCAGAACTCGCGATTTCCTTGCAAACGATATGACCAATATAGCAAGACCCATATGAAGATTTTTTCGCGTCTTCTAGCTCCATGACCCCTTGGTCGATCCTGCTCATATACGAACTCTCAAATTATATGTATCTCTGCTATAACCCCAACAAATTTCATGAAGATCAGAAAAGCGTTACTAAAGTTATCGCGGAACAAACTCTCAAAATCAAAAAGCCATCGAAATGCTGAGACGTCCCACTAGCCAGAAGTTGTTTGTAAGAACTCACTTCGCTCGTTCGATAATATTTTTCACAAAACATAATACTTGTAACGATAGGTAGCTTCCATTCAGTAGAAATCTTCTGATTTGTGTTCGGTGTCGCTAGTGTCAAAATCAGCTGTTCAATATTATGGCGGCCATTTTGATCCTTATCGAGGAGATAAAGAAGGGTCCTGGGTCATGTAACTTTTCGAACATTTGCAATAGGTTTGTAGCGCTTTTTAGAGATAAATAACGTTTATAAATAACGTTTTTGGGCTTCCGGACTTCAAGTAGGTTTGAAGGAGGTTGTAACTTTTTATGAATAAGGCTGTAATATATAAATATTTGCACGTATCTGTGATTATTCATTTCTCTCTCGTTAGTTAGTAGTCCAGATCCTAACCGTGACAATGTGACTATGTGTGCTATTTTTACATATACTACAGTCATTTTACGGGCGGCTAGTATGGGGAATTGGAAATAATTAATAATAGCTAATATTTTTAGTGTAACGGATATATCATGATACAAGTATTATTTACGCAATGAAATCCTACAAAATATCGTTATTCGCTAACCGCCACAAATATGTACACACATATTACAAGCGTTTTTCTTGTAGGATTTTAATGAATATATCGTTTCTAAGTCATTTAAAATGTGTAAGAACAAACTACCAATTATTGCAATTTGTTTCTAATGAATTAGGATATATATCGCCCGCGCCGTACATTTTGTTATTTACGTGGTTTTACATGGACGCGGTTTCTTGTTTTTCGCTTTAAACAGAAAGAAGACTTAAATATCGTCATATTTACAAATAAAAATAATTGATATTATTGTAAATAAAAATATACAATTTTTTTATATATTTTTTTTTTTTACCTATTTAACTACTTCCGGGTGAAAAGTTGGTAGGATTTTTGCATATATTATCTATAAATATTCCAAAAGAATGAATCATAAAAAAATCAGGCTATTATAAATTAATGTTTGACGCAACCATATCTTTACTGTACTAATACTCATGTATATCAATTTGACATCAATAAGTATGTCGGAGCGAGACGACAACAGCTTGTCGCAGAGCTACGCTATAAACATCACAACTGATAGAATTATGATATTTTGTTGCAATAAGATTACCTTTGTTCAATTTTTAACAAATTTGGAAAACGACGAGCATTGTTTTGCTTGGGAGTGGTCTTAGTTTGGTCCGTGTAGGTAGTCATTAAAAATGACGTTTCGATTTACCCTCTTTTAAAGTAAGAAATGCGCCGGTAGTCATTAAAACTCACGTTTAGATTTACCCGCCTGGTGACAGTATAAAAACGATGAGCACAGTACCTGTGCATTCATTCTTGATTCAGTCTTGATTGAGCATTCATTTTTGGAGCAGTCGTGATTCAGTTCAGTACTCTTTGTGGCTTTGTTAGCCTTGCAGCCACTATCCTGATCGTTCTCATGAAGACGGGTCGGGTCGGTTTGGTAGTTTAGATTAACGGGTTGTATTTTGAGTAGCACACGGACGCAAACTGGGAACTCTCCTCGTTTTCCTGATGCCTTATAAAATCAGTCAATGCTTTTCGTAGTTACAGTTTTTAAGATCATTTTGTGATTAGAAAGTATTTTTGTATCTGTGTGATCTGTATCATAGTGTAATCTACGCAATTTAATTCTAATAGTGTTTCAGATAACAAAAGATAAGTCCGGCTGAGTTTCTTACGCTGGTTCTTCTCAGTTGAGGCTCATTTCCGGACCAGTGGTAATTTATTGCCCTCCCTTAATCTGCTTTAAAAAGATTTGAAAACAATACAGTTATGAAACCAGTGTTTATGTTTTATTTCATTACCGTGCGTCTGTGTATAACGTGTGTAATGGTTTAGTGTTAGGCTATCCTGATTCCTGATAGTGTCAGTATTTGAGTTTCCGAACGCACTCGCACTACCGCTGCCATGCCACCTACCCTCTGCCTGCCTCCGCCCGGTCCCGTTCTCCGTTAAGTAAGTTCCATTCCATATGAAATCATATCTTTTTAAATTTAAGTAACCCCTGATCATAAAAATGTTTTTTAGTAAGCATGACAAGTATGTATTACGTTAGATAACGTATATAATTCATGTAAGTAACTACTTAGTGAAAACTTGTTGTACATATCGCTGGTAAAAAAACATAATTCACAAGCAGGTAAGATAAACGAACTCTTCAACTACTTCCAAGCCGTTCTGCAATAAAACCTTCAATTGATAGCATTATCGGCCTACCGCGTCGGTTTTTGTAAATCAATAATAGAATTCAGTAGCGGCATGCAGTGCCTACGCTGCTTAGAGAAGCTTAGCTCGGGATTCAGCACAATCCGCTCTGATTGCAGAGGCGCTTTTTCCGGGGCGTGAAATTTTTACTGCGACTCGACTATCGGAGCTGGGGCATTCTACTTTTATTGCGAAAAACTTCGATTATTTAACTAAACTACTATATATAAATTGTGAAACATTTCGTAGATATCAATAAAGCACTTAAAACGCCGATATATATTTTTTACTGTAAATATCTATTAGGTTGTCAGCCGCATACAAACTTTATATGCAGCGTGGGCCTCTTTAGCGTGTAGTTGACCGTACATTTAAACAAAGTCTTTCTTATTTGTAGTGAAGTAGGTATTTAGGTTAGCGTCTAAATATGAAATTAAGTATGCTATATTTAGTCAAAAATTTCCGTTAAAACAGCCAATAAAATTCACAGCCCAAATCAATAATAGGATTCAGTAGCTGAATGCAGTAATACAGTAAAGATACGGTTGCGTCAAATATTAATTTATAATAGCCTGATTTTTTTATGTTTCATTTTTATAGAACATTTATAGATAATAGATGAAAAAATCCAACAAACTTTTTACCCGGAAGTAGTTAAATGGGTAAAAACATAAAAAAATGGTATATTTGTATTTATAATAATATCAATTATTTTTATTTGTAAACATGACGATATTTAAGTTTTCTTTCTGTTGAAAGCGAAAAACAAGATACCGTGTCCATATAAAACCACATAATTTACAAAATGTACGGCACAGGCGATATATATCCTAATTCGTTAGAAACATATAGTAATAAGTGGTAGTTTGTTCTTACACATTTTAATAGACTTAGAAACGATATATTTATGAAAATCCTACAAGAAACACGCTTGTAATATGTGTGTACATATTAGTAGCTGTTAGCGAATAACGATATTTTGTAGGATTTCATTGCATAAATAATACTAGTATTATGACATATCTGTTTCACTAAAAATATTAGCTATTATTAATTATTTCCAATTCCCCATTAGTATGGGAAAATTGGAAATAATTAATAATAGCTAATATTTTGAACGCCGCCCGTAAAATGACTGTAGCTACGCTGCTTAGGGATGCTGCATGAGCTCGGGATCTAGCACAATCCGCTCTGATTGCAGAGGCGCTTTTTCGGGGGCGTGAAATTTTTACTGCGACTCGTCTATCGGAGCTGGATTATTCTCCTTTTTTGCAATATTATTATTGAACTAGTAGTAACTATGGTTTGTAATAATACCTAAAACATTTCGTGGAAATCAATAAATAAAACAGAATATATTTGCGGCATTTGCCGTTGAAACTTTAGGACCGTGATGCCCAGGCGCCCACAGACTAATCAGGCAGCTGTCGAAAAAACTGTTTGAGGTCACCGGGGACCGTAGAGCTGGCTCGTTCCTCGCCCAAAGGATTGGCATAGCGATCCAGAGGGGGAACGCAGCCAGCCTCATGGGAACCCTTCCCCAGGGTTCGGACCTCGGTGACCTTACCTAAATTCTCAGTTTTCATTTTGTAGGTAGTTTTTAGCGTTAATTTTGTAGCTAGTTTTTAAATAGTTTTAGGTCATATTTCCTTATATTTTAACTTTGTTAGTTAAGGTGTATTTTTTTGGTTTTAATGAAAGTGATAAATAAAACGCCGATATATATTTTTCATCTTAAGTAAAAAAAACCGGCCAAGTGCGTGTCGGACCACGCATAATGGAGGGATCCGTACCTTCAATGGATTAAGAGCCAAACTAATACCAAAAGGTTGTATCTGATGCCTATGGAAGAAGTTTGGAGATAACTCAAAAATGGCTGAACTGATAATGCTCAAAATAATTTTCGTAGAAAGTATGTGATAAGGCGCAGCTTCTCGGGTTTTCATAAAGCGGAAACATCAATGAACTCTGAGTTACTTGATTTGAATTAGGAACATAATTTATTTGCTGTGGTTAGAAAAAACTGTCTTACTTTATAGGTCTTTAAACTCGTTTTTAATCAGAACGCAGAAAATTAAAATAAGTGAAAAAAATATAAGTTTCGCATTACCAACTCGGGTGAGACATATAAAAATGGAATGGCCCAGCTACTATTTTTACAAAACTCCACAGCTCCGATATCTAAAGTACCGGATAAATTCCATTGTGATTTAACAAGGCTTGAAATGAAGCCCGTTTGTATTAAGGTTTAATTTCACTTTTAATTAAACAGCAGGCTTAGTCAACTTGAGTCGTTTTAAATTTATGACTTCAGATTGACTAAGCTCAGATGGTAATTTAACGGATTTATGCATCGTGGATCACTTTTGAATTGAGAATTACTAATAATTATTATGGTTATTGGTTAGTAGATTTGAAAGTCATTGAATCACGATGTACTTAATTTATGTATCACTGAAAATTAAATTTATTATGTAACACATTCAGCGCTGAGAACCCGACTGTCGGGTTTCCTGTTCGTAGCTACTACGCGCTACATACGACGGGCTACGAGCGTAGCACGTAGCACTAGGTGACTCTGAATGTGTTAATTGTGTACCAGACAACAAAGGTCGTAAAGTAAGCTTAAACCCTTACCTTAGTAAGTACGAAATATCTTCATACTTAATTAGTTAGGGATGTTAGGGTAAATAGTTAACACACTAATAGATCGATTAACTAAGTCGTCCCGAACTTGCTTTTTTCTGTTCTGCTAATGTTATCGTGTTTTTTCCTCAGATTTTACCAATTTTTGTCACAATACAAAATGATCAGTTTGTTATGGTAAGCAGCAGATTGACGTTTGCAACCGAAAAATACATATTGATTGCGATATTGTTACCCCCGTTATCAATTTACGATTCACGCCGAAACCTTGTGTCGAGTTCTAAATTCAATATTTGCCTTCAAACTCTGAATTTACCACGAACTTGGAATATTTTTCGTTAAAATACGTTCCTCCTACGCTTGGTAGAAGTGTAGACTCGCTCAAATAGGCTCCGTATTGTTAAAGACTTTTACACGACTTGTAGTGTCCTGCTACTAATTCACTTGGAGCTCGTTAAGACGCTGTTACAAATCTTATTTAATACCTGTATTTATTTACTACCCAAAGTTAGCATAGCAAAAAAAACGTCTCTATAGAGAAGAAAATTTTCCTTATTACTAGGTTTTGTGTTTATTGTTTTATTTTATATGTACTACACAAAATATAAAAAGATAAAAGATAAAAGATATTTATTCTTCAATTTAGGCACATTACAATGCACTTATGAACGTCAGAGAGAAAAAGAAAAACTACCACCGGTTCTAACCCTACACCTCTGACCCGAGAAGTATTATTTATGACTAAACATCGGTATCAACGTTCAAATTTCGTGGCAATGTACGGTTGGCAGAAAAATAAATACAAACAAATCACTTAGTATTTTTAACCTTTATTTTGTATATGTAAATAAAAAAGCCCCTAAATAGTACATTTCCTAATTAGGGTGGTAAAACAAAGAAAGGCCGCGCAATCGCAATTGTTGCGGCCCAAGCTGCAAGCGAGGGACGTAATTATGCGATCGAGGGCTTTCTTTATTACCTCCCGTGTTGGAAAAATATGTGCACATTTGGCCAGAAAGCGGCTCTATCCGTACGCGTAGCGTGCGGAAAAAGCCACTTTATGTCCAGGTGTGGCATACAATATTTTACGAGTTAGAATAGATCACTAAAATTTGTTCCATAGATTTTGCTGTCAATCTTTGACGTCTGTAAGAATATATCCATTTTAAATGACTAAAAGATCTTTCCACGCTGACTGAGGTAATAGGAAGGTATGTCAAGCATTGAAAATTTTGCACACAGTTTTTATTTACACTTTCTGGTATTTCAGCCTCGTTGTTTTTAGATAGTTGGTTAATTATTTGTACAGTCTTATAACCAGGATTTTTCTTTAATACACTTTTTAATTTAAAATAAACTTTTCTGGCATTTTGATGTAACCTTAACGTTGATATTTTTTTTTGCAAACCATGAACAATGTTTATGACCGGCAAGAAACTCGGCGGGACTTATTTTTTCAAAACAGTAATACAGTAATATTATATCTTAAAGTTACACAATAATGCGTAGTTCTATAAGAAGACATATCAAAACAGCTTGAGAGATATACAATGTATGTATTGTTTAATTAAAATAAAATAATAATAATAAAATCCAAATCTGATTGCTTCACAAAACGTTTGATATGCTTTCCTATCTGAACTGTGTCCTCTAAATCTTAGATGATTTTGTAGTAGTTTCTGGTTTGGGCCATGCATCTTTGTCCGTCATATAGTCCTCGACCCTGTAATAACCCTTTGACATTAAACTTTTTTTCAATATTTCTTAAGAGCGGGAAATGATAAATTTAAAGCATCGACGGGTAACTTGTTATAAATGTGAATACCTTGACCAAAAAATGACTTATATGCCTTGCGGATACGACTACTTCTGATAGCAAGCTTGTTTTTATTTCTAGTGTTATAGCTGTGGATGTCAGAAATTTTTTTGAATGTATGTATATTCTTTACAACATAAATAATATTGTCATAGATATATTGGGAAGCAACAGTTAAAATATTAATTTCTTTAAATAGTTCACTAACTGATGCACCTGCCTTTAAGTTGTACAGAAAGCGGATGGCTCTTTTTTGTAAAACAAATATAGTCTGGATGTCAGCTGCTTTGCCCCAAACCAGAATACCATATGACATTACACTATGAAAATAACTGTGATAAACTAAGCGAGCTGTGTCAATATTCGTTAATTGTCTAATTCTCCTAACGGCATGAGCGGCCGAGCTTAATCGAAGAGCGAGTTTTCTTATATGAGGACTCCATTGTAGATTTTTGTCCAACGTCGAACCAAGGAACACTGCTTTATCTACTATCTCTAAACATTCACCATTCAGGAGAATCTTAGTGTCCACCGGTGCAACGTTTGGCAAAACAAATCTAATACATTTGGTTTTCTTAGCATTAAGTAGCAAATTGTTAATAGTAAACCAGTTCAGTACAGCAGCTAGTGTGTTATTGATTACAGTAAAATCGGTAGATTGCCGGTCAACTTTGAAAATTAAAGATGTATCATCGACAAACAGAACGATATCACAAAGATTTTGTACTACGCAAGGTAAATCATTTATATAAACCAAGAACAGGAATGGGCCCAAAATAGAACCCTGTGGCACTCCTAATTTTACTAAAGTCCCTTTAGACTGGGTTTTATTTACAACAACTGTTTGTGTTCTGTTGCTAAGATATGAAGACATGAGATTCAAGGCATTTTCTGTATATTGTAATGTATTTCATATTATATTTGTTCAGGTTTAATTTAAATCCGTAAATTTATCTCTTTTACATAATTTACTAACTATGATACCTGTGCTAACACGGGGCAAGTTCTAAGGATTGGATATCCATAAAAAAGATGTCGATATATGAATACATGTGCTCATTAAAAATCCTCGATTACTAACTACGAAAAGGTTCGATAATCATGTCTGATATCGAGTCTCTTAAGATAATAAATCATTATGCGGATGTCAATTTAATCCAAATAAGGCAATTTTCTGTCAGTGCCATTCATATGCTAGAGTAAGAATAATCTATAATATTCCGCTTCAATTGTTACAAAGAAAATAAATAATATTTATTTATGTTGAATAACATCATGATGAAGACATATGGATATATTTTTTGTCGATAAATGATTTTGCTACATCGCTTTAGTATTAGTGCCCAGAGTTATCACACGTATGCCAACTATTAACCATATTATAAACAAGATAATTTATTAGAAGGAGATCTTACACCTACCTTTAAATCATTTCACTACAATTCTACTATTTATAGAGCGCAGATGATTAGTGAAGACTAATTATTATAGGCCAAGTTTATCCCTAAAACAATTTTCAAAATATTTTTGACCCATGCGCATAGTAGAAACGATTTGCTTCGTCTTTTTTGGTGCGGACTGCCAAGGAATCGAATGCGCTCCCGCCATCTGTATTACCTGACAAATACAATCTCGGTATCTTTAAAGCAAGAGTGAATATGCTATGACTGAACCTGTGAACTTCATCTTAGGTCCTGTCTTAACTTTCCATTAGGTGAGACTAGGGCCAATCGCTGGTCAGTCCCATAATTTAAAAAAAATTGTACATGTCATTGGCCGCCGCACAAATCACCTTACATGCTCCGTCTAGTCAGAAGGTGCTCTATAATCTAAGAATGGCTCAGGAGAGCTCAGGATACAGATTCCCTCACAAGCGATGATTGCACAAACGCGTATGTAGGCCCTCAAAGACTTCCTTTGATCAAAGAGTTTGTAGGGGCGTGAATATTTTCACATTTCAGTATCGGCTCATATTTGCGTCATTACCTATAAAGCCAATGAACTCGGTGGAGCTTTGAAACGAGATATCAAAGACAGTCTTAAAATAAAGAGTGGTGCGGGAAAAAAGTAGCCGTGCCTTTTCTGATTTTATCTACACCCATATCATAAATCCTCTATTCTGCACCACTATTATTGCAACCAGTAATGTAACATCAGTGTATTATCTGTGCCAGTGTTGTAAAAATGTATAAAAATTCATAACCACATCGATTGTTGGTAACGTAATGAAAATCCAGCCCTTCTCCCCATTGTCACAATTGCGTTGGCCATGGCGGTGCAATGGCGGTCATTCTAATGGTTTCCGAACACATCATTTATTTATAATTTGCGTGTAGATAAAGCAGTGTATACAATTGTACGTAATTAGGCCTTATTACGTAATAGTTACATAAACTACTAATTCTTTTTATTTTGTGCCTAAATTTAAGTAATCATATTTAAATGAAAGAGCTTTTGTAAGTTTCATCTTTTGTATTCCATCATACACACAATTTTTTGAACAGCGTCTTCTGACAGAATATACGAGGTGTTTCTCACATTGTTTTTTCGTATAGTTTGATTTAATTAGCCATTTTATACCTTAATAAATTGTCTTTCTTCAATAGTTAACATTTTTATCTTGCTTCATTTTGAGGTAGTTAGATGGAAATTCCTTTTTTTATTTAAATTGTCTCCCCTAGAAAAACCTTTGTCAGAGGTTAGATTAGAGAGTCTTCCTGACTACCCTAGCTAAAATCAAGTTAATTTATGTAGCTTCTTGGTAAGATTAAATTCTTAAAAGCATAAAACGGGTTGTGAAAATGAAATAACAATTGTGGCATTGTTGCAGATGTCGAGTGAAGATTGTGAATTTATGTTGTTCATTAAGTTACAAAGAATGTTGAAATAAAAACATGAAAACTAATATATGTTCACACATATTAACATGATTAAGCGAGAGAGATGGCGTTGCCGTCAGGTCAACTGAAGAACAAATCAAATTATTTTTGATAAATATTTTGATTTGTTTATTTTTTAAGTAGACACACTACTATATAAATTATAAACTTATATAGATGTCATATACAAAGGAAAAAGTGACCTAGGTATCCGGTGCCCAGAACTGGGATCGAACCAGCGTCTTCTGCATTCACGGCAGACGCCTTTACCACTTGGCCACCCGGGTCACAGCAGCACCGGTCGAATTTTCCCGTGTGCATATGCAATATTTGTAAATGCTAAGGCGCATTTCAGCCAATCATCTAAGGTAGAACATTATGAGTCCGTACCTGCAATCCGAACTCTTAGGAGTTCATTGAAAGCGATGATTATATTTTTATTTTATAGTGTTGTATCCACGAATCACTAAAATAAAAATACAGCTTCAAGATGAGCACTAAATTAAAAAACATACGAGATAGTACACGGCTACTTTATTTCAGGATCACTCCTGATATAGAAATTTTATATGGTAACTCAGGTCTTCAACCCGCTTAAGGTCAGCGTGGGGACCATAGCCCAATCCCTCCTGTATATAAGCGGAGGCTTATGTCCAGCAGTGGGAAGTTAAATGCTGGGATACTTTTTTTTTTCTTTCAACTAGATAACCTACGTTACTTTAAATCGTTACGAACTTACGAACGCATACGATATAACTTGTAAAAAAATTTAAGTATCCCTTTGTGTTACGAAAAATAAGTGAAACATTTGGTTAAATTTCACAAGCGTCCCAACCGCCGCGCCGGTTCAATTGTGTTACGAATTCATAAAAAACACAAAATTATTCGAAAATGGTGTGTTTGTATTTTCGAATTATGAGCAACTTTTATATCATATATTAGTAACAAAAATGAACCCGCGGTATAAACGCTTGTGAAATGCACCCATTAACGAGAAGATTAGAAAGAGACCCATTCACAATTAAGAGAACGATGAACGTCTGCAGGCTCTGGTCCTAAATACAACGTTCGAACGGTAGCATGTTTCATTAGTCATTACATTACCTACAAAGGGGCCTGTTCAAAGAGTGTAATGTTAATGATTAGATTTTATGTCTCTTATTACACATAATGCTTTTTTACTTCACTTCTTATTTAAATGTGTAATTACAGCATATACAGGCTCATTATTACTCAACTTCTACATTAAAAGCTTACTAACACTCGGGCTGTAGGTATTCTTGTTATCCTACGACTACGTTCAAAAGTGACGTATGGGCATTGCGAATGTCATCTCATCATCATCATATCAGCGGAAGGTCGTCCACTACTGCCCCCAAAGAGTGCCACATTGACCGGTCCTGCGCCACCCGAATCCAGCGGGCTCCCGCGACTTTACCAGGTCATCAGTCCACCTTGTGGAGGGTCTACCCACGCTGCGCCTTCCGGTTCGTGGTCGCCACTCGAGAACCTTTCCGCCCCAACGGCCACCGGGTCTACGTGCAATGTACCCCGCCCACTGCCACTTTCGTGTAGTGATTCGGAGGGCTATCGGTTACTTTGGTTCTTTGGTTTGGTGGCAATGTCATCTCACTCAAATGTGAAGGAGACCTACTAATGTTGTGTTCCTATGGGTGAGTAAAGCTAAAGTTTCCAGAGACCTCGAAGACTGTGTTAATGCCGAGGGAGTGGATACTCTCTTGTCCCTTTAACCGTGAACATAGTTAATTCTCCGTTTTATAAAGGGACGGCAACGTACATTATGACACCTCTGGAGTTGCAGGCATCTACAGGCTACAGTAGCTGCTTACCATCAGGTGGGCCGTATAGTTTATGTGCCACCAAAAAAGTAACCACTTTTTAAAATTGGTAACTTTTTTATATAATTGGTAACTAATTTAAAAGTAAAAAAAGTTTTTCTTACTGACACAATTAATGGTATTTTGGCTACTTTGTAACTAATTGCCGTATTGTCAACCATTTTATCAATAAACAATAAACCGTACCGAATCGGATATTCAATTCAATAACATCCAACCAATAGGAAAACCGGATTGAGTTACCGCCAAAACTCCGGGCCCGAATAATAATTTAAATGGTGTCAATGCGGCGAATATTGATATTGGTAAACTTGGAGGGTTAAGCTAAAGTTGGATTATTAAGAGCCTTGGACCTAAAGACCTTGGAGGAAACATAATCAAAAATAATATGTCAACAAATCCAATTATTTTTTAGTATAGCTAGATTTGTACTCTTGCATAATTGTGCTAAAAAAATAATTTATTTGCTTCAGAATCTTTACCACTCACATTTTTAAAACTAAAAGTTTCCCTTTTTAAACCTCAATAACAGATTTGAAGACTTCACGTGTTCACAAGCACTAAATAAAGAGGTCTACGCAAATGTGTGCAAAAATAACGACATTTTTCGTTCGCGTTTATCTCATGTTTTCCTAATTTTTGCGTTGTGAATTATTGACCATTTTTATCTTGGCTACGAAATAATTCATACACAAAACAACACGTACCTTAAAGGAATTTCCTAGGCGATAAACATATTTACTTATTGTTAGGCAATAAGTATGTTACACGTGTCCAGCTGTCCACCCACGCCAATATAATTAATGTATACGTAATTTATAAGGTACCTAAATATACAATCCTATACTAGTATAAGATTATAAGGCATTAATATAAATATCATTTATGTATCCGGGTATTGCGGGTGGGAAGACTCGGTTTTATTATTAAACGGGGTGACAAAATTACAAGGATATAATAAAATATGTCGCTTGTCTTTTAATAAATATAAGGAGCGGCATTCAAAATTTTATAATCTGATATTGAATATGTACATAAAAACCAGTAGTACTTACGTACCGCTATGTTGCAGAAGTACAATACGTACCTAATAAAATATCAATAACAATGATTATTTGGTATTGTCTGCGTTTAATTTTCATTCGAATAAAAGTCACACCTATTAAGAGTCCGGTAGCGATTGGAAAACTAAAATCGCTTATAATGAAATAACGCACATTAATTGTATGTCATAAAATACTTTGAAGTTTTGTTATTGCAAAAAATACTTTTGATACATATATTCGTATATTATAATTTAATACCCGAAAACTCAATTCTTACGAGTACACAACTGGTTTAGTGATGACGTTGATTCGTGCAAAGTTGTCGCTTGATTTTTTATGATTATATTTTATGTCCCTTAATATGTTTTAAATTATATGATTAGACCATCAAGTTATGCTTATTTTTACATTTAAAGTTTTATGAAATGCTTTATTATATTCCCGAAAATACCACCTAAACTTCAGCAATTTTTCCTAAAATTGTTCTAGCTAAGCTAGCTTTATGAAAATGAAAAAAACTGTTCCACTAATTTCTTAAACGACTAATTTTTCAATGTATTTATGTATTTTACATACTAGTTTAACATAATTTGAATCATTAAAAATCTGACTTTTTTCACCTCTCCAAGCAAACATCGCGAAACAGCTGATAGATTAAGGTGAATTATTTATAAATGAAGCATAAAATCAAAAAAGTATTCCACTTACGCAGTTTAACACTTTCCGTACCACCTAGTGCTACGCGCTACGCTCGTAGCCCGTAGCCACGTATTTGTCGTGTGTAGCGCGTAGTAGCTACGAAGAGAGAACCCGACAGTCGGGTTCCTGGTCGTGAAAGTCTTAAAAACAAGCGATCTTTCAAAATATGTATACAAACTAATAGAAGTCTTGTCAGTTACTGAAAAATGGTAATGAGAAATTGAGCGAAATCGTAAAAAACCGTTACCAGACTCTCAAACGCTTTCATTTACATTCAAGTATT
Source organism: Pammene aurita (assembly GCA_947086415.1). Classification (NCBI taxonomy): domain Eukaryota; kingdom Metazoa; phylum Arthropoda; class Insecta; order Lepidoptera; family Tortricidae; genus Pammene; species Pammene aurita. Next base: position 24,433,963 of record OX352305.1, on the reverse strand, counting down.
CGTATGTCTTTACATTTGGACTTATGGAGGTAACCTATATATACATATTATAAATGTAGAGGTAATTGGGTGATTTTGGTAGAAACTATTATGAAATTTGCTCTTTAATATTAGTGCGAGTGAGAGCCAGAGTAATGTCAAATCAATATAAAATGCAGATCGGATGTCTAAATGATACTCCTGGAATGGCGTAAGCTAAATTGTATCCTAATGTAAGTTTAGATACCGACCTAAATACATGTTATCTATCTGTTTATTGTTAAAAATATAACATAGATCATTTTTTTTTGTGTCACGACTGATACTTATTTGTGCGCTCAGCTCACTACGGCTCTAAGCAGTCGTTAGAGGAACAGTCTAATGAGCGAGAAAGAGAAAGCGTCATTAGACGCCATAAGATACATACAAACATTCGCTGTGAAACATCGGTGTTGTAAAAAAGTGTGAATTCTGTACGCAATACTAAATACCTATCCTTTAATAAGATCACATTTAATAATAATTCTCATGTTACATTTATTATACAAAATCCATATCCATAAAATCCAGTACGGAACATCTCATCTCGTCTCGTTTTAATATTACATTCGTTCCAAAAATTAATTCGAATTTCCTACAGCTTCTGCGACTTGTATTTATAATTCTGACATTTAGGAACTGTATTTACAAAGTAAACATGGATCTGTATTTTATCCTTAGAGGATCAAGCCAGTTAAATTGAATGAACATGTTTTGGGCAGTTTATTGTTTTTACTTGTTCTGTATTGTAACCTCCTTGGTGGTAGATGATGATGATGATTATAGGTAGGAATACAGAATAAAACACATGTTTCCTCTTCGAAGTAGCAATATGTAATAATGATTAAAAGACAGGTATACATTGGTATATAGTTGATGATTAATACCGATTCCATATATGAAAGCAACTAGCCTACTTATTCTAATAAGGTATGTCTCTAGGTACATCACACCTTCCCCGTTTTTTTTTTTTTTGAAAAAAAAATAATAATAACATAAAATAGTATTTAACTAAAGTTATAATTATCTTGGATACAATGTAAACAATAAAGTTCAATCACTCTTACGTTGTTATGCAAACACAATACTAGCGCTAATATGGTGAGCTGTTTACATTTGCAATACCTAACAATAACAATTGTCGCACAGCTGGTGCTCTTATTTAATGGCTAACTTAATATAACTCGTTACACAAAATAAGGAATAGTTCTGTTCTTATGAATAACATTTTGTTTATTACCTATTGCAATTTTTACATTGACACCCATATCTTCAATAACAGAGTATGGACCTAAATATACTGGGTCCATTTTTTCTCGTCCTTCTTTTTTAACTAACAATAAATCTCCTACATTATAGTTTATTGGATTACATGTTTTATCATATTTTTCTTTCCTTAACTGTTTAGACTTAATTAAGTTATTTCTAGCGTCTTCCTGAGACTTTTGTAATCTATACCTTAATTCTATAGGATAATCATCGAAGTTATATATAGGATCTATGTTGTTAACAATATTACTAGGTATATTACAAAGTTTTCCGAATACTAACTCATAGGGAGTATATTTAGTTTCAGAATGCATAGTCGTGTTATAAGAGAAGCACCAATATTGCAACCAGTTGCTCCATTCGTGAGCCTGGTTATCAGTCTGGATTCTAAGGAAAGCTCCTAAGGCCTTATGAGAGTTCTCCAAAGAACCGAGACTTTCGTGGTGATATGCAGTGGACTGTAGTTGATTAATTTTTAATAATTTACATGTATTTTGCATAGTTGAGGATATGAATTCTGAACCACGGTCTGTTGCTATCTCGCGCGGGATGCCATAATGCAATATAAAGCCTTCAACGAATGCTCGCGCGACTGTTTCGGTTTCTTTATTAGGTAGTGGGTAAGCCCAGACGTACTTCGTGAGCTCGCACTGAATCGTCAATATATAGCTATACCCATTAATGTCTTTAGTTATAGGGCCAACTAAATCTAAATATACTTTATCACATGCTGATGTAGCTGTAGTAGTAATATACATTGGCTCCTTAATTGTTTTGTGGAACTTTTGTTTTTGGCATTTGTCGCATTTTTTTATAAAAGTTCTTATGTCTTTTTCCATGCTGGGCCAGTAGTAGTATCTTTTTATATTGTTAGTCATCCTACGAATACCCGCGTGGCCGCTAGTCGGCAGGATATGAAAATCATTTATTATGACACGTCTGTCATCTTTGTTATTTACTTTGAATACACCCTTTATAATACATATTCGTGGTCCGGACCATCCACTATTAGTTTTTATACGCTGAGTTAACTCTTTTGTCATCTTTTCATTGTCATTATTTTTAATAATACATATTTCTTTTATATTTATTGTATTGCAGAAAAGTTCCAATTCCCTCATGAAGAAAGCTCGTTTCATACACGATTGGGATTTTGGTGCAACACTAATAAGTGACAATGAGGGTGTGTAAACAAATGAATTGTTGCTACTACAAATACTATCATCTTTTCTCTTACACTTGCGATACTCATTTTCATCAAAACTTAGCTCTGTTGAATTGTTTGGTTTTTTAAGCATTTCCACAACTTTTGGTTGATCACTCCAATCGTTTTGAAAATTCTTAACAACCGAACTATTTTGCATTTCTTGCTCTTCCATTCGCTTCTTTTGCCTACGCGTTGTTACAAACATAACTCGTTCACTCATATCTTTTAGCTGTTGACTTGTTAGCTCAATCCTTGATAATGCGTCTGCAGCCACATTATCTTTACCTTTCAAATACTCAACCACAAAACATACTCTTCTAAACATAATCTGAACTTTGTTAGTCGGCTGGAAGGGTCCCTCATGTTAAATAAATATATTAACGGCCTGTGATCTGTAATTATTCTAAAACGTCGGCCATATAAATATGGTCTATAGTATCTTATTCCCCATAAAATCGCCAATAATTATTTTTCGACGGTTGGGTAATTTTTTTCCGCTTTGTTAAGGGGCCTGCTAGCGTATGCTACAGGTAACCCATCTCCGTTTGATAAAACACAACCTATTGCTATTCCTGATGCGTCAGTATGTAATATAAACTCGTTATCACTGGCAAAATTGGGATATTGTAACAAGGGTGGGTTTGTCATTGCCTGTTTTAGTTTTTTAAATGCGTTAAAACACTCATTGGTCCAAACAAACTGTACGTTTTTTTTTGATAAATGATTTAAGGGTTGGGTTATTTCCGCAAATTTTGGAATGAATTTCCTATAGTAATTGGCGAATGCTACGAATCTTTTGACTTCGTCTTCATTTTTTGGAGTAGGGTAATTTTGAATCGCTAAAGTTTTACTTGGGTCTGGTTTTATTCCTTCTGAAGTGACTAAATGGCCTAAATATAAAATTTCTTTTTTCAAAAAGGTACATTTCAGGGGATTAAGTTTAAAATTTACTTTTCTCAATCTTGAAAAGACATCGATTAAGTTTTTGTTATGTTGTTCAAGATTACGTCCCATAACGATTAAATCGTCTAAGTAAACAATACATTGTAAGTAATTTAAACCTGACATTGCTATAGTCATTGCGCGACTAAACGCACTCGGTGAAGATTTCATACCCATTGGTAGTCTTTTCATCTGATAGTGTTTATCAGCCAAAAATGCCGTATATTTCCTACTCTCAGCATCAAGTTTAATTTGATAGTAACCTTGATTGAGGTCCAGAGTACTAAAGTAAATTGCACCAGACAACGAGTCCAGTATCTCAGTAATATTTGGTAATGGGAATTTGTCACTTTCTATGCGCTCGTTAACTTTCCTATAGTCAATTACTACTCTCCATTTCTTTTGCCCACTTGAATCTGCCTTTTTAGGTACAAGTAGTAAAGGACTAGCCCATTCAGAGTATGACTCTTCGATAATATCGTCTGCTATCATTTGTTTAATTTGTTTTTCTATTTCCGCTTTCTGTGAGTGGGGCAACCTATAGGGCTTACTATACACTGGAGTTTCATTAGGCTTTAAATGGATTTTTTGTTCATAAAGATTCATGGTGTTTAGTTTATCTCCCGGTAGGTGAAAAATATCGGCAAATCTTGCACAAATACTTGCAATACTATTCTCTTCTTCCGAATTTAAATAATTTAGTTGTAGCAATGAAAATAATTGTTTTACTCGTTCGGCGTTATTTGAGCATTTTTCAAAATTAAAAACATCAAAATCTTCCAGCCGCCTAATCTCAGGAGTGATACACTTTACAGTCACGTCTTGTTCTCGCGTGTTCAGCACTTTAATCGTTCAATTACCATTCACACTTCTAGACAAAGAGTTCGCTATGAATATTCCCTCGCATACCTCACTCGCACAAACAATAAAATCTCCTGTGACATTAATAGGAACTTTCAATAAAATTTCGCTTCTCGAAGGTAACTCAATAAATGATTGCACGTTATTACTATGTATAGAGTAAACATGTACTGGTATCAAGGATAAATGGTTTCCCTTTTTTAATTTTAATGTATCTGTTTCAAAATCCAAGGTGCCTCTAAATTTTTTTAAAAAATCTTGGCCTAGTATACCATCTACGTCCACAGGTAAATTTTTAAAGATATGAATCTCGTGACAAAATGATTCATTTGTTTCATCATATAAATCGAGACAACTGACACCAACTGATGTAATTATACCGCCAAGCCCATTTACGTTGGTTGTTCTTGGTTGAATGAACGGAGTTGTTGACACTATTGAATCATACTTGACTGCACTTAATGATGCTCCTGTATCCAACAACCAAGTCAATGACTTTCCATTTACGTAAAACTGAACTGAGTTCACATTACCGAAAGCTAAAATATAAGGTAAGTTATTAGTCACGAAAAAACTGGAGTCCAGATGATCTCGCAGGTGACTCATTAGTGTCATTGGACTCACGTGTCGTATTTATTTGATGTTTATTTTGCGGTCTACTTGGTCTGAAATTACTATTATTATGTCCGTAGTTGTTACGGTAGTTATGACCCCTGGAACCACCTCTGAAACTACCACTACCTCTACCTCTGTACGAGTAAAAAGCACGTCCATTGGTTTTCCTGTACTCATATTGTGGGTGCACGGCCGCAATTCTATTTTTGAAATATAAATTTCCACGACCAAAAGACATATGAGGTCTCGTACCTCTACCGCGCGCCGTAAACACCTGTTCCGAAGGTGAAGGCGACATCGCAATTTCTTCGTCTTTGGCACCCTGTATTGCATCTTTAAGTGACGTATAATTTCGGGCCGATATCACTGTACTTAACCTATCATTTCGCAAGCCACTGGCAAATTTATGAATAGCTTGCCTCTCATTAAGAGGTTTTAGTATACTGTAAGCGCTCGAATCACCATTGGCTTGTGAAATCGTCAGTTTGACAAAAATGTCCTCTAAATCGCTACCGAACTGCTCTATACTTTTTCCCGCTTGCCGAGCTGTTTGCAATTGCTTTTGCAAGGCGTTATCAGACTTAAGAGGTACTAAATGATGTTTCATATCACTGATTAAACTCGTAACCGTGGCATAGCTACCTGACAATCGCAGTTTCGCGTTATAAGACAAACGTGTTTTCAAAACGAAATTTATCAACACCGGGATATCCGTGTCGTTTATCATAGTCTCATATAGTTCAATGGCGTCAATTAATTGCAAAGTTATTTTTTCAGTATCATCCATGACAGGTAACAAAGAAACCGCCGTTTTCAAATCGAAATTCGGTTTGGAACCCATGTTTGTCTTTATCAATTGCTGCGTTTCCTCGAATAATTGCAATATTCTAGAATACTCTTTTTCAATTTTCGTAATATACTGCTGTACCCTATCATCGACGGGTTCTTCACCCTTCTCTACCTTCGAAATATAAATTTCTAAATATGCATTATACTCCTTATAAACCGACTTTGCATCTGAAAATTTTTCTTGACCTAATTTCTCACTTCGTCGAGTAGGACCAAGCTTAAGCAAATATTCTTTAAAGTAGTTAATGCGCTCATAAAATTCTACAACGCTTGACATTACCCTAAATTAATCAAAAATATAACGTAATTATGTTACTTATTAAAGGCTATAGTATTGTTAAAATTTTAATCACTACACTTACATGGTTTTCAGGAAGCTTGACGACAGCACTTGTTACTTAACATATTTTATCGGGTCACTTGTGTTTTCGCCACTGAAAGTTTGTATTTTTCCACGAAACTCGACGATAGTTCCTATTACCACTGCCACCTTATACGGATGCACGCCTGCGCATCACCATAGCAGCCGCTCAATCTTCTTTGTAAGGCACTTATGGACCTTTTTCCAGACGAGGTAAAAGAAGACAATGCTGATCATCACTCCCATGGCCATTGTTATGTATGACTGCTCCTCGCCGTGACTGATATCTTGAGTTGACCTGGCTTTGTTGTTCTGGCCAGTCTGAGCAATGATGACTTCTTCCTTCTCTATTGTAGACACCGTTTTCCCCATGTTGAAAGATTAAATGTAGCTCGTGAGATAAGTGGTTTCAGTTGTTGCAGTACCTCTAACACGCTAATCTTGAGTCCCCCAGCAGCAGCAGGACCTCGACGACAGCACCATTTGTGAAAATTGTCCCTTCGTAGCTCTCCAAATTAACGTACAGCTGGCAGGATCGCCATGTATTGTAACCTCCTTGGTGGTAGATGATGATGATGATTATAGGTAGGAATACAGAATAAAACACATGTTTCCTCTTCGAAGTAGCAATATGTAATAATGATTAAAAGACAGGTATACATTGGTATATAGTTGATGATTAATACAGATTCCATATATGAAAGCAACTAGCCTACTTATTCTAATAAGGTATGTCTCTAGGTACATCACAGTTCATTTGAATGTCAAAGAGAAATTTGATTACAAACAAAATAACAAATTTAATCGAGGCAATTACCTAAATGATCGACTAAGTGAGGGAAGTCTGTCCGTTTCAGTTCAGGAAAAAATACTTTCGTATGTCCGGATTTTCGGTTCTTTCAGGTTACATTTTTCAATCGATTCTCGTGATATTTTGCGAGGATTTCCGATAGTTATAGTGCCAACGGTTTTTTAAACAAAAAATCATCTTTAAGAATCCTAAATTGTTCAACAATAGTTTTTGCCTGCGGCTTGGTTTGCGTGGGTTTAAGATTCGCATCATATGGCATTAATGAAACGCCTTTAGTAAAATCTCTTAGTAAATATGAATTTAACGTACATGCTATTTTACGTCTACAGAAGCAACAATTCCATACAAACTTCCACTCCCCTATTTACCCCCTTAAATGATGATTTCTGAGATAAAAACTATCCTATGTCTTTCCCGGGTCTCAAATTATCTTCATACCTAATTTCATCTAAATCGTTTAAGAGTGATGGATGAGGTAACAGATAAACATACTTTCTTATTTTAAATATTAGTATGGATATGGATGTAAGTAAATAATATTCAAATAAATTAGCAGTTATAGGATAAATCTGTAAGATTTCTCTCACAGCACCCACTTTAGTAAATTTCTGTTTGGCCCCATGGTTGATTGGTAGAGAATGCCTTAAGGCATTAAGTCCGTCATTTGCACTTATTTTTATTGTGCCATAAAGTTTAAACAAATAAGATATACAAAATTAATTTAATAGTTAAAACTTCAAAGATTATCAAAATTATTGAATTTTTAAAGTAAAGAAATACTTACGTGAGTGAGAAAAAACTATTTTAGTAACATAAAACGCAGAGTTTGAAATATTACATAAAAACTAGTTGCGACCGCGCCACATACACTTTCCTGATGAAGGTATCATCGCTAGAACTTGGCATAGACTGATGGTTCCACCCTACAAGCGATATTGAACGAAAGGGGTTCGCGGATCCATTGGGAAAACTACCGGGATTATTCCGAAAATGTCGGCAACAGAGAGGCTTGATAAGTTAATAATTGTATATGGAAATTGGTATCCTAGTAGGCCTATGTACATAAATAATAAAGCAGTGAAAAGTGAGTCGATTTTTTGTACACGTAAACATCTATTGTTTTATTTTAGTTCATATTTAATAGTAGGTAACCGATACCTTCTAGGTAAAAACTAAGGTTTTCAACGGTCATGCTACGTCATAAAAACGTCAGAATTAACTTTAATGATTTTGCCAAAGGGAAAGTTTTTTGAGGTAAGGACCGCAGTTTTCTTTAAAACAACACTTGTCTCACTAACTATTGTGTAGGAACTTTTATACCCTCGCCTCTTTTGTAAAACTAAAATATACTTGACATAAACACAAGATTTTGCCGAAGTCTGTTCTGTTTGGTAATTAGTCAATTTCAGTTCCATTATTTTAGTCTGCTTGTCGATCTTAGTGCAAAGTTTGTGAAAAGGTTCAGCTGAGAGTATATATCTATATATATATATAAAAGAAGAAACTGACTGACTGACTGACTGACTGACATATCAACGCACAGCCCAAACCGCTGGGTCTAAAGATTTCAAATTTGGCACATAGGTTTCTTATAAGGTCAAGGGGAGCACTAAGAAAGGATTTTTCAAAATTCACCCCCTAAGGGGGTAAAATGAGGGTCCAAAGTTTGTATGGCGAATCAAGATTTGTTAGACTATTTTATTCGAAACTTCACAGGACTATTCGTAACGATAAATGAAATGAGTAAACACGTGTTTCAGGTTTTTTTGAAAATTCAACCCCTGAAAATCAACACGGGTATCGTATTCTATTTGAGTACTTATAGTATGCGGGCGAAGCCGCGGGAAAAGGCTAGTTTATATATATAACTCAAAGGTGACTGACTGACCGACTGACTGACATAGTGATCTATCAACGCACAGTCCAAACCGCTGGTTCTAGAGATTCCAAATTTGGCACGTAGTTTCCTTATGAGGTTTAGGGGTGCACTAAGAAAGTATTTTTCAAAATTCATCCCCTAAGGGGGTGAAATGGGGGTCCAAAATTTGTATGGGGTAACAAGATTAGTTAGTCTATTTTATTCGAAACTTCGCAGGAGTATTCCTAACGATAAATGAGTAAACACGTGTTTCAGGTTTTTTCGAAATTCAACCCTCAAAAGGGGCAAATGTGGTCACAAAGTCTAAGAATTAACATGGGTATCGTATCCTTTTTGAGTACTTATAGTACGCGGGCGAAGCCGCGGGAAAAGGCTAGTTACTTATAAAGTACTTGAAAAGAGAATTGTTGAAACTTAAGAAACTCCTTACAAGCATAAGTTCGCCAAAGTTTGTTTAATACAATAGTGAAGTGAGTGCAACCTAGTAGCCATAGCTAGATAGCTAATAGCTAAAATAGATATTTTAGATAATCTATTGTACTATTTGTATACCCACCCACTCGTGTAGGTCGTTTGATCGTTAAATGCCTTTTACTAAGTTAAATAAATAAAACGTCTGCGCTCAACGTCATATACAAATAACATGCCTTTATTTATAAAAAAATTAGACAATGCATCATTTACCATTTTTCAACTATTTTCTGACACAATCCGCACGCACAAAACGTGACACATTCATCCGAAATCAGAAATGCAAAATCACTAGTTGGAACAAAGTACTTCTGAACTTTATACGAATATTAGAGGATCGTTTTACAAAACTTGGCAATGTGTATACCGTATACCGTAAAATCAAATAGCCCTAGTTACGTTTTAAACCACACAAGTTTCAATATTAAACCAGTTTTAAACTCATCGATTTCCAAATAGCCCCAAACACGAAATATTTGGAAACAACCCTTCTAAAATAATCGGACCACAGAGCCCCATTTTACGGTAGTTTTTGAAATTCACGAAACTTAACTAATTTGTGTGAAATTTTCATACAAAATATCCCGTTTCCATTGCTTTTGTGCGTTGTTCTTAGAAGTCCGTCAAAACCATAAAAAAAACACATATCATTCTACATCATACATAACATACAATAAAAATCGTAATACATTTTTCAATGCTGGTTTCGTCGAAACACGGTGTAAAATATTCATTAAACGGAAGCCATCCGACATGCAAATTGACTTTGGTAAGTATTTTTGTTTTAATTTAGAATACGAGAGTATTTCTCTGGGTTCCGTATTCAAGGCGTAATTGTGAGTTAACAAGTGATATCTAAAGCAAGCGCTGCACAGTGGCCTGGCCTTAGGTCATAATTGAAAAAAATGCATGTGTCATTTTTAAATATCCAATGATCGTTTATTATTCACCTATAAATGTACTCCAATCGGGTATAAATAGATCTTGGATTATTAACTATTTTCATTCTCTTACGAACCTCAAAAGTGACCATATCACCCGTTTCTGCGCGCTCCCTTATCAGCGACTCATTAAGCGATCGGTCATTAGTAGTGAATTCCTGTGAAAGTTGGTATTTTAGTGATTATTAGTATTATGGATCTTCAAGAATCAGGTACGTTATTTTGTTTTACATATAGATTTTGACCTGTACATGTAATATATAGTAATAGCCATGACTAACTTAAATGCGAAACATTATAAGAATATTTTTTAATGAAAGTTTTAGTTATGTTATTAAACTCGCTGAAGGATAAAATTACCTTCATTTGAAAGATTGATCTTTGTAGATTAATAGACATATAACTTTATTTACCTCATTATGCCACTTTAGTATTTAGAATCCTGCTACGCCTGAGTGGGCTTACGCGTAGCGGTACTACGAAAATATTACGTTACAATATTAACCATTTATTTTTAATTTTTTCAGATGATATGTACGTCGGATCATTTAAAAGGGGATTTGTATTTGAACTGTGGCTGTCTAAGAGTGGTTCAGATGTAGAAAGGCGTCGCCAAGTGATACAACATTTGATTGAAATGGTCCCATATGCAGATAACGTGAATACTAGCAACTTAGAAAAAGTCAAAAAGTACATTTGCGTACGAATTGTGTTTTTTTGGAAATCGTGTTCGAGAACCAAATCTAAAGTTGTAATGAAACATTCCGAATGATTCAACGAGTTGCAAAGTGTTAATCTCCTAAAAACATGTACGTTAACCAAAAATATCTTGATTACCTTGAACGTGGAATCCAATCAACAATCCGCTATCCGCTGAAATCACCGGTATACAACAGAACCTAATAGAAAAGTGTGAAACTATTTTGGAGTGCATTTCATCTGGATATAAAATAAACGTAACTAAATTTGACGAGTATGCCACAGAAACGGCGAAAGAACTGATGAAGGTATACGATTGGTATCCTTTACCATCTTCTGTACATAAAGTGCTCGTACATGGTGCTATAGTTATAGAAAACACTTTAGTTCCTATAGGTGAATTGTCCGAAGAGGCTGCAGAGTCAACGAACAAAAATATAAAGATCTTTCGACGCAACCACACACGGAAAATGTCTCGGGATCTCACTAACAAAGATCTTATTCACAGGCTTCTGCTGAATTCAGATCCATTTGTCACCTCCAGTAGAAAGTTGCCCCGAAAAAAAAAATCTACTCTCTCTATTGAAGTTTTAAGTAGAATAACGTAGAATTTAATGTTTGAATTTATGTTATTTAATTTTTATATGCACTTATTGTTTTTATTGATATTTGTTTTACATGATTTATTTTAAAATGTATTTTTATTATTTATATTGTAAGTCCTGTTATATTTAAGAAATAGTAAATGTCTAGTTTAAGGAATAGTAATAATCATATACTTTTAAGGTATTTTTAAGTTTTTTTTTTTACATAAATACAATGTTTTTTCATGTACCTATTTTGTTTCATAGTTTTTATTATATTTAGCATGCAATATACCTAAATACGTGTTTCATTGAACTTTACTTGTGGTAAATAGTATTTTAAAAGTATTTGTTACCAGAAAACAAGATAAGTAAGAATCAAATTAATTATGGCCGCCTTACTTAGGCGCGCCGGCCACTGTGCGCTGGTAGCCAGGCAGTAAGACATTTAACTTTCAATCCTGAGGTATGTGGTTCAAAAACATAGCCCCTCTGGGTTTGAAGGTCAGATGGCAGTCGTAAAAATTAATGCCTACGCCAATTCATGGGATTAGATTGCAAAGCGGACCCCAGGTTCAACTAGGCCGTGGCAAAAAGCCGGGAAAAATGCTAGTAGGATGATGAAAATCCAGATTTAGAGAAACTGAAAAGACCTTAAAAAATATATTTATGTGTCGACTCTAAGTCTTGATATTTTTTTGTAGCTACAAACAGCATGGCAGCGCCACAACGAAGCCGACAGCATAGCTGGAAGGAAATGTCAAATATCAAGGATATTTATGTTGAATTTGGTATCTCTTGCAGCATAGCAATTGGCAACAATTTGGCATTGCAATGATGGGCTGGAATTCAACATTCAGCCTGTATTTTATATTTTGAGCAATTACTTATATTAGTTGCCTTTCCACACTACATAAAAAGGTCAAATACTGCTTTTCGTGAACCGAAGATTTCCTATGGCATGATTATTCTTTAGGATCCAAGGATGGATTTGAGAACCATTTCTCAAATCCATTCCATTTGTTTTTTTTACATTTCAATTTTTAGTACCTTCAAAAGTTTTTTTAATACACCCGTATATATAACGTTTTAGTTTGACATTAAATTTTATTTTAAGGGACGAATAAAAGGGCTCTCTTATTTTTTCATGATTCATAATTGTTTATAAGTTATGGATTTTTCTTTGTGACATAGGGAATTCCAAACTAAGTTATTTTCGGTGTCAAAATTATACCATAAATGAATTCGGCATCCCCAATCTATACGACAATGATACCAAACTTAGCCTAGTAGCTTAACTGATGTAGATATCAAGATAAAGTTGAGAGCCTCCCCCCCCTAAAAATTAACATCAAAAATATTGGTGGCTCCACTTCTCAAATCGACCCTTGGGTACTAAGGAATAATCATGCTGAAGGAACTCTTTTGTTAACGAAAGGGCGTATTTTGTTCTGTTACAACAGCCACTATATTTTTCTGAGCATCATTATTCGTACAGTCGAGTTATATGATATAAAAGTGACTAATTGAATAAAAATATGTATAGGTACACGTCCTTAAACCCGTAGCACTAAGATTGTGTTCATATATTTTTGTTCAATAAATTGCGTCTACTCGTACATATATGTTAGAACTCGACCGTACAATAAATAATATATTATGTCCTTAGCTTGGTTTGTAATGTTTCGTTTGGTACCGACTTTGCTGATTCCTGTGATTCATTAAAACGACTCATGGCCATTGGCCCACTAATTAAGAACTGAGAAATTCAGTAGTGGTAATATTAATATCACCACTTTCAGTAATAAAATAAGCACATCAATTAAACAGGATAAAGGACGAATTGAAATCGTATGTGACTGCGTGATATTTAAAGGGTACGATTTAACTGGTATGCAATTAATCGATGTATCGGTCAACAGAAAAATCTGTTGGTCACTAAAAGTCTAACCTAACCAAACCCATGCCGACCGAATTTTAATGATGACCAATTTTGTTTTTGGTTGTACATTTAATAACTTCTCATATTTTAATAGGTGGCGGCATCAAAACATGTATATAGAAAAGACAAATGATTATACTTAGCATGATAAAAATACCTAAGTATAAAAGTTTGTATAAACAAAACTAACCTTAATTTCCTTCAAAACTTCCTATGTTAACCGAACAACTTTTTATTTCTTGTTCCACAACACTAAAACACTGTCATAAAACTACCTAACCGTCCAATTTTCACGCACGTGTACTAAATATAAATTTTAAACGCCGCGTTCGAATGTTTCATATTTGGAAGAACTCATAGCGCAGACCCGTTCAGAAACCGCGCGGCGAGCAGACTGGGACCCCGCGGTCCTAGGTCCCTACTGCGCATGACACGACCTTTTATTTTATATTTTGACATGCCCTGCCGGTGACATACCGCGGTAAAACCTACTCGTAAATTATTCAATTTTATTTACTTATCACCCCTCGAGTTATGACAGGGGTAGTGTTATTCTTTATTTTTACTCCATGTAACTAAAATATATTGTTTGCAGCGTGAAATAACTAAGTTACGACATACATATACGTACTCGTTAAATGGAATAAAATTGTCTTAAAAGTATTTTGTCTTCGTTACAAAGCGCCTAAAGAAAAATTGAGGGCTATAAACAAACTTTAAAAAAATGTGTAAAATTTTTTTTTACCTTACCCTCAGAAAATCTCTATTTTTCGTTTGAAATCAGTGTTTAAAGTGGCATTTTATGTACATGTTATGTATATATATATATATGTATATATATATATATATCTCTCTATATATATATATATATATATAAGTTCATTCTACCATGAAACATATCATAAAAAATATTTTTTCGTCTAACATGTACATAAAATGCCACTTTAAACACTGATTTCAAACATGTTATGTATATATATATATAAGTTCATTCTACCATGAAACATATCATAAAAAATATTTTTTCGTCTAACATGTACATAAAATGCCACTTTAAACACTGATTTCAAACGAAAAATAGAGATTTTCTGAGGGTAAGGTAAAAAAAAATTTTACACATTTTTTTAAAGTTTGTTTATAGCCCTCAATTTTTCTTTAGGCGCTTTGTAACGAAGACAAAATACTTTTAAGACAATTTTATTCCATTTAACGAGTACGTAACTCAAAGGTGACTGACTGACTGACTGACTGACATAGTGATCTATCAACGCACAGTCCAAACGGCTGGTTCTAGAGATTCCAAATTTGGCACGTAGGTTCCTTATAAGGTCTAGGGGTGCACTAAGAAAGGATTTTTCAAAATTCAGTGAAATGGGGGTCCAAAGTTTGTATGGGGAAACAAGATTAGTTAGTCTATTTTATTCGAAACTTCACAGAAGTATTCCTAACAATAAATGAGTAAATACGTGTTGCAGGTTTTTTGAGAATTCAACCCCTAAAAGGGGGAAATGTGGTCAAAAAGTCTGAAAATCAACAAGGGTATTGTTTCTATGGTTTATCGGGTCGTTGATTACGAAAACAACAACGATTTTAAAATCCGACGTGGCGGACGTGAAATACCATCTCCCCTGTTAGGGTACAATGGGGTTGAAATGTCTAAATATCCATATGGGTGTCGTTTTTGTGATTTTTTGGGACGTTAATTAAGAAAATGGCATCGATTTTGAAATTTAATATTGTGGACATGAAAATTCTTGAAAGTATTTGTGCCAAATTGCAATCTTCTTCTAAATATATAAAAGAAGAAACTGACTGACATATCAACGCACAGCCCAAACCGCTGGTTCTAGAGATTCCAAATGTGGTACGTAGGCTCCTTATAAGGCATAGGAATGCACTTAGAAATAATTTTTAAAAATTTACCTCCTAAGGGGGGAAATGGGGTTCAAAGTTTGTATGGGAAACGAGATTATTTCAACTATTTTATTCGAAACTTTACAGGGCCGCGATTCGAGAAATAAACACACACACACTGGAGAGACACAGCTCCAACCCAACTCAACTCAACGCTATAACGACATTGATATTTGCTATTCGAACAGATTTTCATTCAACATTGGTCTCACATTGGTCACACATTGTACCAATGTTGTACCAATGTTGTACCAATGTGAGACCAATGTGTGACCAATGTAAGACCAATGTTGAATGAAAATCTGTTCGAATAGCAAATGTCAATGTCGTTATAGCGTTGAGTTGAGTTGGGTTGGAGCTGTGTCTCTCCAGTGTGTGTGTTTATTTTTCGAATCGCGGCCCATGAGTATTCCTAACAATAAATGAGAAAACAAGTGTTTCAGCTTTTTTGAGAATTCAACCCATAAGGGGGAAATGTGGTGACAAAATTTAAATATCAACATGGGTATTGTTTCTATGGTTTATCGGGTCGCTGATTACGAAATCAACACTTAAGGGGGTGAAATGGGGGTTGATAGTTTGTATGGGGAATTTTTAAACGTTGAACCAATTTAGATGAAACTTGGTATAGAGATAGTTTGTGTACCGGGAAACGACATGGGACAGTTTTTATCTCAAAAATCAATCTTTGAGGGGGTGAAATGGGGGTTGGAGGTTTGTATGGAGATTTTTTTACCGCGAACCGATTTAGATAATTTTCTTGTGGATATAGTTTGAGTCCCAGGAAACAATATAGAATATTTTTTAAGCCGAAAATCAATCTTAGAGGGGTAGAAAACATGTTGGTAGTTTGTATGGCGAATTATTAACCGCTGAACAGACGATTGAAATGAAACTTGGTACATATTATATAGATTGAGTCGCGGTAAACAATACACGATAGTTTTTATCTCGAAAATCAACCCTCTAGGGGTGAAACGGGGGTTGAAAATTTGTATGGGAAATTAATAACCGTTGAACCTATTTAGATGATTTGGTATAGAGATATTTTGCGTTCTGGGGAAGGATATATAATAGTTGTTATCCCAGAAGTCATTCCTTAAGCGGGTAAAAAGGAGGGTGGATTACTAATTCCACGCAAATGAAGTCGCGGGGAAAAGCTTCTATTCAAGAGTAGAAATCTGTATTAATCATAATCTCTCAGTAGTAAGTCGTTGATGGCGTAACAATTAAACAATTATTGCAATAATTTCTTTAAAATAAAAAATAAGGGAACCGCCGTCTTCAATACGTGGTATACCGAAACCTCCAGAATGTAACGAATACTTTTCCGAAAGCCGCTTCTAAATCAGTTCAGCGAAACGCAAGATGATTGCGGACAAACATACGAGTCTAACTGAGAACCTCCTTTTTTAGTACTTTTAGTACACGGGCGAAGCCGCGGGAAAAGCTAGTGACATATAAAAGCATTAATTTGGATTAGATTTGCAACTTACATTTTCCTTGCGGTTTTTAGGTGGAAATGGTGTACCTAACACTCGACAGCAAAGTTTGTTTATGTCTCATGCCTTGAAACCCTCGCAATGCTCATGATCCCACCCTTGGGACCCCTCGCTATGCTCATGGTTCAGTTTTGGATTTGATTTTTTCCTCTGTCTCGACGCCACAATTTGATTGGATAAGCACGAGAGAAGTAAACAATAACTTTCCTCTGTTGTACAAACAACGATGTTCTTCTACATCAATAACCAAAGAAAAAATATCAAATGCATCATCATTACCTTCCTTTTAGTATTTACACACCGGGGGGCAAACTCTACAAAATGTATTTGATTCGTGCACATAATTATGTGAAGGAACAATTGTTCCTAATTGTTTCTTTTTTTTTCTTTTTTCTGTGTTGCTTGTTACTTTTTATTTATTTATTTTCTTGTCTGTAGTTGTGTCGTCACTCGTTAGTCATAAGTTAGCTATAAGTTAGGTCCCCACTGAAAATCAGCGCCGCGGCCTGCCGTTCCTTTTTATCGTCCGTTTTATAAAATTGCATGTATAATTGAACTGGTGTGACGTGAATAAATGTATTTTCTTTCTTTCTTTCTTTCTTTGTTTCTTTCAAATGATATCATTTAGTTTGATATTTTGTTAACCGTTATTCGAGGTTCAATAAGTCCTAAAAAAGGATGATTCACGTTGTAACGTTCCGCTTTCAACACGTCGGCGGGCCGACAACGGGCTTTCCGAGCACTAACACTAGCTGAGTCTGGTATTACATAATTATAAGAGCTTCCGTCGAGTTTCCGGTCTCGAGCCGTCGAAGTTCCTGGTACGTAACGAGCCTTTTTCGACGCTCGGAGATCACGTGATGATTTCTGTACAAAATGAAATGTCGGAAGTGTCGGGTAGGACATGGAACGTTACAGCGTAAATCGTCCTTTAGTGCTAAAGTAACATTATAAAACTATGCAACTTCAATGAGAGGCGCTATGATTAATTATCATATCATATCATACTTACATCTAAATAAGTTCCTATCTAAATTCCTATCACACCTATGGTCGTTTTGAACATGGTTTCAAAGCCTAGAAAATAAATTAACAGTTGTCCAAATAACATGACTTTTCCAATAATATAAAGTACGTGACTGGCTCACTAATGTTTCCTTCAAAGATTTGCAAAATTATTGACTTTAAAGTAAAGAAATAGTCACGAGAGTGAGAAAATCGTGGCCCATAAGCTGATAGAAAATAACCCAAGCGGAGTAGAATGGGGTCGGTTTTGGCAACACGCCCGCCCCAGCTTAAGCCGTCAAGCCTTTGTAGGTACGGGAACTACTGTAAAAAGTGTAACTATACAATGTTAGTCTGTTTTATCTGGAACTTGCAAAATCGAGTATTATTAGTCGTATTTATTTAGCAGATTGAGTGGCAGGAACCCGTTAACCCATTCAGCGCTAATCACGACACATTTTCGCCACGCATCTAAGTAGCATTTTCGCTACGCAGCAGTAAACCAATGTTATCGGAGACTGCGTAGCACTATGCTTGCATAGCGGTGAATGAGTTAAGCGCGAGGAAAACAGGAGGAGCCAAGTGTTAAGAGCGATTGGAGGTTCTAGCTCTGTTTAGATTTCGATTTGATTTTCCAAATACTCATTATTGTATTAAACTTTTTTTTTAACTTACATCAAGTAACTGTTGATTTGATTTTCTTTTATTAAGTAAATAAATATTATTAACGGCCTCCTAGCCTTGTCGGTAGTGACCCTGCCTATGAAGCAGGAGGTCCTGGGTTTGAATCCTGGTCAGGGCATTTATTTGTGTGTTTATCACGGACCTGTTGTTCCTGAGTTTTCTATGTATTTAAGTATTTATTTATATATATCTATTATATATATATATATCGTCGCCTAGTACCCACAACACAAGCCTTATTGAGCTTACTGTGGAACTAGGTTGATTTGTGTAAGATTGTCTCATAATATTTATTTATTTATTATTCTCTTATAAACTGTTCCTACATTCTTTGTCACTGAATTGACGCCCAACGTGGGGCCAAGAAACAGCTCGCGGTGCCCATAATGTCCACTGTATACTATTTAAAATCACAATTTGAGACCAAGATATAATAGCGCTTCCTTTGTCATGTCCATTGAAAGTTCTAGAGGATCGTCCCGTTTGGCCTTGGTATTATTATTGCTATGCCTAATATTCTAGGTCTATGTCTTATCATGTGGGGCAACTTATTCTATAATTTGTATAAGCATGTTACTTTCTTAAAATTAGTCAGAACAATCCAAGGAATCAAGGTGACTAGTATTCTTGAAAGAACCAACCCAAATTCCAACTATGGAATCCACTGTGTTTACTCTTTGGGCTGTCAATTATGCGAGACAAGGGAAAAAAAAGATAGACGTATACTTCCCCGACGTCCCAGTGACACGTTTATGCAAAATAGTCTAACCAGGAATGCAAAAGCCCCTCGGAGATTTACGGGATGCAGACATTTTAACAGTTGGCCGTAGAATAAACGAGGTTGATCGTGTTCTTGCTAAGGCGATATAATTTTTTTTTTTGGATATTTATCGTCATCTTATACTCACTACATATTGAGCGTATTTCTAGTTCGATTTTTGTAAGATTGTCCCATAATATTTAAAGCAGCTATCGAAGAATCAGCAGACAAAGCACCGGGACGAATGATGATGAAAGAAAAGGGTTGTGAACAATAAATATTAATTTATTTCTCACGATGTTTCCTTTCGCCAAAGACTATCAATATCAATTACGAATATTCACACACACGTTCTGAGGACACATTGTTACGAGCCGAAGTTTGGGACCCCAACTACCGCTAATTTATAGCAACTAATTCGGCTACCAACGCTTATAGAAATTATATCAATCAGGAACGAGATATAATAAAACCTAACTCACCTCAAACGATCATATTAATCTACTTATTAATCCTTAAGTCTAAAGGACCATGGGCAAAATGTCCCCACCCACCAACAGAAACGAAACATGTCTCATTTAGTAGATCGTGTCAACCGGATGATTTTTTACTATGACGAGGATCACCATATGTATGGGGTTTTCTTGGAAAACCGTATTTTGTTTTCATATATATTTTGTTAAATTCTTTGAAAGTTACAAGTAGAAGGTTACAGAAACATTATATTACTAGCAATAATAAACAACAACATTTCTTTAAAAAAAATACAGACGATTTGAGAACCTCCTCTTATTTTTGAAGTTGGTTAAAAAAAAGGAAAATAAAAATTCGCTTATAGGGCTATATATTATTAGATCTACAATACTACTTAACATATGATACATATTATCAGTGTTAACTTAAAATTATTAATATTTTTAGCCAAAACTCTTAAAGAAAATTGAAGATGTCTGTCCTAGTATATGACGTATATATATATAAACAAAATACGGTTTTCCAAGAAAACCCCATACAAAGGGCAATCCTCGTCATAATAACAAATCATCAGGTTGCCAAGATCTATTAAATGAGACATGTTTCGTTTCTGTTGGTGGGTGGGGACAGTGCCCATACAAATTTGCCCATTGTCCTTTACAAAAAAATCGAAGAGAATTCAAGTTTCATTTTACAAAAGCGAAAGAATTCAGATTCTCCGAAGAAGCCTTTTCATTATATCAATCAGGAACGAGATATAATAAAACCTAACTCACCTCAAACGATCATATTAATCTACTTATTAATCCTTAAGTCTAAATTTACAAAAAAATCGAAAAGAATTCAAGTTTCATTTTACAAAAGCGAAAGAATTCAGATTCTCCGAAGAAGCCTTTTCATCCCATTTGTTTCACGTATATCGGAACGATAAATTATTTGAAAACTTCGTCTTTATTACCGTAGAACTCTGGTAAGATCTTGAAATATTCGTTGTATTTTCTGAAACATTATTTGGACTAAGTTACCTTATATCCTGAAAGTATAAATTTGTTAGTTAAATCAATGATTTTAAAACTAAAATCCTGTTTCGAAAAAAAATATATTGATGCTTTCTAACAAAGGAATTTAAAACTTACATATGAAAATAGTGGTAAGTTTATAACTTGAAGAAACTGTGTGACTATCATGCATTTGGCTCGTCAAATATCATTCTTTCAGAAAGTTGTTAAGAAAAGAATAATGAAAATTTTACACAATGTTTAGTGTTGCCAAAGAATAAATCAAACTTCATTGCCGCTGGGCCAGGGTAAATAATAAAGTACTAATTTAACCGTGATTGTAGCATTGATTTATTATGTATTCTACTAGATGTGACATCTAGAACAGATTTTGTGCGCCATGTTTGGCGGTTGACAGCTATGACAGAATCAAGGAGTAGTATAGACTTGTAGTGATTTTCACTACAACTTTTCGGACAAAAAAAATCTTTAGGATGTCATCTCCCTGACTTAATGGATTGTAGTTATAAGTTTACATTACCCGGCATATTTTATGAATAGATCAAATTTAAAAGAAAATGGTGGTAATTATAATTTAATTACACATCAAATTTTCTTAAACGTAAATTATATTCTGGCTTGAAAACTTAGAATAATTAGTTCTACTTAAATACGTTTTTAAACAATTTGAATAAGCTAATTTGTCCTAATTTGAGCAATTAAACTTTCTTAGGTACAAATATAATAACTGTAGAGTTCCTTTTGATGACTAATAAGCTGTGTAGGAAACAATCTGGCGTATAAAGCTGATGGTTTTAGTTGATATTCTGGTTGTTACAGAAGAAAAAAATAAAAGTCCTAAGTTAGCAATAACCATTTTTTTTTGCCGAATTTCATTTCTGCTTAGGGTAAACTGAGGGAAATCGGATCAATAATAATTTGACGTTAAAACGTTTTGACGTTAGCTAAATTTAGATGTACTTGGGTTACTGATTATTAAAAAGAAATGGCCCAATTTCAAATAGCATTCCTATCAGAATTTTGAAATGCAAAGTACTCTTCAAAAATTCGATTCGCCCCATTTGCAGAGTTGAACCGGATTCAATTAACTGTCCTAAAACTTGAATTGTATGATTGTTAACAATGTTAAAATCATCATATAGCTTGGCGAGGTCATATTGCCGAAATTTATTATAAAAGTCACATTTCATGCAATTTTTTTACATGCCCATTTACAATGTGCCGTTAATAGTTTTTGCCAAAACTGACGTTTTATGGCTGACTATACATTTTTCCAAAACTTGTAAATATTAATCGTTGTTATTAAAAAGTTAGGGAACGCCTTCTATGACAATTTTTGCGTAGCAACACGGGATCTGGTAGCTGCCCTCACTGACCCATTTGGAAATCCCCTGTATAAGTTTTAGTGATTTTAACACAGCATTTTATTTCAGTACAATTTTTACATAGGAGATAAAATCACAACTGTACTTCATGAACGACTTATTGGTGACCATCGCTGGGACCGACTCAAGAGTCTTAGGCTCTTGGCAATAGTAACTAGTAGTAAGTTAGGGATGCGAGAATCGAGCTTACGTGATAGACTTATTAAATGACGAAACCTAGCGGTAATGGTTAGATTAGATAAAAATGCTTATCGCGATCCGTGTCGCCATTTGATCCGCTTCACTTCAGACTACTCTACACCACCAAAAAACTAGTAAGTTCAAAATAATTAAATTATTGCAGTTAATTTGACATGCAGCTTGGAAGTTTTAAGGTAGGTATCTAATTACGTGAAACCATGGGAAACCTTGTTCCACATCCCGAATAAAATTAGCTCCATTTAATTCTAACTAAAACGTTAACAAACAGAACCCTCCTAAAAAAATATAAATTCAAGAATATTTAAATTACTAGTACACCTACTTCTTACACACTTTTACATCGCACATTTTCATTCCTATTTCGAAACCCTTAAAATGAAGTCGCAAACCAAACCCATAGACTTGAATGAGCATATAAATTTACAAGTGAGAACTTTACAACTCAATTGTGTATGGTTCTACTTACCTTACCCAATAACATCAGTCTGGTTTTGGTGGCACGTTTTGATTCGTATAGTGTATGGGATCTTCGTTTTCACTATGCCACCATTATTGCAGTTGGCTTATTTGGTCAAACTACTGACGGCGGGAAATTTGGATATTGAAAATATCGCTTCGAGGTACTTCCTTACAAGTAGCCTATTTAAGTGTCCCTCTGCTGAGAAGAGGCCTGCTCCATTGAGTCTCCATGACTTCCCATTCTTCGCTTCTTTCAGGCAATGGTTAACATTTGTCCGAGTCATCCCTCCGGATTTTAATTCACCTGTCCCCACCCACGTACATAGTCTAATATAAAAGGCGTCAAGTCATATAAGAGCCTTAAAACTTGAGGTAATTGTTTTTTTTTATATACATTTAATTTACAAAATCCAACTATTTAACAGCATCAACTTGATTCTCACGGAGCTGGACGCCTCCCTCAGGCTGTTTAACATGTTCTGTCAACGAGACCTGGTTACCAAATTAATACGCGAGCTCAGTAACGGGGAGTTCCATCGCACCACGCATAGAGAGGTTCTGCAGTATGCCATCAAAATCTCGAGCAAACTCTATTGGTACTTCTTACTCTGCTCTGGCTTGGATGTATTTAGTAAGTTTGTGTAGTTTATGATTCAGTTCTTACAGTTTTAAAGTTTATTTGAAGAAGGTAAAAAGAGGGGTTCTCACTGTTTCCTTTATAAAAGTTTCAATAACTACTGCGGCATTATCTCGTTCGGTATTAGCTATGGTCTTCCTCTACGCTAGTGCCTCAACAACTCGTATTGCAATTACTTATCTACTTAGCTAAGTCACTTTTAAAATTGATTGAGCGCTTGTTCAAAAGATACAGTTTGCAACTTCATTGCTAGGAAAACTAAAATCACAGGTCATTGAATTACACCACCCAAATTAGTAATTTGAATGAAATAAAGAATTAAAGATTTTTTGTTTGTGTCATAAGAACAGTCAGATTTTTCATTGCATACGTTCCAGGGGAAATGGTTTTTATTAAACTTTTTTCGAATATCAAATATAATTTAAAGAAGTGTAGGTCCGATATCCGATAAAGTTAAATATAACATGAATCTTTTATTCATTATCAAACTTATTCTCACCAGGGTAGAAAATTACCGTACCGCCCGCTAATTTAATTACAAAATTAAATACAAAAACCTATTATTATTGCTACTGTTTTTAAAGAAAATAATTTTGGCAATCATATTTACTGAAACCAACCAACTAATAATCAGCACGATATCATTTTGCTTTCAATACTCACTGTAAATTAATATACGTTTCTAAATACTGCCCTAGGAAATACAAATACAAATAATTTATTGTATATTTATAAAAGTGAGTATTGAAAATGATATTCTGTTACATGCAGTGCGTCACTATAAGCGAGTGTTTGGCGTACAATATGTTGTTTCTATCGCATGTCGTTGAATATCTAATAATATATATTTTTTTATTACAGCTCATATGGTGGTAGTGCCGGGTTTGGGTAGATTCCGAACTTTGCCGGTGAAGATGGACTTCCTGTTCGTAAACGCCAACGAGACACCATATTTTTACTACGCTTATTTTTATCAGGTAAATTTGGTTCATAAGTTAGTATAATAAATAAGTAATATTTTTATTTCCATTGGAAAGTGACTTATTTCAGTAATGCTGACTGAATAACTATTTTGGAAACTGTCTGTTCGCAATCAGTAGACCGATTGATCATCAATTGAAACCGGTTCACGAAATGAATGAAAAACGAATTTCAAATTAAACCTTGTCCGATCGTAAATTACAAAATTTGGATTCAAAAGAATGATACTCGTATATTTTATGACTTGGAACTAAATTAGGCCATTTTCCGAATGCTTCATACAAATTAGGCACTTAATAACCTAACCTAATGTAATCCAAATATCTACGTAAGTTACGTCCAAAAAGGCAAAAAAGGTTATTTGGAAAGTATCTACTTTTCTAAAAAAAATCAGATAGAGTCTGCCCAGAAAGAAAAATGTAGAATGTATGTGGTGCCATATAAACCGCGACACTTCTCTTGCAGACAAACTCTAGCAGGTACCTATTTATACAAACCACTGTTAGTAATAAAATGTATTGCAAATACAATAATTTAGTGAACATTTTTCAGGTCATGTACAAGATCCCATTAGTAATTATATTGATTGCCGTGCATACATTACCGTGGTCACTCTTATCGTTTTCAAGTAAGTGGATAACAAAATCAATATTGGTAAACGTCACTGTTTTGTACCTACATTTTTTATATTTTATTTATTTATTTAAGGAATTCCAACAGCTAACATATATATAATAAACATCTTGAATAGAAATTCAGAGCCAATTACAGGAACTCACAGATAGAAAACAGAATATGATAGTATACACTACACTCTGTTACTAAAGCACATGTTTATACAATCAGACTTAAATATTACAGTAGGAAATAAGGAATATTCCGATACAGAACAGACTATTTAAACACACACAAAAATTAATACTAAACACATATAATATATGTACCTGTCCACGTCGTTATCGGCGACGGCAACCCTGTAGCTAATATAGCTAGTTGCGAGCGTGAGCTCTGATATGACTTGCAAAACCGAACTTATTTTTGAATATTCGGTCGCATGTGCTACACTAAAGTTGACCAGAACTATTTTAAATGTAATTATAGGAGGATTTCGGCCGGGATTTACGTGCCTGTCGTTTCGTGTTAAGGTCAATGAGGCGAGGGTCTCCAGAGTCATTTACACTGGTTTTGACTAGAGAACGCCACTCTATACACCCGAGGCACCGGTGGGCCAATAAATACAGGATGGGACTGTCGGGTTTGTGCAGTCAAGGATATTAGGAATGACAGGAGGTAGAACCTGACCGAATACTGTGTGTAAATATTTACGAAAGGATAGTGACTGCGTATAAGTTGCTTTCATTGCATTATGATCTGTAGTCTAGCAGTTGGACTAGGTTAGCCCTAGTTATTTTCTGGTTGTGGTCATGTTGTTCTCTGGATCGAGTAGCCAATCCATGAGTAGAAGTATCTCACTCTTCACTTGCTCTCCATGTAGACCAAAACTCAGCGCAGCAAGTGCTTTTAGGTCTTCAGTCAATGATTCTATAGCATAGTTTGTGGACTTGTACAGTCACCGGCAATAGTATCTTCCTACACGAAGGCCGCAAAAATATGTGGTACGCTCGTATTTGTAGGGCCATAAGAGCGTGTGACATATTTTTGTGGCCGTCGTGTAGGAAGATACTATTGCCGGTGACTGCACCTATTCCATTATCGTCTTGTCTTCCAGTATCTCATGTAATTTTTAGACGGTTCATTAGATACGTTGCGTCTAGCATTTCCTTATGATATAGTATGTCATTCGTATTTCCTCAGCTGTGATCTGTTGGTGCTTGTGAGAACCCTGGATTTCAGACCGTAGGCCATAGTAGGAGCGATAACTATTTTATTCATTGATTTGTTAGTTCGCTACTCGATTTTATATTTTTGAAGTTGAAGTCCGGATTTTGGCGTTTGGAGTGGCCATGTCGCAACTTACAGGATTAGGTAATTGTGGTATTGTTATCGTCACTTCTCAAGATGATCTTCGGCAGATGTAGCTAGGCGCCCCCCTAAGACGCATAAAGGATATAGTGGAGAAATTCGCAGTTATCAGGTAAGTCTCAGTAGCTCAGTTGGTTAGAGCGATGGGCATGTATCCCAGAGTCGCAAGTTCGAGTCTCGCCTGAGACAGTGGATTTTTCTACTTTTCCTTTATTTCTAAACATATATTTTTACTTTAAAAAAGTAAATTTGATTAGTTTTTAATTTAAAATGCACATCATATCTTGGTAGGTACTAATAGTTGCTCTCTCACCTCTAATTTTGTTATTACGGGTTGATGTTAGTTGAAAGGTTTTAAAAAAAAAATCGGAACCTTCTCACATATTCATACGAGGATTGAAACTTTTCAGTTCCAATATACCTTTGGTTTTTGTGAAATTTTGCAATAAATTCCCAGATTTTTTTTAGTTGTTGGTATCTGTTCACACCTTGCACAAATTTTGAATTCCTAACATTTCAGTTGCTCAGTTGGACATTCTAATTGACAACTTCAAAAATATGGAGACGCTCGTTAAGTTAACCATGATTGAAAGGAAGTGCGGCAAAGATGATGCCTTCAGAAAGGTGTTCAACGGTTTCGTACACCATCATCGGGCTATTATAAGGTATATATGCTCAATTCTTTTTTTGTGATCTTTCTGCAATTGGCTGTAAAAAAAACAGAGGTCGGAAAAGAAATTTCGTAAACAAGCGATTTTTTCGGACGAAGCGCAGCTGGGGCCAAACATATAAGACAAGTCCACTAATTTCAAGTCCCACCGAGACATATATTATAGTGCTTTTCTCCAAATATTCTAGGAAATAAAGTAAAAGAATTAATTATTTAGGTTATTATTACTGAATATCATAAATTAGCTTCCCGCTTTATTTTTTTTAAGTATAAAGCACGACTCCAAGTGCCAATGTTCATTTTAAATAATATTTTAAAAAATTTTTTTTCTCGTAAAATTTAAAAACAGATAATGAAGAACTTCACGTACTAATTTTTCTACAGAAGGGGGAACATTTCCAAACATCTTGAAAAAAGATCATTCATTTTGTTTTTTTATCACAGACGAAAAAGATCAACATTTCAAAACATCCAGAATACAAGTTTAAATGGAAAGTATGGAAAGAGGAAAGGTTCGATAATTTCTGCAACTGTAGATACAGTCATCAGCAGAAGTAGCTAAGCGGGTGAGGTGTTCAAAATGAGCTTGACACGACTTTATTTCAAAAAACCGGCCAAGAGCGTGTCGGGCCACGCTCACTGTAGGGTTCCGTAGTTTTCCGTCCGTCACAGTAAGTGTCCCCACTTAAGAGTTAATAACACCGCCATGTAGGATATGATATGAGAGTTCCATGTACAGCGACATCTATCGGCAAATTGAGTAAACTATTGCGCGCGAGCATAAAGTATGGAAGATGATTTTTATGGGATAATTCTTTATTGCGTGAACCGATTTTCACCGTTTTTACTTTATTTGAAAGCACGTCATTTCATTGTAATTTTGTAGAAATTACAGGTACAATAAACACCTGCTTATACGGTTAAATTACAAACTTAGTTCAGAAATTATTTTGTATTTTTTTTTCAAAAACTATTCATCCTATCAAGTTCAAAATAATTTTCCAAGAAAGTTTTTATAAAGTTCTACTTTTGAGATTTTTTTCATATTTTTAAAACTTATGGTTCAAAAGTTAGAGGGGGGGGGGGACGCATATTTTTTTACTTCTGGAGCGATTATTTCCGAAAATATTTACATTATCGAAAAATGATTTTAGGAAACCCCAATTCATTTTTAAATACCTATCCAATAATATATCACACGTTAGGGTTGAAATGAAAAAAAAAATCACTCCCCACTTTACGTATAGGGGAGGTACCCTAATAAAAAAAAAATCACTTTTTATTTTACCACTTTGTCGGCGTGATTGATATACATATTAGTACCAAATTTCAGCTTTCTAGTGCTAACGGTCACTGCGATTATCCGCGGACGGACGAACGGACGGACGGGCAGACATGGCGAAACTATAAGGGTTCCTAGTTGACTACGGAACCCTAAAAAAACGAGCGTGTGCAGGTCATTCTGAACACCTTACCCGCTTAGCTACTTCTGATGTTGACTGTACACCCGGATACAAAATTGCTTGGACATTGAAAATTTATGAATAAACTAGCTTTGCGCCCGCGACTTCGTCCGCGTATAATACGGTTCCTCACACAGAGTATCATATCCAATTGTTAGCGCAATCATTGGAGCATTTACCTTACAAAAGGTGGAGTAGAAAATGTTTTAATAGTTATTGGTAGGCTATAGGGTGGTTATTAAAATACTAGATTTGAGACCTTGAGGGGGGGGAGCGTTGGCCGCCATCTTGGTTTAAAAGTGCCATAAGTCCGTTTTTAAACCTTGGCGCTTAAACGGTTATCAGTATGCCTAAAATATCTATGGAACGTATGAAGAAGATAAAATTGTCTACAATATTTCCATACACAATACATATTCTTAAATATGTAAGACTTATCTTACAGATATAAAGATACAGGGGGTGAAAAAGTGTATACCTATATTTTCTTATATCATAAGAATTTTATTTATTAGCTTCAAAGTTTTGTGCTTCAAGATAAGGAAATGAAGTCGCTACCACAGTTTTGTCATCTTCAAATGATTATTTTAAAAGATATTCAAAAGTTGAATTCACCCCTAGAACGCTTATAGAGGGGGTGTAAGTAGTAAGTCTCACACACAAAATCAATGTTCTATTACTCATCATAAAATACTACTAGGCATTGTCAGGTATAGCTATCGATCAATTCGGGTATAATTAATTTAGATTTGACCAAAAACATATATGCTTTCATACAATTTTTTTTTTTAAAGAAAGTGCTTGAAAATATTTTTATTTTTTTAAACTTCATATAACTGTCAAGTTATTATTAAAATATCGTATAGGCTTTAGCATTTTTTACATAATGGTTGAACAGTTGACTTTATGACAAAAATGTCTACGAGAAGTATAAAGCCTCGGTACTGTAGTGCGTCTGGAATGTTTGCTGAAGCCAACATTGATGGCTTCCAGGCCATCATGCGAAAGAGGTGTGCCTCGACCCTCAGTAGGACCAGGGACAGCCCCAATAGAATACTGGGCATTGTATCACAGAGGTGGGACAGTCCACTGATAAGGCATTGGCTCCGCCTCCATGCGCCAGTGCCACAATTCAAACGGGCCATTGGTTAATATTTTATTTTATTTATTTAGCTTTTAAGTTTGTGTAATTATAATTATAATTTAGTGTTTTTTTAATTTTACTAATAATATTTTTTAAGCCTTGTTTGTATGTGCAATTAACCATGATGGACATTTGTCTGAAATAAAATGATTTTATTTTATTTATTTATTTTTTTATAAAGACAATGAGTATGAGTAATATTTTCCTTCCTGTAACTTTGTATCTATAAGACGTACAGAATAAACACAAATACAAAAAAAAGAGTCTTTATAATTCTCGTAAACATTTTTGTCATAAGGTGAACTGTTCAAGCATTATGTAAAAAATGCTAAAGCCTATACGATATTTTAATAATAAGTTGACAGTTATATGAAGTTTAAAATAATAAAAATATTTTCAAGCACTTTCTTTAAAAAAAAATTTTTTTCTATGAAAGCGTATGTTTTTTGTCAAATCTAAATTCATTATACCCGAATTGATCGATAGCTATACCTGACAACGCCTAGTAGTATTTTATGATGAGTAATAGAACATTGATTTTGTGTGTGAGACTTACTACTTTCACCCCCTCTATAAGCGCTCTAGGGGTGAATTCAACTTTTCTTTTAAAAGAATCATTAGAAGATGACAAAACTGTGGTAGAGACTTCATTTCCTTATCTCGAAGCACAAAACTTTGAAGCTAGTAAATAAAATTCTTATGATATAAGAAAATATACACTTTTTCACCCCCTGTATCTTTATATCTGTAAGACTTACAGATGTATTGTGTATGGAAATATTGTAGACAATTTTCTTCATACGTTCCATAGACATTTTAGGCATACTGATAACCGTTTAAGCGCCAAGGTTCAAAAACGGACTTTTAGCACCTTTAAACCAAGATGCCCCCCCCCCCCCCCCCCCTCAAGGTCTCAAATCTAGTATTTTAATTACCACCCTATAGCTTACCAATAACCATTAAAACATTTTCTACTCCACCTTTTGTAAGGCAATGTATGGAAATGATTCCTCAATGATTGGATTATGTATCTTCTTAACTAACTTTTGTTAATCCCCGAACCATCTTCTTAATCTATTTATACTTATAGCTATTTTGGCGAAAAAAGGGGTAACGTAGACATAGTTTCAGTTAGAAATAAGTGTTAATATGCAAATAATAACGTAAATGTGCCCTATTATTTGCGTTACTTCTTTGTGTACTATACCGGGTGTGGCCTGTAATAAGAGCAAAAAATTAAAACGTAGATTCTACTCCTCAAACTAGACAACGTTTGTTTAACAACTTTTAAAAATAACTTGTAGTTTGAATTTTATTACAGTTTAAAGTTTATTCGAACAAGCAATGTATTACGACATTTACGACATTGATTAATATCTGTAGGGTGACAAGACTGACAGGCGATGTCATTTAGGCGGAACTCGATGTACATTGAAAATACTATTTAGTTTGTTTGAAAAAGAGACAATCTAAAATCTACATAACTTTCAAAAGTCGTTGAACAAACATCGTCTAGTTTGAGGAGTGGAATCTACATTTTAATTTTTTGCTCTTATTACAGGCCACACCCGGTATAGTGGTGGTTTTATTTGGTGATACGATGACCAAACTATTGTCAGAGCTCACTCTGGAACATGGAAATGTAACGGAAATAGGAACAATAATTCTAGTAAATCTCAAACCAAAAAAATTGTAAATCTCTATACAAACTTATCTCTATACAAACTTTCAACCCCTTTTTTACCCTGTTAGAGGTTGAATTTTGAAAAACGCTGAAATCGCTTTTATTGTTTTTTTAATTATTAGTAAACGTACGAAGTTTCAAATCTCTAACTCAAAATTTTAAATCCCATCCATACAAACTTTCAACCCCCTTTTTACCCTCTTAGGGGATGAATTTTGAAAAACCCCTTCTTAGTGGATACTAACATTGTAAAAACTACCAATTGTGAAAAAATCAGCTCTCTAGGTCCAACGGTTTGGGCTGGGCGTTGATTTAAGTGAGTCAGTCAGTCAGTCAGTCAGTCAGGACTTTTACGTTTATATCTATTCTATCTATCTAAATATATAAAAGAAGAAACTGACTGACTGACTGACTGACTGACTGACATATCAACGCACAGCCCAAACCGCTGGTTCTAGAGATTCCAAATTTGGCACGTAGGTTCCTTATAAGGTCTAGGGGTGCACTAAGAAAGGATTTTTCAAAATTCACCCCCTAAGGGGGTAAAATGGGGGTCCAAAATTTGTATGACGAAACAAGATTTGTTAGACTATTTTATTCGAAACTTCACAGGAGTATCCCTAACGATAAATGAGTAAACACTTGCTTCAGGTTTTTTGAAAATTTGACCCCTAAAAGGGGAAAATGTGGTACATACAAACGTACCAGTCTAACTGAGGACCTCCTTTTTGAATACTTATAGTACGCGGGCGAAGCCGCGGGAAAAAACTAGTAATCTATATAATTCATTCATAATACGTCCATGCAATTTTGAACCTCACTGTATCTACATCTGCGCAGCATATAGATAACATGAAAACTGATTTAAAATTAGGTATTTTAAAGAAGCTGTTTATTCTAATGACGAAAACTAAACCAATTGAACTTAACAGGTTTTCCTTAGTTATTTCATTACTTAAATGCAACCTGCATAGATCGTACTAAATGTAAAAGAAAATGCATGCGTAAAAGCAAATGAAACGAAATGGTGTATTTACGTAATTTAATTCAAATTAAAGTTGTTTTTAAACCATTTGGGGCTTCGCTCGGATAAAAGCAATTTCGGCAGCTGTAATGAATTTAAGCAAAAATATATTTATCTAGATACAATTGGAAATATAGCGAGTTTTTTTAGACACAGGTAATAATTTTCAATCATCTAACCTAACATGTAACGTTACATACGTGCATGCATTGATAAAACTAAATGCAGTGATTTAAACACGCTTTTGCCATAATGTCAGTATTTCTTTTTATTTTCGGCTATTCAGTGTTTTAAAATATGAATGCATTTTAATTTCAAATGGACGGCATTATTTTAAATTGTATTCACAATGATATTTACTATAGATGGGTTATACTCTAAAATGAGCAGAAAAATTCTTCCAGAGTTATTTCATAACCCATTCTGTTATGTTTATTTATTTTGACAATCACTCTCATTGTTAGAAAATTAGTTTGTCTCTTTATCACGCGGGTGACTGGAGCCCATTGACACGTCCGCATCTCACGCTGGCCGATGCGCAACTGGCAACTATTGTTGAATCACTCATTTTAAGTGTCACTACTTTTGGAGCGTACGTAACCCATCTGTCATTATTATATACATCATCTGTCATTTTACACACTTTCATGTATCTTACTGTTTGCATTTATTTCCTTTGTTGAATCCTAAAACCAATGTGCAGTCTGGGCCCATATTTGACATGGCAAAACTGACAGTCGCTACTGAGACAACACTTCATCATACTTATTCATACTTGTTGTTATCATACTTTTGTGACAGCCGAATTCACTTAAAAGTGATATCAACTTACGTTAAAATCGACACGTGTCTCGCTCATGGAGTTATGAGGTGTCTCACTCGCACTTTGACACACATTGACATTTTGACTTGTTGGCATTATTGTCTGATGACGTCATTCCCTCCTTAGCCAAAACGGAACGCAGTCCCCTATGATCCCTTTTATTTCAGCCTCACTTTGTGGCCGAAGAGAATCCTCCAGTTTAAGATTATTACTTCATGGACCTACTGCAAATTTGACGGTTAGGTGTGGACAGATGGATATCACTCTATCCAGCAGCGATTCAACAATGATATCCACGTGTCACAGTTTGGCATGTCAAATAGGGCTCCTGTGCATTAGATCTGAAGTATCGCGGGGTCCCCTCTACCGCTTCCTCAGCCTGAAATCAATCGAAGCATGTCCACGTACCGTAGCATTATAGTTGAGCACTTATTTGTGCTATAAGCGATGCTGATATAGAGTATTCGAGAAGGGACTTTTGAATTATATCCAAGGACTATTCTCTTTTATTATATCCAACACGAGATGATATCGTGTCGTACAGGTACGGCTGGAATAAACTTAGTTTTTCACTGCTTCTGTAATCATTAAAATGCTCATCAAAATGTTTTGGTAGCATATTGTTTTTTAAACGAACAGACTTAATTTTTTGGAAAAATGAGTATTAGTCGCTTGTATTTCTCTTTACCTAAAATCTTACCTCTCACCGTGAATTTATCTCGCAAATTATATAGAGTTCTGGTCTGTTTATATCGTGCATACAGAGTAAGTCCTAGAATTAAATTGAATTAATTTATCTAGAAACTAACGCTTTGCTTACCAGATTTAAGCTCAAACACGAAAATCTCAAGCTTAATAGGCATGCTTGTGACAAGTTTCGCTTACAACCGCGCTTGCTATTTTACGCTATAGATTTGATGTATTATTTACTTTTATCTGTAATTTATACATTCGTTACAAAGATACTCTATTCCCCAAAACAGCACTTGTTCTGTAAAATCGCCAAAATAGTATCGCGTGTAAACACGACCTTAGAACAAAATAAATTACTGCCAACCTAAGAAACCTAAATAAACGCTCCGATTTTAGAAAAAAAAAAGATTTAAAGAACAAATTACAAAGTTTTTGTTTCCCGTTCGTTCAGGGAAGACAACCGCAAACATCGAAAATTTCTTTATTGAACTCTGTCTCACTTTCTTTATTAGAGTTAAACAGACACGAATTTTGAATTATGAGGTTCGCTATAACCCCCTATAAATACGTCTTTTAGTTATTTTTCCGTTGTATTTGACCTAGTTAAAGTATGTTTGACTGATACATAGATAAATATATTCTTTATTTGCTTGCCACAATATACACACAGTTAGGTAGGTAGATAATTTACATCCTTAAAAAGAAAGAAACTAGGAGAATAGTTAAAAATATGAAACAAAAGGAAAAAATAACGATTTCTGTGTGCGTTGCAGCAATACAAAAGGGTTCTGACTCAGCAATACTTCACTCTTTCGGGCGAAAAACTGATATTCTGCCTGATTAAATAACGACTGCGTGTGTTTGTGTTAATATACTTAAAGGGTGAAAATTAAATTATTTTTGTTATCTGCAAAAGCCAAAGAGGTGAGCGAAAATTAATGTTAATTCAATTTTGCATTTTATTTAAAATTCGGTATGTAGTCGTAGAAAAATTATTGTTTGCAACGTTGTATAACTGAGTCAAAAAATGCTCGTAGCTACTCCTTTATGATGTTCGTCTACGGCTCACATCGTTAGTTACGCTAGTCGCCTTTTTTGATCTCTCTTATACAATTGTTGCATAAAATATTATGAAGTTTTACACTACAAAGTTGTACATTCGATTTAATTGAGATTATTTATGTGATTGTGTGCGCTGCAACGGAAAAGTAGGTTAGGAAGGTAGGGTTTTTACTGCGCCCTCAACAGAAATGTACTTCTACTACTGAAATGTTAGTGATTGGTTCGAATTGCGATCTCAAAATAAACACACTGTTAGGGAAAAGTGGGCTAGGTTAGGTAATAAGACTAATAACTGCAACCTGAACAGTAACAGATTTCTACTACTGAAAAGTAGGACAAGTCAGGTTTGAACTGCGACCTCAACAGGAACGCAGTGCTACCGATAGTGGGTTAGATTAGAACTGTGACCTCAACAGAAACGGACTGCTACGATTAAGTAGGTTGTTAGACCTCCATGCGTAGTATCTACTATAAGATATCTATGACTCGCACAACGTCAATACATGTTATGTCATATTTGAATAAAACCACAATTAGATTGCATTATAATTATTTAATGAGTATTTAGTAAATACACAACAGAATGGCGACGAGTAACGTGATCGAATAAAATTACGACGGAACCTTCGCGTAATAATACAAGGTAACGAAACCCGTGCATCCGTTCGCTTACTGCAACCAAGTAACTTATCCTTTACAATGGAGAAGCTAACTGAAGTTCTCAGTGAGATGATGGAGACTATGAAAGGTATGCAAAACCAGCAATTAATTTTGCAAAACGCATAACTTAATCAGGCCGCAAATACAAAGCCGGTCAGCGGAATTACACTCCAACCATACGATGAATTACACGAATCTTTTGAGAGTTATTTACAACGGCTCCAAAACTACATAACGTTAAAAGGCGTTACAGATTCAAATACAAAACTACAAATCTTCTTAAATTGCATTGGACCGAAGTACTATCAAATGTTGAAAAACATAACTTCACCAAATACACCCGAATCCAAACCTTACGACGAATTAATTAAAATACTGAAAAACCATATTGCACCCGAACCCGGGGAAGTAGCACAACAACACAAATTTTGTCAACGAGTACAACATGAAGGTGAAAGTATAGCCAATTATATAGCCGGACTGAAAGAAATAGGAGGTAAATGCAATTTTGTTTGCTATCACTGCCAGAAAACTACATTCGATACACATCTACGTGTTCAGTTCATACGTGGCTTACGAAACTCTGAAATTAAAGAAAAATTACTGCAAGAATCTCCCGATACAAAGTTCGATGATATAATAAGGATCGCTTTGGCTATAGAAACATCAAAATCTGAAACCAAAGAAATGGGACAAGAGATAGAATCCAACATAAATAAATTATCAATAAAGAAGAAGTACAGTAACAAAACGGACACTGGGAATACAAGTACTTATAACGAAAATAAGAATACATATAATAATACGAAGGAGAATATACAAATAACTTGTTTTCGATGTGGTAAAGATAACCATAAAGCTACGCAATGTAAGCTGAAAAATAAATTATACTGCAAGAGATGCTACACCAAGGGACACGTACAGTCAGTTTGTTTCAAAGACCAAAAACAACTAGAAATGGAAAGTTACGGGTCGTCCGACGAAAGTGAGGAAGAAATTTATGAAATTAAAGAAATACAAATGCATGATATTTCATCGAGTGATAAATTTAACATGACATTACAAATAAATGGGAAAATGCTGACCATAGAAATGGATACAGGAGCAGCTGTTACTACATGCTCTAAAGCATACTATAAGAGAAATTTTGAAAATATAAAATTACAAAAAACACACGTAAAACTTCGAACATTTACTAAAGAATTAGTTAATCCTATTGGAATCTGCAAACTGAATATATTATACAAACACAAAAGAATTACGGGAAGAATATTTGTAATAGATAGAGATGTAGATACAGTGATCGGACGAGAATGGTTAAGAGCCCTAGGTATATATTTCGATATAAAAAAAATTACGGAAGAAAAAGACATTACAGAGGAAGATTTTAAAGATAAGTTAAACACATTAATACAAGATCATGAAGAACTATTTTCAAAAAAAGTCGGAGAAATTAATAATTATCAAGCGGCATTCAAATTAAAAGAAGGGTCTGCGCCGATATTTTTGAAACCACGGCCAGTACCATTCGCTATCAGAGATAAGGTGGAAGCGGAAATAGACCGACTAGAAGAAGAAGGAATTATAGAAAAAGTTACTTATTCCCAATGGGGCACACCTGTAGTTCCTGTAATAAAACCAACCGGAAAGATACGCCTATGTGCAGACTACAGAGCTACATTGAATAAAAATTTGGAAGATGACAACTACCCGATTCCAAGAGTAGAAGAAATATTTTCGAAACTTAGCGGCGGAAAATACTTCTGCACACTTGACATAAATCAAGCATACTTACATATGACGACAAATGAAGAAACAGCCGCAATGCAAACTATTAGTACATGTAAAGGCACCTACATAGTGAAGAGGTTAATGTTTGGGGTAAAAATTGCACCGAACATCTGGCAACGATACATGGACCAAACCCTACAAGGAATGAAAGGTACAGCTTGTTTTTTCGACGATATTGCTATACAAGGACGCACATACACTGAACTTTTACAGAGGATCAAAGCAGTATTTCATAAATTACAGGAATGTGGATTACATGTCAATAAAGAAAAATGCCAATTTTTCAAAAAGTCTATTGCATACTTGGGACATACAATTAACGAAA
This sequence comes from Pammene aurita, assembly GCA_947086415.1. Classification (NCBI taxonomy): domain Eukaryota; kingdom Metazoa; phylum Arthropoda; class Insecta; order Lepidoptera; family Tortricidae; genus Pammene; species Pammene aurita. The sequence goes on along the minus strand of OX352305.1, from coordinate 24,396,171 downwards.
AAGGTCTACACCCAATGCAAGATAAAGTAAATGACATTAATAATAATACACGACTTCCAGATGTATCATCGCTACGGACATTTCTGGGGATGATCAATTACTACCAACAATTCATTCCAAATCTTGCGTCGAGATTAAATCCGCTTTACAAACTGTTACAAAAAGGTACTAAATTTACATGGTCAAAAGAATGTGAAAAGATTTTTGAAGAATTAAAAGAAGAGATATGTGGAGACAAAGTACTAATACCATTTCACGCAAAGTTACAAGTGACACTTGCCACAGATGCTTCACCTACAGGATTCGGAGCCGTGTTATCGCACATTATGCCGGACAAGACTGAAAGACCGATTGCTTTTGCGTCGAGATCCCTGTCTAAAGCTGAAAAAGGGTACAGCCAGCTCGATAAAGAAGCGGCAGCGCTGATATGGGGACTTAAGAAATTTTTCCAATACTGTTATGGACGCAAAATTACATTGATAATTGGGCCATTCTACTTTTCGTTGTACATAAGTTTTTGACACTTTTTCGTAAAATGCATATTTTAGAATACTTGGCCAATTATTTCAATTGCTGATTTGTGACGGAGGTAGAGGCTGAATTAAGCTGTCAATCCCGATAGCTTAGTTTAACAATAACAACTGTGGACATTCGTAATCTCAGTAACTCAGTGGTCCTTGATTGTCTCCCGATTTGTATGAAAATAAGGCATTTACCACTGCGTTACCATCTTTTTTCATTAATCAATATGAATATATGAATTTTGGTTAACAAATTCCTATTATTTGGTTCAGGTAAAATTTAGAAATACAATTTTATACATGAAATTCAATGTCTATCATATTTTTTTCTGCCAATAGATTAATGGTCACGAAAAAGTAGAATGAGCCAATTGACAACCAACCATTGGCACGAATATTACACCCAGAAAAAGCTACACCTGCAACTACCGCTTTTCGCTTAGTACACTATGCTAATTTTTTAGCTGGTTTTGATTATAACATAAAGTTGAGAAAGACGACTGAACATGCAAATGCCGATTATTTCTCAAGAATACCAAATCCAACAGATACAGCAAAAGATACTCTCACAGATGATGATGCGTTTTATCTAAACCAGATTACCGTGATACCAATAACTCTACAAGAAATAAAGGACGGTACAATGAAAGACACAGAACTACGAAAGCTATATATGGACATACAATCGGGTACAGATGACCCTAATCGACTCCATGAATTCTCTCTGCAAAATGGATGCATTTTCTATGGCATTAGAGTTGTGGTTCCTCAGAAACTACAGTCTCAGTTATTAGAAGAATTACATACAGCCCATACAGGCATTGTAAAAATGAAAGCCTTAGCCAGAAGCTATATTTGGTGGAAGCATATTGATACAGACATTGAGAATATGGTAAAAAAATGCAAAATATGCTGTTTGTTGCAGAAAAACCCTACCAAGGTACCAGTACATAATTGGGAATACCCGAAAGAACCATGGAACCGAATACACATAGATTATGCAGGACCGTTCCTGAACCACTACTTTCTTATCGTTGTGGATGCGTATACCAAGTGGTTAGAAGTAATACCAACAAATTCAATTACAACTACAGCAACAATAAATATTCTTAAGAAGATATACACTACTTTTGGTCTACCAATTACGCAAGTATCAGATAATGGTCGACAGTTCCGATCAGAAGAAATGCAGAGATTTCTGAAAGCAAATGGAATCCAGGCTAAATTTACAGCTCCATTTCACCCATCGACAAACGGCCAGGCAGAAAGATACTTCAGACCGTAAAACGTAAATTAAGGGCAATGGAAAAAGAAGGGGGTACGCTACAAGACAAGTTACATAAATTCCTAATGATGTACAGAAAAACACCAAACAGTGCTACGGGTTTGAGTCCAGCAGAAATGATGTTTAAAAGATTATATAGAACAAGGATAGACTTAGTTAAAAGGGGGACAGCAATAAGAATAGAAAATGATAATGATGACAAGATTGTTAACAAGGAATTCAAAAGAGGTGATAAGGTTCAAATAAGAATGTACGACAGCAACAAATGGAAATTCGGAAAGATTACAGAAAGAAAAGGTAAGCTTACACTATGAGGTAATGGTAGAAGAAAGATTACACCATAGACATATAGACCAAATAAGGAAGACATCATGCAGTGGTGATATACCCTACGTCTATCTACCTAGGCCAAGCTCGCCAAAAGAAACGATTACACCAATTCAACAAAATGTAGAGTCAAGTATACCCCTCAGCCCTGAAAGAGTAAATGATACACAGAACGTGCCAAGCCCGAGAAGAAGCCAAAGTTTCTTACCTGACTCAGAAAACATACCCATACATTTGGATGCTCAATCAGAAGCAGAATGTCGTGAGCCTCCTGCGGTGATGGAACCCACATTGCCATCGGAAATTGAAAATCCTCCTCCAGAGAGCGTGTTGCGCCGTAGTACAAGGAATATATGAGCTCCTGTGCGTTTAGACCTCCAGCCTAACCTTGAATTCATTGACGAGGGAGAGTGTTAGACCTCCATGCGTAGTATCTACTATAAGATATCTATGACTCGCATAACGTCAATACATGTTATGTCATATTTTAATAAAACCACAATTAGATTGCATTATAATTATTTAATGAGTATTTAGTAAATACACAACATAGGTAATTTTACTTGAACTGCTATGAAAAATTGAGTGAGGTTTCCAAAAGCCAAAGAGGTGAGCGAAAATTAATGTTAATTCAATTTTACATTTTATTTAAAATTCGGTATGTAGTCGTAGAAAAATTATTGTTTGCAACGTTGTATAACTGAGTCAAAAAATGCTCGTAGCTACTCCTTTATGATGTTCGTCTACGGCTCACATCGTTAGTTACGCTAGTCGCCTTTTTTGATCTCTCTTATACAATTGTTGCATAAAATATTATGAAGTTTTACACTACAAAGTTGTACATTCGATTTAATTGAGATTATTTATGTGATTGTGTGCGCTGCAACGGAAAAGTAGGTTAGGAAGGTAGGGTTTTTACTGTGCCCTCAACAGAAATGTACTTCTACTACTGAAATGTTAGTGATTGGTTCGAATTGCGATCTCAAAATAAACACGCTGTTAGGGAAACGTGGGCTAGGTTAGGTAATAAGACTAATAACTGCAACCTGAACAGTAACAGATTTCTACTACTGAAAAGTAGGACAAGTCAGGTTTGAACTGCGACCTCAACAGGAACGCAGTGCTACCGATAGTGGGTTAGATTAGAACTGTGACCTCAACAGAAACGGACTGCTACGATTAAGTAGGTTGTTAGACCTCCATGCGTAGTATCTACTATAAGATATCTATGACTCGCACAACGTCAATACATATTATGTCATATTTGAATAAAACCACAATTAGATTGCATTATAATTATTTAATGAGTATTTAGTAAATACACAACAGAATGGCGACGAGTAACGTGATCGAATAAAATTACGACGGAACCTTCGCGTAATAATACAAGGTAACGAAACCCGTGCATCCGTTCGCTTACTGCAACCAAGTAACTTATCCTTTACAATGGAGAAGCTAACTGAAGTTCTCAGTGAGATGATGGAGACTATGAAAGGTATGCAAAACCAGCAATTAATTTTGCAAAACGCATAACTTAATCAGGCCGCAAATACAAAGCCGGTCAGCGGAATTACGCTCCAACCATACGATGAATTACACGAATCTTTTGAGAGTTATTTACAACGGCTCCAAAACTACATAACGTTAAAAGGCGTTACAGATTCAAATACAAAACTACAAATCTTCTTAAATTGCATTGGACCGAAGTACTATCAAATGTTGAAAAACATAACTTCACCAAATACACCCGAATCCAAACCTTACGACGAATTAATTAAAATACTGAAAAACCATATTGCACCCGAACCCGGGGAAGTAGCACAACAACACAAATTTTGTCAACGAGTACAACATGAAGGTGAAAGTATAGCCAATTATATAGCCGGACTGAAAGAAATAGGAGGTAAATGCAATTTTGTTTGCTATCACTGCCAGAAAACTACATTCGATACACATCTACGTGTTCAGTTCATACGTGGCTTACGAAACTCTGAAATTAAAGAAAAATTACTGCAAGAATCTCCCGATACAAAGTTCGATGATATAATAAGGATCGCTTTGGCTATAGAAACATCAAAATCTGAAACCAAAGAAATGGGACAAGAGATAGAATCCAACATAAATAAATTATCAATAAAGAAGAAGTACAGTAACAAAACGGACACTGGGAATACAAGTACTTATAACGAAAATAAGAATACATATAATAATACGAAGGAGAATATACAAATAACTTGTTTTCGATGTGGTAAAGATAACCATAAAGCTACGCAATGTAAGCTGAAAAATAAATTATACTGCAAGAGATGCTACACCAAGGGACACGTACAGTCAGTTTGTTTCAAAGACCAAAAACAACTAGAAATGGAAAGTTACGGGTCGTCCGACGCAAGGGAGGAAGAAATTTATGAAATTAAAGAAATACAAATGCATGATATTTCATCGAGTGATAAATTTAACATGACATTACAAATACATGGGAAAATGCTGACCATAGAAATGGATACAGGAGCAGCTGTTACTACATGCTCTAAAGCATACTATAAGAGAAATTTTGAAAATATAAAATTACAAAAAACACACGTAAAACTTCGAACATTTACTAAAGAATTAGTTAATCCTATTGGAATCTGCAAACTGAATATATTATACAAACACAAAAGAATTACGGGAAGAATATTTGTAATAGATAGAGATGTAGATACAGTGATCGGACGAGAATGGTTAAGAGCCCTAGGTATATATTTCGATATAAAAAAATTACGGAAGAAAAAGACATTACAGAGGAAGATTTTAAAGATAAGTTAAACAAATTAATACAAGATCATGAAGAACTATTTTCAAAAAAAGTCGGAGAAATTAATAATTATCAAGCGGCATTCAAATTAAAAGAAGGGTCTGCGCCGATATTTTTGAAACCACGGCCAGTACCATTCGCTATCAGAGATAAGGTGGAAGCGGAAATAGACCGACTAGAAGAAGAAGGAATTATAGAAAAAGTTACTTATTCCCAATGGGGCACACCTGTAGTTCCTGTAATAAAACCAACCGGAAAGATACGCCTATGTGCAGACTACAGAGTTACATTGAATAAAAATTTGGAAGATGACAACTACCCGATTCCAAGAGTAGAAGAAATATTTTCGAAACTTAGCGGCGGAAAATACTTCTGCACACTTGACATAAATCAAGCATACTTACATATGACGACAAATGAAGAAACAGCCGCAATGCAAACTATTAGTACATGTAAAGGCACCTACATAGTGAAGAGGTTAATGTTTGGGGTAAAAATTGCACCGAACATCTGGCAACGATACATGGACCAAACCCTACAAGGAATGAAAGGTACAGCTTGTTTTTTCGACGATATTGCTATACAAGGACGCACATATACTGAACTTTTACAGAGGATCAAAGCAGTATTTCATAAATTACAGGAATGTGGATTACATGTCAATAAAGAAAAATGCCAATTTTTCAAAAAGTCTATTGCATACTTGGGACATACAATTAACGAAAAAGGTCTACACCCAATGCAAGATAAAGTAAATGACATTAAGAATAGTACACGACTTCCAGATGTATCATCGCTACGGACATTTCTGGGGATGATCAATTACTACCAACAATTCATTCCAAATCTTGCGTCGAGATTAAATCCGCTTTACAAACTGTTACAAAAAGGTACTAAATTTACATGGTCAAAAGAATGTGAAAAGATTTTTGAAGAATTAAAAGAAGAGATATGTGGAGACAAAGTACTAATACCATTTCACGCAAAGTTACAAGTGACACTTGCCACAGATGCTTCACCTACAGGATTCGGAGCCGTGTTATCGCACATTATGCCGGACAAGACTGAAAGACCGATTGCTTTTGCGTCGAGATCCCTGTCTAAAGCTGAAAAAGGGTACAGCCAGCTCGATAAAGAAGCGGCAGCGCTGATATGGGGACTTAAGAAATTTTTCCAATACTGTTATGGACGCAAAATTACATTGATAATTGGGCCATTCTACTTTTCGTTGTACATAAGTTTTTGACACTTTTTCGTAAAATGCATATTTTATAATACTTGGCCAATTATTCCAATTGCTGATTTGTGACGGAGGTAGAGGCTGAATTAAGCTGTCAATTCCGATAGCTTAGTTTAACAATAACAACTGTGGACATTCGTAATCTCAGTAACTCAGTGGTCCTTGATTGTCTCCCGATTTGTATGAAAATAAGGCATTTACCACTGCGTTACCATCTTTTTTCATTAATCAATATGAATATATGAATTTTGGTTAACAAATTCCTATTATTTGGTTCAGGTAAAATTTAGAAATACAATTTTATACATGAAATTCAATGTCTATCATATTTTTTTCTGCCAATAGATTAATGGTCACGAAAAAGTAGAATGAGCCAATTGACAACCAACCATTGGCACGAATATTACACCCAGAAAAAGCTACACCTGCAACTACCGCTTTTCGCTTAGTACACTATGCTAATTTTTCAGCTGGTTTTGATTATAACATAAAGTTGAGAAAGACGACTGAACATGCAAATGCCGATTATTTCTCAAGAATACCAAATCCAACAGATAAGCAAAAGATACTCTCACAGATGATGATGCGTTTTATCTAAACCAGATTACCGTGATACCAATAACTCTACAAGAAATAAAGGACGGTACAATGAAAGACACAGAACTACGAAAGCTATATATGGACATACAATCGGGTACAGATGACCCTAATCGACTCCATGAATTCTCTCTGCAAAATGGATGCATTTTCTATGGCATTAGAGTTGTGGTTCCTCAGAAACCACAGTCTCAGTTATTAGAAGAATTACATACAGCCCATACAGGCATTGTAAAAATGAAAGCCTTAGCCAGAAGCTATATTTGGTGGAAGCATATTGATACAGACATTGAGAAAATGGTAAAAAAATGCAAAATATGCTGTTTGTTGCAGAAAAACCCTACCAAGGTACCAGTACATAATTGGGAATACCCGAAAGAACCATGGAACCGAATACACATAGATTATGCAGGACCGTTCCTGAACCACTACTTTCTTATCGTTGTGGATGCGTATACCAAGTGGTTAGAAGTAATACCAACAAATTCAATTACAACTACAGCAACAATAAATATTCTTAAGAAGATATACACTACTTTTGGTCTACCAATTACGCAAGTATCAGATAATGGTCGACAGTTCCGATCAGAAGAAATGCAGAGATTTCTGAAAGCAAATGGAATCCAGGCTAAATTTACAGCTCCATTTCACCCATCGACAAACGGCTAGGCAGAAAGATACGTTCAGACCGTAAAACGTAAATTAAGGGCAATGGAAAATGAAGGGGGTACGCTACAAGACAAGTTACATAAATTCCTAATGATGTACAGAAAAACACCAAACAGTGCTACGGGTTTGAGTCCAGCAGAAATGATGTTTAAAAGATTATATAGAACAAGGATAGACTTAGTTAAAAGGGGGACAGCAATAAGAATAGAAAATGATAATGACGACAAGATTGTTAACAAGGAATTCAAAAGAGGTGATAAGGTTCAAATAAGAATGTACGACAGCAACAAATGGAAATTCGGAAAGATTACAGAAAGAAAAGGTAAGCTTACACTATGAGGTAATGGTAGAAGAAAGATTACACCATAGACATATAGACCAAATAAGGAAGACATCATGCAGTGGTGATATACCCTACGTCTATCTACCTAGGCCAAGCTCGCCAAAAGAAACGATTACACCAATTCAACAAAATGTAGAGTCAAGTATACCCCTCAGCCCTGAAAGAGTAAATGATACACAGAACGTGCCAAGCCCGAGAAGAAGCCAAAGTTTCTTACCTGACTCAGAAAACATACCCATACATTTGGATGCTCAATCAGAAGCAGAATGTCGTGAGCCTCCTGCGGTGATGGAACCCACATTGCCATCGGAAATTGAAAATCCTCCTCCAGAGAGCGTGTTGCACCGTAGTACAAGGAATATAAGAGCTCCTGTGCGTTTAGACCTCTAGCCTTACCTTGAATTCATTGACGAGGGAGAGTGTTAGACCTCCATGCGTAGTATCTACTATAAGATATCTATGACTCGCATAACGTCAATACATGTTATGTCATATTTGAATAAAACCACAATTAGATTGCATTATAATTATTTAATGAGTATTTAGTAAATACACAACATAGGTAATTTTACTTGAACTGCTATGAAAAATTGAGTGAGGTTTCCCATCTCAACAGAAACGCACTGTCGCCGAAAATGACATACGCAATAAATATTGCCTTCGGTGCTCAGACCTGGAGCCAGGTAAGGTTAAATAAGAAGTAGACTGCCTCAATATAAACGCAATGCTATCAAAAACTGCGTTGGGTTTTCCAAGACACGATTCGAAGCATTGACTTTAACAGTCTTATCTGTACTACTAAACTCGTATCGTCCCCCAGTGCATTCGTTGCCGTGAGCGACGTCTCCAGCAATGGCCATCAATAGCCGAGTTCCTAATATCCGCCTCAAACTACTATGAATGCATTCCAAATCGCAATTACTCTAGAGAATTCCAAGATTTAGTACAGGTAATAAATAAAGTTTTCCAACTTGTATTTGGAAGTGAGTTCATATATCTAACGTGGATTCAGCGTTTATTATGTCGTTAGTTTACCAAGCAGCGTACGTGAATAGGTATTTCAACCTCATATAAGGAGGAGTTCACACTGGCGAGACACCGGACGCAGACTATAAATGTGATAAACGCCTTAACGCCCAGCCAGCTTATTGCTTACCGCGGCAACGGTAGCGGCTTGCGGTAAAAACATTTAGGCGATCCTTAGCACCTATTTTATAACTCAGTGAGCGGCAGTAAACAACGGCACCGCAGTAGCTGCATATCCCTGAGCTACAGGCTGAGGTGACATAAAAGTGTTTAAATGGTTCGGCTAGCGCTTTGGGTCATATATTTATTTATTTATTTAATCTTTATTGCACATAAAGAAAACTTATCGTACAAAAGGCGAACTTAATGCCATGAGGCATTCTCTACCAGTCAACCTTAGGGCCAAGCAGTAAGATTGTAGGCGGTGCTTCTAACTATACAGAAAACAAATTATATGACAGAAGCATAAAACTTTAAAAAGATGCGAAACTACATCCTTAATTCTTACACATAAACTACATAATTCTAATATACATAAAATACATAGATACATATATATACATACATACATACGACCATACATATATAAATACATATCCGAAGAATCTTGTTAGAGAAGATACTTAGAATTTCTTTGATCCACCAGCAAAGAAATCACGCACAGATTTTTTAAAAGCGTACTTGCTCGGTGCTTTTCTAATTTTAGGGGGAAGACTGATCCAGAGACGAGCTGCTCGAATGGTAAATGAATTGGACATGAAACCAGACCGATGAAGAGGGATGGAGAGAGACAGATTGCCCGAAGAGCGAAGTTGACGATCGCGAGAGACACCATAAAACTGAAGGTTTTAAGATACTCAGGGGCTTGCGAATCATTGAGTATTGAGTAGAGAGTACATAGCAAGCGGATATTTCGCCGCTGCCGAATGGAAAACCAACCAAGTTGCGCGCGAAACTCCGACACATGGTCGTATTTACGGAGGCAGAAAATAAATCTGATGCAATTATTAAGGAGTCGATCCAGTTTGTCAAGGTGCTCTTCATTCAAATCGGGATAGCACACATCAACATAGTCTATAATTGGCAATATCAACGCGTTAACTAACAAGGCCTTAGTTTTAATGGGCCAGAAGTGCCTGAGCTTGTTTAGTGAGTGAAGTGACCATGTGACCTTCCGACTGATCTCAGCAATTTGTGGTCTCCAGCTCAAGGTGCAGTCCAAGTGCACGCCTAAGTCTTTGATACTGACTAAAAGGAATGGGAATTCCGTTAAAGTCAAGCTTGACAAGTTGTTTGGAGCTTCCAATGACAATGGCCTGACACTTTGTAGGGTTAACAAATAAGCCGAACTTTTCGGACCACTGTTGTATGTGCGTGAGATCTCTGTTCAACTTGTCAATGGTGGTTAATATGTCTGTCACTTTGCACTGGTCGTAAAGTTGTAGATCATCCGCATACAGATGGTGAGCGCAGCGAATGTCAGGAGTTATAAAGTTAATAAAGATGGAAAAGAGAAGAGGAGAAAGGATACCTCCTTGAGGTACGCCAGTGACTAGGTCGCACCAGTCCGATAGGGACCGGTCGACACGCACCGCTTGCTGGCGGCCCTCATGGTAAGCATGGAACCAGTTGAGCGCTGACTGCGATACATTTAGATGCTTAAGCAAGGCAAGGAGAATGTCGTGGTCTACTGTATTAAACGCGTTATAAAAGTCAATTAATACCAGTACTGTGACCATCTGACTCTCCATGCCACGCCTAATATCGTCCGTCACTTTAATTAATGCAGTACAGGTGCTATGACCAGGTCGAAAACCGGACTGAACGGGGCTCAGTTAATATAGTAGCGATTTTGGCCGTTGCAATACAACCTATGAAGCTAGTGGTAAAGCTTCAAATAAATATTGTGTGGCGTGCAGCGATAAGAGTGGGTTCCTTATCCGGGGGGATAACAGATATATCCGGCAGTTAAAAAGCACTTATATGTCTCTTATAACTCTTAATCTTAGCCTGACCTGAGTAACCTGTTATAAATACTTTTAATACGGTTAATGTTAGTTGGGTGTCCCCGATTTGCAGTGGAGCGACTAGATTGCGAGCAGTCGCGCACATGGTTGGAAATGTATTGCCTAAACCAGGTGACAATTGCACCTTTGCCCATCTATTCGCAGACGATAATTGTCGATCCCATTTACTAGCATTTGCACTGAAAGTCACACGCAAAACAGCAAGGGCGAATGGCCCACCGGCTTAGCACAGTACAACCCAATAATTACAGCATGAATTTTATGATAAGACAATGAAAATTAATTTAGTAAGTAATGACAATGTAATGAAAAAAAAAATTAATAATAATTTAGTTAGATGTGACAATTTAGTTTTAAATAATGACATGTATTAAATGCTGACAATGTGTATCAGCAAGAATGTACGAGTAATAATAAGAAAAAAAAATGTTAGTTGGGCCATAAGTAGGGTTTGCAATCCGGATCAGAAATGTATGAAATTATCCGGATCCGGATCCAAGGATCCCATACATTTCAGATCCGTCGTGCGAACCCTAGCGAAGTTAGAACGAAAATTCGCAGCGCAGTATCCCGCTCTCACCTATGTCCATCATTGTTAATGTTAGAGTGAGATAATTATCATCATATATCGCCTACTCCTGAGCATAGGCCTCTCTTTGAGTACGCCACTTGTCCCAGTCCTGAGCCATTTATCATCCAGAATTGACCCACGATCTTCCGGATGTCGTCCACTTGTCGAGCCAACTGATGCCAATTCTTTCATCTGAACGTTGCCACCAATCCGTCAACGTTTTAGTCCACCTGCCGTCACCCTATCTGGCAACATAATACATATACCGGGTGTGGCCTGTAATAAGAGCAAAAATATAAAACGTAGATTCTACTCCTCAAACTAGACAATGTTTGTTCAACGGTTCATCGCTCATTAGCGATAAGACCGCCTGTTGTTACCTCTACCTAAATTTATCTAATTGTAAAATTTGTGCTTGTAACTGTATGAGGTGTGCAATAAAGAGTATTTATTATTATTATTATTAAGTAGTATTCATGGAACACCTTTTAAAGCTTCATGTTGATAGAACTTCTAAATAATAAAGAGAAAATAAAAAAGATGACTGTTTGTGATGTACTGTGTGTGTTTTTTTAATAAAAAAATATTTTTGACAATAACTTTATTGAGTCTGACGTATTTGTTTTTGTGTTCAGATTTGTGAAGACCGCCGAGGCTGCGTTTGGCGGTCACTTTGCGTTGACTTTGCTACTCTGTTCGGGTGTTATTTGTACCACCGGAGTGCAGTTCCTGTCGGTAAGGATTTCATTTTATAATATTTAAGTAAAGTATTAGTAGTTTATGTAATTGTTACGTAATAAGGTTCCTTACAATACGAGAGTGGTTTTATGAAACGAGCCACAGGCGAGTTTCATAAGAAGATCACACGAGTGTTTTAAGGCCAAATTACGTACAGATGCATACACTGCTTTACCTACACACATATTATAAATTCTGAATGCCATGTTCGGAAACCATTAGAATGACCGCCATTGCACCGCCATGGCCAACTCGATTGTGCCGGCGGTCGGGCGGGCGCGTGCCGGCGGTCGGGGAGGAGTGCAGATTTTCATTACGTTACTATAGGTAATGAATTTTCAATACGTTTTTACCACACTGTCACAGATAATACACTGATGTTACGTTACTGGTTGCAATAATAGTGGTAATTAAACATACGGTTTCCGAACGCGGAATACAGGATTTATGATATTGGTGTAGATAAAAACCTATATTCTTCAATTTAGGGACATTACAATGCATTTATTAACACCAGAAAAAAATGCCATCGGTATCATAACACCTATGACCCGAAAAGTATTATAACCGGTAAGACACTTGACGGGTCACAAACGACAATCGACAGCAAAATTAACTTCAGTTAACTTTCACTAACCAATAAAATTATAGCCAGGCAAATTAAATTTGTCAGTTAAAACTATACTCATACCTTGTTTTGATGCTCTAGCGTAAGAAAAATAGTATGATTTTCTCTCTCTATGCTCTATCTGAGTAACTCCCTGACCAAACTATACAGGGTGTCACAAAAATACTGGTAAACCGTTTAAGGGCTCAATTGGTATTGTATTGCGACTAAAAAAAAGTAGGAGAAAAAGTTTTTGGGCGCAAAAAAAATGTATGGAGTTACGTCGTCCCAGCCGGCCAACCCTCCGTACAAAACCATTTTATCTACACTCATATTGTAAGTTCTCTAAAACGTGTTCGAAAACGGTAGGCAATGGCTAGCATTACCACGACCGATTTTACTAGGATAAGCTTTTTATCTGTGGCAGTAACGTAATTTTAACTTTTCATGCTCAAATATTGATGTGCTATGAGTTTTGATAACATAATGTACACCTGCACCCTCCCGCGCATCCGCCGACAGCCCGACACGCGCCTCCCCGACACAATCGAGTTGGTCATGGCGGTGCAATGGCGGCCATTCTATGGTTTCCGAATACGGCATTTTGGATAAATAATATGAGTGTAGATAAAGCAGTCTATGCAACTGTACGTAATTAGGCCTTAAAACGTAACAGTTACATAAACTACTATTATATTTCGCGTGATTTTTTTTCTTACTTTTTCATAATTAGAAAACGATACCACAATTAAGCCCTTGAAACGATTCCCGGCATTTTTGTTACAGATTGTAGTATTTACAAAGCAGTTGTGATGTTTTTGTACGGGCCGCAAGTTTCTGTACTTACTAAGTGAATTACGTTACAAAACAAGATTGAAAAGCACTAATACATACTTAGGCATGCTTTTGAGAAACGGTCACACATTTCCAGTGATTTGATAATAGATTTTTTTGCAGATCGATTCACCATCCAAGGACATATTCGGCGTTATTTGGATATTGGCCTATTTGGCCATTTTTGTCGCGATTTTGTTTACCGACTGCTATTTTGGAAATTCCATTTACGTAAAGGTATTATTTCATGAAACCCTTTTTCCGTAGATTTTAAGTGTAGATTAAATAGTCAACAGTTAACCAGTTTAGTTGCCCATGAAGCTGAAGGCCCCATGAATCTCGATCAGGACATTTACGTAACCTATCTTTTACGAAAGTAACTGCCGTTTGGCCTGCCAGCAGTGCCAGCCACTGGTAAATATCAAATAACATTTCGTATATAACCTCCGAGAAAGTAAGTAAAAGTAGGTAAGTACTTTTAAGTTACGAAACGGGGTTTGAACCTGCGAGCTTTGTATTGAAAGTTGCGCGCCTTACCGCTAAGCTACCAAAGCTCATATATTACCAGTAAATAATTAATCTAATATCACTTTCAGAGCATAGAATTAGCAACGGTTGCCTACGGGAGCCCATGGTTAGACATGCCGCAAGACCTGAGGAAAAACCTGGTCCTCGTTATAGCCAGAGCTCAGAAACCTATGGTCGTTACTGCCTACAGTCTCGTTGACATATCGCTGCCTACATTTACAACGGTAACGACTGCATGAAGACTATGACGTTATGTCGACAATAATTATGTGTCATGATTTTGGTAAAGGTACTATTTGGAGGCTGCCGATTACGTCGTACAGATTCAAATATTGTATTTGAGCAATTAAAGCGTCAACGCAGATCTCCAAATGGCACTAGTACCAAAATAATGAAGTTTAGTGTATATGTGCTTTATAAAGTTAAGTGGTCTCAACATAATCCAGCGCGCTTGACAAGCAGCATAAAATTTAATAAAGCAACAATCTACAATTTCGTTGCGTACTCTTCATTGAACTAATTAAATATTGTTAGAAAGAGTAATTTGTAGCAGTATGAAATGCTTCCCAGTTGTTAATACTATATGGTCAAGCTTGTTAAAAATACGAGTAATGCAATGTTATAGTTTTAACAAATCGAAACACTAGGAGTGCTAGGCATGTATGGCGGGAGAGCAAGTGCCATATTTTAATTTTAAAATACACACATTAAAACACAATCTATCTCAAACATACCTAAATCCAACACATAACAACTGCTCAACCAATATTAAAGTTGTATTGGAATTGCATCGGCATAATTTTCAAGCAAATTATGATATTTTAGATTCAGATATTTAGGCGCTAGCTGTATTGCGTAGTTAATGCATTGGAGTTGTATTGAAGTTGGATCGTATCTACATGCGTTTTAAAGTTAGAATACGGCCCCAGTTCTACATTTATGTGTCACGTAGGTCAACAAGAAAATAGAGAAATTTTACAATCTAGAAAAAAAAAGTATTAAAAAGGTCAAGGTTTATACTTGAGTAAAACATGTAGTTTCCAGTAGTAAAACTACTTAAGAGGTTGAAAACAGCTGAATTCCCTCCCTATCTTTTTCTGTGCGTAACTGAGAAACACTTATGTTACGATTAGTATGGGAGCTCTTTGCAAATTTTGCAAAATGATGAAAAAAAAAACTACGCGTTAATAGAAAAATATAAAATAACGAAGCTTTTAGTATTATTGTGGTGGAATTGTGTCCTTAGTTACAGACGTATAAGTCAAGAAACTAAAGACATACAATTGTTTAAAGCAAATTTTAAGATGTAACTTTGGAATTATTTTCTATCGAGCCGATTTCGTCTAATCGTGTATCGGGTTTAACGAAGTTCTTCCAAATATAACCAATAATAACATATATTTTGTTTACTTTCTCAAAACAAGTGAGAGTGAGTTGAGTAAAGTCAATTTGAAGGTCATCATGTGTTGTCAGTCTCTAACTATGTCTATTTTTAACCGACTTCCAGATTTCAAAAGAGGAGGTTCTCAATTCGGCGAGTATGTTTTTTTTTTTTGTTTTTTTTTTTATGTTTGTTACTCCATAACTCCGTCATGTCTGAACCGATTTTGAAAATTCTTTTTTTTATTGTAAGTATATATATATAGATTGGTCCCGTTTTTGTCAAAACGCAGTTCTGATGATGGGATCCATGAGGAATCGAGGGAACTCCTCAAATCTTAAAGGCATACATATAGTGATTTTTATATTTTTATCAACAAATCCATCATTTTCATTCAAAACAGTGACATTTGATGAAGTAGAACTGCTGATAATGATCAGAACGGAACTCTTCAACAACGCATAGTTCACGTTTGGCGATTTGTCCTCTTCTCTGTGTTTGTTTAGCAAGTTTAATTGTCAGGACAAATTTTCGTCAAGCTCAAGTTCTGATGATGGGATCCATGAAGAATCGAGGGAACTCCTCAAATCTTAAGGGCTTACACATAGTGATTTTTGTATTTTTATCAACAAGTCAAGCATTTTCATTCAAAAGAGTGACATTTGATGAAGTGGAACTGCTGATGATGATCAGAACGGAACTCTTCAACGACGCATAGTTCACGTTTGGCGATTTGTCCCCTTCGCTGTGTTTGTTAAGCAAGTTAGATTGTCAGGACCAATTTTCGTCAAGCTCAAGTTCTGATGATGAGTTCCATGAGGAATCGAGGGAATTCCTCAAATCTTAAAAGCATACATAAAGTGACTTTTGTATTTTTATCAACAAATCAAGCATTTTCATTCAAAAGAGTGACATTTGATGAAGTGGAACTGCTGATGGTGATCAGAACGGAACTCTTCAACGACGCATAGTTCAGGTTTGGCGATTTGTCCTCTCCGCTGCGTTTGTTAAGCAAGTTATTTCATTGTATGGAATCTAAGTGCATCATCTACAATAATGCTTCACCGGCTACCCCCATGGAAGTCGGTTTTTTTTTCTTAAAAATTATGATGTATCTTAAACTATTCTTATGAATAAGGTCATAGGACATATAGTCAAAGGACAATAACCAATTGGAAATTAACCGTTTAGCCACATGCATGGTGCAACGGTATTTACTAAATTTACTTCTTCAATTAAGTAATAGTTATAATGTGCTTGACAAGCGCGCTTGTTTGTCTCGGGACCCCATTCTTCTGATTTCATAACACTAGTACCTCATTGTCACTATTTCAAAACCTACAAAAAATAGGTAAGTACCTAGTTTATAAATATATTTCGTAATATTTCAAAATAATTACACGAGTTCACTTATCATTTATTTATAGCTTCGTAATAAAGGTAATGAAATAGCCTCTTCTTCCAAAACTTTGAATCAGTAATTGGAATTCCCAAGTATTTTACAACTTCCAACAGAGCCTCCTAAGTAATGAATCCAGAACTTTTCAATTCTTTGTAATGAGATAATAAAGTGCAAAGTCTCTCGTATTGATCTATCGTGCCAAGTCAGCGGTATGATTTCGTTATCCAGGAATATGGGCAGAAGCACCGATATAATATGTGATTTAGATTAGTAGATACACCACTCTGTACCAAAACTCTTATCTTAAATCAATTTTCTACTAAGAAGAAACATTTGCAAGCGAAACGTCAATTTCATAATTGAAAGAAAAAAAAATCACCGTGTGTGCAAGATTCGAACTTGCGACCATTCGGAACACCGGTCCGATCGCTCTGATCTTAGCTATCGATGCTTTTGTGTATCATTGCTTACGTCAGAGGGAGATGTGTAGCGACATCTACCGTAAGTGTATATACACAGTTCGAATCTAGCTCGACGTGGTGAATTTTTCCATTTTCTTTCTATTATAAAATTAATCTTATCTTAGTTTTCATCAAGCAGTGGGTCTACCGCAATCGTCAAAAATTTAAATTTCGTTATCTCCCTCTCTATCGCTCATTCGTATTCGAGAGATAGTGATGGAAATAGACGATATGAACGAAGTGGTTGGCGGTTATAGGCCAGCAGTGAACGGTCTTTCGGTTTATATTATAACGTAGCCGCCGTCGGAAGGCTGCAAGCGTTCACGGTTCAAGGTCCAGCCAGGACCAGCGGGATCCAAACCTAGTGAACTTTAGTTTAAGTTTAACTTAGTTATATTTTTTCTAGTTTTATGTACGTAAACCGTTTATGCCGCGTATTATCAGCCACATAAAAATCTAATATACAATGGATCAATTGCACAAATGAAGTTATGTTGACCGATAAAGATTATAGATCAACATTCAATATTCCTGTTAGTGATTATGTACTTACAGGGCCTGACAGAGATAGATAAATTTGTTGGGCCCTAATAATTATATTTAACAATGAAAGTATTTTCTTTGTTAATTATAAATATTATTATTATCATATCATATATTGAATATCACTTCTAACGCCGTTGGTGTTGACTGTGTTAGCCGAAATATGATACTCCCTCTCCTTGATTTGTTTGTTCCTATTATCACCGGTATTCCGAATTTTTCCATTTCATCAAGTACTTTTCCCAGTCTGTGGAAGGATGCCAATATTATTCCTTTACCCAAAAAATCCAACCCCAGTTCCTTCTCTGACTATCGCCCCATCTCCATTCTTCCTTTCCTATCCAAAGTCCTCGAACGGCTAGTGCATCAGCAACTAACTTCCTTCCTGAATAGAAATGACCTCCTAAACCCATTTCAATCTGGTTTTCGTCCGGGCCACAGTACTACCTCGGCTCTTGTCAAGGTTACCGATGACATCCGTTTGGGTATGAATGACCAGAAGCTTACAGTTCTTGCACTTTTAGATTTCAGTAATGCCTTTAACACGGTCGATTTTGACATTTTGCTCGCGTTCTTACAGTCTCTTAACATATCGGCTGCAGCGATTGACTGGTTCCGCAGCTATTTGGTTGGTCGTCGGCAAAGAATAAAACTAGATTCTTCGTGTTCTTCCTGGTGCAGCACATCAGCTGGTGTTCCACAGGATGGTGTGCTGTCTCCTCTTTTATTTTCTAACTTCATTAATTCCATAACTCTTGATCTCTCCTCTTCGTATCACCTCTATGCCGACGACCTTCAAATATATTCGCAGGATATGCATAGCGATCTCAATTCAGTTATAGAAGCCACGAATCTTGATCTGCTCCGCATATCAAATTGGAGTCAAAATTACGGTTTAAAAGTAAACCCCCTAAAGTCACAGGTAATTGTGATGGGTAGCGCTAAACAAATCTCCAAAATTGACTTTCTCAGGCTCCCTCCGATAGTCTTCGATGGTATCCAAATTCCTTTTTCCAACCAAGTGAAAAATCATGGCGTAATCATGGATCGTTGTCTATCATGGGATTCATGGGTGCCTCAGGTGAGCAGGAAGATGTTTGCTGCCATAGGGTCTCTCAGACGGCTCCGGAATTTCCTGCCAATTGCTACTAAAATTGCGCTTGCTCAGTCGTTACTTCTCCCCATTCTTGATTATGCAAATATCTCCTATTTAGACCTAACCGAGGAGCAACTTAATAAGCTTGAGCGTATTCAAAATGCCTGCATTCGGTTCATTTTCGGATTACGCAAATTCGACCATGTTTCTAGTTTTCGTTCTCAACTCAAATGGCTCCCTATCCGTCACCGCCGTAACTCTCACATACTTTCTTTACTCTTTTCTATACTTTTTAACCCTGCAACTCCCCGCTACCTCAAAGAGCGTTTCTCTTATCTTAATTCTATTAGATCCTCTCAAAAATTGCTCCTAAAAGTGCCATCTTCATCTTCCAAATTTAATAATTGCTCATTTACGTTCCAGGCCGTTCGTTTGTGGAATTCTCTCCCTCTCAACATAAAACGCGCGCAATCTATTGGTAGCTTTAAATCGCAACTTAAAGAATACTATTTATCTCTTCCTTAGGTTTTTAAGTTGACACTGTTGTTTCTTACTGTGTGTATTATATATGTATATATGTACGTATATGTATGTTTTATTTTGTATTTATTTAAGTATGTATATTCATATGAATGTGCTGTGTTATCTATTTCGTCTCTTTTGTGTCTATGCACCACCTACTGCTTATTGTTTTTCTCTAGTCTCCACTACCCAAAGGTTGTCTGGAAGAAATCGCTCATTAGCGATAAGACCGCCTGTTGTTACCTCTACCTAAATTTATCTAATTGTAAAATTTGTGCTTGTAACTGTATGAGGTGTGCAATAAAGAGTATTTATTTATTTATTTATTATTAAGGACCTCGCTCTCCCACTACTACTGTAGTCCACCCGTCTCTATTTAATTGATAAAGTCAGAAAAGCATGGATAGACGCTAGATCTCACGCGCAAGACATGCGCGTGAGATACTGTCGCGTCACTCTTGTGCTAACCGTGCAGAGAAGAAATGCCTATCTATATCCAGCGACATGTAGCCATACAATAAAAAAATTATTAAAGTCTAAATAATCATGGTGGAGCACTAACCGCCAGAAATAAACAACGCCTTTTAAAATTGGCTAGTAGTAAACCTTTTTTGTTTCATCGTACCATATCTACTGCAACATGTAATCTGTGCCATAGACACAGTGGTTGGTTGTGTAAGCTCATATTAATTTGTATAGGGTTGTATTACATGGTACGTTGAACCTGTATAGGCAATTCTGAAAACGCGGTCTTAGTCCCTTTATTCTCGTTAACTTAGTGTATCTAGGAGCAAATGCTCGCAAGACTTCAAAGGAGGCTCTGGATTTCAATTAAATTTTTGTTAGAATATTCAAGGCCAAGTTAAGAAAGAAACTGTACACCCTACAGAATTCTAAAGAGGCGGCAACGCGTAAGTGACACCGTCTTATCTTAGTATATATAAAAAAGGGCTAGACCTATTGGAAGGGCCTATTGGACCCGGGGTATGTCCTTCTGGACCCGGGGTATGTCCTTAAACTACGTCCGGACTTGGGTATGTCCTTAAACTATGCCAAAAAGAGAGGTATGGGCACTGCGAATGGCATCTCGCTTAGTGTGGTAGGGCACGTTCAGTGAATGTCATCTCGCTCAAATCTGGAGCAGAGCCCGACTGGGGAAGTACCTCCACCTTACAGAAAACCACAGCCAAATAGCACTAGACCCTACTCATAGTGTTGTGTTCCTGCTGGTGAGTAAGGTTGCCAAAGAGCTCAAAGAGGACCCAGTGTGTTGACGATGAGGGACCCTCTTGTTCCTTTAGCCGTCAACACAGTGAATCCTTCTTTTTGTAAAGGGTCGGCAACGCGCATGTGACTCCTGTGGAGTTACAGGCGTCCATAGGTTACGGTAGCTGCTTACCATCAGGTAGGCCGTATGCTTGTTTGCCACCGTCGTGGAAAAAAAAAAAAAAAAAAAAAAAAAAAAAAAAAAAAAAAAAAAAAAAAAGACATACTACACAGATAGTTAAACAAGAGCTGTAAAACGGAATTATTATAAACAAAAATCCATGTATTTAAATTATGCATAAACATTATATCGAATTATAATTACGATTAACAATTTGATATTTCAATAACAATCAAAATCACCATCACCAACGCGACGTCACCGTCGCGGATCCGTCTTACTTAACACTCTTAAACAGGTAATTAAAAATGGAGATTATACTCTCCGAAACATGTCGCGCTAAATGTGATCTTAATATGTGAGTTTAAAGGTTTTTTTTCTACTCGTCAACTATAATGCTTGAATTGGAACGATGTAGACCGAACTACTAGCGCATACTTTTCGATGTAGCTTTTATGGTCGCACATTTTAGCATCGTGGACTATGCTGAAATTAGTTTTTCATACAATATCATAGCACGATCGGGGAGAACTACGTTGTCCTCCTCCCCGACCGCCAGTACAATCCACCGGGAGATTAAAGTTACTAAATTGTATGGAGGGAGCAGATAGTAATGCATTCGTCGAACTTAATTCTTACCGGCTTGCCTATTTTGAGCACTCGTAGAAAAAGTATTGTATACAATAATGACATAATTAAGCTTTTCAATCTGGTACAGTCGAGGACAAAGAGATGTATACACTTTTGGACCTTATTGCGTTGTAATAAGGTCCAAAAGTGTATACATCTCTTTGTCCTCGACTGTACCTTACTTAGGCCAATGATGGCACAATTGTATAAAATACTATTGCTGTTGATACAATGTAATTGCATAATTAATTTAATAATATTCTTATTCATTACAGGTAATGAATTGGACGTACAAAGCTTTCGCCGTCATGAATGGAATGACGTAATGAAATCGTCGGTTTAACGTCACTTCTTTTTGGGAAAACTCTTGCACCACCGAAATTATTAAAAAATATACTTATAGACCAGCTATAGGGCGATTAAAAGTATAAGTAAAACTTAGGAAAAATACCCAACTATTTCACCATTTTCTTAATACTGTTTTTTTTTAGACTCCATTAACTCTCTATACCTTACACCATAGCGGGTGCTGTCTCTGCGTGCATCCCATGACACAAGCAGGGGCAGCATCCGCTAAGTCGAAAGGGCCTCTGCGTGTTGGCTTCGGCTCCACATACGCCTCCCAAAGGTCCGGAACACCATTGTTCAGTGGTCGGGAAAGACATACAAACATAATAATATAAACTTTCTTCCGGACTAGTATCGTTTGATAGTTACAGACTTATTTACTAGTGTTAAAACCGGAACTGTTTTTTTTTCACGTAACGACTGAGCATGGATAAACTTGAATTTGCTTATTTTACTTAATTTGTAGAAAAAGAAAGCAACGAAAACAACGAAACAAAAAAAAGAACAACGAAACGAAAGAAAAGTAACGAAAAAGCAGCTAAACTTTTTATTCAATATTTTTGCTGTCCCATACTTTCCTTACCGCGGTTGTTACCCGATTCCAGCGTTGTCCAACTTTTTATAGGAAATTTGTTACACACCGAGGCCGCCTAACGGGTTCCATGTACTCCCTGTGTGAATGACAAAGGATTAGGTAACATGATATCGTTGACTAGTAACACAATATAAAACTTATTTCAAATCACGACCGTTCCTCAAACAATGCGTTAACTTACGACGTCTGTAAACGTCCTTGGTGTTGAGAAGAAAGAAGAAATAATTGTGCAACAGAAATTACACCAAGCGCTAAAGAACAAAGGAAACTGTAGAATGAAAAAAGCACATTAAATAGGAAAAATCCAGCATAATAAAATAACTATGAAAACTGAAATGTAAATGCATCAACTAATTACGCACATAGAATCTGTGGAAAACATGCACTTTGGATTAAAATGTTTGTGAGAGAAAATATACTTATGAAAGCGTTCTGAGTCTCTTCAAAGACCTATCAAAGAGACACAGAGATGCCATAGGAGACCGAAGAGCTGGCAGCTATTAACTACGAATAACGAAGCTCAACGATTATTCGTTTAGCAATTCAGAGAGGAAATTTTAGATATATTTTAGTTTTAGTAAAATTTTATTCTTAGAGTTAATTATTTAGATTTATTTCAGATTTAGTTAGTTTCATTTGTTATAATTTTAAGTCAGCACTAAATAAATGTTTTCTTTACCTTGTAAAATGTATGTACAATTTGAAAAATTATGAGTATCGTGAATCCGTCCAATTTTGCTCTATGAAATGGAACTATGCAACGAATGAAATACAGTTAGTTAACTTGAATACAATGTTAACTATAAAGCTTTCGTGAGACTCTAACATATTAAAAATATTTATAACAGGTTACTCACGTAATTTAAGTAGATTTTTGCTCGACATGTTGCGATCAATTTACGATTATCACTTTCACGAGCGGCCTCCCGCGACAAACATGTCGAGCAATTTATAAATATTTTAAATGCAATTTCTCGCATAATCCGCTATTTTATATCAATCCTCTACAAATGAGACCCCGCAGGACCGTCCCGCATGATACGCTTTCCGCTTAAGACGCGCTTTGGCTGGATAGGTCCCTTCAAAATATTCTTAACTGGGTTTTACTGTACCTATCTTAATAGAAACTATTCTACACTCGGTGACAATAAATGATGGTCACCTTTTATTTCTATACAAAGTGACCTGTTTTGTCCTATTGTCCTTACTTTCTTAAATATGAACTCTAGTAAATAAAGAAAGTACGATGAGATGAGTACCTACTCGTTGTAAATATTGTAAATAGTTAATTCTAGATATTAAGTAGGTACGTATATTTAATATTGTACTCCTGAAAGGCAAAATTATTGTGATTCTACAAAATTCCTACTATTGTGTGACCACTACGTATACCTATAATTTAGCAATATAGGTTTTATTGATTGATTGATCTCGAATGTAATTATAGTTATAGTGGTAATT
Source organism: Pammene aurita (assembly GCA_947086415.1). NCBI lineage: Eukaryota > Metazoa > Arthropoda > Insecta > Lepidoptera > Tortricidae > Pammene > Pammene aurita. Next base: position 24,372,235 of record OX352305.1, on the reverse strand, counting down.
TTTTAATATGTCGGAATCTTACTAGAGATTTCATGCTGTACCCTTATAATTATTTAGTTTAGTGCATTATTTTCCTCAAGAGCAAAAATGGATGGTTTCTCGGAACTTACCAACTTTATTTTACCATTTCGATCTTACTCAACTGACTCACTTTTTTTCCTTGGAAGCTATCTAGCATTTCTTCGAAGCGGGCGGGAACGCAGAAGTAGATCATGTATATTCTGTATTTTTAACCGACTTCAGCATTTCAAAGACGGATCCGAGGTTCTCAATTCGTCGGGATCTTTGTTTTTGCTTTTTTTTCTTTTTTATGTATGTTTACCGATTATTCGGAGACGGCTGCACCGATTTGGAAAATTATTATTTTGTTTCAAAGAGTATACTTTACAGTTGGTCCCATTGTCATTGATGGGATCCTAAAGAAATCGAGGGAACTCTTCAAATATTACAGATACACCTATAATGATTTGAGTATTTTTTACTGTAACTTGGGCATCTTCTTTCTGAAAAGTGGAGGCTAAGTGTCAGTTCTTTATTGTTTAAAATGATTGTAATAAAGACACGACCATCTTAGTTTATGTCGGTTAATATCCAGTGCCGTTAGTCTTATCAGCAGAAAATACGCCAGGGTCTGTTCCCGTCCAGATCAATACCGTTATAACAGAAATCACGAGGCATCCATTAGTGACAATTAATGTTTGCTGCAATCAGAGGCGAGCTGCGACCGGACAATAGAAGTGTTTAAGCAGCGCCTGAACTTGGTATTTATATTGCTAATTTACAGGATTATATGTATCTTGAAGCAAATCAAATTATTTTGTCACATATTTTTTGATTTGCAATTTTTAAGTAGTTACACTACTATATATAAACTAAAAATAGATGTCATATACTTCAGAAAAAGTGACCAAACCCTCCGGTGTCCGAGGCCAGATTTGAACTGGCGTCTTCAGCTTTCGCGGCTGACGTCCTGACCACTAGACCACCCGGTCACGGCGGAACTTGACAAATTTTCTCATGTATATGCAATCTCTGAATTTGAAACGGCTAGGCGCCGTTGACCATACGCTAAGGGCATGCGCAGTACGTGCTTGCACCTCCTATCCTACTAGGACCTATCAGGACGTCAGCCGCGAAAGCTGAAGACGCCAGTTCAAATCTGGCCTCGGACACCGGAGGGTTTGGTCACTTTTTCTGAAGTATATGACATTTATTTTCAGGATTATATGTGTCAAAAAATAATTAGACTTTCAAACTCTAGATAGTTTATTATTTATATGGATGGCTTGGCCATTTCTATTGACCTTACACTAGGTCGTTCGCCTTTGGTCGTTGCCTGGCAACCCGTACAGCCAAATCCGTGTACCGTCAATTTTGCCTGGCTTGAAAAACAGTGATTATCTATCCCTACCGAATAGATATTTGATTCCTCATAATGGCCGCCTTTCTCCCATCTCAGGAATCACTACATACGAGAAGGGTTGCTACTTATATATCCGGAAACAAAAAAACAAACAAACGTACACGGCTGAAAATGGTTTTATTGTTTTTCAAAGTATTCCCCTTGATGATCTATGCACTTTTGCATTCGCGTGAACCAATTTTTAAAGCACTTCTGCCACTCCGCCTGAGGTACCTCCATAACGTGTTGTTTGAATGCGTCGACAGCATCTTCAGCGGTCGAAAATCGTTGACCGCGTAATTTATTCTTTATATTTGGAAATAAATAAAAATCGTTGGGTGCCAAGTCAGGGCTGTACGGCGGATGACCCGTTAATTCTACATTTTGACCCTCCAAAAATAGAGTTGTTTCGCGTGACGTATGACAGCTGGCATTGTCATGATAAAGAATGATTCTTCGTCGCTGGTTAGTTTTACGAATTTGTTCAAATACTTCCGGTAAGCAAATGGTCGTGTACCACTCTGAATTAACCGTTCTATGGTTTTCTAGTGGCACTGTAGCTACATGGCCATTAATACCGAAGAAGCAGGCCACCATTTGTTCCAATGTACTTTTTGCACGAGTAACTTTCGTAGGGTTCGGCTCATTTTGAAACACCCATACCGTTGATTGTTGCTTCGTTTCGGGATCGTATGCATAGATCCAGGATTCGTCACCTGTATAGATGTTATAAACGGCTTTTGAGTCACCACGGTTATATTTTTTTAACATTTTATTGCACCATTCGACGCGAGCATCTTTTTGCTCTTTTGTTAAGTTGTGGGGTATCCAACGCGAACAAATTTTTTTTACAGCCAAATAATTATGTAATATGCTATTAATGCTGGTCATAGAAATACCCAGAGTCGCCTCTATCTCGCGGTACGTAACATGTCGGTCGTCCATTATAAGTTTTCGCACAGCCTCGATATTTTGTTGTACAACGACCGATTTCGGGCGACGTGCCTTAACTTCGTCCGTAAGCATACTACGTCCACGATTGAACTCACTAAACCAGTGATACACAGTAGTTTTAGATGGGGCTTCATCACCAAAAGTTGAAGTTAGTTGATCTATGCACTGTTGTTGCGTTAAACCACGCCGAAAATCATAATAAATCATAGCACGAATATTTTCACGAGTGAGTTCCATTCTTGCTGCGAGATGACATTTAAAACCCGTCAAAAACAAAACACGAGCGTTAATAAGAAAGAAAAAATATACCGGCCAGTACTTAAAAAAGTTCAAATTTTACCATGGAGGTCAAATATGCTATTTAAGAAGATTGTAATCCCAGTTTCCGGATATATAAATAGCAGCCTATGTATAGCAATCGTGAGTTCTTATACGAGTTCATCTTATTACTTTTTAGGGTTCCGTAGTCAACTAGGAACCCTTATAGTTTCGCCATGTCTGTCCGTCCGTCCGTCCGTCCGTCCGCGGATAATCTCAGTGACCGTTAGCACTAGAAAGCTGAAATTTGTTACTAATATCAATCACGCCGACAAAGTGGTAAAATAAAAAGTGGAAAAAAATGTTTATTAGGGTACCTCCCCTCCCAAGTAACACAGGAAGCATTAAAACATATGAATAGTTAACTTATTTCGAACTTAAGGACCGTATAAACTCTTATATACGTTCACCGAGCAACTTGTCACATTATATGATGCTTTGAGCTGTATAACGGTTGTATAATGGCATATCTAAATGCTTTTGTAAAGCCTTTAGCTTTAGTGCAGCAAACCACAACGCAACTGTACAGCTTTCGACTGTTTAAAAGCACTTAAGTGCTTTAGGTTCTACAATAGCATTATATAATGCTTTAAGCTGTATAACGGTTGTATAATGGCATGTAAAAATGCTTTTTTAAAGCCTTTAGTTTTAGTGCAGCGAACCAAAATGCAACTGTACAGCTGAATGCTGTACAGTTGCGTTTTGGTTTGCTACACTAATGCTTCGGTGTGGTTTAGTGCCTTAGGTTCTACAATAGCATAAATAAATGCTTAATGCTGTTTATGAGCATGAATATTAGCCATTATAATGCCACGTAAATCCGGTATATAGCTTTCAGCTGTTTTTAGTGCTTTAGGTTCTACAATAGCATTTTATGATGCTTTACGCTGTATAACGGTTGTATAATGGCATATGTAAATGCTTTTGTTTAGCCATTAGTTTTAGTGCAGCGAACAACATGCAACTGTACACTTGCGTTTTGGTTTGCTACACTAATGCTTCGGTTTGGTTTAGTGCCTTAGGTTCTACAATAGCATAAATAAATGCTTAATGCTGTTTAAGAGCATGACTATTAGCCATTATAATGCCACGTAAATTCGCTATACAGCTTTCAGCTATTTTTAATGCCTTAGGGTGTACAATAGCATTTATAAGTAGGTAATACGTTCCTAATGCAGTATAATAGCAATAATATAAACCATTATAAAGCCAAGTAATTCACTATAAGGGGCTGTTCATAAATTACGTCATTTCATGGTAGCATGACGTAGGAGGGGGGCGGTCATTCCGAAGATCACATCATCAATGTGTAAAAAAAGGAATGAAAGTAGTGTTTCTATAAACTTTTAATGCTATAAAATATTATCTACCAAATAGTTTTTTATTTTACAATTAAGCTTAAAACGCATTTTTTTTACTGACGTCACTTTATTTGGCAGGGGGAGGGTTGGATGATTTTAGGGGGGGGGGGGTAAAAATCATCAAAATTGATGACGTAATTTATGAACAGCCCCTATACAGCTTTTAACGGTTTTAGTGCCTTAGGTTCTACAATAGCATAAATAAATGCTTAATATTGTTTAATAACATAATTATTCACGTGTAATGCTGTAGGCATAAATAAGGCATTTTTTAAGGGTCACTGAGCTGCTATTGGACTAAGAGCTAGCCACGTCAGATATGACACAATAATGAGAGCAACAAAACCCGTCTGGTTAGATTGCTATACTATTCTTATTGCTAGGTCCTGGCATCTGGCAGCTTTTAATGGGTGGAGGTCACAGTGACAGACTAGCAAAATGTTTTAATTGGAAAATTGTAATACCAAACTAGGTAAAAATAGCCGAAGAAGTCTGGCGCCAACGACCTTAGATCTGATTCCCTTAGTTTTCTAATGATTTATATAGCTTATCATGTTATCAGTAACGGCTTTAAACAATATAGTATTCTATATTTACTTCAATATTCATTGTCTTCGAGATATTTGACATCAAAGTCGAACCGGTTTAGGCTAAAAAAATGGTTTTATGGTCATAAATTTTGTTTTAATTAGTTAAAATTAAAATCTCTCTACAGTTTTTAGAGACATCAAAGAGGAACTCTAATATGTAGATTACGTATATGTAAGATTCTTTACACCATTCGAATATCGATAAAAGTGTTTTTTTAGACCATATTTTAAAAATATCATAAAAAAACAACGGCTCATTTATTTCAAGATCCGGCTCTACAGAATGGAGATAAAAGATTCAAAAACCGATAGTCGTTTGCCTTATAATTCTATATATAGTGAATATGTTGGAATATCGACTCAAAACTGGTCAAAAATCAATAAAAAAAAACGTTAGACCAAAAAATATTGTGTATTATTACCATACATCGGGGTTTTCGGTGCGGGAATGTTTGACATTAGCCAAAGAGTAGGCATTAACTTAAAAAACAGAATGTACTCTAGCACGTTTCTACCTAATGAATAATTGATCGAAAAAATCATAGGTATATACAATTTATATGTAATAGCTGACTATTATGTATATATGTTGTAGGTACATACATATACCTATGATTTTTTCAAGTATTTTTTTTTATTAATTCATGTAATGACTGATCATTGTCAACCTCTTCAGTTAATCAAATAGTTCATAAATATCGGACGTCAAGATTAATATTTGACACTTATTATACCGTGTTTGTCTTAGGTAGATCTAGTTAATAAATTTCGGATATGCAATTGCATTTTTAAAATACTAAGTATATAATAGTCAATACAAACATGCCTCTAAGAAAAAAAGCTCGTATCATAGTGTGTAAGCTATTCACAGAGAGGTAGGTAGATTCATTAGGCATAATATGATATTTTCTCAGACTAACTCTCAACCTATCTGTTTATCTCTACTCTTTCTCAAATCGTTCCCGCACCGAAAACCCCGATGTATGATTATTACGGAAACAAAAACAGTAGGCGACAAACTATGAACTATATTTTATTATACATCGTTTGGCACTACTTTCTCCCAACATAAACTTTTGTATAATTTCTCTTAATGTTGTATAGTATTTGTATAGTTTCTCATAATATTGCATCAAACCCAGATCTTTAGGATTTATTTTCTTGAAATGGTTTGCATTATTTGACCTCCACCACTTTAAAGCTGCCAGATGTCCTGATCTAGAAATAAGCATAGTATACCAAACTGACTAGAGGGGTTTGGTTGCTCTCATTATTGTGTCATATCCGACGTGGCTAGCTCTCCGTCTATATAGACCAACGCCATTTTGTAAATAAGTTATAACCTAAAAATAAAATCATGCGGACCTATTTATACAAGGAAAATACCTATATAATAATGAAATTACTTAATTTAAGACTGCTCAACCAACACTATTATGTTAATAATGCAAAACTCGTTCTATACGAGGATTACACAATTGTTTTGTTTATTTGACGCATATCTTTTTATAATATTTTATAGCAAAACCACAATAAATCAAAGGCGCGTGAAAATTTTCAATGAAACTTATATACACATTTACAGTAAACTACATTGCGCAGTAATATTTGAAGGATATAATAACGTAAAAGAGTCAAAAACTTTTATAAATTTTGTTAGGATGCAAACAAATATGACGTGTCACTCATTTAGTTTTTTGTACCGTCTTCGTCCATTTTATATTGCGAGACAAAGTAGTTAAATCACAACGTTCATTGTATTATATTATAACATTTGTTCCGTCGGTGTTAGAGACGTTTTTGCATTGACGTAAGGTTTATTTTACTATACTCTTATGCTAGTATAATGCTCTTGTATTGCGATTGGCAAGTTAATCGAGAGTACTTATGCTTCTTTACTGCGATTAGCAAGTTTTTTGGCCGTATTAATGCTTCTTTAATGCAGTTGGCAACTTAATAGAGCGTACTAATGGTTCTTTAATGCGATTGGCACTTTCCATGACAACGATCTTGCTAATAGCGCAGACATATTGCGCCTGTAATGCTATTAAATGACCTGTATAGGATCTCAAGCTGGGTAATTCGTGCCCATTTAAGACCTATATCAGCACTATATACGTTTATAATGCTACTATAAAACGAACTGAAAATGCTAAAAGCATACAGATATGCTGTAAGACGGCCGTTATACTGCTTTGATGTGTTACTTGGGCTATACGTAAAGTGGGGAGTGATTTTTTTTTCGATTCAACCCTAACGTGTGATATATTTTTGGATAGGTATTTAAAAATGAATAGGGGTTTAGTAAAATCATTTTTTGATAATGTAAATATTTTCGGAAATAATCGCTCCAGAAGTTAAAAAAAATGTGTGTGTCCCCCCTTCTAACTTTTGAACCATAAGTTTTAAAAATATGAAAAAAATCTCAAATGTAGAACTTTATAAACACTTTCTAGGAAAATTATTTTGAACTTGATACGTTGAATAGTTTTTGAAATAAAAATTACAAAATAATTTCTGAACTAAGTTTGTAATTTAACCGTATAAGCAGTATTTATTGTACCTGTCATTTCTACAAAATCATAATGAAATGACGTGCTTTCAAATAACTAAAAAAGGTGACAATCGGTTCACGCAGTAAAGAATTATCCCATAAAAATCATCTTCCATACTTTAAGCTCGCGCGCAATAGTTTACTTAATTTGCCGATAGATGTCGCTGTACGTGGAACGCATATGAGCATATCCTACATGGCGGTGTTATTTTAACTCTCAAGTGGGGACACTAACTGTGACGGACGGAAAACTACGGAACCCTACACTGAACGTGGCCCGACACGCTCTTGGCCGGTTTTAGTATCTTCTTTCATCCTTTTACCCACTGCTGGGATGGGATGGTACAGCGCTCAAATTGAATTCTCCCATTGAATCCGGTCCTGAGCCTGGGCGGTGGTCTCTTGCTCCACGGTACGGTGCCAAGTAGATTTGGGGCGGCCCTTTTGCCATGTGCCGGGCATCTTTCAAGTCAGGGTAATTTTGGCTAAGCGGGTTTCAGGTTTCCTAAGGACATCCCAATCAAATGCCATTTCCGTGATTAGATCTTCTTGTGAATGAATGTTTTCCCGGTGATTCCCCATAGATGAACGTTTGTGATCCAGTTATGCAAAAAGTTTTTTTTTATACCACGACGGTGGCAAACAAGCATACGGCCCGCCTGATGGTAAGCAGATACCATAGCGTATGGACGCCTGCAATTCCAGAGATGTCACATGCGCGTTGCCGACCCTTTACAAAAAGGAGGAAGAAGAAAGGATCCGTCATCGTCAACACACTGGGTCCTCCTTGAGCTCTTTAAGATGCTTTAGATACTTTAGGTAGCGTTGCTATTACTTATACACGTGTTTATTACAGACAGAGACGAGGTATTTCAATTGTTATTTTGGCTATGACGGAGCCCCAATTAATCAGATGCTGTACACAGCTCATGTTTTGCAAATGTCTAATGTTACATTCTGGGCGGTTTCGGCATTTGCAGAATAACTTGAACTGTCAAAAATGAAGACAAAAAATACAGAAATTGAGGCTTATCCAATTGAGAATCGTTTACGCACAACGCCAATCGAAAGTCACATGAATAATGTATAGAAATCTGTCATTCCGTTATATTTTTATATGGCATGTATTTAACCAAGCTGCTAAATAATTGAATTTGGGTAGCTATAAAAAATAAAAATGGGTACCAAAATTATTAGCTTGGCGACTAATTTGGGGCCGTACATTATCTCAATATGGGCTGTTTTTTAATGTCTTAATAGCCATTGTTTAACTATAGGTAGGTATCAAATAATTATATTGAAAACTGAATTTATAACTGGGAAGCATTTTAAGAAGCCTTTTTTTAATAATATGATGCCGCATGTTTGACGCTTACAAAAAAATATTGTCGCTAAAATATTCACGGCCAATTTATATTATTATATGCCTAAAAAAAGTTGCCGATTCATGTTTTAGATACCCGGATTTTTTTTATATTTACGGGTCGCTTTTCGATGAAGGAAAACATCGAAACATCGTGAGAAAACCTCAGAATGTATTTTATGATGAAATAGAATGAATTTGGATAGACGACTTTTGCTACCGACTGGCTCCAGCTTTAGGTATTTAGTCATTTATTTTTTCAGGGCATCAGCTGACGGTTTTTACACTGCGATACAGCTCGCTGACTTTTAAAAGTTTATCTCACTCTCTTTATAATGGAATATAAACTATGAATTGACTTTCAATCAGGACGCGAAGATAAATTTATTTTTGTTTTATATGTATTTGGGTGGCTGGCTGAACTATACCAGTTATCGAACGGGACGCGATGACCATACATACATACAAACGGATCTATTTTGCGCATGTGCTCGCCAGGTCGTATCGCATATTTCTGTTGACTTATGCGTTATGTGCACAGCTGACATAAACAGCCAAATGTCAGCCCAGCCATACGCGTCCGTATGGGCCACTAGATTTTGCTGAATTACCGTCCTCTATTAATACATAAAGTATGTAGGTACATTCGGAACAAATCTTACTATGAGACAAAATTTGAAATTGCGATTAAAAATTTGTATCTCTATCTGATATCTATCTGATAGTGATTAATCTGAAGCTTTGTACACTTCCGGAATGCTGTCGGAAGGTGACAGTAATTAAAACTGCACAAAGTTAGTAATCTTTTAAAATATTTAAGAGTACCTAATTGATAAACGCGTAAAGAACAGCCAGAAACAAAAATGTGTTCCAAAAGCATTTTTACTTGTTTTTCTTGATGTTGGTATTGATCCCGGACCTAGGTATTAAGAGTTGTAATTTGATGTATACCGAATCTATAACTATTTTCGTCTCGCAGTGTTAGCTGCTGGAAACTTCTATTACAAAATCACGTTCCTATTACAGCCTGGTTAACTTTAAACAGTAAATAATAACTGGCTATATTTCACTCCGTATTGTGACGGGCCGCCCGCAAATTGAATTGTGGCGTGGCGTGGCGTAGCGTGGCGTACCGTGGCGTAACACGGCGTGGCGTCACACGTCCGGCGCTGTCGCCGCCCGACAGTTTTCGACTGGGTAATTTGTAGTTGCACTTTTAGATGACATTGCGAACAATACAGTTTGGTGGTGAAATGTATTTTCTATTGAATGTATGTGGAATGAAATTCGATGAATATACATACATAGGTAATTGATCAGCAACGCGTATGACACCTGACTTCAAATCGGCTATAAGTATACAGTGTTTGCTTACAACTAGATCAGCCATGCGATTGTTTGCCACCATTGTGATGTTTGTCATGTATGTAACGTTTCAATGACAAAAATAGAGGCAAATTCATTTCATGACTGAAAAAGAAGATGCCGAATCATGTCCCAGTGGCCCAGTGGGCATATTCTTACCGAGGCCCAGTCAAGTATTTTAAACGAATACAGGATTACACAATATTGAAAGCAGGTCACTCACGTAATCTCGGTTGTATTTTGCTCGTCATGTTTCGATCAACTTACGGTGATCTTTTCTGGAGCATCCAAAGCAAGGCGAACACTCCAAATTTGAACCAAATTTCGAAAGTAAAAAAAAATGTACACTGGAAGGAAGGGGGTTGCGGTTGATAAAGACGAAATTTTTGCTAGAACCTTAATAATTTCATTTTGCATTTGCATGTAAAGTGAATACCAAGTAGGTATGCTTAAATGTGAAACAGGACTAAGATAAAAATGCCCCTGGCGTTTGTCTTCGTCTGTCGCTTCCGCATCACGTTTCCTCACGTCGCCATTTTTACCTGTTTAATATAAAAATGAAAAAGAGAGTAAAATATTTTGCGTCATACGGTAATAGGTTATATTCAGTCACAAAATTTAAGTCAATTACATAATGTAGGTACATGAGGTATTTATATTTACGTAGTTATGTAGCTTTAAACAGAGGCCTGAAACGGCCCGTGTAGAACAAGGAACAGATCCGGAACACGGCATCCATTAGGCCACATTTCCGTTAGACCAGGGCCCCTATTCGAGATGCCAAACTGTAAGACGTTGCTCTCACAGTTGTCTCACTAGGTGATAGAGTGATACACCTAACTGTCAAGCTGTCAGTAGGTCTCGCTAGAGTGTTTTGTCTATGGCTATGGCCACCATTTTAGATATGTTGACAGGACGTAGGGAATCCCATGGCAGAGAGTTTGGTGTTTTTTTTAGTAGGTATACGTAGGTATCGAACCATGGATGTATAAGAAGTGGATCTCATTCTTCGGTCACAAAGTGAGGCCGACAGAGAAGCTTATCTAAGGGAGTGTCTCGTTTTGACTAAGGAGGTAATGACGTCAGCAGACAATCAAAATGTGAATATGTGTCAAATGTGACAATTTTGTAACGAGTGCGAGTGAGGTACCGCGCTCTCTATCGGACCGTTTTTAGTACTTTTAAGGGTTCCGTAGCCAAAATGGCATAAACGGTACCCTTAGGGTTTCCCCAAATCTATGGACGCGAGTTCGGCAAAATCCGGTGGAAAAAAGCTTTATGTCCACGCAATAAGAGCTAACAAGCCACGTTTCGGCTCGGATCGGCTCGGCCGACGCCTGCCGACGCGTCGACGTCGTTTTCGCTCTTATTGCGTAGACATAAAGCTTTTTTCCACCGGATTTTGCCGAACTCGCGTCGATAGATTTGGGGAAACCCTAATAGTTTCGTCATGTCCGTCTGTCTGTCCGTCAGTCCGTCTGTCCGTATGTCACAGCCATTTTACTCGGAAACTATAAGACGAATAAAATAAAATTTAGACATAAGTTGTATTTTTCATGCCGCTATTTAATTATAGTCTGGCAAACCATTTTTTCAGTAGAAAAGCGCGGCAAATTCAAAATACGTACATGTGCCGACCCTTTGTGATGAGACACCGTGTTCGTGACGAACATTTCAATTCACATATCTTTTACATTGAATTTGTTTCTAGTGCATTTCACTCTCTCGTCTTAAGCGCGAGTGAGATAGAACTCCTGCAACGTTCTACATTGAATTTAAATTCGTTTTATGGCATATGTCAATTGCCTCAACCAGATTATTTGTTACAGTTGATGACAGATCAGACGAAATATATCCGTCTCCTTTTTACACACCGTGAATGTCACGTAATGAAAGGGGTGGAAATCATCATCTCAGCCATAAGACGTCCACTGCTGAACATAGGCCTCCCCCTTGGACCTCCACACGTACCGGTTGGAAGCGACCCGCATCCAGTGTCTTCCGGTGACCTTAATAATATCGTCGGTTCATCTTGTGGGTGGGCGTCCTACGCTGCGCTTGCTAGTCCGTGGTCTCCTTTCGGCCCTTTCGGCCCCATCGGCCATCTTCTCTGCGTGCAATGTGGCCTGCCCATTGCCACTTCAGCTTGCTAATCCGGTGGGCTATGTCGGTGACTTTAGTTCGTCTACGGATCTCCAACTAAAATTAAAAACTTAGAATTTGATGATCATTGCTGCTTTTTTCACTGATTCTTAGTGTTGTCATACTTTTGGTCGCTGTACATTGCTACTGCGTTCGTTGGCTGGACAGACTATATGTAGTTAAATTGAAGGAGAAATTTTTTTTATGGGGGGCGCTCCATGTAACTAAATTACAAAAAACAATTTTTCCCCTAATATCAACATGTTGCACATCAATCGATAGGTGTTTAAAAATAACATAGCGGTTTTTTTGAACATTTTGTGATTTAGTGAATATTTTCAGAAATAATCGCCTCGAAAGTCAGAAAACTTGAGTGAACCCCCCCCCCCCGTAACAAACCCTAAGTCCATATAATAAACTTAAAAAAATTTGAGAAGATTATCTTATTTTTCTATTACATACTTTTTACGAAAATTATTTGGAACATATCAGTTTAGCCATTTTTGAGTTATCTCCAAAAAACTTCTTCCATATGTATCAGATACGACCTTCTGGTATTAGTTTGGTTCTTATTCCATGGAAGGTACGGAACCCTCTATTATGCGTGGTCCGACACGCATTTGGCCGGTTTTATGCTAGTCGCCTATGAACGACTCTTTTACTCGGTAATAATTTTCAACTGTGGCTAGGGCACCGAGTAAACAATAGTACTATACAGAGGTCCCTCTTTGACGTTACGAATCATGTTGTCCCTTCTTCACGCATGGCAAGTTCTCTTTCTCACTTAGGCAAACGTATCGGATACTAGTTGTCAAATTCAATGACAGAAATGCACATCCTTGGTTAGGGACAAGGTTTAAGAAAAAGATCCACTTCATATAAATCCGTGATACGAACACAGATTACACCTTGTTAGCCCGCCCCACTGTAAATTTATCAAAAATCTTATCGGTTGGCTTCCATATAGCGATATAGAGCCGATCTTCGAGATCATGAAAAAATATGATCTTAAATGGGCGCTAGTATGTATAATACGATGTAAATTGTTCTTGAATAAATATCATATCATATCATATAGCGTCAAGTTGAAAATACAAGAAAATAACGTTAATTAATCAGTGGTTTTACCGCTCCAAATTTGTACTTACGGTAAAGTCTACTTCAAATAACCTACATACCAAATTCCGGTGGGAGCATACAATATAGGCATGGTGAATTTTTTTCATGTATGGTATCAATCGATTCGTTTTGTTGTGAGGATCAAATGTCTATATGGGGCCAATTGCGTTAAAGCAACAGAAAAGTCAGAAATGAGACTTAAAGTCCGAGATTTGCAATTGTTTCTCAAAACGCTCCAAAATGACGTGCAAAAGTGACGTCACGATCACATAGTTGCCCTGTTTAAAGTATGGAAAAAATATGAAATTGCTATTTTTACAGGGAAATGTTGCGTTTACGTGTTTGGTTGCCATACAATTTATTTTACAGTACAATGTTAAAAATCATTTCAATTCACACTTTAAAAAATCGTAAAATTTTGAAATTTTGCAGCTTGATATCTTTGAGCCACTTCAAAAGAATTTATAAATTTTCACTTTAGTTGGATATATTGATCATTTTGCATCCTATCAACTAAATTTTATTGCATAAATCAATATGTGTCATCATGCCTATTTTAAGATTGGAATCTAATCGCAATTTTTGCATTTGTATTATTTTTGAGCTAACACTCTAAATTTTTTGACCATTAACTAGGCACTTCACCGCCTTATTTTAAATTTTAAACCGTAAAAGTTAACCTTGCGGGACAGTTTTGAAAAAAAATACTTTAAATAGTTTCAAATATTTACTTAATTGGCACACGCATAACTGGATATCCATGTTTAAGTGGCTTATAGTTTAACATGCCGTTATAAAGTGTATAACAGGTATATGTTTTTTTTCCTGTTTTTTATTGTTTTAAGAGAAAAAATTATCTTGTTTTGATTAAGGTATTCTTACTTTGGGGATGTGATCGTGGCGTCAATGCGCCGTGTCAAATGGTTGCAACGGAAGACCAGCGCTGGCCCTGCCGGCATTTAACGCTGAGTTGCGACGATTTCGTGTCAATTAATGTTTCGGGTTGTATATGTTATTGTTTATTTTGTTTTTTGTAATTGTCATGAATAAATCTTTCATTCATTCATTCATTCATTCATGTTTCTAAAAGAATGCTTTAAATGTTCATCCTTATATTTTTTTATTTTTGAAAAAAAAAATGGTATTCAATATGTATATGACGTTCTAAATAAATCAATATTTTTTAACGTCGTAGAACGCATTTTTTTTATGGAAGTTACAAAAACTATTTAAAACGGGGTATTTACCGTGGGCATTTGTTTTGTCGAGGTTCCGATATATATTATATGTATCGACATGTTAGAAACTAGCAAACGAGGATGGTGGCAGCATTTCTCCGCTGTATCGCAAAACTTATGAGTTGAGCGAGGAAGCTGCCAGCTCTTTGGTCACCAATTGAGTCGACGAGCCTCTTTTTGCGTTCTTTAAAAAGTTACTGAGCACTGGGTCCCCACGCGCCAATGGTCTCGACTACGAAAGGTATAATTTTTTTTATGGGTCTTCAGTTTTTCAGCTTCTTTGGCCACCGCACCTGCTTGTTTATTGGTTCCGGTGAAGTGAGAAGCCGCCAGTGTGTCTACGCATATAGCATCCCACAGGCACGCATGTGGTATTTACTTAAGTACCGCAATAACACCTGTGTGGAGCACAAACACGGACTCAAAGCCGGAATCAGATTTCAATCAATCAGGTGCCGGTCCAGATACTATACGGTTTAAGACATTTATTTCTCAAAAAGATTTACATAAATCACTTACTGAGAAAACAATATTTATCTTAAAGCTAAATGGGTGAGGATAGAATGCAAAAACTGGTGGACGAGTTAAGAACAAAGGCGCTCGGTAACACCAAGCGCAATGCAACAATGTAATGTTGTGCATAGGGACCAGTTAAACCGAACTACCCGGTGCGTTCACTGGTTAACTTACATATGATTTGTGTGTATTCATTAAGTGCATATTTTGAGGAAAAGCCTTAGAAGACGTTTTTATTTTAGTTTTTAACTTTTTTATGTTATAGATTTTTGTACATTTATATATTTTTTCTTTTTCTTTTTTTTTAAGTATTTTATTATTTAATGTTATTATTATTTGACTTATTTCTATCCAGTAATAATGTCAATATTTCTGAACCCATTCTTTTCTATGTATATGAATGAAGAATGAGCAAGATGAGTAGAGAATTAATGTCATTATTACTGACAGTGTCTGGAAAAGCTGTCCACACTGTAAGCCGGTAGCCAGTGCTGCGGCTTAGGAGTGAGTGACTCATAAGAAATTTGGCACAATACGTCTTCCCAGCTCCATTGACAATTTGGATGGGTAAAAACATCCTGACCCGCCAACCACTTCACCAAGCTTTTTTGGCCTCCTTTAAGCCCACAGTTCCATGGTTTGGGGGTGGGGGTCCTGTAAGATTTTAGTGACTTTACCTACGAGGCTGGCTGAGCTGTAGACGGAGGAGTGTCTTACAGTTGATGTTATGAAGCCGACTATTTCTTAAAATGGTCTAAAATCCTTATGCGCCCACCGGTATGGTCTTAAATTTGGTATTTTCTTACTAAACGGGTCTTATAGCTTCTGTAAAAATTTCGAGCAGTAAGCTCAAAAATAAATTAAAGGTCAACAAATTGCGATTTCAACTGGTCTTAAAACCTTATACGCCCACCGTAATGGCCTTAAATTTGGTAAGTATGTAGATTTTGTGGGTGGTTAAGTAAGTGGGCTTCGCCGTGTGTCAAAATTTAAGCGTAACGATAAATTAACGTATTAGGGTTCCGTAGTCAACTAGGACCCTTATAGTTTCGCCATGTCTGCCCGTCCGTCCGTCCGTCCGCCCGTCCGCGGATAATCTCAGTGACCGCTAGCACTAGAAAGCTGAAATTTGGTACTGATATGTATATCAATCACGCCGACAAAGTGATAAAATAAAAAGTGGATTTTTTTTTATTAGGGTACCTCCCCTATACGTAAAGTGGGGAGTGATTTTTTTTTTTTTCATTTTAACCCTAACGTGTGATATATTGTTGGATAGGTCGCTCAAATCTGGAGCAGAGCCCGACTGGGGAAGTACCTCCACCTTACAGAAAACCACAGCCAAATAGCACTAGACCCTACTCATAGTGTTGTGTTCCTGCTGGTGAGTAAGGTTGCCAAAGAGCTCAAAGAGGACCCAGTGTGTTAACGATGAGGGACCTTCTTGTTCCTTTAGTCGTCAACACAGTGAATCCTCCTTTTTGTAAAGGGTCGGCAACGCGCATGTGACTCTTTTGGAGTAGCAGGCGTCCATAGGTTACGGTAGCTGCTTACCATCAGGCGGGCCGTATGCTTGTTTGCCACCGTCGTGGTATAAAAAAAAAGGTATTTAAAAATGAATAGGGGTTTACTAAAATAATTATTTGATAATGTAAATACTTTCGGAAATAATCGCTCCAGAAGTAAAAAAAAATGTGTCCCCCCCCCCCTCTTACTTTTGAACCATAACTTTTAAAAATATAAAAAAAAATTCAAAAGTAGAACTTTATAAAAACTTTCTAGGAAAATTATTTTGAACTTGATAGGTTGAATAGTTTTTGAAAAAAAATACAAAATAATTTCTGAAATAAGTTTGTAATTTAACCGTATAAGCAGGTGTTTATTGTACCTGTAATTTCTACAAAATCACAATGAAATGACGTGCTTTCAAATAAAGTAAAAACGGTGAAAATCGGTTCACGCAATAAATAATTATCCCATAAAAATTATCTTCCATACTTTAAGCTCGCGCGCAATAGTTTACTTAATTTGCCGATAGATGTCGTTGTACGTGGAACGCTCATATCATATCCTACATGGCGGTGTTATTTTAACTCTTAAGTGGGGACACTTACTGTGACGGACGGAAAACTACGGAACCCTACACTGAGCGTGGCCCGACACGCTCTTGGCCGTTTTTTTTTTGTATTTTTAACTTGACGCCACACATACTAGCGCCCATTTACGACCTTTAAGACTTATGTTTTCAATATCTCCGTGATGGGCTCTACAACGCTGTCAACGCTATATGGAAGCCGACCGATAATTTTAGATTTTTGATAAATTTACAGTATAGCCGGCACCAGTATCTATAATGTTTAAGTAGTGAAGTATCAGATGTCAAACAATCCTTTAAGGCACTGACTACCAGGCTACCGATAGTAATGATGGAGGCGACCTCTAGTAATTGCCCCCACGAAACTTTTGCGCGAAGTTGATTTCTGACTATTCAAACTAGGTAAGATACCTCTAGAAGTATTATATTAAAATTGATATGATTTTAAGACATTTTCACTGAGAGCACATTAATATTTATAATTTTTATGATTATTAATTGTAGGTATTTATTAAAAATATATAACTGTTAAAATATAATATGATTGGCATTACCTATTTAACCTAAAGTTCAATTAATATGCCATAAAAGAAATGTCGATATCTGGCCGAGGAGCGAATGGATAAACATCAAAAATTGCGATGAGTTATAGGGTTCTTCCACCCTGCTGTTGAGAATATCTCTACAGTACCCTGCTTTCACTGTGCTCTGCATTATTTTGTGTAATTTGGATGCTATGTTAGAGTAGATTTCCTCAGATTAAGCAAGCCACTAGCAATAAATCTCCTACAACGCCTTGACTGTATGCGGCTGTATAGCCATTCCCCATGTACATGTGCATACTACATGCGTAGACACACTGGCCGCTTCTCACCTCACCGGATCCAATAAACATACAGATGCGGTGGCGAAAGCAGCTGAAAAATTTAACACCCTTAAAAAAAATCGATGTTTAAAGAAACAAGTATGTATAGTTTAAAGTGCCATGTGTAACCATATCAATTCATTATATAAGAAATATAATATGATATAATATTGGAATATAACTTACACGTAAGTCAGTCGGATACACAATTACATTTACTTGCAGTAAACGTCAACTTCTTTTTTGAAATGAAGACCCATTGGTTTTCATATCCCGAGTCTCCTAAATAGTAATTCAAAACTTGGGTCTTGTTAGTGGCAATTAGGATTGTTCACTTTTTTTTTACCCTTTTTTTTATTATATGTTCTGAAAATATAGATTAATTTAAGATACTAATTTGAATTATTTTGTATTTCGTGTCTCAGTTAATTATTTATGATTTATTAAAAATATGAGATATGATGTCTCGTAAATTACATGGCTAAGCTAAATTGATAAAGCACAAGCATACGAATTCATAAAAAAAATAGTTGTCATTTTCATGATGTCATCTGTCAGTATTACCGTGTCAAGTGAAACTTCATGTAAATAAACATAAACATTGTTATTATTTAGAAAATTTCGATGGAAATACCTTTTATTGTGCTAAAAAGGTATTGATGCATTTCTTAGTGTTACAATACACCCCAGGATTACCAGTACCACCAACAATGTAAGTTGTATAAAATACTATTTTAACAGTTTCCTACCAATAGTATTCAATGTACTAATATGCTTTGGCTAGCTAAAATACGAAAACTATGAATAATCGCAGTGAGATAACGTTGTATAAGTACAAGATATATATCATTAATATCATTTTGATAACCCCAACACATTATTTGTAATAATAACTACGAATATTAATTAATATTTTTCAATGCATCTTGACAGTAAACATAACCCTAATATTATTTCCACTTTCAGCGAGAATTCAGGTCCAGAAGCTATAAAAGGACCAAAATACGAAGCCCTCATTATGTAGGCAGCGAGAATCCCGAAAATCCTTTACATTATATGTTCCTAAAACTTTTATGGCAAAATAAATCAAACATGAAAATGATATTGAAGTGGTGGTAAAACTGGAGGAATAAACATCTTTGAGTGGTCCTGCTCAGAATACAAGAAGTAAACAGTGAACATTGTCTTCAACAACAAGCAAGAATCACCAAACGTTCATGTCCAAAACCGCTATCTCATGGACCAGCGGGTAGCAGTTGTAATTGAAAATGAGATATCTACTTGTTACTTCATTTTTTGTGCGATTTGGTTGGCGTAGTAAAAATTGCATACATGTACAAAGAAACATGTTTGCGGTTTCAGAGAAAATGGTAAATAAAAAGTGTCATGCTAATAATTCCTTCACACAAAGGTTTGAAAGGTTTTCTT
Organism: Pammene aurita; assembly: GCA_947086415.1. NCBI lineage: Eukaryota > Metazoa > Arthropoda > Insecta > Lepidoptera > Tortricidae > Pammene > Pammene aurita. The sequence goes on along the minus strand of OX352305.1, from coordinate 24,352,925 downwards.
CAATTAAAACAACTGTTGAAAATAATAATGCTATTTTATTTAATTATGTTTCAATATGCTTACCTATAGCAATATTTTTTGATCATAATCATAATATCATTCATTGCACCATGTTAATATAATGATAAGTTACTTATAAAGACAAGATATTTTATTCACTAAAATGTGAAACATAATAGACGGAGAGCTAGCCACGTCAGATATGATATGACATAATAATGAGAGCAACGAAACTCATCTAGTCAGTTTGCTACACTATGCTTATAAGTAGATCTGGACATCTGGCAGCTGTAAAGTGGTGGAGGTCAAAGAATGCAAACCACTTCTAGAAAACAGATCCTAGAGTTCTGGATTTGATGCAGTATATGAGGAATTTATATAAATAATTAGATTATGTATATCATTGCAAAAAAGTGTCTGTTGCGGGAAAATAGTGCCAAACGACTTATAAATGTAATTCATAGTTTGTCGCCTACTGTTTTTGTTCGCAATAATACGCAATATGTTATGTTCTTATGTTAAAATATAGGCCCTGTCATTTATCACTGAGGCAACTTCGGCAGTTTTGACCTATTTTGGTATTATATTACTATTACCCATTTGCTAGTCTGTCACTCTAACCTCCCATTAAAAGCTGCCAGATTCCCGGATCTAGCAATAAGGATAAGTATAGCAATCTAACCGAACGAGTTTTGTTGCTCTCATTATTGTGTCATATCTGACGTGGCCAGCTCTTAGTCCATAAGCATCTTAATTCACAAAACTATCAATGAGAAAATATGTGACAGCAAGGAACAATTTCAATTGTTGGCATATGGTGTCTTTGTCCTCTGGCTTTCTGGTATAACTTTAAGTTAGGAGGTGATGATATAATTTTACTGCTGCATGCAAATTTGTCACGAGAAGTTTGTATTTTAATCTTCTATTTAGTAACACTTCGAACAAATGCATGTTTCTTCTCACATGCATGCCTTCTAATTTATTTGGTGGAGCTGAAATGAATGAGAAATCATTAGTTATAAACCACTAGATTGCCTATATAATAGCGATAAGTCCACCCTCTAGCTAGCTCCCGTAGCTATCCAATATTCATTTATATCATACAAAGTGAATTTAATTGTAAGCTTAGCTTAGCTGTGTTATTGTAAAGCGCCAGTGAAGTCGCGGGGACAGGTATTTTACTACCATACCTAGTCGGTTACTAAGTTCTGTTACTAGAGTTTTCACTAAATAAATAGGAAAATGTAGCAAAATTTTAATTATTCGCGTACATAATTTAAAGCTTATTTAATAGTCAATAGATTACAATATAGTGAATTGAAAACTATTCTCGCAGTTTTTCAGAATTCGTTATAACACTCGGAAAAAGGCGTGAAAAATATACGTCAAAATAACGCTCCTTGTTCATGCTGATTTTAAATCCTATTTATTTTTAGTCACGTTTAAAACGCATCAGTCTTATACAATTCGGTAGCTATATTATTTAGCTTCAATTTGGTATATGTATAGTTCACGTGGGGCTATCCGATAAAATACTAGACTATATGTTGCAAGTCTGCTTGTTCCATAGCAGTCTAAATCTATTTCTTTTGTGAAAAACTTAAAAATAGGCAATGTTTCAAATGGGAATGTCTGTGGGATAAAATCGCAAGAAAATTAAATGGTGATCACGAAATTACCTCTAATAAACAGGTTTCTTACAAACAAGCAATGGAACCTTCTAAACAAAGGTGCAATATTTATTTGATGCACTTTTGTAAAGTGTAATTTTCTTAAATTTACCGTGTAAATTGCGTCTTCAGGCAATCTTGTGCTTTACAAGAATTTTCAATAAATTTTCCATCTGTTTTGTATATTATTATACCATTTTATGTTCATTAGAAATTAGGCTATTAAATAATTACTTTAATTCTTGATTTAAAACTTTATTTTATATTTTATCAGTCAGAAATCTGGTAACAGAACTTAGTAACCAACTAGGTACATGAATGACTACTAGTGTCAAAGTATACTTACTGCAGTCATGGCTTCATAGATATTGGAAATGCAGGCTTGGGCGACGATTTCGCCACAAATTTCCGAAATTTTATCGTTGTTTACCATCTCGGTCATTTTATAAAAATGGGCGGCCTGGAAACATTATAGGCCTTTTGTGTTGTGTGACACAATGTTTTATCACTTTAATAATTTTGTGAATAGTTTTTCCTATTTTTCCAATTTCGAAATGAGTTGAAGTTGTAATGATATACTTGGTTTTGATATACTGTTTATTTTATTAATTATAACATCCAAATCGCAACAAGCCAACGATTTTAGTTTAACTGAAAAAATTTAGATTTATGTTATGACAATGATGACTTTGACAGTTATATGAGTGACGGATAAGAACTATGGTTCAGTAACTTTTTTTATTGATTTTCCGATGACATTACATATTCAGCCACGAGTAAGGTCCAACTAAGGTCATTCATATATTTATGGAAATATCTTCAATCATTGATTATTATATAGTAGCAAATGTCGGAAACTGCTTGAAAAGCTTATATCTCGAAATGGTTTTCGAAATACATCATTTAAAAAAAAATGAATAATGCTAATTAGTTATAATCATGAGGATTATGACTAGTACTACTGTGCACTGTATTTATTTACCTGATATGTTTATATTTCCATAACATCCTCAACTCTCAGGATTAGGAATACCTCTGTAATATAAGAGTCTTACATTAAATTAGAATCTATGAAGAATATGTGTAATATTGTTTGAAGTGTCTAAAACCTTAGTTAAGTTAGGAGGCAGTAGTAGGAGCCAAGTTTGAACCCGCGATCCTTAGAGCGTAAGTCGGGCGTCTGGCCGCCAGGCTACCAGAGTTTGTTTTGATAATTACTATACTGATGCTCCATTTTTCTACTATTTTTATCTGCGTGAAGTATCAAATGTCAAACAGTCCTTTAAGGGCTTTAAGGCACTGACTACCAGGCTACCGATAGAAATAACGGCCTCCTAGCCCAGTCGGTAGTGACCCTGCCTACGAAGCAGGAGGTCCCGGGTTCGAATCCTGGTCAGGGAATTTGTTTGTGTGTTTATCACAGATATTTGTTCCTGAGTTATGGATGTTTTCTATGTATTTAAGTATTTATCCATATTTATCAAATATATAAATATATATCGTCTAGTACCCATAACACAAGCCTTACTGAGCTTACTGTGGGCCTAGTTCGATTTGTGTAAGATTCATTTATTTCTCGAATTTAATTTCTTTTCTGATGTTTTTGAAATGCCTCAAACTATCCATAGACGTTGACGTAACAAAGACTGCAGCACTATAAGTAGGTATTAAAACAGACAGAAACATTGCAAAATTAAATAATTATATTATTAGTAGTTAGGTTTTCTTATTAAAATTATTTTCTTGTGTGTGAATGCTTTTTCACCACATCAGCACCACCGCCATCTTGATTTTTTTAAAGCGTCAGTAAAATTGTTTTTTTTTTTCACTAGGGAGAACAGTTATTACTCTACGTTATAGAACGATGATTTTGAACCATAAATATTTGGCAGAATTAATTTGTTTTGTTTTATGTATTTACCTAAGCTTGTATTTTTTTGCCGTGGCGTGGTGAAAAATGTTGTAATACTCTTGGCAGCAGTTTGTTTGCTTCTAGTGCCCCCCGCAACGCTCAAGATACAACTTTTTTAACCATACACTAGTTATAATTTTGTAATCATTCCCTTTTTCGGGTCTCGATATAAACACGTGAGATAGATATCAAGGTTGTATTCTTGATATTATAATTTATTTACACTAAACCTATTCTACATAATATTGGATCTACGTCGTGGTCGGTTTACAAATCAATATATTTTTTTATTTCTTGTGACAAAAAACATTTATTGGTTACAAGAAATCTTAAAATCATTCATACCAGTCATTTTTATTCAATATGTAATATTTGTCACATATCTTTTACCCAAAGCACAGGTTTCGTCAACGTTGCTACACCCAAAAATGCATCGTCAAATCTAAAAAATTGCTTGTAAGCCGTCTATGTAGACTACCCTAGTTCTAGCCTAGTATTGTAGCACGAAAATACACGTATGATTTACACACATACTCATACACGTATTTAGTTTCAGAAGACATTCAGAGATGTCGCTTTCAAATGAGTTTTCATAAAATGCTTCAAGGCTCTCTTTACCTACTAGAGGTAAACAAATGCCTTACGTGGGATTCCATAATTTACTGACGTCAACGTCAAAACAATAAGATGGCGCCCATGCCAATAGAGAAATTCCTCTAGTGAGACCTGTTGATTTTGACGTAGGTGGTTAGGTGAATCAACTGTCACAAAAGTGTGATATCATAGTTGTCTCACATGCGACTGTCAGTTATGCCATGTCGAATAGACTCCCAGGGTTACATTTACGTTGCAATGCACAATTAACGACATTTCAAAATTTCCAAATTTTATAAATCGAAAACCATTTCGAGAAATACATTTGTAGAACACAAAAAACATTTTTTTTAAAAAAAATTTCAGTAATTTTTGGAAAAATCACCAAAATATGTAAACCGAAAAATGACGTCACACGGCTGATTCAATACTACCACTATGAAAAAACGTTATCTTCCGGGTTTCCGTTTGACAACTTTGACAATTACAACACTACTGACAGTGACAGGACAGCTGACAGTTAATTCATGCAATTCGAATATTTGCTTGTAATTTACGTTTCCTTGGATTAATTTCATTATCTACGTGTTGCGATTTGTCACGGACTCTGGACTGCTTTCTTCCACGACGACCACAACTCGCTTTCTAACAGACTCCGGATTGCATTCTTCAACGCCGACTACGATTTTCGCTTTTTCACGGATTCCGGACTGCTTTCTTCTACGACGACCTGACGATGGAATTCCGAGAATCCTCGGAAAATACCCCGGTTGGGTATTGACCAATACCTGTACAACGAAGCGGACACGAGAAACTCAGAAAGATTCGTCAAAGCTGACAGCAGGAGCTTGCCGCGTGTGAGTTTTTGCAAAGCTCGGATAAATATGATTTGCCTGGCACAAGAGGTACCGAAGCTTCGTTATCTTCGCGGAGTTACAAACTGGCAAAGGCCTTTATTAAGTGTAGCCTCATGTTCCTTTACTATTTGTAAACGAAAACAGTATAGAAGTGATGCTGACGTCCCAAATCTTCAAGAGTTTCTCCAAGAAGCCAACAATCATAAAATGGATGACTGTTTGTGCTTCTCCTAACGGAATCTGTGACGATTTGGCTTTCAAGTTGAAATGTCCCTTTACAGATAAAACAGAGAAATTATTACAATTAAAATGTCACGAGCCAAAGTTGTTTTGGATTGTGGTAAATAAATTACATTTTATAGGAAATAAAGTACTTATTTTATTAGTATGGACATTTGTCATTTTTAAACCTGTATCCTAAGTAGGTCCTTAAGTACTTTCTGATGACTTGTCAATAGCAACAAAGTGGACGAATTTAACGACGACATAGAGGAATCGAAGGACAGAATCAAAACACTAGAAAAGAAAAACGAATACCTACTTAATAATAATAAAAATTTACAAACGAAATTGATGGCCGTTGAACAAAGATGTAGTGAACTCGAACAAAAACTGCTGAATAACTGTATTGAAGTGGTAGGAATTCCATACAAACAGGATGAAGACGCACATAAAATCAGTGCAAACCTAGCCAAGAAACTCAATGTGGACGAAACCCTGATAAAATACACGAAGAGGCAAACCAAATTTGGAAAACCTGATAACATATTATTAATTAAATTGAAGCAAACCGCCGACCCCACGAAATGGGTGCAAACTGCCCGTAGTACGCGTCCTACAATATCGGATGTTACGGAGGAGGCACCCACTACCGGACAGGGAAATAATAATATTCTAATTAGACATTCACTAACAAACTATAATAAAACCCTCCTGTATCAGGCAAAAACTGCTCTTAATGGCAAATACAAATTCATTTGGGCTAACCGCGAGGGTAGGATATTGGTACGTAAAGATGAAAATAGTAAAATTCACGCTATCAGGTTCGAAGAAGACATAGTACAGCTTCCTTAAATACGTATTTACCAAATCTACACTTTTACCTACCTACCCTATAAGTAAGTAAGGACAATAAATTTAATAATGGCTGCTCTTGATTCAAATATCCTAGAATTATTCAACTGTACAAACCTATGTAACTACTTTTCGCAGATACCGAATACCGGTTTAAACTTCACTTGTATTCATATTAACATAAGATCTATGATTAAGAACTTTTCCAAACTAGAATGCTGCATAAATGATTGCAGAACTAAAATAGATGTTATCATTGTTACCGAAGCCAATATCAAAGAGGAAATCAGCTCGCTGTTCAATTTACGGGGGTACACAATGCACACGAAGTTAAGAAAAAATCAACGCGGAGGGGGTATCATAGTATATATACAACAAAAACACAAATTTAAATTAGACAAATACAACACTTTATATTGTGAAAATGTTATCGGAACTATTTCTACACAAAATAACTTTGATATAACTGTGTGTGCACTGTATAAACCACCATCCAAAAGTAAACACTTGTTTCTAACTAAAGATTTAGCATCCATACTAAGACGCTACGACTCCAGAAATAATTTCATGCTCATGGGAGATTTAAACATAGACTTAAAAACCGATAATAGCATTAAGAACTTGTACTTAAGCATGTTATCGGAGAAAGGTCTTCTGTGTGCTATTTCAGACTTCACAAGGATAGAAGAATATAACGGGCAAATTACTCAATCATGTATTGATCACGCATTCGTAAAAAACCACAGAGAAGACCTTTACTCCGGCGCGCTCGGCACTGTTCTGGCCGACCATCGAATGATCTGTGTGACGTTCACTGGCTTGACGCGTATACAGGATGAGGCAAAAATAATCGCAAAAATAAATACTAATCTAGTACTTGAGGAGTTGAAAAATGTTCCGTGGCATCAAACAAACGAAATGAATTGTCCTTTAGAAATTTATAACTTTATTCAAAATAATTTCTTAGCCATCTATGAAAAGTGTACAGAAAAGATTAAAATATCAACAAGATCGAAACGAAATAAAGAAAAATGGGTGACAAAAAAAATACGAGACAAATGTAATAATGTAGATAGGCTATATAAAGAATGGAAGAAGGACCCTTCTAACAGGATTTTAAGGACAGAATATAACAAAGAAAGAAACAAAATACACAAAAAGATTAATAATTCTAAAAACCAATTCATAAATAAAAAAATTAACGAAAGCAAAAATAACCCCAGAAATCTATGGATAATACTAAATGAATTAACAGGCAGAACCAAAAATACAATTGAAAATATAATACACAAAGCTTTTAATTCGAATACTTATAGCGAAAAAAATATTGCAGACAATTTTGCGAAAACGTTCCACAACTCAGTTCGTGAGATATTACCCCGGTGTGACAAAGAGATTTTAACGAAATCTTCATACTCGAAATGTTCCAATATGTCAATATCTTATAAAAAATGTGACGACTTTAGTATTCATAAAATGATAAGCCGCATAGATCCGCACAAAGGTCCGGGTTGCGACTCTATACGTCCGGTAGATTTAAAACTGGCAAGCAAGTACATTTCTATTGCAATTGCAAACCTAATTAACTGTAGCATCAAGACTGGAATATACCCTAAACAGTTAAAAACAGGGATAGTAAGACCAATTTACAAAAAAGGACAAGTCGATATTTACGAAAACTACAGACCTATAACTATTTTACCCATAATCGACAAAATTTTTGAAAAATATATATCTAAATTAATATTTGACTTCTACGACACGCACAACATACTTACAGACAGGCAATTTGGATTCAGGCCAAGAAAAAGTACATCGATGCTCCTTTCACAATTTACAGACGAAATAAATACTAAGTTAAACAACAAAGAGCACGTGCTCCTTGTACTGATAGACTATAGTAAAGCATTTGATACGCTGAAGCATGACCTATTAATAGATAAACTAGAGGATAGTGGCATAAGAGGGCCTTTGTTAAACTGGTGTAAAAACTATCTCAGTGACAGAACCTACAAAGTCAAACTGGGCAGTTCCTTGAGCGAAGAAGTTGACGTAACAATTGGCACAGCACAAGGATCTGTCCTGGGTCCTTTACATTATCTTTCTTACGTAAATGACGCGGAAAATGTAATTAAAAACTGTTCCATATACCAATATGCGGATGACACATGTCTGGTCATATCTGATAAAAATATGAACATGGCGCTTAAGAAACTGCAAGATGATTTCAATGCCATATGCAAGTGGTCACATGACGCTGGGCTGGTGCTTAACCCCAAAAAAACCCAGCTCTTATATATCAGTTCCGGACGTAGATTAACGCCAACTAATATTAACATAGTAGCGCATAATCACAATTGCCTTCATATACTGGATGGAAACTCTTCAAGTTGCGGATGTCCCACGATACAACAGAGTAATCAAGCCTCTTACCTCGGTGTCATTATAGATGAGCGGTTTAATTGGGGTATACACATAGATGCTGTATGTGATAAACTGCGAGCAATCCTTGCTAAGTTTTCCGTCATAAAACATAAGGTACCATACAATATATTAATAAATATGTACAATGCATTAGCAGAATCAATCATATCATATGGGCTCACAAGTTATGGTAGAACATTCAAAAGTTATTTAGACAAAATATATAAGTTACAACTCAGATTGCTAAAACAAATAGTCCCTAAGAAAATCAAACTCGAATTCGGACACGATTATAACAAACTTTTCAAATTCTGCAAAATAATGCCTGTTCATACTAAAGTCAAATATTTAATTTTAACAGACAACATAAATAACAAATCAATAATGAAACCAATTCAATTAAAAATACATTTAAGGAAAATCACGCATAAGAAATTAACAACGATTGGTAAAAACAATAAATACGGAGAACGGACGTTACCGTATATAGCACCTAGGTTATTTAATGAAATACCCTTGAATTTAAAGGACACAATAAATGAAAAAAATAAAAAGAACATCTTAAAGAAATATTTTTTCGATAGCATTTAATGAAATAATACTAAATAATAATACTGGCATTACATATAAACTACAATATACCTACGTAATATTAAAAAAAAACACACTAACGTAATATTAATGCTAAATAATACTCATAACCAACATGTACTAAAATAAGTAATATCTCAAGTTTGGAGTAGACAAATTGAATCAACCTGTACGCGCAACACGCCCCACTCGAGATCCAGGTAAACAAGTCCGATCCATGGTATTGAGTATCTTACCCGATTAAAAGCATTCATGTTAAGGAAAATCAAGCTACTTAAGACGTTCCGGCCATGCACACCGTTTAGCGATAAGCAAATGCATGGACGGGACGGCTTAGTAGTGAGTACCTACATACCACATATAATTGTACCTGAGTGAAACCATTTAATATTACCTCCCGTCAAAATTATAAGTTTATATAATCTCACTTAAGTAAATATTTTATTGTTCCTAGTTTATAATGATTTGTATCTTTTATAGTGTCAACTTGTACTGTATGATTTACTTCCGCGGATGAGGTGTCGGTACAAACCCGATAGGGTTTCACGGCGCTTATCTTGTAAATTTTTATATGAACCTTAATATAAAAAAAATTAATAATACAAAAAAAAAAAAAAAAAAAAAAAAAAAAAAAAAAAAAAAAAAAAAAAAAAAAAAAAAAAAAAAAAAAATCTGTTAAATATCTTTCCTGTACTTAGAATGTAGACTGGAGAAGTAAAATTCACCATGTGTTAATCAGGGGAGAAATGAAAGGTATATTATAATATAATTATTTTAATTTCGTTCAGTTATTCATTAAGCGGATACCTTCATATACCTAGCACATCTGTGGTGGAAACGTGGCCTAATATAAAATATACATTCTCACACAATATAATAAACAAACCAACATAATGACACATATCGGCGCAAGAAAAACAACAAGATGGGCCTCTCCTCAGGTCTATCTGTATATAGTCACAGATAGTACTTCCCTCAGCTGATGGTAGAACAGTAAATAACTGGGCTATAAAGATGTGTTGCTATTGTAAGTTTTCAGTAGGTAATATTTAATGCAAGGCATTTTCAACAATCCTTAAGATATCTTTCGAAGTTAGCGGTTTGATATTTTAAGTTTTGATGTGCATTTATCTTGTGCTTCAAATGTCAAACTGTTTAAGCGCACTATGGTCACGCTATGGTTTTTACGTAAATGTCAATCAATGTAACTATTTCAACGTTTTTTTCAGTGTATGAAACACAACATGTGACGTCATTTAGCCGATACTTCGACGACTGTTACATACGCCCTTTCTGCCCAAGTAATAATATAAATGGATTTTTTTTCACTAAAAACATGGATTTTCGCAAAAATAAAAAAATACGGGTCTCTTAAAATTGTGAGTTCTTTCGGGCCATACAATAAAAAGTAGCACTCAAAAAAATGAAATGTTGTCAATTATCATTAATGTAAATCGTATAAACAATATCGGGACGTCGATCTTGAAAAGTGATCAGACAGTACAATACAAGGTGTAATAAAATTCAAGTGATCCGTTTAAAGGCGTATTTGGTCTCGTATTATAATTATGAAAAACTAAGAAAAAAACTGTTTTATCTACACTCATATTGTAAGTTCTCTAAAACGTGTTCGAAAACGGTAGGCAATGGCTAGCATTACCACGACCGATTTTACTATGATAAGCTTTTTATCTGTGGCAGTAACGTAATTTTAACTTTTCACGCTTAAATATTGATGTGCTATGAGTTTTGATAACCCTGCCACCACACACCCTGCACCCTCCCGCGCATCCGCCGACAGCCCGACACGCGCCTCCCAGACCGCCGGCACAATCGAGTTGGCCAATGGCGGCCATTCTATGGTTTCCGAATACGGCATTTTGGATAAATAATATGAGTGTAGATAAAGCAGTGTATGCAACTGTACGTAATTAGGCCTTAAAACACTCGTGTGATCTTATTATGAAACTCGCGTGCAGCTCGTTTCATAAAACCACACTCATGTTTTAAGGACCCTTATTACGTAACAGTTACATAAACTACTATTGTATGGAGGGTTGGCAGGCTGGGACGACAAACCCCATACAAAAATAAATCACGTCAAAACATTTTTTCTCCTATTTTTTCGTAGTCGCAATACAATACCGATTAGGGTAGTTGCCCCTAAAGATGACCGACCCCCAAAATATGAACGAAACGTCTTAAAATCTAAATAATTAAATCGTGAATTATGCTACACGCTTAAGGGTATTTTTCTGTAACGCGTCAACACTTCGTCGGCAATGTCATTTAAACTGCCAAACAGTTGCGCCTGGCATATGGCCGTTATCGGTCGCCGAATCTGGGCTTCGCACCAAAATCGCCATTTGTATGGAAATCTTATTAAGGTAAGCGCTTCAAAATATAAGCTTTTAATTGCATAGAAAATAGAATACAAGACCTACTGACATGGTTTTGGTAATTTTAGATTCTAGACTAATATCCATTTCATTCACGTTACTAAGAAAAACCATTTTTATTATTATTTAATGATATATTTGCTGTTCAAGTTATGGTTCCAATATTGTGTGTAATTTCCAATAGATGACCGGCGGCGGTCAACTTGTGGGCATGGGCTATTTTTTTCAAATGCTTGTATAAATTCTAATATAAACGATAGACAAACCATATGTATTTTAAATTGATTGCTGTCTGGTACACAATTTTTTGACCAAAAGTTGAACAGCACTTTCTTTCGCTAACACCTTTATTTTGGGGGTTTATTTTGGTATGAAAACGTGTTTGTTCAACCGATGTTTCTATACCCAAAAGATGAACCAAGAGAATTTCCTAGTTTATCTTTTGGATTGGATTCCAATAAATGAATTTGGCTTAAAATTAGTTCGTTCATTTTGTCAATATCGTGTCCAAAACTTGAATTAACAAAATTTCTTAGTTCATGTTTTGGCAAGCAGTTTTAAGCTAAACATTTTTAATGGCTAAAATAACTTATTAAATCTATCGCTTTATTAATATCTTAAATTCGTAAAACATTTTTTAAATACTGCTAACCTATTTAATTTTTTATATATTTTATGTGTAATTAAATTAAATCTGGGGCAAAGTTGGACTTTTATCAGTATGGAGCAAAGTAAATCTGTTAACCGTCTAACTTTGCCCCAGATTTAATTTTGTTCTAAGTGCTCGTGAGTTACGAGATACAGAATAGAATTACTTATTAATAAGTAAAACTCTGTGATTACAATTACTTTGGGATGAAGGTAGCAATTTGTACGACATTAATTAAAAAACGTATGTTATAATGGTTTTACGGTATAATTATGTATGTGGTCTGTTAAAAATAATAAATATAATCTCTTAATTTGATTAAAATAGTCCACAATACACTTAGTAAATAGGTAATATTATTAATACTAATATAGACATTGGAAGTAAAAATATATAGATTACTGTACTATAGGAATCTATTATTTTTATTCTATATCGCTGATTTATCCAAACCATTACCATTGTTAATTTTGCGATAGTCTGATTTTTCCTAACTATTTATTTTATTTCTACGTATACTCATTTTTTTAAAGATTAGATAAATCGTGTCGCACGATTCGAATCGTACCATTAATCCATAGGTACCATTAATCGGCTACTAAATGAAAACGTATTGTTTATTCGATTAGTTTCAAATGATTAACAAATACTGCTTGTATGGTCATTATAAGAGTTGTCCTGGATTTTTGCAACGGCTCGCTAAGGGGGCCTAAGCCCTGCTTCCTAATAGCTACCGAAACCTATACTAGTGCTAACTGATAATATCAACAAAATACGTAAGTAGTACACACAGAACTATTTATTTTATAAACCGTTTAATTTCACACAATAATTTACAAATTCGTGATAGTCTGATGATGATATTAATAATCTACTTTCGTTTTTGTTGGGAATTTTTCTTTAGCATGCCTAATTTACTTGGGGCAAAGTTAGACTGTTCTTAACAAATGCATTTTGGCCCAATACTAGTTCATCTACTGGAGTCAAGTCGTTCATAAATTGGACACCGATTTATACTTTTTTACTAGTTCATCTTTTGGATCAAAACGTTCATAATTAGGGCACTTTGTTCATCTTCTGGGTAAAATGGCCTATTCCGGCCAATGAACATTTTTATAAAAATATTGTATGGTCATAGGAGGGCTAGGCATAGCTTATTTTAAACTAGATTATATGCAGAATCATATAAAAAAATTAAACCGGATGAAAATTGGTTGTCACATAAAAAAAATACCAAAGTTGGGGGAGTCGCTTAATCGTTCATCTATTGGTAATTTGACCCTATGCCCTTAAACCGATCACAAGTATTTTTGTTATATCCTATATATGGTGATGGTGACTTAAATTAAATATTAAAAATGAAGTTGACAGGAGGCACTTTAGGCCGACCAAACCTATATTGAAAATAACTGGACAAGGGCAAAGATTTGCACCAGATTTATTATATTCCACTAAACTTCTACCTTCAAAACAGAAATACCGCACTGACAGTGAACTATAGGTATTTCTGGCAACGATGCCAAGTTGCAACAAGAGATGTATCAATGTCTACTCAGGAGTGCCATTACAAACGCTTGCTGATCGTGAGCGAGTTTCTTTGCTTTGACGAACTAACTTACAGTTCAGCAAGGATGATATAGACATGGATGGACAATAGCCATACAAAATCGCGTTCCTTTTATTTCAGGTTAAAGCACAAGCGTCATCTATCGGTTACACCAGACACTAAATCCTAGTTTCTAATACGTTGTTCGTCGCTTAACGCTGACAGAATAACTCGACTCCGACTCGACAGATGGCGCTGTGGCACTTCGTACCGAAAACAGACGTATAGCCTGAAGGTTCGAGGAACGCGATTTTGTATAGGCATCAAGGATGATTAAGACATGGATTGATAATGCCTATACAAAATCGCGTTCAGGCTATACGTCTGTTTTCGGTGCACAGCGCCATCTGTCGAGTCTGGAGTCGAGTTATTCTGTCAGCGTTAAGCGACGAACAACGTATTAGAAACTAGGATTTAGTGTCTGGTGTGACCGATAGATGACGCTAGTGATTTAACCTGAAAAGAGAACGTGATTTTGTATGGGTATTGTCTATCCATGTCTATACTCGTATCATCCTTGCAGTTCAGATATGTAGAAGGATGAGGGTAAGTGGCGCCCTCCCAGAATTACAGTTCCGTGCAGACTTTGATGCGATATAGTTTTTGCACTTCTGGCATATCAAGAAGAATTTTAAAGTAAATAGCACGATATAAAAGAGAAGTAAATTAACCTTGTTATGTCTCCGGTTAAGGAAAAAAACATCGAATTACAGAGACTGGTCTGAAAGCAAAATGCGGAAAATGCAATCTTATGTAAATCCTGAGAATTGATTATACGTATTTTTAATTCAAACCTAATCTGACACCTCCTGTCCTACATTGTAAATCACTTTGTAGGAAGAGAACTGTCAGACTGTCTTGAATAAAAAACAACGGGGTGCACTCCGGGAGTGCCGGCAGAAGTGAAAACTTGAATATTAACGTTGTGCATTTTTGATATTTTGGAATGGTTAAGGAATAATTTTGCATGAATTGCTTTAATTATCAGTATAAAAGTACTATCATTTATGTGGTAAAATACAATATTTATTTATTGCGCTATCGTACACAAATATGACAATTTATATTACATTAAAAATTTAACACTTCAGAACTATTACAATTATTTATTCGATCACGTCACGTGTCCGTCTTACGAATTTTTAATCTGACGAATCTGTCGGTCACGTAACCTGTCGCGAGTTTAACATTTTTTCCCCATCAGAAAAAGTGCACAGCGCCGCTAAAGAAGTCGATATTATGTATGCCACAAAATTAAATGTACCTATGGTATGTGACGGTATGTATGTATGTGACGAATTAAAATTAATGGAAGAGGTTTGTAGTAGAAATTGCGATAACGCTATCAACTACGCATATATACTATAGATAGTTATACTACTGAACAAGTAAAATTATAGCCTCTCATTAATTATAGCATCATATTAATCAACATTCATTTCATTTATTTTTGCAATGTCAGATGAGAGTCACGTACACGTGAGGTCTCGTTATACTAGTTCATACGAGCACTCAAGTCGCCCATGCTATGCAACCAATCAGAATATGTGAACCTCAGGCCGACACTCCCGGGAATGAAATATTTTGGACAACGCCTAAAAGATGGAGGACGCGTCGAAGTTCACTGGCCATATTCTTGACGTAGTGTTGACGTAGAGGTCGGGTCGTAGAGACGTATTCTGACTTAGTTTAATCTTTTGAGGAATATTTAAGTTTATGGCTCAAATTATATTAAAATATTCAAATAAATTAAAACTGATCACTACCAAAGTTACGTATGTGGCTCGTTTTAAATATTAGTCCCAGAACAGTTGTTAGGTCTCCTAGTGTAGTTCAGTGTTCCGTAAAATTTGAAATTTCCCCATGTTGTGCTAGAAAGCACCATAACCTGTCGATCTCGATTGATTGTCAATCGATTCCTCGGTTAACGAAGTGTTGATGTTCCGTTTATCGGTACTTGGCATTTAGCTCAAACCATAACTTTGTTAAATGCAGGCAAGCTGTAGTTCAGAAACGAGGACCCTCTCAATAATTTACAGTTGGCCAAAAATCAGTAGGTACTTTATCTTTAAATGTGCTCAGCGTTACAAATTATCAATCAATCAATCTTTAGGTAGAATAGCTTCCATCGATACTTGCGGTAATTTCGCCAACGTCAAAGTAAAATAGCAAACAAAGTTTGCTTGTATTGTGTTATGTAGAAACGCTTTTCGGTTCCAGCGAAATCATCATCAATGGCCACTGCATCCTTGAGGGGTAATTGTTGCAAAGCTGTGTCATGTCAGGTACGGCTAAAACGGCTGATACAGTTGCGATTACGGCTATATAAACCTACCGCTGCACGACACATTTTGTTGCATAGATGACAAATATACTTCTGCGAGTGCGGCCGTTTCCCTGGTTTGATGTATCTGGTGCCTCCTAAACCACTCTGTACTCTTTGGGTTTGAGATCATTCAAATTTTAAATATATGTTTAGGTACCACAGCTAGGTAGGAACGTTAAATATTGCAAAAAGTGTTCAATGAAAACATCATCTTAGTATCTTATTAAAGAAATTTTCAAAAAGGAAGAGGAAGGTGTACTTATTAGTAGATAAAACTATTTTTAGCGAGATAAGTTCAACTGAATGCAACCTGATCCGAGTCAGAAAAATAAAAGGGTCTGGGACTATCTCATAGTAGAACACAAAACGCACTCTGAATAGAAAATATCTCCATTGATAGTAAGACCGAGTAGAAAGACCAAAGGAGATCAAATTTCGCGCAATCCGCCAAATGTCTGTTTGCGGTACGATTCGTTAGAAAATAGCTTTTCACAGTTCACGAACGAACAGTAAAAGTTGCGAAGTGACGATGTATTCCCATTGCGAACTGGGACGGCGAGACGTACGCTTTAGAAAAACAATGTATTTTCGCGCCTGGCCTTCCGGCGAGCGTACAGGGCGTGAATGAACCAAAGGCCATCGCGGAACTTTTTAAAAATCACTTCCGCGTCCAACCACGACTTAAACCAGTGAGGAGCGTGTTTCATATTGGGACCAAAATGGAAAGGGGATTAACTAGGTTTACCGCTAAAGAGGTGGAGAAAGCAATTAAATCAATAAAAAGAGGTAAGTCCCCTGGACATGATGGACTCAGTATCGAGCATCTCCAAAATGCCGGACCACATATCTCGCGAGTACTTGCCATGTTTTTCTCACTATGCGTGAGTCACTCGTATCTTCCCTCCGACCTCATGAGGACTGTAGTTGTGCCTGTAGTGAAGAACAAGACTGGAGACTTATCAGATACAAACAACTATAGGCCTATATCGCTTGCGACCGTGATAGCAAAAGTGTTTGATGCTTTGCTTAATGTGCAGTTGGGTCGTTGTCTATCTCTCCATGACAACCAGTTTGGGTTCCGGCCGCACTTGTCAACGGAGAGTGCGTGTCACTTAAGCATGTCGTCAGATACTATAACGATCGTAAAACGCCCTTCTACGCATGCTTCTTGGATCTATCCAAAGCATTTGACGTGGTGTCCTACGAGGTGCTTTGGAAAAAACTGGAAAGCGTCAAACTTCCACGGGAGCTGATAAATATTTTCAGGCACTGGTATGGACACCAGGTCGATAGCGTAAGATGGGCCGGTGAAACATCTATTGACTACAGGTTGGAGTGCGGGGTGAGGCAGGGGGGATTAACGTCTTCCTCGCTCTTCAACCTGTACATAAACGCGCTTATTGAGGGGCTCAACAGCCAGCACATCGGCTGCCATGTTGACGATATATGTGTCAATAACTTGAGCTATGCGGACGATATGGTCTTGCTGAGCGCGTCAGTTTGTGGTATAAGGACGCTTCTGAGGTCGTGTGAGGAGTATGCGTGTGACCATGGGTTGCAGTACAATGTGACCAAAAGTCAGTTTGTTGTCTTTGAGGCCGGGTCACGTAGAATTGATAGCGTACCGCCCATTTATTTAGATGGGGTAGCCTTAGAAAGGGTGGAACACTTTAAATATCTGGGCCACATAGTTCGGTCTGACCTTGGGGACAACGCTGACATCGAGCGGGAACAAAGGGCGCTATGTGTCAGAGCTAACATGATCGCCCGTAGGTTCGCGCGGTGCTCCAGGGATGTGAAGAGAACGCTTTTCAGAGCCTACTGCACTTTGCTATACTCGTGCGGCCTATGGGCGAATTATACTCAGAAAGCGTACGACGCCCTTCGAGTCCAGTTTAACAACGCTTTTAGAGCGGTGATGGGGCTGCCGCGGTACTGTAGTGCGTCGGGCATGTTCGCGGAGGCGCACGTGGCGTTCTTCCACGCGAGCATGCGCGCGCGCAGCGCCACGCTCGTGCGCAGAGTCCGGGACAGCCGCAACACCGTTCTAGCCTCATGGCGCCGATCATTCGCCGAGAGGTACGATTGCCCATATATTCGGCACTGTTGTAGCCGGCACGGCGTAGTTAGTAAGGTAGAACGTATTAATAACGTATAATCTTAATTTTATAATCTTAATCATAATTATATTTTATTTTGTTGATGTTGTTTTTATTTTGTATTATGATTATTTTATTTGTGAATATGGGTGGAATATGAGCTGTAACTGCTTGAAATAAATGATTTGAATTTGAATTGATTTCGATCTTTTTTTTAAATACTAATGACGGTGGCAAACAAGCACGCGGCCCGCCTGATGGTAAGCAGCTACCGTAGCCTATAGACGCATGCAACTCCAGAGGTATCACATGCGCGTTGCCGACCCTTTACAAAAAGGAGGATTCACTGTGTTGACGGCTAAAGGAACAAGAGGGTCCCTAGTCGTTACACACTGGGTCCTCTTTGAGCTCTTTGGCAACCTTACCTACCAGCAGGAACACAACACTACGAGTAGGGTCTAATGCTATTTGGCTGTGGTTTTCTCTAAGGTGGAGGTACTTCCCCAGTCGGACTCTGGCTCCAGATTTGAGCGAGATGACATTTGCTGTGCTGTGCGAGATGACACTCGCAGTACCCAACCCATACCTCTCTTTTCGATGTTGTTTAAGGACATACCCGGGTTTAAACCTACCGGGTCCTAACCTTGAGTTCAGGAACCATTTAGAAATTACAGACAGAAAAAGGTGGCGGTCTTTGGTATCAGTAAGTATACATAAAAAAGTAAATATCAAAATATACCGGCAGCAGTTTTAGTGATACTTTTCTTAATTTTCTTGCAAGTGTTGTCACCGAGGCCTCACTAATCTGGTCCAGCCGCTACAATCATGCCATCTATATTTTCTGGGATTTTGAAATCAGAGTTCGCATTTCAGTTCAACCAAGCATTGGACGCGCTTGAAAACCAGTTGGAATAATACTTCTATGTGGCCAAAAAGTCGTTTGCGGAAATAGAATCGAATTCTCAGCTGGATTGTTTCAGGACTTTCAGGATAGTTGAGATTTCGTTCCTTATGTTTACCTGTTAATAGTTAAATTTCAAAATTCTCGGGGAAACTGT
This sequence comes from Pammene aurita, assembly GCA_947086415.1. Taxonomy (NCBI): domain Eukaryota; kingdom Metazoa; phylum Arthropoda; class Insecta; order Lepidoptera; family Tortricidae; genus Pammene; species Pammene aurita. The sequence goes on along the minus strand of OX352305.1, from coordinate 24,333,666 downwards.
GGAAACACGATGATAGTGGTCGTTGCACGTCTTTTATAGATACTAACTGTTAGATTCCAAAATGGCTCGAATAAAAAGTAAAAACTCGATACGATTTTTAGCGACAACCCGAATTAAATAAAAATAAAAACATTCGTGCCAATGAGATTAAAAGTATAATTTAAGTATGTGCCTCTCTCTCAGTAGGTACCTAAAAAATGCATCTATTAATGGTGACCCCCAAACAAGTTGAAGACCGTAAAGCTGTACTTGGGTGGTTGAAATTAATTTGATCGAGGTTTTTTTATATCCTTTAAATTATGGCACATCGCCATGTCGTTGGTTTTAGACAGAGAATGCGACCGGTTTTTATTTTGTAAGAAAAATAACCGATAACCGGTTTAAAACCGGTTTTCTCATACAACATAAAAACCGGGTGCATTCGTTTTAGCTAAATCGTCCACAGGTTTACAATTTTGATCTTTTCTATATGCTAGTCATAATTTGTATATAGGCCAAAAGTTACACTCAATAGGGTCAAGGTAGTTATCGTGCCTTTACGGGATGTAAAATGGAATTTTTTTTTTGCCTCACACATAAAACTTAAACAGGAAGCTAGTTTTAACTATAATTGAGAGTTTTTTAATGCACAAAAATCTCGTATCTTATACGTGTCGTAGTCATTTCAAGAGATGAAGAGCTATTAGAGATTTACAGGCAATTTTAGACCTTACGGTGTTAGGTTTATTGTCGTCATTGAGGCCGATTGTCGCTTATTCACTTAAGGGGATAGTTCTCGGCTATTTCTTTTTACAGGCTGAAATATGGGTTGTGATCCTAAACCACTTTTTCTAACTATTATGTAACTGATCACTGAATATCACGTGGTTATAGTATTACTAGTGTAATAGGTACATAGTCACAGCAGCTGACTCAACCAACTTCACACTCTTCAAAGCCCACCCACGGCGAATAGAAAATTAAATAAAAAACAACGTTCATTTTCCTAATGTAATATGATACGCTACCACCATATATGGAATATTATAATAAATCATTTTCTATTTGCTGTGACCTCGGCCTTGATCAGTGTATTAACCTAAACCGAGAACAAAGGATTGTGTACCTATATAAAGCGATCTATTTTCCGAGATTAAACAGTTATTATCCACACGTTAAGCGTTTCACTTACCTGCTACACGTCCCATTACCATATGGCGACCCTTCCAGTCGGGCTGCTCAAGGCAGCCTCGGTTTAAATACCAGCCAGCTCAGCCAGCTCCACGAACCAGCTCAGCAAGCTCCATGAACCAGCCTAGCCCGGACCTGCGCAGCACAGCTCAGCCCACAATGGACCAGCCCCGCTCGACCCTCAAAACCCCCGAAGCCCCGCCCAGCCGAACTTAGACACCGCCGCCTCAGCAAGCTCATCAGCCATCCCAGCCGCTCAGCAATCAAGAAAGAACAGACACGACACAATGGCTCAGACCCGCTCCACTGCGACAACCAACAAAGGCACCAACGCACCAGTCAGCCGGCCAGAGTTAGCTAAAACCAAGGCCATGATTACCATAACAATAACGTTCACGGAACAGAGGACCCCAACCAGAACAGTCCGATGGACCAAAAAATGGACACCACGTCACCACCATCAGCCCCAACAACCCGCACCAACGAGTAAACCAAGCCAAATCACCATCGCCACCAGCAACCAGCGAAGCAGAGCAGAGCGTCTAGAACCAGCACGTCAAGCAGAGCAGAACGTGTAGCAGCCACCAGCCGTCACAAGCCCTGCCGCACCCAAGTCACCAGCCCCGCCCCGCCGCACCTCATCGCCAGCACCCAGCACCGATCATCGATCGCAAGTACAATTCTAAGATACTTTAATCATAATTACTTAAATTCAGTGATAAATTTAAGCCCACAATTCTAAATGTAACTATAACAATAATTCGCATTACGTATAGAATGACCCACATTACAAAAATAAGCTAGAAGCATTACAAACAAACAAATATTCGAAAATTAGTTCAATAACACCCTAAACAGACAATCGGTCAAAATAAACTCAAATTAGCCCAGTCACTAAAGATTACAGCAAAAAAAAAAAAAAGAAAAACAATAAATATCCGTAGGACAGAGCGAAATATCTCAATCTCACCTCACAAAAATAGAAGACGTGTACAATAAAATCTTATCAATATACAGCCAAAAAAAAAACGGACAAAACCTAAATTAATTAACCAAAACACGGCAGTAACATTGCTACCAGCCATGGACGGATCCGAGACCGTCATCAAACAGTTCATAGAATTATACGCGATAATGATTAAAGTCAATAACATAAAATTCGTAATTGAAAAACCCATTTACAAAAAAAAAAACGCAAAACTAAAGATATCCAGCAAACACACCAGTATCAGCGTTTTGACATAAAACTTTATCTTCTACCAGTAAAATCAGCGACCGCAATCCAAAACAAACTATTCAACACAAAACAGGGAAATCGGCCTACCAAACGGCACGAGTAAAAAACTAGAAAATTTATTCACGACGGCACAGGCTAACGGCAACAACACATATAACAAAAAAAAAAAACATCATTTATTAATGTCAATTATTACCAGAAAAATTACACGCATAAGATGCACACTTTTAAAACTATAAACATAAGACATACTTTACATAATATGTCGAAAATAAAGTAGCCACACTATACCAATAGAATAAAGAAATACATTCAACAGTACGCACGTATTACACTCAAAACATTTAATAACGCATTATAGTGTATTGACGTATACCTACACCGACAAATTAAAAAAAAAAAAAAAAATTAATAATATCTACACAGACATTACTTTAGTGTTTTTATAGATTGATATAAAAAAAAAAAAAAAACTACATGATGATAGTATACGCAGCAAAATTTAACTATGGCAAAAATACAATTAAACAAGTTAATATATTTGACAGGCACTAAATCCTTGATACATAACGATAGTGTTGAAATACCAATTCGTGAAGGTCCTTGGACACAATACGTATATTGAAATAAACTAGTGTTAAAAGAACTGCCTCAAAAGTATAGTAACTACATAATAAAATATCATAATGACAAAAATAAAACAACACACTAAATCTAATGCAGCAAAAATCCACAAAAAAACACCACTGACAAAGTAGAAAATACAAAAAAATATCAAAGACCAAATCAAACGTCTGCGCCAGCCAAGCCAATAAAACATTTAAACTAATAGACACATAAACTCAATTCAATTCGCAATAAACGCCACAACGTACTTATATCTTATTGACACCAGAGCCAGCCAAAGTACAATAACACGCGACGCGACATTGAAAACCCAAGGTCGCATGCAAGTTGACCTACATACGCGGTATAGGAGGAACGATTGCGTCATACCATACAATTACGCGACGCTTAGAGAGTGATAGCCACGATTTCCAGAATAAATTGACAAATAAATAAATAAATTGATAAATTGATAAATTGACATCACTAGATACCACAATAATTAAACAAAAATTTATTTTTTACACTTATTATGACTGCAACATGACACGACATAAATAGGGATACTATTACGTTAACAATAATAAGAAATATACGTAATATCTTAAATATTACAAATGACTGACTATGACTGACTATGACCGTGACTATATAACTTTGACTGTAACTGTGACTATAGCGTGCAGAAAGCTAAAACAGATAAGTGTCGCAACCAACAATTAGCCTGATCACCTAAAAGTTGTTGTGACCCTTATATGCTTTAAGTTTACAAAGTAAAGGGTTTCCTTGCATTCCTCTTTACTTCACGCAATACCAAGTAGCCCATAAGAAAATTAAAAGTAAGCAGAGTACACCAGGATACAAAGCAGACGCTAACCCTTGGAACCAAACAAATTCGAGCGAGTTCTCAATTGACCAGATCCTTGGGCGCACGGAACGTCCAAATCTTCCGATGCGTTAAAACACTGTCTGATAGTACATAATAATAAAATGTACCAGCGCGCAATAATAAATATTTCTGTATCCATAAATCGAAAAACTAAAAATAAAATAGTATGCAATACGGTCGGCCGACCCGATTCGCTAAAAAGCGCCATGTACTCATTAAAAAAAAAAAAAAAAAAAAAAAAAAAAGGTGACAAGTATCACAAAAAAAAGCTTACATAAGGACAAAATGCAGACAACAAAATGGCTCATTTATTGTTCTACACTGTGTGTCGAACCAATTACTCCATCGTGTCCGAAACGAGCTTTCCTCGCGAGAGAACTAGGTTACAAATAAGACACAACAGATACAAGAAAAACACATACAAAACAAAAACACAACCACAGAAGGAAAAAGCTACCAAAGTGTATAAAACACACATGACAGACGACACGTACCACGACTAATAAGAAAGTCAAGAAAAACACAGACAAAGATGACAGACATGTCACATATAACTTATTACCCACTAGCGGACACAGTCATAAGAATAATTACCAATAACGTTAAAAGTTATTACTACAGACCAAGAATAGATAACGACATTATAAAATTCATAACAGCAGAAAACAGTCATAAATAAATAAAAGCAGACAGAGACAGCAAATTCATCTCCACAACTATGCGAGAGATTTGTAACATATTAGGCATAAAACAAGTACAGTCAACCACTATGAAAAGCACTAAAATCATAAAGCACTAGAATCATATTTAAGAATACAAACAGGCAACCAGACTCACCAGTGATCTGATTAGTTACAGTATTAGTATTTTCGTATAACACAATGAATCATCCGGCAACTAAATACACGCCATACGAGCTAGCATACCCAGAAACATTACTCATCAAACATACCCATTATATATATATATATAACATCGATTCCCATCCCATAGAATTCAAACATATGTCACAAAAGTCCCAAGCAGACGCTAGAAATAATTTAATTAAAACAAAAACAAAAAAACTAATAACGATTTAAAAATTAAACCCATAAGTAATAAAATTAAAAATTTAGTATTAATAAAAAAAAAAAAAAATTTATTAGACAAAATAAATCAAAAACCATTTACCGTCATACAGGATCAGGATCCAGTAAAAATATTAGTATCAGGAAAAGAATACGCAATCCACAAAAATACAACTAAACCATACTACAATTAAACCACCATACAACCACACAAAAAAAAAAGTAAATATAAAAACACAAACAAAACACATAAAACAACACATCAACACTTTTCATAAAACAAAAAAAAAAACTACTTACGATTTAAAAATTTAATCCCATACACTATATATCTATCTATATATCTATCTATATATATATATATATATATATAAACCGAAGACCCACTATAAATCAGAAAATAAGACAGAAATAAAATAAATATAGTATATCAGAGACTATTTACCATCATAAAGAATCAAAAATCAGAACGTAAAAAAATAATAATAATAATAATAATTTTAGTTACAAGCAAAGAGTAAATTCTCCATACAAAAAAAAAACCCACAATAAATAAAAACAGCAAACATATACATATATATATATACACACAAATTTAATACACAACACAAACCCATCAAAACAAAAACAAAAAACACGCCCACACTCGACACTACACTAAAAGAGCAAACTAAACGTTTCCATGTCAATGATCACATCTCATCCCAAATACGGAAGTACTATCTCCACGCTGTAATGATATCAAATAACACATAAACATCAGGTTAATAATTTACAAAACACAAACACCTAGCCATACAAGGATCGAAACAAATAAACAAACCGCAGCATATAACTTAACAACAAACTTACCGCTATTATAAATAAAAACACAACTTAGAAAGAAAACAACACTGGTATAAACATAATCTTTGATCATTATCTATGCATAACGTAGCCATAACATCAACCTAAACATCGAAATGTAACCCATAGTCCTTACATAACCATACAATCTAATATTTTTCTTTTGTATACCATAAACATAAGTTACCCTAAGAACCAACCTGTAACCCATAGACATAAGCCAAATTTAATGTGAAAACAAAAAAAAAGGATTCAATCTATCTCTTTGGCCACAAAAAAAAAAAATTCCCACACGAATTTCATATTTTTCAAAAATTACCATTACAAGTTCAGTGTATCATAGACTATGAAAAAGGGACAATCACGTTAAAAAATCACAACAAAACAGTAACAAAACCATTAAAGTCAGAACATTATAATCTCCGAAACGTTAACCCTAACCAAATTATTCAAAATTTTATCAATAATGTAACCAAACTATAACTTAATTAAGACAAAAATGTAATCATATTTTCAAATGCATCAACAAAAAAAAAACCAACAAAAATGTAATCATATTTTCAAATACATCAAAAAAAAACCAACGAAAATGTAATCATATTTTTAAAACCCTAGCCGTAAGATTAATATATCTTTTTTTATATAAATGAGTTAAGAAACAAAATGTAAACAATAGAATTAAGCAGCCAAAAATTTTTTTTATATAACACTTTTAATAGTGCCAAGATTTATTTTATATTCAAAATTACCTTTTAAGAAACAAATTCATACTTATTAATGTAAAGACAAAAAACAGTTTAAACCTGTTTTTCTGTCTCAAAAAAACCGACGGACGTGTAATAGGTACATAGTCACAGCAGCTGACTCAACCAACTTCACACTCTTCAAAGCCCACCCACGGCGAATAGAAAATTAAATAAAAAACAACGTTCATTTTCCTAATGTAATATGATACGCTACCACCATATATGGAATATTATAATAAATCATTTTCTATTTGCTGTGACCTCGGCCTTGATCAGTGTATTAACCTAAACCGAGAACAAAGGATTGTGTACCTATATAAAGCGATCTATTTTCCGAGATTAAACAGTTATTATCCACACGTTAAGCGTTTCACTTACCTGCTACACGTCCCATTACCATACTAGTATTTGATCAAAACATAATAAATTTAAATATATAAATTTTTCAAGTAAGATTAATCTTAAACTAAGTAAATCATGCTCACCCTATTAGATTTCACATACGCCGTATGGAAAACGACAAGAGCTCATATTGAGTAGGCTGACCAAATTGTATGCAAAATTGCAAAATTGTGTCGAACATAGTGCTTGAATTGAGACGTTGTAGACCGAACTACTAGCGCATAGTTTTCGATGGAGCTTTTATGAACGATGCCAAAATAGATTTTGATATAATATTATAGCACCGTCGGCATAATCCACCGGGAGATTGAAGTTACTAAATTGTATATAGGGAGCAGGTTGTAAGGCTTTCGTCGTACTTAATTCTTACCGGCTTGCCTATTTTGAGCACTTGTAGAAAAAGTATTGTAGGTATACAATAGTAACATAATTAAGCTTTTAATCTCGTCATCTCCTTCATCTCGTTCTTGTATAAAATACTAAATATATCAATTTTGGTGACAAGTAATTGATAATTTTAATAATTAACATCATTAAGTTCGTCTTTTAATTCTGCATCTTGCCTTTATCTATTGCGCCAATGACTCCGTGATCAATGTGATCATTCTGTAAGTATTGAAAATCCTCTAAAGTCGTTTATAATTGCGAAATCTTTTCTGCTTGTCTACATTGGTGTGACATTCGATAACTTTCGTTCGACGTCTGTTGTCAAAAAGTACTACTTGCCAGTAACACTGAAACTCCGCAACATGGCCAATTAGTAAGTTGTCGGGCTATCATTATATAGTAGATTGTTAACCAAGGGTTTGAAAGTGACCCATTTCACCTGAGATATTTCTGGCGCTCGAACGAAGTGAGAGCGCCAATAGTTCGAGGGTGAAATGGGTAATTTCACCCGAGTTAAACACTCTGCTTTTCATTTCGACTGTGAGGAAAGTACAATACTACACGCACATTTTATAAAACAGGTATATAAAGAATAATTTTTAAAAATGTTAAGTAAAATTTTAACAATTTGAAAAAGACAAATTCAATGTTTTGCCGGTGGTCTGAGAGCATCCGGGTGGGCACCGGCTCAGTCCAAAATTAACACAGCTAATTACTTTCCACCCTAGGGATGAAAAAGCAATTTTCCACCCGGCTATCTACCAAGGAAAAAAAAACTTTCCGAGCAGGAGAGACGAAAAGGTTTTTATCTACACTCACATTGTAAGTTCTCTAAAACCAATTTTACTATGATAAGGTTTTTATCTGTGGCAGTAACGTAATTTTAACTTTACATGCTCAAATATTGATGTGTTATGAGTTTTGATAACATAATGTACACCTGCACGCTCCCCCCCGACCGCCGGCACAATCGAGTTGGCCATGGCGGTGCAATGGCGGCCATTCTATGGTTTCCGAATACGGCATTTAGGATAAATAATATGAGTGTAGATAAAGCAGTGTATGCAACTGTACGTAATTAGGCCTTAAAACGTAACAGTTACATAAACTACTATTAAATACCTAATTATTATTACCTGCCTAAAGTTAATTATTGACGTAAGTTACTTTAAGTCGGTATTAGTGACAATTATCCTTTTCACTCTGAAGAAGGGCAGTGAAACAGAAACATTGCATGAAAATATCTTCCCATTTTTGTTTAAGTTCTACAGTCCACTATCCTCTTAAGTTTTTACTTTACTGCAAATTGGGTGCATTCGCACGTCGGATGCATAAAAGGCAAGCGGAATCCTTTAAGGATGACTCACACCCGTACGTGCCAAGCCCGTGCTAGAACTGCTTATTAAAAATATAGCTCTGCTTTTATGATATAGAATAATGGGTTATGCACGCACCAAAAGTGAAGCACTTAAAATGAGTGAATTCAAACAATTGTCGCTAGTCGTACAGCGGCAAGCGAGAGATGCGTACGTGACAATGAGCTCCCGGCACCCGCGTGAGAAAGAGACAAACTGTAATTTTCTAACAATGAGAGTGACAAAGATGTAATGATTGTCAAAATAGATAAACATAACAAAATCGTTGCTAGGTTATGAAATAATTTTGGAAGTATTTTTTGTATTTAAATATCATTGCTCTGCGTGCGACTTATACTAGATTATGTTTTTTTTATAACATAGGAGGCAAACAAGCAGACAAATCATCTGATGGTAAGCTGGTACTGCCGCCCATGGACACCCGTAACACCAGAGTGGTTAGTGTTACTTTAGTTTCAATCAGCGCCCGTCGTTAATGATTTACTCATGGCGAAATTACTAGATTGTTTTGTGTTAAAATAGGTGAGTTCACTAGTCAAGAAACTAAAGTAACATATGGCGTCCCCCAGGGGTCTGTACTGGGGCCTAAGTTGTTTTTAATTTACATAAACGACTTGACGAACCTCAAACTACAATGTGGGCATACCTTTTCTTATGCCGATGACACCGCTATAGTCTTTGAGGGGCCATCTTGGGAATAGTATAGAAGAGCTGAAACTAGTATGAGTACAGTATTCTCCTGGCTAGGATGTAACCTTTTAACACTTAATGTAAATAAAACAAATTTTATATGTTTCACTAAGTATAATAGGACACAACCAAGTAATTTAACTTTGAAAATTCATACCTGTCAGAGACTTGATCCCTCTTCTTGTAATTGTATAGAAATTTGTAAAGTTAACTGTACCAAATATCTTGGTGTAATGTTGGACCAACGCATGTCATGGCACACACATATTGAATATGTCAATACCAGAATACGTAAATTGATTTGGATTTTTAAAAAACTTAGACATATTACCACAAAAAAACTACTAAATCAACTTTACGTTACATTAGCTCAGTCCATCATGAGTTATTGCATATCAGCATGGGGTGGTTCAACAAAAACTAAGTTCTTGGAGGTGGAGAGAGGGCAGCGCTGTTTGTTAAAAGTAATGTACTCTAAGCCCTTCAGATTTCCAACGAATGAACTCTATCAACTAACTAACCTTTTATCAATGAGGAAGCTGTACATTCTCTCAGTAACGCTAAACCTACATAAAACTATAGAATATAACCCTCAAAGTGTTACTCAAGAGCGTAGACGAAAGCCCAGCGTTGCCCCACTCCCTACAGCCAAGTCTGCATTTGCAAAGAGGCAATTTGCAGCGCAATCAGCATATGTTTATAATAAGCTAAATGAACAATTAGATATACACCAATTACAAACGTATAAATGTAAATAATCTATATTAGAGTGGCTCTTGACGCTAAGTTATGAAGAAACTGAAGCATTGTTATATAGTACAGTCAGCGTCAGAGAAACGTGACCCCCTGGTTTTAAAACTATAGCTCGCAAGGCAACGCCGAAACATTGGTTCAACATCGCCACAGCTATATCGAGCATCATATTATTTCAAAAAGTCAATCCCTTTTTGCTCCGGACCGTTATTGGGACTCGATCCTCGGGACTTCGCGGCTGTTATCAAGACTTCATTTCCGTCACTTATACCATTGAGCCACGGATCACATATACTACTTGTGAAAATATGAATCACTATCGTCAAATCCCCGGACCCGGAGTATGTCCTAAAACTACGGCCAAGACCACCGGGGGATGGGCAGCAGCATCCTCGGAGTGCGGTGGAGATACTGCGATCGCCAACCCGCATGCCAAGCGTGGCGATTACGGCATTCACTTAATGAGAACCCCCATGATGAGAACACAAAAACCTCGGCCCCGAGTGTCCGGCGACCCCCGGTGCCCTGGTTATGGTAGCGGCCACGGTACTAGCGGGCTCAGGGGTGCTAAGAATCTCCGGCAAAGATCCGGCTACCACCACCGACGACTTCTGGCCCTGGCAACATATAACACGCGTACACTGGGGACCGACGAAAAGATAGTGGAACTGGAGGAAGGATTGAGCAAGTTGCGTTGGGATGTTATAGGGTTATCTGAAGTCCGAAGAGAGGGGGAGGAATTTCCGGGAGGGCGACCAACAGTCCCAGGGAGGTGTCGGGTTCATCGTCCATAAGTCCCTCGTGAACAACGTGGTGAAGATCGAGAGTGTGTCGACTAGGGTGGCGTACCTTATACTCAGAGTATCCAAGAGGTACTCATTGAAGGTCATACAGGTGTATGCGCCGACTTCGGCACACTCTGATGACGAGGTGGAGGCTATGTATGAGGATATATCGAAGGCCATGCATAGCTCCAAAACCTACTTCACCGTTGTTATGGGGGACTTCAACGCGAAACTGGGCAAGAGAGATGGTGAAGAGCTGAGAGTGGGGCAATTTGGATTTGGAAGTCGGAACCACCGGGGCCAACTACTGGCTGGCTTCTTGGAGAAGGAGGGTCTCTACATGATGAACTCCTTCTTCAAGAAACGTGAGCACAGGAAGTGGACCTGGATGAGTCCCGAGTCCCGAGGTGCAACTAAAAACGAGATTGACTTCATCATCTTCTTCGTCGACACGAAGAAGCATATATTCAATGATGTCTCTGTGATCAATACGGGAGTTTCGTTTGGGACACCGACCGGGGCGGTCGTCCCTTCGTCCTCTATTGCATTCATAAAAATCCCATAAGTTAAACAATAGACGGTTCTTACCACGTAGCACGTGTTAGCGCAACGCAACTGCCCGCCCGCACCGAGGCAGTTTTAGAGAAAGTCGGTTCTAAGTATGCGTGGTCTATTTATGTGTTTTCGTTTTCCTAATTTCGCGAAAAATAATATAATCCAGATCCATTAAGCAGTGCACTGTGACACGCCCTTACATTATTATACGTGCACCCGCGAGTGAATTTAAGTGAGTGCGCGACAGGCTCCGCTCGACTCTTCCACGCTTGACTGGAGTGGCCTGAGAGGATAAAGATAACATCATACAATGCCCCACATCGACGCGGGTGAGATCTTTCCATGGTTTACTGCTTATACTGGGCCTTTGCTATTGGGGCCAGACCCATCTAGGTCTTCTTCTTCTTCTTTCTCGTTCCCTCACTGCTGAGGATCGCGACTACATGTAGCTTGCTTCCATAATGTGCGTCATAGGCCATGTGGACTGCACGGTTCAGGCTGCCGCCAGCCGACCTTTTTGCGGCGTACTATTTTAAGTAACTAAAGGGGAAGGGATTAAGAAAGGCCCAGAGAGTGCTCTGTAAGGGCCAGAGCCTGACTTTGGCTAAAACCAGTAGATTCGGTATCCAACTAAGTAGTCTTCAAATTTTTTTCCATGATACCTAATCGGTATGTAGGTACTATTTCTAGTAAACTGAATTTAGCTTGGCCACAAGGGAAATAAGGGAAACTCCGTAGATGACTGGACGTGTATAACATATACACGCGCGCACGGTCATACCAACGCCCAAAACTTATCTTAGAGCAACGAAATTTTGTTATCAAAAAATAAACGTGCGCAAGTTGAAGTACAAATATCATATCTAAAACCACCCCATAATTTAACTAACTAAAATAAACATAAACTATTGGCTAGTTGAAGGGTCTGGAGACATTAGATGAGAGCATTTCCACGCAAGCATTGTTATGGCAACTCCTTCGCAGTTCGCAGAAAACAATAAGCTACCGTCCAAAGGGTTACAATCGCCACATGCACAAATTCTAAAACGAGCCGCCGAAGGCAGGGATCCATACCTACAGAACAATATAATAGCTAACAAAACAAAAAAAAATACTGACAAAAGCTGCAAACTTAAAGAGAAATATAATGTGCAATTAACACAACCATCGAGACTTTCTCCAGGAAAGAGGGACAGAACAAAAACGTTTTTTGTCATGTTCGACGGACGCGCATCCGAGATCTCCAAACACGTGCGGTTGCTAGCCGCCTGGAAAGACAATAGTGTTAATTCGGTTTTTAAATGACAGAGATCCTATGACCAGAACGAAAAAAAAACTTAACCTAAGCGATGTGAAATATTCGAGCAAGCTAACATTCCTATTCCACAAACTAAAGATATGAAATTGAACAACGCACTACACAGCCAACAGAAATACGCGATGCATGATAAAATGTGTAAAATACCTTTTGCGTATATAAAAAAGTTTATTATTTATAATATTTAAGTTTTAAGTTATGGTTTTTTATGTTTCCATGAATTAAAGTGCAACCATTAAATGTGCAGCATTGTGAATGTACTTATACACAAAAATCCATATTGGATATCAGTGGAGTGCTATTGGCGTTTTTGTGCGAGTAATCAGTGCCTAGTGTGACAATGAAAAATAATTATATTCGTGCTAAAAGATTTAGATTAAATTAGCAGCGATTCTTTCAAGCGATGTTTACTTGTTCAAATTTTTATAGTCATAAAATATCAAGTGAGTGTGATTCGTGTTTTATAATGAAGTTATACATTTTGTGTGTGTGTCTTGTGTAATACATCGAAGTTGTACTATTGTGTGTTTACTGTTTAATGTTAAACAGTACAATATGTATTTGGAGTGATTCACATGTGGCTCACTACAGACTTGCGCCACACTATGCGACTACATTAACACCACACTACCAACCAACCTAACCACGCATACAGACACTAATAAATGAAGCAACGTCTTACTTATAGAACTCTACTCCCTTCGATTTGTCCAATCGCAGAAAAATTGACTACCATTTCTACAGGCTACAAAGAAACAGTCAGCTGAACTTGCTTCAGCAAGCATTCGACAAGCAGCAATTAAGACAAGATGCGACAAGGCCACTCCAAACGCTAAAATCCGCACTTAGTTTAGTCAAAAATATATAATCGAGTAGCGTACAACGACGTAAATATTAATGAATAAAATAGTTATCGCACTTTCTATGGCCTACGGTCTTTAATCCAGGGTTCTCACAAGCACCAACAGATCACAGCTAAGGAAATACGAACGACATACTATATTCTAAACAAAATGATAGACGCAACGTATCTAATGAACCGTCTCAAAAAATACATAAGATGCTGGAAGACAAGACGTTAACGGATTAGGTACAAGTGCACAAACTATGCTATAGACTCATTGACTGAAGACCTATACGCACTTGCTGCGCTAAGCTATAGTCCACAACCCCACATGAAGAGCAAGTGAAAGAGTGAGACCTATTTTTTACTCATGGATTGGCTACTCGAACCAGAGAATAACTTGACCACAACCAGAAAATAACTACGGCAAACCTAGTCCAACTGCTAGACTACAGATCATAAGGCAATGAACGCAACTTAATTATACGCAGTCACCATCCCTTCGTATATATTTACACACAGTATTTATCCATCTCCCTCACGCTGGGCACGATGCAAGTATTCGGTCTGGCTCTACCTCCTGTCATTCCTATTATCCTTGACTGCACAAACCCGACAGTCCCATCCTGTATTTATTGGCCCACCGGTTTCTCGGGCAGGAGGGCCAGCTGAGCATACCACGGCGGCAGACGACGGGAAGAGCACGCGAGGAAGCCCGGGTACACGCCCTATCTCGGAGTGGGTACGTCCGGACAGAGGTCGTTAACCCGCCGTACTCTACACCTTTGACCGACGGCCTGAACCGTACTAGCACGTGTATTTGAGCTATATTGGCAAACCTACTCGTCCCTCCCTCCCTTGTATGACCAGCGCCTCTGCGTCCTTGCAGCAGAACTGCTGGCTGGTGGTGTCACATGACGGTGACGGTGACGGTGATGTCTCTGTGATCAATACGGTTAAAATCGGAAGTGATCACCGTCTGGTGAGGGTTACCCTCCCCGGCAGCCTCCGGTATTAGAAAAAAAATACAGCTAGTGAAATATAGTGTAATATTATATTAAATTAGGTATTTGATGGGCATACAAAAGTTTTAAGTGATGTTGTTTCAGATTATACCTTGTTTTTTTAGCATTACAAAAAGCGTAAGGAAGCTTGATAACGTGTCTTTTCATTGAAAAACACTTTTGAAAAATAAGATAGCAAATATGTAACAATTATGTTTTACAAGGACATATATTTACATTATGTTGATTTCATAAGTAATAGTTATTCTTTTTGTTAGAATCCTTATTCCATAAAAAGACTTGTCAAGATTGTTAACCCCTTTTCTCATGCTAAAAAAAACGAGGTCTAGGTAGTGAGTGTTGTGTTTCCTAAAATTGTAGTAACGTGACAGGAGATAAATATTGTTATCGCTGGCCGATAACATGCTGTTTCTATCTGAAACGTAGTGGCTCGCAAAGTTAGAATATCTTCTCGTTTTATACACAACCATTATTTATCAAACCCAATATTTATATATAGTATCTGTTATGCAGTTATTAATCACGCGGTCGATTCGACATTTAAAATGTTATGTATTCAGCGTTGTATAGAAATATTCTGTCTGCACTTTCATGACTCAGTCATTCTGATGTTGTAAGGCAAAGACAACCTGCTAGCTTATATTCAATAGACAATATCCTAGGGATTTCCCTTCCGGTTCCCTTCCTATTATTAAGACAGCTATAATCGCAGCCCAGGAAACTTAGCACAATTTTAATTAACTCACACTATAATATTGTTGTTTATTATCCATAAAAGATATTTAAATATGCTTACAATGCAACTGTTACCTTGATAGTTAAGCAACAAAAATGTTCAATTTATATAATGTAAACTAGAAATATCAAATAATTAATATCTGCCAAATTAAACGTATATCGGTATAGGGATTTTGACCATATATTTAAAATATTTTTAGGCGTTAAGCGTTAATAAAATACCAATAAAATAATGTGTTTTTAAAATTGTTTTTATTTTAATTTGCCCTATTTATTTCTTCTATAATATTTGATATTACCCGTATCCATTTTTCAATAATTCTGAACATAATAATATAGGTATGCTAACAAAAAAAACAAAAAGTTTAAAACGCTCTTAAAGGTCTCGAACGCGGTCTCTTAGGATCACTAGTCCGCATATGAAACCACACTGCTACGCAATCATTAAGTGTGTTGACGAAATTATTGTACAGTTTCTATACTGCTATTAGGGGGTCACGTCTCTCTGACGCTGACTGTACATCATTAAATAAACATCTGTGGGTTCAGAGGATCTATAATAATAAGTATACAGTCATGTAAAACTTTTGTCTAAACAAGAATTAATGTTTCTAACTAAATGTACTTCCATTATACCTATATAAAAATAATAATATAAGAATATGCTAGTGTAAGTTTGTGAAACTCATACACTTACACGCATACGTCCACACACACACACACACACACACACACAAACACACACACACACACACACACACACACACACACACACACACACACACAATTATTTTTGTAATATAAATAAATAACTACTTGTTGCTATGGAGGAGCGGGGCTTTCTAACACAGGTATTGTATACTTAACAGGAAGTCCCCACCTAGTAATTATGTACACTGTGTACATAGTGAAATAAAATAATTTCATTTTCATTTCATTTCATAATTATTATTTCATTTTTATTTCATTTGTTATGATTTAATCAGCGATTAAATAACTCAATACAGTAAGCTCAATAAGGCTTGTGTTGTGGGTACTAGGCGACGATAGACATCTTTCTATAAATAAATATATCTATGTCTTTAGATAAATACTTAAATATATTTCGGAGCGAGACGACAACGGCTTGTCGCAGAGCTAAGCTATCAGCATCACAACTGATAAAATTATGATATTTTGTTTCAATCAAGTTACCTTTGTTGAATATGTAACAAGTTTGGAAAACGACGAGCATTGTTTTGCTTGGGAGTGGTCATAGTTTGGTCCGTGTAGGTAGTCATTAAAAATGACGTTTCGATTTACCCACTTTTAAAGTAAGAAATGCGCCGGTAGGGCCCCGGTAGTCATTAAAACTCACGTTTAGATTTACCCACCTGGTGACTCATAAAACCATGCGCGCAGTATCTCGGCATTCAGTATTCATTCAGTCTTGAATCAGTCTTCATTCGTCTCTCTCTTTGTGGCTTTGGCAGTCGAGCAGTCCCTATCCTGATTATTCTCATATAGACGGGTCGGTCGTACAGAGTAACCGGTGCAGGGTCGTATTTTGTGTAGTGTAACACGGACGCAAGCTGGGAACTCTTCTCGTTTTCCTGATGTCTTATAAAATCAGTCAATGCTTTTCGTAGTTAACACTTTAACTACGAAAAGCATTTAAGATCATTTTGTAATTAGAAAGTATTGTTGTACCTGATGTGTGATCTTAATCATGTAATCTACGCAATTTAGTTCTAATAGTGTTTCAGATAACAAAAGTTAAGTCCCACTGAGTTTCTTACGCTGGTTTTTCTCAGTTGAGACTCTTTTCCGAACCAGTTTATTTCCCTCCCTTAATCTGGTTTTAAAAAGATTTGAAATCAATAGTTATTAAACCAGTGTTTATGTTTTATTTCATTACCCGCGTCAGTACTTGTGTAATTGGTTTAGTGTTAGGCTATTCTGATATTCCTGATAGTGGCAGTCATTGAGTTCGCACCCGCACTACCGCTGCCATGCCACCTACCCTCGGCCGCCTCCGGGCCGGCGGGCCGGGCGGTCTTGTCTCCGTTATATATATTTCTCATATAAGTGAATATGTATATTCTTATGAGAAAATTTATTTATTTATTTTATTCGTTTTATTTCGTTCGTTTCGTTCGTTTCGTTCGTTTCGTTCGTTTCGTTCGTTTCGTTCATTTCGTTCGTTTCGTTCGTTTCGTTCGTTTCGTTCGTTTCGTTCGTTTCGTTCGTTTCGTTCGTTTCGTTCGTTTCGTTCGTTTCGTTCGTTTCGTTCGTTTCGTTCGTTTCGTTCGTTTCGTTCGTTTCGTTCGTTTCGTTCGTTTCGTTCGTTTCGTTCGTTTCGTTCGTTTCGTTCGTTTCGTTCGTTTCGTTCGTTTCGTTCGTTTCGTTCGTTTCGTTCGTTTCGTTCGTTTCGTTCGTTTCGTTCGTTTCGTTCGTTTCGTTCGTTTCGTTCGTTTCGTTCGTTTTGTTTGTTTTGTTTGTTTTGTTTGTTTTGTTTGTTTTGTTTGTTTTGTTTGTTTTGTTTGTTTTGTTTGTTTTGTTTGTTTTGTTTGTTTTGTTTGTTTTGTTTGTTTTGTTTGTTTTGTTTGTTTTGTTTGTTTTGTTTGTTTTGTTTGTTTTGTTTGTTTTGTTTGTTTTGTTTGTTTTGTTTGTTTTGTTTGTTTTGTTTGTTTTGTTTGTTTTGTTTGTTTTGTTTGTTTTGTTTGTTTTGTTTGTTTTGTTTGTTTTGTTTGTTTTGTTTGTTTTGTTTGTTTTGTTTGTTTTGTTTGTTTTGTTTGTTTTGTTTGTTTTGTTTGTTTTGTTTGTTTTGTTTGTTTTGTTTGTTTTGTTTGTTTTGTTTGTTTTGTTTGTTTTGTTTGTTTTGTTTGTTTTGTTTGTTTTGTTTGTTTTGTTTGTTTTGTTTGTTTTGTTTGTTTTGTTTGTTTTGTTTGTTTTGTTTGTTTTGTTTGTTTTGTTTGTTTTGTTTGTTTTGTTTGTTTTGTTTGTTTTGTTTGTTTTGTTTGTTTTGTTTGTTTTGTTTGTTTTGTTTGTTTTGTTTGTTTTGTTTGTTTTGTTTGTTTTGTTTGTTTTGTTTGTTTTGTTTGTTTTGTTTGTTTTGTTTGTTTTGTTTGTTTTGTTTGTTTTGTTTGTTTTGTTTGTTTTGTTTGTTTTGTTTGTTTTGTTTGTTTTGTTTGTTTTGTTTGTTTTGTTTGTTTTGTTTGTTTTGTTTGTTTTGTTTGTTTTGTTTGTTTTGTTTGTTTTGTTTGTTTTGTTTGTTTTGTTTGTTTTGTTTGTTTTGTTTGTTTTGTTTGTTTTGTTTGTTTTGTTTGTTTTGTTTGTTTTGTTTGTTTTGTTTGTTTTGTTTGTTTTGTTTGTTTTGTTTGTTTTGTTTGTTTTGTTTGTTTTGTTTGTTTTGTTTGTTTTGTTTGTTTTGTTTGTTTTGTTTGTTTTGTTTGTTTTGTTTGTTTTGTTTGTTTTGTTTGTTTTGTTTGTTTTGTTTATTTTTTTTATTTTGTTTATTTTGTTTATTTTATTTATTTAAGGATCCCCAACGGATAAAACATCTATGTATAGTACAGACAAGATACAAGAATCATGCAAAGATGCATAGCCACTTATAATGATGTATCTTTAAACCTAAATATATACACGGTGGGGCCTGTAACTAAAGCAAAAAATTAAAATGTACATTCTTCTCCTCAAACTACGCAACGTTTGTTTGACGACTTTGAAAAAAAAATTGCGGTTTGAATTTTATTACATTTTAAAGTTAATTCGAACACGCAATGTACTATGAAATTGATTATGTCTGTAGAGTGACTAGACTGACAGGTGATGTCAATTAGACGGAGTTTTAAGTACATTGAAAATACTATTTACTTTGTTTGAAAAAATAACAATCCAAAAACTTTATGATTTTAAAAAGTTGCTACACAAAAGTTGTCTAGTTTGAGGACTAGAATCTACGTTTTAATTTTTTGCATTAGTTACAGGCCCCACCCTATATAGAAACATCCATAACTCAGGAACATAATATTCACGATATACACACAAATGCCCTGACCAGGATTCGAACCCAGGACTTCATAGGCAGGGTCACTTCCGACTAGGCTAGACCATTAAAAAACTATAAAAAAAATACATGCTTAGCTAAATCAGACTTCTACAAATTAGGCCCCCTTCGACGCACTGATTATATTGTAGAAATGTTAACAAAAGCGTCGCTTCACAATAAAACGATAATTAAGTTAACAATGTATAAAGGCCTCAAAACTTTTTACAAACCAATCTGAACTGTCGTTATCCACATAGCGCGCTCTCACCGTGACTCGGTTAGAATCACAGACATATCCACTAATAGAACACGCAAATGCACCCATATCGTGTTATTACGATCTTTTCAGACCTTGAACACTCGGTTTTTATGGACGCAATATTTTCTTGTAATTTGGACGACATTGCCACCTGGTCTAAAAAACTCTTTGATTTATACGTCTCAGTATAATTCTGTCAACGCAGTGAATCCTCCTTTTTTGTAAAGGGTCGGCAACGCGCATCTGACACCCCTGGAGTAGCAAGTGTGAGGGGTGGTGTAGCTTCAGATAAAACACAGGGAGTAGAGCTTGATAATCTTGATTTATTTAGATTTTATTTTAAGGAATGCGCGCGTGACTATGATGCTGGGAGCCTCGATGGTGACTGTTTTTCATATTCGATTCATTATTTACATTGACTTTTAATTGGAATGAAGAATATTTGACATAAAACGACCAGTAATGTAGAGGTTTCTATCCAACCTCTACATATCTCGCCGCTCGGGGAAAGCGAAAGCGAGAAACCTGCCTGGGGAAAAACATAACAGCATGTTTCTTATTATTAACGAAATGCCAATCCCTTAAGTGTAAACGTGTTTAAAAACAGTAAATATTTGCAATAACAATAATGGACCCGGAGTATGTCCTAAAACTACGGCCAAGACCACCGGGGGATGGGAAGCAGCATTGCGGTGGAGATACTGCGATCGCCAACCCGCATGCCAAGCGTGGCGATTACGGCATTCACCCCCCATGATAAGAACCAAAAAACCACGGCCCCGAGTGTCCGGCGACCCCCGGTGCCCTGGTTATGGTAGCGGCCAGGGTACTAGCGGGGTCAGGGGTGCTAAGAATCTCCGGCAAAGATCCGGCTACCACCACCGACGACTTCTGGCCCTGGCAACATGTAACACGCGTACACTGCGGACCGACGAAAAGATAGTGGAACTGGAGGAAGGATTGAGCAAGTTGCGTTGGGATGTCATAGGGTTATCTGAAGTCCGAAGAGAGGGGGAGGAAACGATAATCCTAAAGTCCGGCAACTTGCTTTATTTCCGGGAGGGCGACCAACAGTCCCAGGGAGGTGTCGGGTTCATCGTCCGTAAGTCCCTCGTGAACAACGTGGTGAAGATCGAGAGTGTGTCGACTAGGGTGGCGTACCTTATACTCAGAGTATCCAAGAGGCACTCGTTGAAGGTCATACACGTGTATGCGCCGACTTCGGCACACTCCGATGACGAGGTGGAGGCTATGTATGAGGATATATCGAAGGCCATGCATAGCTCCAAAACCTACTTCACCGTTATTATGGGGGACTTCAACGCGAAACTGGGCAAGAGATATGGTGAAGAGCTGAGAGTGGGGCAATTTGGATTTGGAAGTCGGAACCACCGGGGCCAACTACTGGCTGGCTTCTTGGAGAAGGAGGGACTCTACATGATGAACTCCTTCTTCAAGAAACGTGAGCACAGGAAGTGGACCTGGATGAGTCCCGACGGTGCAACTAAAAACGAGATTGACTTCATCATGTCGACGAAGAAGCATATATTCAATGATGTCTCTGTGATCAATACGGTTAAAACCGGAAGTGATCACCGTCTGGTGAGAGGCACGTTGAATATATGTGTTAAGCTAGAGCGCTCTCGACTGATAAAGTCTACGCTCCGTCCAGCAGCACTTCAAATCCAAAACCCTGAGAGCTTCCAGCTGGAACTCCAAAACCGTTTCGATTGTCTAGGCGGCGATGTGGACGAATTCAACGACGGGTTTGTGGAAGCTGTCCATAGTACTGGGTCTAAGTTTTTTAAGGCCCAGCGGAGCAACAGAACGAAAATGCTCTCTGACTCCACTCAGAAACTCATCGAGGAAAGGAGAGAAATGGTTCTGCAATCCTCAGCAGATGCGTCATTATACCGGCAGCTCAATAAACGGATCTCTAAGTCCCTTACCCGTGATTTGCGCCAATTCAATACAAATCGTATTGAAGAGGCCATTTAGCAGAATAAGGGCTCTAAAGTTTTCTCAAGAGATTTGTCTATTGGGCAGAGCCAGCTCGCCAAATTAAAAACAGGATGGTAGAATTGTTTCATCCAGACCCGAGCTTCCGGGGGAGATAGAGGACTTGTATGGACAGCTATACACATCAACTAGCAGACCTGAAGTTGATCTGGCGGAAGACCCTAGAGCTAGACTGACCCGACATTATACCGAAGACATCCCGGACATCAGCCTGTACGAGATTAGAATGGCTCTTAAACAGCTCAAAAACAATAAGGCACCTGGTGAAGACGGAATTACAGCCGAACTTCTGAAGGCGGGTGGTAAACCGGTCCTTATGGCCCTTCAGAAGTTGTTCGACTCCGTTTTACTAGAAGGGAGAACGCCTAAGGCATGGAACAGAGGTGTGGTGGTATTGTTCTTCAAAAAGGGTGATAACGCGTTACTGAAAAACTACTGACCGATTTCACTTCTGAGCCATGTCTATAAGCTGTTTTCAAGAGTCATTACGAACCGTCACGCACGCAGGCTAGATGACTTCCAGCCTCCCGAATAAGCCGGTTCCCGAAGAGGCTTTAGTACCGTAGACCACATCCATACGCTCCGTCAGGTTATACAGAAGACTGAGGAGTATAACCTGCCCCTCTGCTTAGCGTTCGTGGACTACGAGAAAGCCTTCGACTCGATCGAAACCTGGGCTGTACTACAATCTCTCCAGAGGTGCCAAGTGGACTATCGCTATATCGAAGTGCTGAAGTGTTTGTACGAGAACGCCACTATGTCAGTCCGACTCCAGGACCAGAACTCGAAGCCTATTCCGTTGCAGCGGGGAGTCAGGCAAGGAGATGTTATTTCTCCTAAACTGTTTACCGCTGCACTGGAGGATGTTTTCAAGACTCTGGACTGGAGAAGGCTTAGGCATCAACATAAACGGCGAGTACATCACTCACCTTCGGTTTGCTGACGACATAGTAGTCTTGGCTGAGACCATGGAGGATTTGAGTACGATGCTCGATGACCTCAGTAAAGCCTCCGAGCGAGTTGATCTAAAGATGGATAAGACGAAGATCATGTCAAATACCCATGTAGCACCAACTCCCGTTACAATCGGAGACTTTACACTCGAAGTTGTGGACGATTATATATACTTAGGAAATACTGTCCAGTTAGGTAGATCCAACTTCGAGAAAGAGGTCAATCGACGAATCCGACTCGGTTGGGCAGCGTTCGGGAAGCTACGGCACATCTTTTTGTCCAATATTCCGCAGTGTCTCAAGACGAAAGTCCACTGTGTGTTGCCAGTGATGACATATGGTACTGAAACGTGGTCGCTTACATTGGGCCTCATAAGAAAGCTCAAAGTCACCCAAAGGGCAATGGAGAGGGCTATGGTTGGAGTCTCTCTGCATGATCGCATCAGAAATGAGGCCATCCGCAGCAGAACCAAAGTAACCGATATAGCCCTCCGAATCGCTAAACTAAAGTGGCAGTGGGCGGGGCACATTGCTCGTAGAACCGATGGCCGTTGGGGCGGAAAGGTTTTCGAGTGGCGACCACGAACCGGAAGGCGCAGCGTGGGTAGACCCCCCGCAAGGTGGACTGATGACCTGGTGAAGGTCGCGGGAGTCCGTTGGATGCGGGTGGCGCAGGACCGGTCATTGTGGCACTCTTTGGGGGAGGCCTATGTCCAGCAGTAGACGTCTTTCGGCTGATATGATGATGATGATATGATGAATAACAATAAACACGCCACTTACTGAAGGGAGTGACTCTACCAGCCAAAACCCAAAAGAACACGGTAGCACGCTCTGTGAGCTATGCTACCCGTGTAGCTGACCTACCTACGGCTAAGAAGGAGCTTGATAATCTTGATTTATTTAGATTTTATTTTAGGGAATGCGCGCGTGACCATGAGGCTGGGAGCCTCGATGGTGACTGTTTTTCATATTCGATTCATTATTTACATTGACTTTTAATTTGAATGAAGAATATTTGACATAAAACGACCAGTAATGTAGAGGTTTCTATCCAACCTCTACACAAGCGTCCATATGCTACGGTAGCTGATTACCATCAGGCGGACCGTATGCTTGTTTGTCATGGTATAAAATAAATTGTCTCGGGAGAAAAAAAAATGTACGGTGCAATTACTATGTTTAACATCTCTTTACTTTGTTTCTAATTTTTACCTCTGTGTTTTTGTCCAATAATGAAAATAAGATAGGTAAAGTAAAATAAAATTATATTAGATAATACAAAATTATATTGGGTTATATCAGACAGGTGCTCACATCCTTTGACATTATTATTTTAAAGAAAGAGATGAAAATAGCCAAACAAAAAGTGAGATGTCGAAATGGATGAATGATGAAACCAAGCTGTAAGTACCTGAGAATGTTTCGTCTTCATTGGCATTTTGGATCGTTTTCAATGAAAGCAAACTGTTGGTAACCATAGCAGAGCCAAAACTCAAAAGTGCGCAGGATACTTGCGGAAAATTATTATGAACCTCACTTACACGCCAGTTTTAACTGATTTCTTAGAAGACTGCGGCTGGGTTAAGTCGGTTTTGATGTGCTTTCAGTGTAAATCCTTACGAGATCTACGTACATAAATATCTGTGCACAAAGCGTTGATGAAAACCGATGACGCCGCAGTTCCGTTTTCGTTTCAACTCGGTCGCATTTGTTCGTTATTTGGTAAATTGTGCTTTTAGTATATTATTTGCTAAATTGTGTTTCTGGTATGTTATTTGGTGAATTGTGTTTGGAATGTTTTTGCTATTTTCATTCAGGAATAAGCACAAACATTTAAAGGAAGCTCACTCACACTATTTATATTTATATTTACCTTAGAAACGAAATACTATACAATACAATATGATCTGGATTGTAACACAAGTCCATAAAGGCAATGTCACGATCATGACCGATTTGGCAGTTAATCTAATTCAAAATGCCACATTATGGTACAGTGGTATATGGTATAACATGAAACATGAAACAACGTCCCTGGAGATTTGAACACAATACAATTTAAGTTGAAATACACTAGAGTCATTTCAAACTAAACGATTGAATACACGCAATGTCCCTATAAATACAAAAGGCTAGATAGAACTCAGAGTCATTCTAAAGTTTTACATCGCTCGGCGGCCATACATACCTCCGTGAAATTTTCACACATTTAAAATGATTCGCCGGAACGTAGACGCGGGCACAAATTAGCGTATTGTATACTATGATATACAATAATGAAATATCATTGATTTGAATAAGTAGATATCATTGATTGTATATTGATTTGAAAAAATAAGTCCCCCGAGTTTCTTGCCGGTACTAATTCTTCTCGGGTCAAAAGTACAGATGTGCAAGTTGCGGAAACTTTCCAAATAATTGGAAATGTTCTCAGAAATTTCTCGAAAATTTCATATGAAATACCTATAGGAAATTGGAAATTTAAGAAATGGAAAGTTTCAAATCCCATACAAAATTGTGATAATTTTCCGAAATTTTCATATGTGGAAAATTTCGCAATTTTGGAAACTTTCCAACGGCACATCAGTAGTCAAAAGTGTAAGATTAAAAGAAGTTTTTTTTTAAATACTAATGACGGTGGCAAACAAGCACGCGGCCCGCCTGATGGTAAGCAGCTACCGTAGCCTATAGACGCATGCAACTCCAGAGGTATCACATGCGCGTTGCCGACCCTTTACAAAAAGGAGGATTCACTGTGTTGACGGCTAAAGGAACAAGAGGGTCCCTAGTCGTTACACACTGGGTCCTCTTTGAGCTCTTTGGCAACCTTACCTACCAGCAGGAACACAACACTACGAGTAGGGTCTAATGCTATTTGGCTGTGGTTTTCTCTAAGGTGGAGGTACTTCCCCAGTCGGACTCTGGCTCCAGATTTGAGCGAGATGACATTTGCTGTGCTGTGCGAGATGACACTCGCAGTACCCAACCCATACCTCTCTTTTCGATGTTGTTTAAGGACATACCCGGGTTTAAACCTACCGGGTCCTAACCTTGAGTTCAGGAACCATTTAGAAATTACAGACAGAAAAAGGTGGCGGTCTTTGGTATCAGTAAGTATACATAAAAAAGTAAATATCAAAATATACCGGCAGCAGTTTTAGTGATACTTTTCTTAATTTTCTTGCAAGTGTTGTCACCGAGGCCTCACTAATCTGGTCCAGCCGCTACAATCATGCCATCTATATTTTCTGGGATTTTGAAATCAGAGTTCGCATTTCAGTTCAACCAAGCATTGGACGCGCTTGAAAACCAGTTGGAATAATACTTCTATGTGGCCAAAAAGTCGTTTGCGGAAATAGAATCGAATTCTCAGCTGGATTGTTTCAGGACTTTCAGGATAGTTGAGATTTCGTTCCTTATGTTTACCTGTTAATAGTTAAATTTCAAAATTCTCGGGGAAACTGTGGAAACACGATGATAGTGGTCGTTGCACGTCTTTTATAGATACTAACTGTTAGATTCCAAAATGGCTCGAATAAAAAGTAAAAACTCGATACGATTTTTAGCGACAACCCGAATTAAATAAAAATAAAAACATTCGTGCCAATGAGATTAAAAGTATAATTTAAGTATGTGCCTCTCTCTCAGTAGGTACCTAAAAAATGCATCTATTAATGGTGACCCCCAAACAAGTTGAAGACCGTAAAGCTGTACTTGGGTGGTTGAAATTAATTTGATCGAGGTTTTTTTATATCCTTTAAATTATGGCACATCGCCATGTCGTTGGTTTTAGACAGAGAATGCGACCGGTTTTTATTTTGTAAGAAAAATAACCGATAACCGGTTTAAAACCGGTTTTCTCATACAACATAAAAACCGGGTGCATTCGTTTTAGCTAAATCGTCCACAGGTTTACAATTTTGATCTTTTCTATATGCTAGTCATAATTTGTATATAGGCCAAAAGTTACACTCAATAGGGTCAAGGTAGTTATCGTGCCTTTACGGGATGTAAAATGGAATTTTTTTTTTGCCTCACACATAAAACTTAAACAGGAAGCTAGTTTTAACTATAATTGAGAGTTTTTTAATGCACAAAAATCTCGTATCTTATACGTGTCGTAGTCATTTCAAGAGATGAAGAGCTATTAGAGATTTACAGGCAATTTTAGACCTTACGGTGTTAGGTTTATTGTCGTCATTGAGGCCGATTGTCGCTTATTCACTTAAGGGGATAGTTCTCGGCTATTTCTTTTTACAGGCTGAAATATGGGTTGTGATCCTAAACCACTTTTTCTAACTATTATGTAACTGATCACTGAATATCACGTGGTTATAGTATTACTAGTATTTGATCAAAACATAATAAATTTAAATATATAAATTTTTCAAGTAAGATTAATCTTAAACTAAGTAAATCATGCTCACCCTATTAGATTTCACATACGCCGTATGGAAAACGACAAGAGCTCATATTGAGTAGGCTGACCAAATTGTATGCAAAATTGCAAAATTGTGTCGAACATAGTGCTTGAATTGAGACGTTGTAGACCGAACTACTAGCGCATAGTTTTCGATGGAGCTTTTATGAACGATGCCAAAATAGATTTTGATATAATATTATAGCACCGTCGGCATAATCCACCGGGAGATTGAAGTTACTAAATTGTATATAGGGAGCAGGTTGTAAGGCTTTCGTCGTACTTAATTCTTACCGGCTTGCCTATTTTGAGCACTTGTAGAAAAAGTATTGTAGGTATACAATAGTAACATAATTAAGCTTTTAATCTCGTCATCTCCTTCATCTCGTTCTTGTATAAAATACTAAATATATCAATTTTGGTGACAAGTAATTGATAATTTTAATAATTAACATCATTAAGTTCGTCTTTTAATTCTGCATCTTGCCTTTATCTATTGCGCCAATGACTCCGTGATCAATGTGATCATTCTGTAAGTATTGAAAATCCTCTAAAGTCGTTTATAATTGCGAAATCTTTTCTGCTTGTCTACATTGGTGTGACATTCGATAACTTTCGTTCGACGTCTGTTGTCAAAAAGTACTACTTGCCAGTAACACTGAAACTCCGCAACATGGCCAATTAGTAAGTTGTCGGGCTATCATTATATAGTAGATTGTTAACCAAGGGTTTGAAAGTGACCCATTTCACCTGAGATATTTCTGGCGCTCGAACGAAGTGAGAGCGCCAATAGTTCGAGGGTGAAATGGGTAATTTCACCCGAGTTAAACACTCTGCTTTTCATTTCGACTGTGAGGAAAGTACAATACTACACGCACATTTTATAAAACAGGTATATAAAGAATAATTTTTAAAAATGTTAAGTAAAATTTTAACAATTTGAAAAAGACAAATTCAATGTTTTGCCGGTGGTCTGAGAGCATCCGGGTGGGCACCGGCTCAGTCCAAAATTAACACAGCTAATTACTTTCCACCCTAGGGATGAAAAAGCAATTTTCCACCCGGCTATCTACCAAGGAAAAAAAAACTTTCCGAGCAGGAGAGACGAAAAGGTTTTTATCTACACTCACATTGTAAGTTCTCTAAAACCAATTTTACTATGATAAGGTTTTTATCTGTGGCAGTAACGTAATTTTAACTTTACATGCTCAAATATTGATGTGTTATGAGTTTTGATAACATAATGTACACCTGCACGCTCCCCCCCGACCGCCGGCACAATCGAGTTGGCCATGGCGGTGCAATGGCGGCCATTCTATGGTTTCCGAATACGGCATTTAGGATAAATAATATGAGTGTAGATAAAGCAGTGTATGCAACTGTACGTAATTAGGCCTTAAAACGTAACAGTTACATAAACTACTATTAAATACCTAATTATTATTACCTGCCTAAAGTTAATTATTGACGTAAGTTACTTTAAGTCGGTATTAGTGACAATTATCCTTTTCACTCTGAAGAAGGGCAGTGAAACAGAAACATTGCATGAAAATATCTTCCCATTTTTGTTTAAGTTCTACAGTCCACTATCCTCTTAAGTTTTTACTTTACTGCAAATTGGGTGCATTCGCACGTCGGATGCATAAAAGGCAAGCGGAATCCTTTAAGGATGACTCACACCCGTACGTGCCAAGCCCGTGCTAGAACTGCTTATTAAAAATATAGCTCTGCTTTTATGATATAGAATAATGGGTTATGCACGCACCAAAAGTGAAGCACTTAAAATGAGTGAATTCAAACAATTGTCGCTAGTCGTACAGCGGCAAGCGAGAGATGCGTACGTGACAATGAGCTCCCGGCACCCGCGTGAGAAAGAGACAAACTGTAATTTTCTAACAATGAGAGTGACAAAGATGTAATGATTGTCAAAATAGATAAACATAACAAAATCGTTGCTAGGTTATGAAATAATTTTGGAAGTATTTTTTGTATTTAAATATCATTGCTCTGCGTGCGACTTATACTAGATTATGTTTTTTTTATAACATAGGAGGCAAACAAGCAGACAAATCATCTGATGGTAAGCTGGTACTGCCGCCCATGGACACCCGTAACACCAGAGTGGTTAGTGTTACTTTAGTTTCAATCAGCGCCCGTCGTTAATGATTTACTCATGGCGAAATTACTAGATTGTTTTGTGTTAAAATAGGTGAGTTCACTAGTCAAGAAACTAAAGTAACATATGGCGTCCCCCAGGGGTCTGTACTGGGGCCTAAGTTGTTTTTAATTTACATAAACGACTTGACGAACCTCAAACTACAATGTGGGCATACCTTTTCTTATGCCGATGACACCGCTATAGTCTTTGAGGGGCCATCTTGGGAATAGTATAGAAGAGCTGAAACTAGTATGAGTACAGTATTCTCCTGGCTAGGATGTAACCTTTTAACACTTAATGTAAATAAAACAAATTTTATATGTTTCACTAAGTATAATAGGACACAACCAAGTAATTTAACTTTGAAAATTCATACCTGTCAGAGACTTGATCCCTCTTCTTGTAATTGTATAGAAATTTGTAAAGTTAACTGTACCAAATATCTTGGTGTAATGTTGGACCAACGCATGTCATGGCACACACATATTGAATATGTCAATACCAGAATACGTAAATTGATTTGGATTTTTAAAAAACTTAGACATATTACCACAAAAAAACTACTAAATCAACTTTACGTTACATTAGCTCAGTCCATCATGAGTTATTGCATATCAGCATGGGGTGGTTCAACAAAAACTAAGTTCTTGGAGGTGGAGAGAGGGCAGCGCTGTTTGTTAAAAGTAATGTACTCTAAGCCCTTCAGATTTCCAACGAATGAACTCTATCAACTAACTAACCTTTTATCAATGAGGAAGCTGTACATTCTCTCAGTAACGCTAAACCTACATAAAACTATAGAATATAACCCTCAAAGTGTTACTCAAGAGCGTAGACGAAAGCCCAGCGTTGCCCCACTCCCTACAGCCAAGTCTGCATTTGCAAAGAGGCAATTTGCAGCGCAATCAGCATATGTTTATAATAAGCTAAATGAACAATTAGATATACACCAATTACAAACGTATAAATGTAAATAATCTATATTAGAGTGGCTCTTGACGCTAAGTTATGAAGAAACTGAAGCATTGTTATATAGTACAGTCAGCGTCAGAGAAACGTGACCCCCTGGTTTTAAAACTATAGCTCGCAAGGCAACGCCGAAACATTGGTTCAACATCGCCACAGCTATATCGAGCATCATATTATTTCAAAAAGTCAATCCCTTTTTGCTCCGGACCGTTATTGGGACTCGATCCTCGGGACTTCGCGGCTGTTATCAAGACTTCATTTCCGTCACTTATACCATTGAGCCACGGATCACATATACTACTTGTGAAAATATGAATCACTATCGTCAAATCCCCGGACCCGGAGTATGTCCTAAAACTACGGCCAAGACCACCGGGGGATGGGCAGCAGCATCCTCGGAGTGCGGTGGAGATACTGCGATCGCCAACCCGCATGCCAAGCGTGGCGATTACGGCATTCACTTAATGAGAACCCCCATGATGAGAACACAAAAACCTCGGCCCCGAGTGTCCGGCGACCCCCGGTGCCCTGGTTATGGTAGCGGCCACGGTACTAGCGGGCTCAGGGGTGCTAAGAATCTCCGGCAAAGATCCGGCTACCACCACCGACGACTTCTGGCCCTGGCAACATATAACACGCGTACACTGGGGACCGACGAAAAGATAGTGGAACTGGAGGAAGGATTGAGCAAGTTGCGTTGGGATGTTATAGGGTTATCTGAAGTCCGAAGAGAGGGGGAGGAATTTCCGGGAGGGCGACCAACAGTCCCAGGGAGGTGTCGGGTTCATCGTCCATAAGTCCCTCGTGAACAACGTGGTGAAGATCGAGAGTGTGTCGACTAGGGTGGCGTACCTTATACTCAGAGTATCCAAGAGGTACTCATTGAAGGTCATACAGGTGTATGCGCCGACTTCGGCACACTCTGATGACGAGGTGGAGGCTATGTATGAGGATATATCGAAGGCCATGCATAGCTCCAAAACCTACTTCACCGTTGTTATGGGGGACTTCAACGCGAAACTGGGCAAGAGAGATGGTGAAGAGCTGAGAGTGGGGCAATTTGGATTTGGAAGTCGGAACCACCGGGGCCAACTACTGGCTGGCTTCTTGGAGAAGGAGGGTCTCTACATGATGAACTCCTTCTTCAAGAAACGTGAGCACAGGAAGTGGACCTGGATGAGTCCCGAGTCCCGAGGTGCAACTAAAAACGAGATTGACTTCATCATCTTCTTCGTCGACACGAAGAAGCATATATTCAATGATGTCTCTGTGATCAATACGGTTAAAATCGGAAGTGATCACCGTCTGGTGAGGGTTACCCTCCCCGGCAGCCTCCGGTATTAGAAAAAAAATACAGCTAGTGAAATATAGTGTAATATTATATTAAATTAGGTATTTGATGGGCATACAAAAGTTTTAAGTGATGTTGTTTCAGATTATACCTTGTTTTTTTAGCATTACAAAAAGCGTAAGGAAGCTTGATAACGTGTCTTTTCATTGAAAAACACTTTTGAAAAATAAGATAGCAAATATGTAACAATTATGTTTTACAAGGACATATATTTACATTATGTTGATTTCATAAGAAATAGTTATTCTTTTTGTTAGAATCCTTATTCCATAAAAAGACTTGTCAAGATTGTTAACCCTTTTTCTCATGCTAAAAAAAACGAGGTCTAGGTAGTGAGTGTTGTGTTTCCTAAAATTGTAGTAACGTGACAGGAGATAAATATTGTTATCGCTGGCCGATAACATGCTGTTTCTATCTGAAACGTAGTGGCTCGCAAAGTTAGAATATCTTCTCGTTTTATACACAACCATTATTTATCAAACCCAATATTTATATATAGTATCTGTTATGCAGTTATTAATCACGCGGTCGATTCGACATTTAAAATGTTATGTATTCAGCGTTGTATAGAAATATTCTGTCTGCACTTTCATGACTCAGTCATTCTGATGTTGTAAGGCAAAGACAACCTGCTAGCTTATATTCAATAGACAATATCCTAGGGATTTCCCTTCCGGTTCCCTTCCTATTATTAAGACAGCTATAATCGCAGCCCAGGAAACTTAGCACAATTTTAATTAACTCACACTATAATATTGTTGTTTATTATCCATAAAAGATATTTAAATATGCTTACAATGCAACTGTTACCTTGATAGTTAAGCAACAAAAATGTTCAATTTATATAATGTAAACTAGAAATATCAAATAATTAATATCTGCCAAATTAAACGCATATCGGTATAGGGATTTTGACTATATATTTAAAATATTTTTAGGCGTTAAGCGTTAATAAAATACCAATAAAATAATGTGTTTTTAAAATTGTTTTTATTTTAATTTGCCCTATTTATTTCTTCTATAATATTTGATATTACCCGTATCCATTTTTCAATAATTCTGAACATAATAATATAGGTATGCTAACAAAAAAAACAAAAAGTTTAAAACGCTCTTAAAGGTCTCGAACGCGGTCTCTTAGGATCACTAGTCCGCATATGAAACCACACTGCTACGCAATCATTAAGTGTGTTGACGAAATTATTGTACAGTTTCTATACTGCTATTAGGGGGTCACGTCTCTCTGACGCTGACTGTACATCATTAAATAAACATCTGTGGGTTCAGAGGATCTATAATAATAAGTATACAGTCATGTAAAACTTTTGTCTAAACAAGAATTAATGTTTCTAACTAAATGTACTTCCATTATACCTATATAAAAATAATAATATAAGAATAAGCTAGTGTAAGTTTGTAAAACTCATACACTTACACGCATACGTCCACACACACACACACACACACACACACACACACACACACACAAACACACACACACACACACACACACACTCACACACACACACACACAATTATTTTTGTAATATAAATAAATAACTACTTGTTGCTATGGAGGAGCGGGGCTTCCTAACACAGGTATTGTATACTTAACAGGAAGTCCCCACCTAGTAATTATGTACACTGTGTACATAGTGAAATAAAATAATTTCATTTTCATTTCATTTCATAATTATTATTTCATTTTTATTTCATTTGTTATGATTTAATCAGCGATTAAATAACTCAATACAGTAAGCTCAATAAGGCTTGTGTTGTGGGTACTAGGCGACGATAGACATCTTTCTATAAATAAATATATCTATGTCTTTAGATAAATACTTAAATATATTTCGGAGCGAGACGACAACGGCTTGTCGCAGAGCTAAGCTATCAGCATCACAACTGATAAAATTATGATATTTTGTTTCAATCAAGTTACCTTTGTTGAATATGTAACAAGTTTGGAAAACGACGAGCATTGTTTTGCTTGGGAGTGGTCATAGTTTGGTCCGTGTAGGTAGTCATTAAAAATGACGTTTCGATTTACCCACTTTTAAAGTAACAAATGCGCCGGTTGGGCCCCGGTAGTCATTAAAACTCACGTTTAGATTTACCCACCTGGTGACTCATAAAACCATGCGCGCAGTATCTCGGCATTCAGTATTCATTCAGTCTTGAATCAGTCTTCATTCGTCTCTCTCTTTGTGGCTTTGGCAGTCGAGCAGTCCCTATCCTGATTATTCTCATATAGACGGGTCGGTCGTACAGAGTAACCGGTGCAGGGTCGTATTTTGTGTAGTGTAACACGGACGCAAGCTGGGAACTCTTCTCGTTTTCCTGATGTCTTATAAAATCAGTCAATGCTTTTCGTAGTTAACACTTTAACTACGAAAAGCATTTAAGATCATTTTGTAATTAGAAAGTATTGTTGTACCTGATGTGTGATCTGAATCATATAATCTACGCAATTTAGTTCTAATAGTGTTTCAGATAACAAAAGTTAAGTCCCGCTGAGTTTCTTACGCTGGTTTTTCTCAGTTGAGACTCTTTTCCGAACCAGTTTATTTCCCTCCCTTAATCTGGTTTTAAAAAGATTTGAAATCAATAGTTATTAAACCAGTGTTTATATTACCCGCGTCAGTACTTGTGTAATTGGTTTAGTGTTAGGCTATTCTGATATTCCTGATAGTGGCAGTCATTGAGTTCGCACCCGCACTACCGCTGCCATGCCACCTACCCTCGGCCGCCTCCGGGCCGGAGGGCCGGGCGGTCTTGTCTCCGTTATATATATTTCTCATATAAGTGAATATGTATATTCTTATGAGAAAATTTATTTATTTATTTTATTCGTTTTATTCATTTTATTCGTTTTAATCGTTTTATTCGTTTCATTCGTTTCATTCGTTTCATTCGTTTCATTCGTTTCATTCGTTTCATTCGTTTCATTCGATTCATTCGTATCATTCGTTTCATTCGTTTCATTCGTTGTTTTGTTTGTTTTGTTTGTTTTGTTTGTTTTGTTTGTTTTGTTTGTTTTGTTTGTTTTGTTTGTTTTGTTTGTTTTGTTTGTTTTGTTTGTTTTGTTTGTTTTGTTTGTTTTGTTTGTTTTGTTTGTTTTGTTTGTTTTGTTTGTTTTGTTTGTTTTGTTTGTTTTGTTTGTTTTGTTTGTTTTGTTTGTTTTGTTTGTTTTGTTTGTTTTGTTTGTTTTGTTTGTTTTGTTTGTTTTGTTTGTTTTGTTTGTTTTGTTTGTTTTGTTTGTTTTGTTTGTTTTGTTTGTTTTGTTTGTTTTGTTTGTTTTGTTTGTTTTGTTTGTTTTGTTTGTTTTGTTTGTTTTGTTTGTTTTGTTTGTTTTGTTTGTTTTGTTTGTTTTGTTTGTTTTGTTTGTTTTGTTTGTTTTGTTTGTTTTGTTTGTTTTGTTTGTTTTGTTTGTTTTGTTTGTTTTGTTTGTTTTGTTTGTTTTGTTTGTTTTGTTTGTTTTGTTTGTTTTGTTTGTTTTGTTTGTTTTGTTTGTTTTGTTTGTTTTGTTTGTTTTGTTTGTTTTGTTTGTTTTGTTTGTTTTGTTTGTTTTGTTTGTTTTGTTTGTTTTGTTTGTTTTGTTTGTTTTGTTTGTTTTGTTTGTTTTGTTTGTTTTGTTTGTTTTGTTTGTTTTGTTTGTTTTGTTTGTTTTGTTTGTTTTGTTTGTTTTGTTTGTTTTGTTTGTTTTGTTTGTTTTGTTTGTTTTGTTTGTTTTGTTTGTTTTGTTTGTTTTGTTTGTTTTGTTTGTTTTGTTTGTTTTGTTTGTTTTGTTTGTTTTGTTTGTTTTGTTTGTTTTGTTTGTTTTGTTTGTTTTGTTTGTTTTGTTTGTTTTGTTTGTTTTGTTTGTTTTGTTTGTTTTGTTTGTTTTGTTTGTTTTGTTTGTTTTGTTTGTTTTGTTTGTTTTGTTTGTTTTGTTTGTTTTGTTTGTTTTGTTTGTTTTGTTTATTTTTTTTATTTTGTTTATTTTGTTTATTTTATTTATTTAAGGATCCCCAACGGATAAAACATCTATGTATAGTACAGACAAGATACAAGAATCATGCAAAGATGCATAGCCACTTATAATGATGTATCTTTAAACCTAAATATATACACGGTGGGGCCTGTAACTAAAGCAAAAAATTAAAATGTACATTCTTCTCCTCAAACTACGCAACGTTTGTTTGACGACTTTGAAAAAAAAATTGCGGTTTGAATTTTATTACATTTTAAAGTTAATTCGAACACGCAATGTACTATGAAATTGATTATGTCTGTAGAGTGACTAGACTGACAGGTGATGTCAATTAGACGGAGTTTTAGGTACATTGAAAATACTATTTACTTTGTTTGAAAAAATAACAATCCAAAAACTTTATGATTTTAAAAAGTTGCTACACAAAAGTTGTCTAGTTTGAGGACTAGAATCTACGTTTTAATTTTTTGCTTTAGTTACAGGCCCCACCCTATATAGAAACATCCATAACTCAGGAACATAATATTCACGATATACACACAAATGCCCTGACCAGGATTCGAACCCAGGACTTCATAGGCAGGGTCACTTCCGACTAGGCTAGACCATTAAAAAACTATAAAAAAAATACATGCTTAGCTAAATCAGACTTCTACAAATTAGGCCCCCTTCGACACACTGATTATATTGTAGAAATGTTAACAAAAGCGTCGCTTCACAATAAAACGATAATTAAGTTAACAATGTATAAAGGCCTCAAAACTTTTTACAAACCAATCTGAACTGTCGTTATCCACATAGCGCGCTCTCACCGTGACTCGGTTAGAATCACAGACATATCCACTAATAGAACACGCAAATGCACCCATATCGTGTTATTACGATCTTTTCAGACCTTGAACACTCGGTTTTTATAGACGCAATATTTTCTTGTAATTTGGACGACATTGCCACCTGGTCTAAAAAACTCTTTGATTTATACGTCTCAGTATAATTCTGTCAACGCAGTGAATCCTCCTTTTTTGTAAAGGGTCGGCAACGCGCATCTGACACCCCTGGAGTAGCAAGTGTGAGGGGTGGTGTAGCTTCAGATAAAACACAGGGAGTAGAGCTTGATAATCTTGATTTATTTAGATTTTATTTTAAGGAATGCGCGCGTGACCATGATGCTGGGAGCCTCGATGGTGACTGTTTTTCATATTCGATTCATTATTTACATTGACTTTTAATTGGAATGAAGAATATTTGACATAAAACGACCAGTAATGTAGAGGTTTCTATCCAACCTCTACATATCTCGCCGCTCGGGGAAAGTGAAAGCGAGAAACCTGCCTGGGGAAAAACATAACAGCATGTTTCTTATTATTAACGAAATGCCAATCCCTTAAGTGTAAACGTGTTTAAAAACAGTAAATATTTGCAATAACAATAATGGACCCGGAGTATGTCCTAAAACTACGGCCAAGACCACCGGGGGATGGGAAGCAGCATCCTCGGATTGCGGTGGAGATACTGCGATCGCCAACCCGCATGCCAAGCGTGGCGATTACAGCATTCACCCCCCATGATAAGAACCAAAAAACCACGGCCCCGAGTGTCCGGCGACCCCCGGTGCCCTGGTTATGGTAGCGGCCAGGGTACTAGCGGGGTCAGGGGTGCTAAGAATCTCCGGCAAAGATCCGGCTACCACCACCGACGACTTCTGGCCCTGGCAACATGTAACACGCGTACACTGCGGACCGACGAAAAGATAGTGGAACTGGAGGAAGGATTGAGCAAGTTGCGTTGGGATGTCATAGGGTTATCTGAAGTCCGAAGAGAGGGGGAGGAAACGATAATCCTAAAGTCCGGCAACTTGCTTTATTTCCGGGAGGGCGACCAACAGTCCCAGGGAGGTGTCGGGTTCATCGTCCGTAAGTCCCTCGTGAACAACGTGGTGAAGATCGAGAGTGTGTCGACTAGGGTGGCGTACCTTATACTCAGAGTATCCAAGAGGCACTCGTTGAAGGTCATACACGTGTATGCGCCGACTTCGGCACACTCCGATGACGAGGTGGAGGCTATGTATGAGGATATATCGAAGGCCATGCATAGCTCCAAAACCTACTTCACCGTTATTATGGGGGACTTCAACGCGAAACTGGGCAAGAGATATGGTGAAGAGCTGAGAGTGGGGCAATTTGGATTTGGAAGTCGGAACCACCGGGGCCAACTACTGGCTGGCTTCTTGGAGAAGGAGGGACTCTACATGATGAACTCCTTCTTCAAGAAACGTGAGCACAGGAAGTGGACCTGGATGAGTCCCGACGGTGCAACTAAAAACGAGATTGACTTCATCATGTCGACGAAGAAGCATATATTCAATGATGTCTCTGTGATCAATACGGTTAAAACCGGAAGTGATCACCGTCTGGTGAGAGGCACGTTGAATATATGTGTTAAGCTAGAGCGCTCTCGACTGATAAAGTCTACGCTCCGTCCAGCAGCACTTCAAATCCAAAACCCTGAGAGCTTCCAGCTGGAACTCCAAAACCGTTTCGATTGTCTAGGCGGCGATGTGGACGAATTCAACGACGGGTTTGTGGAAGCTGTCCATAGTACTGGGTCTAAGTTTTTTAAGGCCCAGCGGAGCAACAGAACGAAAATGCTCTCTGACTCCACTCAGAAACTCATCGAGGAAAGGAGAGAAATGGTTCTGCAATCCTCAGCAGATGCGTCATTATACCGGCAGCTCAATAAACGGATCTCTAAGTCCCTTACCCGTGATTTGCGCCAATTCAATACAAATCGTATTGAAGAGGCCATTGAGCAGAATAAGGGCTCTAAAGTTTTCTCAAGAGATTTGTCTATTGGGCAGAGCCAGCTCGCCAAATTAAAAACTGAGGATGGTAGAATTGTTTCATCCAGACCCGAGCTTCCGGGGGAGATAGAGGACTTTTATGGACAGCTATACACATCAACTAGCAGACCTGAAATTGATCTGGCGGAAGACCCTAGAGCTAGACTGACCCGACATTATACCGAAGACATCCCGGACATCAGCCTGTACGAGATTAGAATGGCTCTTAAACAGCTCAAAAACAATAAGGCACCTGGTGAAGACGGAATTACAGCCGAACTTCTGAAGGCGGGTGGTAAACCGGTCCTTATGGCCCTTCAGAAGTTGTTCGACTCCGTTTTACTAGAAGGGAGAACGCCTAAGGCATGGAACAGAGGTGTGGTGGTATTGTTCTTCAAAAAGGGTGATAACGCGTTACTGAAAAACTACTGACCGATTTCACTTCTGAGCCATGTCTATAAGCTGTTTTCAAGAGTCATTACGAACCGTCACGCACGCAGGCTAGATGACTTCCAGCCTCCCGAATAAGCCGGTTCCCGAAGAGGCTTTAGTACCGTAGACCACATCCATACGCTCCGTCAGGTTATACAGAAGACTGAGGAGTATAACCTGCCCCTCTGCTTAGCGTTCGTGGACTACGAGAAAGCCTTCGACTCGATCGAAACCTGGGCTGTACTACAATCTCTCCAGAGGTGCCAAGTGGACTATCGCTATATCGACGTGCTGAAGTGTTTGTACGAGAACGCCACTATGTCAGTCCGACTCCAGGACCAGAACTCGAAGCCTATTCCGTTGCAGCGGGGAGTCAGGCAAGGAGATGTTATTTCTCCTAAACTGTTTACCGCTGCACTGGAGGATGTTTTCAAGACTCTGGACTGGAGAAGGCTTAGGCATCAACATAAACGGCGAGTACATCACTCACCTTCGGTTTGCTGACGACATGAGACTGTCTTGGCTGAGACCATGGAGGATTTGAGTACGATGCTCGATGACCTCAGTAAAGCCTCCGAGCGAGTTGATCTAAAGATGGATAAGACGAAGATCATGTCAAATACCCATGTAGCACCAACTCCCGTTACAATCGGAGACTTTACACTCGAAGTTGTGGACGATTATATATACTTAGGAAATACTGTCCAGTTAGGTAGATCCAACTTCGAGAAAGAGGTCAATCGACGAATCCGACTCGGTTGGGCAGCGTTCGGGAAGCTACGGCACATCTTTTTGTCCAATATTCCGCAGTGTCTCAAGACGAAAGTCCAGTGTGTGTTGCCAGTGATGACATATGGTACTGAAACGTGGTCGCTTACATTGGGCCTCATAAGAAAGCTCAAAGTCACCCAAAGGGCAATGGAGAGGGCTATGGTTGGAGTCTCTCTGCATGATCGCATCAGAAATGAGGCCATCCGCAGCAGAACCAAAGTAACCGATATAGCCCTCCGAATCGCTAAACTAAAGTGGCAGTGGGCGGGGCACATTGCTCGTAGAACCGATGGCCGTTGGGGCGGAAAGGTTTTCGAGTGGCGACCACGAACCGGAAGGCGCAGCGTGGGTAGACCCCCCGCAAGGTGGACTGATGACCTGGTGAAGGTCGCGGGAGTCCGTTGGATGCGGGTGGCGCATGACCGGTCATTGTGGCACTCTTTGGGGGAGGCCTATGTCCAGCAGTAGACGTCTTTCGGCTGATATGATGATGATGATATGATGAATAACAATAAACACGCCACTTATTGAAGGGACTGACTCTACCAGCCAAAACCCAAAAGAACACGGTAGCACGCTCTGTGAGCTATGCTACCCGTGTAGCTGATCTACCTACGGCTAAGAAGGAGCTTGATAATCTTGATTTATTTAGATTTTATTTTAAGGAATGCGCGCGTGACCATGAGGCTGGGAGCCTCGATGGTGACTGTTTTTCATATTCGATTCATTATTTACATTGACTTTTAATTTGAATGAAGAATATTTGACATAAAACGACCAGTAATGTAGAGGTTTCTATCCAACCTCTACACAAGCGTCCATATGCTACGGTAGCTGATTACCATCAGGCGGACCGTATGCTTGTTTGTCATGGTATAAAATAAATTATCTCGGGAGAAAAAAAAATGTACGGTGCAATTACTATGTTTAACATCTCTTTACTTTGTTTCTAATTTTTACCTCTGTGTTTTTGTCCAATAATGAAAATAAGATAGGTAAAGTAAAATAAAATTATATTAGATAATACAAAATTATATTGGGTTATATCAGACAGGTGCTCACATCCTTTGACATTATTATTTTAAAGAAAGAGATGAAAATAGCCAAACAAAAAGTGAGATGTCGAAATGGATGAATGATGAAACCAAGCTGTAAGTACCTGAGAATGTTTCGTCTTCATTGGCATTTTGGATCGTTTTCAATGAAAGCAAACTGTTGGTAACCATAGCAGAGCCAAAACTCAAAAGTGCGCAGGATACTTGCGGAAAATTATTATGAACCTCACTTACACGCCAGTTTTAACTGATTTCTTAGAAGACTGCGGCTGGGTTAAGTCGGTTTTGATGTGCTTTCAGTGTAAATCCTTACGAGATCTACGTACATAAATATCTGTGCACAAAGCGTTGATGAAAACCGATGACGCCGCAGTTCCGTTTTCGTTTCAACTCGGTCGCATTTGTTCGTTATTTGGTAAATTGTGCTTTTAGTATATTATTTGCTAAATTGTGTTTCTGGTATGTTATTTGGTGAATTGTGTTTGGAATGTTTTTGCTATTTTCATTCAGGAATAAGCACAAACATTTAAAGGAAGCTCACTCACACTATTTATATTTATATTTACCTTAGGAACGAAATACTATACAATACAATATGATCTGGATTGTAACACAAGTCCATAAAGGCAATGTCACGATCATGACCGATTTGGCAGTTAATCTAATTCAAAATGCCACATTATGGTACAGTGGTATATGGTATAACATGAAACATGAAACAACGTCCCTGGAGATTTGAACACAATACAATTTAAGTTGAAATACACTAGAGTCATTTCAAACTAAACGATTGAATACACGCAATGTCCCTATAAATACAAAAGGCTAGATAGAACTCAGAGTCATTCTAAAGTTTTACATCGCTCGGCGGCCATACATACCTCCGTGAAATTTTCACACATTTAAAATGATTCGCCGGAACGTAGACGCGGGCACAAATTAGCGTATTGTATACTATGATATACAATAATGAAATATCATTGATTTGAATAAGTAGATATCATTGATTGTATATTGATTTGAAAAAATAAGTCCCCCGAGTTTCTTGCCGGTACTAATTCTTCTCGGGTCAAAAGTACAGATGTGCAAGTTGCGGAAACTTTCCAAATAATTGGAAATGTTCTCAGAAATTTCTCGAAAATTTCATATGAACTACCTATAGGAAATTGGAAATTTAAGAAATGGAAAGTTTCAAATCCCATACAAAATTGTGATAATTTTCCGAAATTTTCATATGTGGAAAATTTCGCAATTTTGGAAACTTTCCAACGGCACATCAGTAGTCAAAAGTGTAAGATTAGAAGAAGTTTTTTTACATTCATGAGTTGATTGTCAAGAGATTTCCACTGTTAATAACATAGTTATCGAAAATTTATAAGTTTGCATTTGTACGTTCTTTAAAGGCATAGAACTCTCTATTTGGCCCCGCCATGTTGCGTAATTTCAGTGGTACTAAAAAAAAATTGCCCTTTTTTTGCTTTTTAGCGATAAGACTGTATGTAGAGTATTTTATGTGTTTCTTTATTTTGAGGTGTGCAATAAAGAGTATTTATGTTATGTTATTTTACAGGCAAGGAGTACTTGTTGACAACAGACGTCGAAAGTCATCGAATATCACCAATGTAGTATATACAAGAAGAAAATATTTCGAAATTATAAACGATTTTACCACAAAAGATCCAAAAATGATTCCCAAAGATGTAAGAAAATTTATTGTGAATATAATAAAATATTTACATCAAAAGAAGGACGAAGGGTTGCGTAGCATTCCAATATACAATGTTTTGAAATTGAGCTTTGACATGACCGGTACCATAGATATAAAATGGCGCTTGTCGCTAAAAGATAAACGAAGTGCGCATAAGAGAAACCAACACGTATATGAACATTCCACGAGTGCAAAAGAGACACACGATCGTTTTGAAGGAGTGACAGCTTTTGAATTTGGGTAGTCAGCTTACGTACCCACGTCGTGACAGCTCATATTTTAGCGTGGAAAATATAAAACAATCGTGAATAAAATAACTTGGGATGAAAAAGGAGAAACATGGTGTCGTGTTGTGTTCCAGATTGGACTATTACTCATAGGAAAAACCCAAGTAATTACTCATTTCACAGGTTTACATGATATTCCGATCGATGTCTTTGAAACAATATTTTGTCATATTAGCAAAATAAATCGTGTAAGTATTTACTAGATACTATTAATTATTAGTGTTTCGTATACTGTGTGCTAATATTTTATCATAATAGTTAATATTCATGATTATTTTGTGTAAAAACCGAAACATTTATTCTACGCTAGGGATTGACAAAACGTTTTAGGGACTTATATCGATAACTGTTCGATATGAAAATTATAATTATTGCTTCAAAAAAATCCAATGAATAAATTAATATTATATTCACATTACGCCATTACGTAAGACGATTAAATTA
This sequence comes from Pammene aurita, assembly GCA_947086415.1. NCBI lineage: Eukaryota > Metazoa > Arthropoda > Insecta > Lepidoptera > Tortricidae > Pammene > Pammene aurita. The sequence goes on along the minus strand of OX352305.1, from coordinate 24,290,558 downwards.
GAACCTTATTATATCCGGTTTTAAACGGGTATTTTTATTATTAAAGAATTTTTTACCTTGCAGTATTATTTCATTCAAATATGGCGCTCAACACATTTAGCGGAATTCGCTACCATAGTCAAAAATTCAGCTCCCGTAAAGAAATTTCCGACTTTTATGCTGCGGCTGATTTTTATTTATGATAGCTGGATTCCGCTCAAGTGTGTGCCGCGCCTAAAAGCGACTAGTCAAACGATTAGAACGAGATAAAAATATAGTTGGAATGAGAGGTCAGCTGTCAAAATGGTCATGCGATCAATCGAATGCGCTTTCGACCGGCGACTTGATATTCCGTTTTCCGTTGTAAGAAATATTTGAAATTATTTTAGGAAATAATCTTATTCACTTAATATTTTTAATTTAATAATAAATAATTTTGTTTATTTAAAACCTTGAAGCAAATCAAATTATTTTGTTCAATATTTTCTGATTTGCAATTTTTAAGTAGTTACACTACTATATATAAACTGAAAATAGATGTCATATACTTAAGAAAAAGTGACCAAACCCTCCGGTGTCCGAGGCCAGACTTGAACTGGCGTCTTCAGCTTTCGCGGCTGACGTCCTGACCACTAGACCACCCGGTCACGGCGGAACTTGACAAATTTTCTCATGTATATGCAATCTCTGAATTTGAAACGGCTAGGCGCCGTTGACCATACTCTAAGGGCATGCGCAGTACGTGCTTGCACCTCCTATCCGAATCTGACGATACGTGATTCTGGTATAGCGAGAGAGATGGTGCTGCCATCTATGAATCTTGAAGCAAATCAAATTATTTTGTTCAATATTTTTTGATTTGCAATTTTTAAGTAGTTACACTACTATATATAAACTGAAAATAGATGTCATATACTTAAGAAAAAGTGACCAAAGCCTCCGGTGTCCGAGGCCAGATTTGAACTGGCGTCTTCAGCTTTCGCGGCTGAAGCCGCGGCTGAAGCCGCGACAGCTGAAGACGCCAGTTCAAATCTGGCCTCGGACACCGGAGGGTTTGGTCACTTTTTCTTAAGTATATGACATCTATTTTCAGTTTGTTTATTTAAATTTTTTTAATACTAAAAATAATATTAGTCGAACGTCGGTCTGTAGTGTGAGAGAGCCAAATGGCGGAAAAATATTCGGAGGGCCGACCGAATGGGAAGAGGCACGGAGAAAGAAGAATAATATTAGTCGAAAATGTGCGTGAAATTAAACGTCAAGTTGGTAGTGGGGATGTCAACTGACGTCATAGTGTAAACAGCTATTAGACGTGGCAATTTGTAGGGCCCAACCTGTTGTGTACCCTGCCTCTCCCTCACCCTCCTTCAGATCCCTACGGGCCCTACCTCCTATTACACTTCCCAACACAACAGGTTGGGCCCTACAAATTGCCATGTCTAATAGCCGTTTTACTACTTTGACTAAGGTAGAATCTATAATTCAGCGGAGTGATTTGACAGAACTTTACATACATTTGACAACCGCTTTGTATGCAGAGAGCTGTCAAATCACTCCACTGAATTATTAATTCTACCTTAGTCGCTTACGTCTGTAGAGGCCTTTAGAACGTATCGATAAGAAAGTCAAATACCGATAGATAATGAACCTGTTGTATTTAGCATCACTATTTTACGCTCACATAGACAATTTAGACACATACATGGATTTCATTTTTTTGCCACACTTTTGATCGTTGACAAGCATTCTTTGTCATCCCATTTCTCTGACCGGTACTGACATTATATAGTGTTCTTTTCAACCGACTTCAAGATTTCGAAGGAGGAGGTTATCAATTCGTCGCGATCTTTGTTTTTGCAATTTTTTTATGTATGTTCACCGATTATTCGAAGACGGCTGGACCGATTTGGAAAATTGTTTTTTTGTTTGAATGAGTATACTTCACAGTTGGTCCCATTGTAACCAGGTCAGGATCTGATGATGGGAACCTGGAGAAATCGAGAGAACTCTTCAACTATTATAGGCACACTTATAGTGATTTGAGTATTTTTTACAGCAGCTTGAGTATTTGCTTTTGGAAAGGTGGAGGCTACGTGAAGTCGGTTCTTTTTTTTAAAATTATAGATATACATGATTGATGAATTGATGATATACACGCAAATTATTGACATATATAAGCTGTTTGTAGCGACACATTCTTCAGGGTCAGATAGAAAGTTGTCAGATTTTATCCCTGTATAGTCTTGCAAAATCCACATCAGTAAAAGTGATAAGCTATACTCATCCCTTTTTAGTAATGATGGTACAGTCAGCAGCAAAAGTAGATGAGCAGCTCAAGTGTTCAAAATGAGCTTGACACGACTTTATTGTTAAAATAATAAGGTCATTTCGAAACCCTCACCCGCTTAGCAATTTTTGCCACTGACTGTTTGTGTGTGTGTGTGTATCGTAAGAAAAATATAGTGTGATTCTTTCTGTCAATGCTCTTTGTGAGAAACTCTCTGAGTAAACTAAACCTTTCCCCATTTTCAACAGACTTCAAGATTTCGAAAGAGGAGGTTATCAATTCGTCGGCATCTTTGTTTTTTTGCTTTTTTGGGGTTCCGTTCCTCGAAAGGAAAAAACGGAACGCTTATAGGATCACTTTGTTGTCCGTCTGTCTGTCTGTCTGTCTGTCTGTCTGTCAAGACCATTTTTCTCAAGAACGCGTGGAGGTATCAAGCTGAAATTTATATCAAATACTCAGGTCTATTGTCCCTTGAATCTGTGAAAAAATCAAACTTAAAAGCCAACGCAATCAAAAGATACAGTCGTTTATGCTGCAAATTTTAGAGTTTTTCGGCATTTACAAAACCTACGGGGTACTTCCCGTGAACTCAGAAACTTGAAATTTGGCACGAAGCAACGTCATATAGCATAAACAATGGAAAAATTACAAAAAGTAGATATTTTTAGTAAAATCATACAAAACAATTTTTTTTTTTATTTTAAACTTACTACCTTTTTCCTCGTAAACGCGTAGAGGTATTAAATTGAAATTCATGTCAAATACTCAGCGCTATAAGACCTTTCAAATGTAGCAAAACCAAACTTTTATGTCAACGCAATCAAAAGAAATTTCAATTTAAATCGCTTATTTTGAAACTGAGTACTCGCAAGAAACTCAAAACCTAAAGGGTACTTCCCGTAAACTCAGAAACTTGAAACTTGGCACGAAAAAACTTCATATATCACAGACAAAGGAAAAATTACGGAAAGTAGACATTTTTAGTAAAATCATACAAAAATATTTTTTTTGAAATTTTAAACTTACTACCTTTTTCCTCGTAAACGCGTGGAGGTATTAAATTGAAATTCATGTTAAATACTCAGGGCTATAGGACCTTTCCGATGTAGCAAAACCAAACTTTTATGTGAAAGCAATCAAAATAAATAGCAATTTAAGTCGCATATTTTGAAACTCGCAAGAAACTCAAAACCTAAAGGGTATTTATTTCCCGTAAACTCAGAAACTTGAAACTTGGCACGAAGAAACTTCATATAGCACAGACAAAGGAAAAATTACGAAAAGTAGACATTTTTAGTAAAATCATACAATAGTAGATTGTACACCAAGGGGATAAAGCACTGTTTTATGTCACGGGCGCAATATTGAATCCTGAACGTAACGAAGGACTCCAGATTTTACTCCCGAGCGCAGCGAGGGGGTTATGAGTTAATTCCCGAGCGAAGCGAGGGAATTAAGACTGAGTCCTGAGTGCAGTGAGGGGTTCAAGCGCGCCCGTGACAAAAACAGCTTTATCCCCGAGGAGTATACTCTACTTTTCTCACCTCTTGCGAGACAATAAAATAGCTAAGGCTACTAGAAACGGATTTTTATTAAAGTAAATCAATTTAAAAGTAAAAACCGGCCAAGTGCGTGTCGGACCACACATAGGAGGGTTCCGTACCTTCAATGGAATAACAACCAAACTAATACCAAAAGGTCGTATCTGGTGCCTATGTTTTTTTTGGAGATAGCTCAAAAATGGCTAAACCGATAATGTTCAAAACAATTTGCGTACAAAGTATATGATCATTGATGTGTCACATGTTGATATTCAGTCAAAAAAAATAGTTAAGTACATGTATGGAGCGCCCCCCCCCCTAATTTTTTTTAAAATCTACATAACTGAGTAGCGGCATACAAAATACACCTTATGTGTAAATTTTATTCAGATACGTCGTATAGTTTCCGAGTAAAATGGCTGTGACATACGGACGGACAGACATACAGACAGACATGACGAATCCATAAGGGTTCCGTTTTTTGTCATTTGGCTACGGAACCCTAAAAATTGATTCTTGATACATTAGTCCATTTTATTCGAATTTTATATTCAATTTTTATAGAACCTGCAGTTTTACTCCGTATACTGCAGCGTCTTATGACACTCGCGGCATTTGTTTTAGGTATTTAAAAAAGGTGGCCAGCACGATTTTCCGAATAAATTCGATTTTCAAATCAGTTCGACGCGGCGGCGCGGGCCCCGGCTGGCGTCGCGGGGCTGTGCACCGTGCGGACTTTACCAAATTAGACTTTAAGTACATAACAATAAGAACTATGGGAAGTGAAATCACATTATTAACCAGCGGGTTATAATGAGATTTAGTACAACATTATAACCCGGCTAAAGCCAAGGGCTATAATGATTTGCTTTCGGTGAGGTTTGCATGATATATAATTTGGCATTGTCGAGCAGGTGGTGTGAAAAAAATATTTTTTGAAATTTTAAACTTTACTACCTTTTTCCTCGTAAACGCGTAGAGGTATTAAATTGAAATAAGTAATAAACATACTACAACTTTTGCTTGTTATATAGGTTTGTACGGAACCCTCGGTGCGCGAGTCCGACTCGCACTTGGCCGTTTTTTTTATGTATCTTCACCGATTATTCGAAGAGGGCTGAACCGATTTGAAAAATATTTTTTTTGTTTGAAAGAGACTTCACAGTCGGTCCCATTTGAACTAGGTCAGGATCTGATGATGGGACCCTGGAGAAATCGAGGGAACTCTTCAAGTATTATAGGCACACTTATAGTGATTTGAGTATTTTTTACAGCAGCTCGAGCTTTTGGAAAGTTGGAGGCTAAGTGAAGTCGGTTCTTTCTTGTTAACCGACTTCAAAAAAGGAGGAGGTTCTTTAAAATTATAGTGAAATAAATAATTTTTACAGATTAATTAACAACCCACAAATTATCATCACGCCAAACGGCGTTTGTGGTGACAGTAATATCTTGGTAAAGGCGTCAACTTGAACGACTAACTCGACAATTTGCTTACATTAGCTTAATAACTGTTTTGTTGTTCTTAGCGGTTTCATTCAACAATGCAGTCAACATCAAAAATATGTATACATTTTTGAATCTTATTACCAACGAGTAAGATGCAAAAGTGTAATCATATTAACTGAAGAACAAATCAAATTATTTTTGATAAATATTTTGATTTGTTTATTTTTAAGTAGACACACTACTATAGGCACCGGAGGCCTAGGTCACTTTTTCCTTTGTATGTGACATCTATATAAGTTTGTGTAAACATATTTTTGGTATTGTACCTACCTACATAATAAATAATACATAGTAGCTAGTACTCAAGTAAAAAGTATATTCTCTCTTAGATATTAAGTTTGGTGTTGTTTTTTATTAATCAAACATACGGAATTGGGAAAACGAACGAGTTCTTTGTTAACAGCGTATATAAATATTATTTTTATCGTAAGAATATGTTCATGTTCCCACCGTAACGTATGCTTTACTTCATTTATTTTTGTTAAAAACGTATTTTTATAGGTAATATATTTTGCGAGTTATTTAAGTTAAGGAGCTGAATAAGTACGTCACAGTGTATTGTGTCATTAGGTACTTAATACGTATTTATCTCTTCCCATAAATTCAACCAATCGTTTCGATGTGAGTGAATTGAAATTTCATGGGGTAGCCATATCTGATATTGGGATGACCAAGAAATCTCCGATATTTTATTATTACTATAACAACGTGGTCATCAACCGTATATGTGTCTCACTTGCTATAAAATAAAATAAAAAGAGTACAATACTTAATCTAAACTGAAGATTTTTTATTTTATTTAACGCTCTCAGTAGGTCTCGTTGCAAAATCAAAAAATAACAAATACAAATTTAAAGCAGCACATTTATTCCGTTACGTATATAGCAAAAATGGCGGCAACCGGAAATAGCGACGGTTAAGCGGGAGATATCCGGGGCGCGATTCCGGGACACGTCGCTTCCTCGCAGGACGTAGCAGGCTAAAATGATAACGAGACATCTAGCGAGATAGCGAGAAGGGAAAAAGACCAACTACTTAGTTATCAACTTATCATCATACTCCTAGCGTTTGTCCCGGCTAAACTGAATCTGAGGTCCGCTCGGTAACCTCATAAATTGGCGTAGGCACTAGTTTTTACGAAAGCAATTGTCAAAATATTTATAACGTGTTACTCGCGTAATCTAGGTCGATTTGTGCTCGACGTGTTTCTATCAATTTACGATGATCATATCAATGAGCGACCTTCTGCGACGGCAGCGCGCCGGCTACTACGCGAGTACACGCCTGCGCGCGGTCTACCCTGCTGCTGGTGGCGGGAGGCGGCGGCGTCAGCGACGGCGGTGTTGTGAGTGTTGTGACTGATCTACTCTCGTTCACTTTTTCATTTTTGTCGAAATGTATGCACACCACACTCACGACGTCACTTGCCAAAGGCACGTCCACACTGTCCAATGACGCAGTACACAAGACCGTTTTCCAACGACCAGCAATGACCAACCACCATAACAATTGAAATTCGAATGACGACTTATTTCTAAAGGTTCGCGTATTTTCTGCTGAATAAGGAACTATTCTCTTGCCAGTAGGGTTACCTTATCAAACCTAATATAGGGCGTCGAATCCGAATCCAATATGTGGTCCGTCACCGCCGAACCGTGGCCATCCCGGTTTTTCATACTACGTGATTGGGATTTTCCGTTTGACCTCAAGATGGCTGTGCCGTCTTTAGAGTAATTTTTTGTTTTTTTGCTCATTTACGTAGTTCAGTGTGTAATATTGATAGCTTATTGTGCGGTGACCTAACGAACAAGTGTGCAGCTAATGAAAAATTAGTCTAAATACGCGCGTAACCACCCTTTAGTTGAAAACAAACGGTTATCCGGGGTCTCGGCCACCCACGAGTTTGTAGGGAGGCTATCACCTTACAATCAGCAAGGCCTTAACCGAACAACGTTGCTTGTATTTATATAATTAAAAATTTATAAAATCAAAGTATATACCTCGACATTGGCAGAATTCACCTCGCTAAAACCGGCGACGAGTAAAAGCCATACTTATATAAAAAATATAAAAAATACTACGTGATTACGTATGTGACAGTATCTGTTCAGATAGCCTCGTCACATTGTTTCGGCCAGTCTCTCCAATGTAATTCTTCCTACAGGAGCAGGGAATCATTTAAACCCCAGGAACAACCAAGGGCTCCTTATCCTTCGGCGAACGCATCCACTGTCTGAGCTGCGCTTGTGGGCGGAAAATCGTCTTGATGCAATACTATACTATATTTTTAATATGTTAGAGTCTCACGATAGTTTTATAGTTAACTAGTGACCCGCCCCGGCTTCGCACGGGATAAAAAATGTTTATTGTGGGTTATCCCTAAGAGATAGACATACCGGGTGTGGCCTGTAATAAGAGCAAAAAATTAAAACGTAGATTCTACTCCTCAAACTAGACAACGTTTGTTCAACAACTTTTAAAAATAACTTGTAGTTTGAATTTTATTAAAGTTTAAAGTTTATTCGAACACGCAATGTATTACGACATTGATTAATATCTGTAGGGTGACAAGACTGACAGGCGATGGCATTTAGGCGGAATTTGATGTACATTGAAAATACTATTTAGTTTGTTTGAAAAAGAGACAATCTAAAATCTACATAACTTTCAAAAGTCGTTGAACAAACTTTGTCTAGTTTGAGGAGTAGAATCTACGTTTTAATTTTTTGCTCCTATTACAGGCCACACCCGGTATATCGTCGGTAGCTTTTTTGCAGACCTTTTTAAGGTGTATAATACTGTAATACACTATTTTGATCTATCTTGTAGGGTTCAGCCGGAGTTTGCAATGTAAGCGCAAACAAATGTATTTATTTACGACATTACATTAGAAACCTCTTAAATTATCAGTGTTTCTCTACTATATTATGCATGTTTTATACATATAAACCTTCCTCTTGAATCACTCTATCTATTTCCGCATCAAAATCCGTTGGAGAGTTTTGAAGATCTAAGCATACATAGAGACAGACAGCGGAAAGCGACTTTGTTTTATACTACCTATATGTAGTGATAGTGAAGCATTTGTCATATGACCTTCCAACTTTCAAGAGGGGAAACTAGGCCTTACTGGGATTCGACCGATCCTTCCTCACGTTTTCCTTCATGGAAAAGGGTTTAGTAAATATATCGTACAACTGCTCCAAAAAACTCATTGTTACATGAGACCGCCGAATTGAAAGTCGGATTGAATTCTTAAAATACGATATTAAGTAGGTACTTATTTATTTTACAAAACGCGCTCCTTACCGTAAATGTATTCCAAGAATCCTAGAAAGATTTATCAGTCCTCAGCTTGTGAAGAAGATTAATGGTCAAATTTCAACTATTCTCGAGAAATTGAAATATAAACCGACAGCCATTTGGGTCAAGAGGTCGTCCTCGTTAGGGATAGGTCGAGACACAGACCACCATCTATGGACTACGCTTTATGATGTTACGAACGCAACAGCACACAAATGCACTCTCATACATACTCATATAAGAATTCCATAATATTTACAAGATTTTAGACTACAATATTAATATTATGGCTACGTAAGCTCCTTGCTAAGATATGGCATTCATATTATTCAGAGCTTTACTTACACGCACGGAAGCAATTACCTATGTAAGTGATCTGAGGACTGGAATGGTCGGATTCCATCGTTATGGATCTTTGGTTACCGTAAAAATGCGGTAATTATCGTGGCTCTGCGATGGCGGGGCAACTTTTACAATTAGAATGATTTAATGGGCAGTTTCCGTCTGTTATTAAATAGGTTACTCCCGTTTTGGTTACATATCATGACAGTGAAGATCATACATATCTTCACGAGAAAGGTGATCAAAATATGTAAACTAGAACTTTTAGAGACGTAATATAAACAGATCTTTGCACTTTTGGCCACAATTTTATCGAAAGAGCGGAGCGCGAGCCATGTCAAGTTCTTACAACAAAAGACAACTTCGGATAAAACGGAACTGTCAGCTGGCTACCTACACGTATGTGTATTTCGATGGCTTTTTGATTTTGAATAGTTGTTCCGCGATAACTCGAGAGGTTGGGAGAAGATCGCTCTGTAAAGAGAGCATATTTGGGTCGGTCGTCATAGGTATCGCTGGGCAGACAGAGTGGGAGCGGATCTTCGGGAGTTCGGCGCCGGTGAAAATTGGCGTGAAATAGCGCAGGACCGAGTAAAAGTTCTCAGTTCCAAGCGGACTACTAGTATTTAAATACTATAGGTAAGTAGGTAGGTACCTCTTCTCCCTCTTCTTTGATATTAAGATAGGTATCTTAATATCAATATATTTTGTCAACACATATTGAAATAAAATTTGAATTTAATATCTTTCTACATTTAAATAATGAGTTCCGAGTTAAAAACTGTCCTTTGCCTTTCCCCGGGACCCAAAATATCTCTATTCTATATATATTGGTACTTAATATTGTATATGTCGGTTTAGCGGTGAGGTAATTTCATATTTATAGTAGTATTAGTACCTGTTTGTAAAAAAATATAAAACCTAAACAATAGCAGTTATTCTCAGTCGAGCTTAAAACTAAGCCACGTTATCTACATCATTGTTTTTCTCTAACCAAAATAAATGGAAAACCATTAATTCGCACAAAAAAGCGTAAAAACTTTCATACGTTGAATGCTGAACGTCAACATAAAATTCAAGGCTGTTAACATTTTATACATGCATGGTAAAATTCCCAATGCGCTGTTATATCGCAAAATAGAACAAATAGGTAAGTAGAGTTTGACCGGAAAGAGAAGTGTCGTGGTCGATATGGGAGCTAATACATTCTACAACACCTCTTCTCTACCTACTTTTATTCTTTTATTCTTCCCGAGACTTGACATTGTTGTCATCGGTACACAGCGCGGGGAACCTGATCGGAAGCATACTAAACCCCTTCTCTCGGCGTCCTGGAGGCTGCACACTGTACCGAGGCCGAAAAATGTCTGGGCATTAACCTGCCCCAACACAGATCTGCCTGCCAATCCCTGCTCGCAGAGGCAATGAGACGAGACAGAGCGGCCTCTGTCGAGTAGTGCGGAACAATCTTCTTGATACGTCAACTAGTTCGTCAGATCGAGCTTGTCTCCTTGCGACTGCGGAGTGGGAGTCGGGTCTGTGGTTACAAACCCTACCATCACCTTCCATAGACACTCTCCTGGACAACACAACCTTCCATTTGGCGACCAGTTTGCGGATAGGGACACCAACTAATGCTCCACATCGCTGCCAATGCGGTACCATGGTAGACAACCTTGGTCATCATGGGCTGTCCTGCTGCAGAAGCGCCGGGCGCGGTCCTCGCCATGCCAGCATTAACGATGTCATCCAGAGGGCCCTTGTCAGCGTCAAAATGCCAGCCGTCTTAGAGCCTATTGGCCTTGCGAGAGACGATGGCAAGAGGCCCGACGGAATGACATTGGTGCCTTGGAGGATGGGGCGGTCCCCTAGTCTCGGATGCTACATGTATAGACAGACACCCTGGCGCCGTCCCATCTAGTAGTAGTGCTGTATCTGTAGCATCCACAGCCGAAGACCTCAAACGCCGCAAGTATGCTGCCCCTGTCATTGGCTACATACTTGAGGCGTTTGGGGTCCAGACGCTGGGGCTATAGGGACCGGGCGCGCGCGGGGTCTATAAGAACCTAGCGTCGTGCCTGATTGAAACAACAGTTGACCAGAGGGCTGGCCAGTATTTCGTTCAGCGAATAAGCATTGCCATACAACGTTGGCAATGCGGCCAGCCTTCTGGGCACACTACCCATTGGCAGCGATCTAGGAGATATAGTGTTTATTATTTTAATTTTAAGATCATTTAATTGTACCTTTGCCATAATAAAGTTTTTTAATAAATGTTAAGATACTAAGGATGTAAAGTGGAGCGGAATATTTAATGTATACTTGGAAAATTTTATAATGTCATCATATGCCGAAATTCTATTTTCAAGATACATACACGGGATACACGCACGAAATTTTAATTAAACACGTGTAACCTAGTTAATTACGATACGTCAAAAAAAATAGTGCTATTGGTTTTCTGAATCTCAATTTGTTTAGATGTTATTTTGATTAAAAAATTACGTCATTTAATTATCCACATGCCTAACAAATTACAATTTTGGAGATAAAATCACGCTCCTAAGATATGATATGATTGATCAGTTTGAGGAAAAATGCTTTCGTAGTAGGTACTCGTATGTCCGTCCGGCGTCTGTTTGTCCACCTGTTCTTCTCTATGGTTCGCATTTCTCAAACGATTCTCGTGAAATTTTGTAAGCACGTTCTACGTATTTTTTTTATGTTCAATATAGTTAGTATAAATTGGCACAAAGGACTTGGGCGTCATACCTAACGGTCTACACTCTACGGAACTTAAAACTATTTTGGGTTCGCTGATATATTATTGTATTTGATCAAAATGGCGGTGCCATACATCTATTCAGTTTTAGCTGTACTCGCGAGGTCGATAGGTCACAAAGCCACAATTATTAAAGTTTGAAGATTACATCGCAAGGAAACAACAATAAAAGAGTAACATAAATATACCAACCTAATTTATTAAAAAGTGGGAAACGGCAATGCAAAGCTCTCGTATCTCATGGTGACAACTTTAGTTCCTCTTAATATAATCCAGAGCCCCGCGAGGGCAAATAAGTTCCCCTTTACACTGTTCCTACAAAAAATTGTTTGAATTTATGTTCAAGTCCTTTGAGATATATGTTTGTAGTTAATGGATTTTAAGGAATTCTTCCAGTGATTTAATCCTTTGGTGGTATTTTAGTTACGCCCATGATTAACTTAAATTCAATATTGGCAAACTAGAAAGAAATATAGACTCGAAATAAGGAAGAAGTACGAGTAGTTACACTACTATATATAAACTGAAAATAGATGTCTTAAACTTAAGAAAAAGTGACCAAACCCTCCGGTGTCCGAGGCCAGATCTGGCCAGATCTGGCCTCGGACACCGGAGGGTTTGGTCACTTTTTCTTAAGTATATGACATCTATTTTCAAAATTAATTAATTTAATTATTAATTTATTTTATCAATTAATAGTCTTTAATACTTACTGGTCTCCGGTTATGGATTTTCAGAGAGATTTAGAACATCTATACTTAATAGACCATGTGGGGCGCTAACTATTTTGTATTCAGTGAAATATATTATATGAGTAAATGATTGAAGACATTAGCAACAGGCTTTAGGTACTTAGGATTTTTTTTTATTGGGTATTTTTAACATCTTTATAGGACAATGTTAAAGTTAAACTAATGTGTACTATTTACTCGAGCTCTGGAAAATCTTGGAAGAGGCCTTTAGCCTATAGAGGGCTCTCATAATCATTACATTCAGGTATTTCGTCTTCTTATATATATGTATCTTAATTTATTGAATGCGTTAAAATTAACTAGGTACTATACAATTAATTATTAGACTATTTGTTTTGATTATTAACTATATTTTGAATTCGTTCTTGCACTATGTTGGGAAATAAAAGGCTTATTAATTTGTATTTATTTATTTTATCTTTACTTGGTATGCCGATTGAATTCAAAATAACAATCATACCCGACTTATATGACGCACTTCAAGTTGATTAGAATATTGTACGGAATATAACGACTTTCTACACCCCGGAGATAGCTGATTGCATACGAGGGGCGGTATTCCAACTTTATATTCATGATTTGTTACGGATTTTTGAAACAATGTCTTCAAAATGTCATCTAAACATATTGTTATTCCGACAAACAACGTCACTACAACGTTTATTTAATACTAGCTATGCCCGCGGCTCCGCCCGCGTGGAATTCGGTCTGTGTCAGTAAGCGGCTAATTCACCCCTAATTTCTCTCCCGCTACCCTGGAGGCGGAACTTGAAGTAAAGTTGACAGATGGATACGCTAGAGAACAGTAGTCCTGATAAAATATTTTACAATTACCACTAAATGAAACTACAGACAAAAATCAATACTTTTTTCATGTCCACGGCAAATATCATCCAAATCGATCCTCCCGTCAAATCACTCTAAGCATGAAAGGTAAGACCAGGCGCGGCGCACCAAATTTCAACCGGGGGGGTCACAAATGCAGAAATGATTTTTTCAGTGGGTCAGTAATGATTTTTTATATTTGAGGTGTACTTGGGGGTGGGGGGGTCCATGACCCATGCAAAAACTCAATCGAGTGTAGTGGCTACCTCCCCCTTTTAGACGTTGAATTATTATAGGCTACGTATAACCTGGCTGGGGATTTTCTTGAATTGGAATTAGTAATCCTTAAGGGGTGATTTCTCGGATAACAATGCAAAAAAACCGGCCAAAAGCATGTCGGGCGATGCTCAGTGTAGAGTTTCGCCCTGTTACAAAACAACCGTTCAAAAGGTCGTTTATTGAGGGATATTTGGCGGCGCTTACGTCATTTTACTATCCGGCACTTCCTTTCACTATGCGTTTTTCACTGATAATTCAAAAACGGCTGAACCGATTTTATTCAATATACTTTTTATTGAAAGTTCTTACCAAGCCTCCATTATTTTTTTCTATTTTTTTGAACCCACGGTTCAAAAGTTAGACGGAAGAGACGCCCTTTTTTGAACTTTCAGATCTAATATTTACCAAACTATCAGTTTCATCCAAAAAATGTATTAAAAGACCTCTATTCTTTTTGAAAGACCCATTCAATAATACCCAACACGATAGGGTAGAAGCGAAAAAAAATTCACCTCCCATTTTATGTGTACCCTAATAAAAATATTTTTTTAGTTGGCGGCGTGATTAATGCAAATACTGATACCAAATTTCTGCTTTCTAGTGCGAACGGTCACTGAGCTAGACCGCGGACAGACGGACAGACACAGGGACAGACAGAGGGACCGACATGGCGAAACTATAAGGGCTCCTAGTTGACTACGGAACCCTAAAAAGAGATAAATTGTAGTTTAGGTAACTGTTACGAAATAAGGCCTAATTACGTACAGAAGCATACACTGCTTTATCTACACACATATTAAAAATCCTAAATGACGTGTTCGGAAACCATAAGAATGACCGCCATTACACCGGCTTGACCAACCATATTGTGCCGGCGGTCGGGGGTGGGGGAATGGGGGTGGGGGGTGCCGGCGGTCGGGGAGGAGGACGGATTCTCATGACGTTACCGTAGGTAATGAATTTTCATACGTTTTTACCACACTGTCACAGATAATACACTGATGTTACGTTACTGGTTGCAATAATGGTGGTAATTACATACGGTTTCCGAACACGGAATAGAGGATTTATGATATTGGTATAGATCAAGATATTTATTCTTCAATGTAAGCACATTACAATGCACTAATGAATGTCAGAGAAAAAAAAATACGTGAGTGTCGAGTGTCGGTTGGAACGAAATTAAGTTATTAAATTTTTGACTTTTTCGTAATTTTTGTGGTTTAAATTTTTTTGACATTTTTGGAATTTTTAAAATTTTTGAAATTTTCGAAATATTTGAAATTTTTGAAATTTTTGAAATTTTTGAAATTTTTGAAATTTTTGAAATTTTTGAAATTTTTGAAATTTTTGAAATTTTTAAAATTTTTGAAATTTTTGAAATTTTTGTATTTTTTGAAATTTTTGATATTTTTGAAAGGGTCTGGCCGGACCGCCATAGCAAAATCGCCCCTGGCTGGATTTGAGATATTGTTATGCACGATTATTCGTTTTATTAATACGTATACTTTTGGTGAATATTATGCCTTAAATGATTACCGTTTGCGAAAAAATAAAAAATAAAAGAAATTTAGTTTTTTTTTTTTTCTTTAAAACCGCGTATCCGATTGACTTGTTCTTTGGATATTTTATAGATATATTAAGGATACGTCAAATTAAAAAAAAATAACTTCCTGACTTTCTTTTAAGTACATAATTTTTTGAGTTTAAGATTTAATTTTTTTTTTTACTACATATGAGTTAGCGACACCCACCATATTTTCATATAATATCCGCATTTTCATACTCTATTATATATATTTTTATCAAAAATATTGGTTTAGATCAACAACTCAAAAAAAATTTTTTTCATAAACAGGGTGAATCAAATTTAATCTTAGTATTGTGTAACACCGGAAGTGGCCCTTTTTTCCTCAATTGAAACTGGTTATTATTTAAAAAAATACATATATTAAGAATGATTTTTTTTTTTTTTCTCGCACTGGTGGGGAATCGAAGCAGACATATACAGCAAAAAACTAAGTTCAGTTTTATGGTACATACGTTCAAATGTAATCTTACATTCCCTTAATTCTTTCTCCAGTAGGGTACTCAGTATTAAACTAACTAACTAATTTGGCTCAGGGACCCAAAGAGGGTCTTGGCCTCCGAAACGAGAGCACGCCATCTGTCCCGATCGTGCGCAGCTTCTTGCCAGTCACTGACTTGGAGAAGACGCAGATCCGCCTGCACACTGTCCTCCCAGCGGTATCTGGGTCGCCCAACTGGGCGGCGACCAGTCGGTCGTCCCACGTACGCTCTCTTGGCAGCACGATCCTCTCCCATTCGGAGTAAGTGACCGAACCATCGAAGTCTGTGTGATTTCGTCACGCCGATGATGTTGGGTTCAGCCACCAGCTCCTGGATCTCTATGTTCTTACGGACCCTCCATGTGCCGTCGTCTCTCTTGACAGGTCCCAGGATCTTACGCAAAACCTTCCTTTCCGCTACTAGGAGCTGACTTTCCTCTTTTTGTGTCAGTGTCCAGGCCTCACAGCCATACATAAGGATAGGCCTTATGACCGTTTTGTAGATCCTTAACTTTGTATTCCTACTGAGAAGCCTGGACACCAACACCTTGTGGAGGGCTGCACTGCATCTCAGGGTGTTTTGAACGCGGATGTTAATTTCCTCCTCTCTGGTGTTAGTATCGGTTATGGTGCAACCAAGATACCGGAATTTGTCAACTCCCTTGTAGACGGTACCTCCAACATGAAGACTAACACGCTGAGCTCGTGTATTTTTGTATCGTTTCATGTGGAGGTATTCAGTTTTAGCTTGATTGATCCTGAGACCTATCTTGGACGCCTCCTGCTCCAACACCCCCGCCGCTCCGGCCACCTCTTCCCGGCTTTCCCCTAATAAAGCAAGGTCATCTGCGTACCCTATCACCTTGTGCCTGCCGCTCAACTCAACACCTACGTCCAGTGCTAAAACTTTCCTGACGACATGTTCAAGGGCTAGGTTGAAAAGCACTGGTGATAAGGCATCTCCTTGCTTTAGGCCAGTCATCACCGGGAATTCTTCCGAGAGCTCTCCACCCACCTTGACGCGCATTGTACTATTTTTCGTGGCTGTAGCAATTATAGCCACTAGTTTCCTAGGGATGTTAAAATTCACAAGAATGGAATATAGGGTCCCCCGATCTATGCTGTCGTAGGCCTTTGTGAAGTCCACAAACAAAGAGTGGATGCTCTGTGCGTACTCCCATCTTTTTTGCATGAGCTGTCTCAGCAGGAAAATCTGGTCTATCGCGCTGCGATTTCTGCGGAAACCACATTGGTAATCCCCAAGGATTATTTCAGCATGTGGTTCCAGCCTCTTAAGCAGCACGTTAGAGAAGATTTTGTACGCCGTTGTAAGAAGAGCGATGCCTCGGTAGTTGGTGCACTTCTTTTTGGAGCCTTTTTTGTGCACAGGACAGATGACGCCCATATTCCTATCCTGCGGTTGTTCCTCTAGTTGCCATATCTTAAGCACAAGTTCGTAAATTTTAGTCTGTACAATGCCGCCACAGCTTTTCCATATTTCTGATGGCAGGCCATCAATTCCAGGAGCCTTGTTGTTCTTGAGACGCAGAATCGCTTGATAAACTTCGTCAAAGGTCGGAGGGGGGGCTTCGCTGTCATCATTACCGGCGTCGTTAAGACGGATTGGCTCGTCTAAAGGGGGACAATTTAGTAATTGTTGGAAGTGGTCCTTCCACATGCTCTTAATTTGGGCACTAGATGTTATTAAATTTCCACTGTCGTCTTCCAACAATTGAGTGACAGGCTGATACCCTTTTTTAAAAACATTGAGCTCATTGTAGAATTTTCGAGATTGGTTTCCTCGAAGTAGCGTTTCCATCCCTCTTACTATGCCGTCTAAATGAGACCTTTTTGCCTTTTTTATTGTCCTCTTGGCTTCTATCTGGAAAAACTTGTACCTATTCTCCCACCGTGCGTTTTGTAAGGAGAGGATTTTGTATTTATTTCTTTCTTCTATGGCTCTCTCACATTCATCATTCCACCATTTTCTTCTCTTTTTCCTTCTTCTGCGACCTAGTACTTTAAGTGCCACTTTATTTACTGTAGTTTTTATGTCTTCCCATATTTTGTTAATATTGTCATCGATTGGTAGCCCACTGAAACTGTTACTTAATTCTAGTTGAAACCTATTTTTAATATCACGATGTTTTCACGATGTACTCAGTATTAGTTTGAGCATACTGAAGAGCTTCCATATACTTACTAGCTTTATTACTTTTTAATAGTGATTTGTATTGATAGGTTGGTAAAACTTTTAACGAACCAGTTCTAAACTCTATGAAAACTTAATGTATATTTATCCAGCTTAAGTATAGTTTAGCCAAGCTATTTTTTATTTTAGTCGTGTTTGGAGTCAGCATTCTCTAATATTGGCGATACATCAAATAAAAAAAAAACTTCCTGACTTTTTTTAAGTACATAATTTTTTGAGTTTAAGTTTTAATTTTTTTTTTACTACATATGAGTTAGCGACACCTACCATATTTTCATATAATATCCGCATTTTTATTGGTAATTGGCAAAAATATTGGTTTGGATCAACAATGTCAAAATAAGTTATTTATATATTATAACCCTTACAATACATCATTACGAATACATGATTCGGATACATACAGGGTGATTGGAAATTCGCCGTATTCCTTGAAAGGGGTTATTCTATAGCTCAGCTGCAATGATTTAAGTCCAGTCAACTAGGGGTCAAAACTCATTGGTTTTCAAGTTATTCAAGTTTTTTTTTAAATCCGCCTCTCGACCTAAAACTAACAAATGTGAATAAACTACTTTAATTTGGTGCAAAAAAAGGATTTGTCTAATAGCTGATGAACCAGTAATTACGTTAAGTAAAAAAACATGCCTAAACTTGCCAAAATTGTACAAAGAAAAGGATTTAAAATTGCAAGTTTTCGGATTTAATCCAATTTGTTTTTACATTTACAGGCATAACTTAAAAAACCGACCAAGTGCGTGTCGGACCACGCATAGGAGGGTTCCGTACCTTCAATGTAATAAGAACCAAACTAATACCAAAAGGTCGTATCTGATACCTATGGAAGAAGTTTTTTGTAGATAACTCAAAAATGGCTGAACCGATAATGTTCAAAATAATTTTCGTAGAAAGTATATGATAAGGCACATCGCCTCAAATGTTTTCATAATTTTTGGACTCACGGTTGAAAAGTTACAGGGGGGGGGACACAATTTTTCTGACTTTCGAAGCGATTATTTCAGAAAATATTCACTTAATCACAAAATGGTCAAAGAAATTTCCATGTTATTTTTAAAGACCTATCGATTGATGTGCCGCATATTGATATTTGGTTAAAAACATTTTTTGAAATTTAGTTAAATCTATGGAGCGCCCCCCTAAAAATATTTTTTTTTTCAAATTTAACTCCATAACTAAGTAGCGGCATACAAAATACACCTTATGTGTAAATTTTATTCAGATTCGTCGTATTGTTTCCGAGTAAAATGGCTGTGACATACGGACGGACAGACAGACAGACATGACGAATCCATAAGGGTTCCGTTTTTTGCCATTTGGCTACGGAACCCTAAAAAGGTACTACACTTTGCGTACAAATTACAGAAACGAGTCCCTCAGTTTATAAGCTCGACGTTACGATCCTGCTGAAGAAGAAGAAATGCTACAGTGTTTCCGGGCAGACGGCACTACTTCGACGAGAATAGTCGCTAACCGGCTCGGTATGCCTCAGTGGAAGGTGTGGTTTACCCTGCACTCAGCTCGGCAGTATCCGTATCACCACGCTCCAGTACATGCTATTGAAGAGGGAGACCCAGCAAGAAGAATAGATTTCTGCAGATTTTTAATCAATGCGGGTATTGAAGATCCTGAGTACCTGAAGAGAATTTTGTGGACGGACGAATCCAATTTCGACCGTGATGGGATAACAAACTATCACAATCTTCACTTTTGGGCTCCAAAAGGTCAAAATCCAAAGAAATCAAAAGAAGGAGCTTACCAACAAAGATTTTCTCTAAACGTGTGGATATGAATTTATGATGATATGTTATGTGTAATTTTAATGTATGTGAAATAAATTAATGGTTATGTCTAGGTCTATTTTATTTATTTACACTGAAATAGGGCTTAAAACTCAAAAAGCAGTGCTAAAGAAATCATAATACAATAAAAAATAGCTTGGCTAAAACTATACTTAAGCTGGATAAATATACATTAAGTTTTAATAGAGTTTAGAACTGGTTCGTTAAAAGTTTTACCGCACTACCAATACAAATCACTATTAAGAAGTAACAAACCTAGTAAGTAAATATATGGAAGCTCTTCAGTATTTTTTTTGCTCAAACTAAACTGAGTACCCTACTGGAGAAAGAATTAAGAGAATGTAAAATTACATACCTATAATTGTTAAATGAGCAGATTAGATTTGAACGTATGTACCATAAAACTGAACTTAGTTTTTTTGCTATATATGTCTGCTTCGATTCCCCACTAGTGCAAGAAAATTAAAAAAAAAAAATTCTTTATTTGTTTTTTTTTTAAATAATAACCAGTTTAAATTAAGGAAAAAAGGGCCACTTCCGGTGTTACACAATACACTAAGGTCAAATTTGGTCCACCCTATTTATGAAAAAAAATTTTTTTTAAGTTGTTGATCCAAACCAATATTTTTGATAAAAATATATATAATAGAGTATAAAAATGCGGATATTATATGAAAATATGGTGGGTGTCGCTAACTCATATGTAGTAAAAAAAATTTTTTTTAAACTTAAACCCAAAAAATTATGTACTTAAAAAAAAAGTTAGAAAGCAATTTTTTTTTAATTTGATGTATTCCTAATATATCTATAAAATATCCAAAGAACAAGTCAATCAAATACGTGGTTTTAAAGAAAAAAAAGAAAAACTAAATTTCTTTCTTTTTTTTTCGCAAACGGTAATCATTTAAGGCATAATATTCACCAAAAGTATATGTATTAATAAATCGAATAATCGTGCATAACAATATCTCAAATCCAGCCAGGGGCGATTTTGCTATGGCGGTCCGGCCAGACCCTTTTTGATATTTTTAATATTTTTGAAATTTTTAAAAACTTTTGAAAATTTTGAAATATTTGAAATTTTGTAAAATTCCCCATGCCTTATGTAACCCCCCCACCCCATCGGACCGATCGGATCGCGCCTGGGTAAGAAATATACACATAAAAATCCATACTTTATATCATAACCTAACAACTTATTAACGAATATACTAACAGCGAATTTAGGTCTTATATTAGTTAGAAGACTTAGAAGTAAGGTTAGAGAAAAGGAGAATAGATATCAAAATCGTGAGGCTGAGTATTAACATGCACTGTGCAATGTGTGGCAATTAATTTATTGTCGTTTAATTTTGTTGTACTATTAAGTCAATAATTCATTTTTTGTTGATATCCGTACCCCCACTTCTAAACTTAGAGTTAATTTGGCAAAATCCTTCCTAAGTGGATTATTCATGTCACAACGTATTAATTTCAGCGCAATCTGTTAGTTAAGCAGGGTACTCGTTAGTCTTAAGATATTTGGAAAAAAAGTTTGCACCTCCTTCCTAAGTAGCGCCATAAGATTCAGGTGCAAAATTAACTCAATCAAGTGTAGTGGCTACCCCCCTTTTAGAGGTTGAATTTTTATAGCCTACCTATACCTGGCCGAGGATTTTCTTGACAATTGGAATTAGTAATGCTTAAGGGGTGAGTTCT
This sequence comes from Pammene aurita, assembly GCA_947086415.1. Lineage (NCBI taxonomy): Eukaryota > Metazoa > Arthropoda > Insecta > Lepidoptera > Tortricidae > Pammene > Pammene aurita. Next base: position 24,269,166 of record OX352305.1, on the reverse strand, counting down.
GGAATAAGCAGGGTACTCGTTAGTCTTAAGATATTTGGAAAAAAATGTCCTCTATTGGTTCCTTACAAATACGTCAAGCTAGTTTTATTTAGAACTAACCTAGTTTGCATAAGTAAGATGATACTATACTTTTTAATGTGTCTGGTAAATGGTAGATTATGTAATCCGATGATTAGAATATGCATTACACACTGTAATAAGTAGATTAAAGCTTAGTATCTGAACGAACGCTCGTTCGCTCTAGTCAGTTTCAGTTGTGCTGAGCTGATGTCAAGTCAATGTCATTATCCTCGACTCAATTATGTCACCCAGATAGGCCAGATACTGCAGCACTGCCATTTCTCATTTATAATAATATAATATACAACAACGCAGGTACAATGACGGATAGCGGATTTGTAAAGACGCAACTGGACAATTTGCCGAATATAATGCATTTATGATGTCGTCGTATTTCACCAATAATAACAATGTTAATGCCTGCCATGATGAAAGGAGCGAAAACTGCAAGGTAATTATAACTTTTAATCTATTACTTACTTATGTGTAATGATTTAAACTGGAAATCCAAAACAATAACCTATAAGTAACCTTGTCTTCTGTTTGTATTTTGAAACCTTGTCTTATTATTTGAAACTGCTACTTAAACTGTTGCTACGTTCATATAAATTACTTACCTACTCCAAAAGCCGTAACAGGCATGTGATGTGATCTTAGATGTGAAGAGTTATTGCATAATTATAATCATTATTTTCTTTGTGAATCACAGGTACTTGAAATTATGTTACAATAGACATAACATGACCATTGGCTATGTGCAAGTATGCTGAGATGGTGATATGTAAAAGCTAGAATCACCCCGGAGCTACCAAATCAAAAATTGTACTGTAACAACACAGAAGGAAAAGTTACATCTGTTAACAGTGAAAACATTGTGCAGCACACTTTTTTTTTTATTATTACTTTGTTTCTAAATCCAGACCCCGCGAAGGGTACGGGCGGCTGGATTAGTTTATCCTTTATATTGTTTTATGACGTACATAAAATTGGTGCAAAATTTTTGGTGAAGTAGAAAATGAAGGAATGAAGTGATAATGACAAATGAACTAAGTGCCGTTAAACTTTTTAAGACATAATCAATAGATTATAGTGGTGGTGAGTTTACAAAATGATGCTAGTGTCGTTTCTTTTTTGATGAGGTCCTGGAGGTTGTACGGGTCAAATTGGAGGCTGTGGCAGATGATTTCATGGTCCAGTCGTGGGTTGGTGAATTTTGGGCAAGCTCTAATTAGATGGTCTATGGATTGTGAGGTGCTTCCATCGCAAGATACAGATAGAGGTTACTGCGTGCTTTGTCGGTGTCGGCGCGGCATAGCCGTTTTATGTATGATAAAGGGAAAAGGTCGAAGTCGGGCACTTTATGAAGGGAGGCGGCGATTTTAGCTTCTTTATCAGCCTCTTCGTTTCCCATAATTCTTATGTGGGATTTAATCCAGCAGAAATGTATGGAGCCTACTTCTTGTATTTGTCGGATATTCCTGTGTATATTGTTGATGGTAAGGTTGGTGCTGCTTCGGGTGGCTATTTCTTGTATGGTGGACATGGAGTCTGAGTAAACGGTGATTTGAGTGATTCTTGAATGTAGGCAAAATTCGCAGGCAGAATCTATGGCCACGCACTCGGCCTGAAAAACTGTACAGCATTTATGTAGTTTTTTCCGCTTTATAGTGCGCCTGCCGTTTGGGTGATATATGACGAAGGCTGCACCAACACCTCCTTCGTGTTTGCTGCCGTCGGTGTAGACATGGGGCATGCCTGTTATATGGTATGGTTCGATGTCGGTGGCGCTGCTTATTTTATTGATTTTAATAGAAATTCTTTCTGATGGGTGGAGTAGTTTGGCTGGAGAGATTCGATGGTCTAGGGTGAAGTCCGTTAGTAGGTGTTCACAAGATCCGGTGCGCTTGGTTTTCTCAATTTCTGTGACTTCGATAACTTTCAGGTGAAGTGGTGTTAGATCGGCCAGGCTTATGGAGGCGATAGTAGGTAAGGTATGGAAACCGCGGAGAATCTTTATAGCAAATCCTCTTTGGAGGCTCAGTAGCGCGTTGGTGACCTTTTTATATTTAGTGGCGCTGCTCCAAATTTCGGCGGCGTGTGTTACTGTAGGTTCTATTACATGTTTGTAGATTATCGAAACATTTAGGGAATTAACACCCCAGGTTGGACGAATGAATTGGCAAAGCTTTGCATATAATTTCCTGACCTTTTTAATGACATATTCGCAGTGATCAGTGAATTTAAACTCTTGGTCAATGGTTACTCCAAGGAGTTTGAAATTGTCTGAGAATGGAATATGTATGTTGTCCATGACGATTGTGCAAGTTTTGGCTTTTGGAGTGCAGGTTATCATTTGGGTTTTTTGTGGTCCGAACTTAAGATAGTTTTCTGTGCCCCATTTGGAAATAAGTTGCAAGATGTGATTTGTGTTAGTTTGTAACTGTTGGTTGTCTTGAGCGGTGCAAATCAGAAGGATGTCGTCCGCATAGGCCTGGATAAAGTTTCCGTCCGGAATGTCTATGTCTAGTAGACTGTCCATGATGAGGTTCCATATGATTGGTCCAAGCACTGATCCCTGCACACAACCTCGGTTTTGTGTTTTGCTGGAGGTAGCGTCGGCATAATTTAGAACTATAGTGCGATCTTGACAGTAACTTTGAATGATTTTGTATATATTTGCTGGGCATTTAATGTATTGTAGTCTCTGAAATAGCGCAGGCCACCACGCATGGTCGAAGGCGCCTTGAATGTCCAGTGAAATAGCGATTACCATCTTTTTTTGAAGTTTGGCATGTTTCATGGTTTCGATTGCGTTAATTATGGCATCTGTGGTTGATTTTTGTTCTTTAAAACCAAACTGTTTGGGATTTGCTGTGTTGGTGGTATGCATATGGTGAGTTAATCTTTTAGCAATCAGTTTTTCGTACGTTTTGCCAAAGACGTTAAGTAGGCCTATGGGTCTATAAGAAGCAACATCGGTGTAATCGGTTTTGTTAGGCTTCGGAATGGTTTTAATGAATGCGATTTTCCAGTACTTAGAGAAGTACTGGATGTGCAGCACACTTGGGTAAGGATACATATTTGATTTTCATTTCTGTAAGGAGAGTAACTGACTGGCTAGAGCCATCTTATAGTAGGAGTTCGGCTTAGTGTTGTGAGCAAATGTGGTTAGGTTACCCGATATAGATTAATTAAAATCTAAATTTTGATGGAGTCACCCACCGCTGCTGCTTATGCGCTTGTGTCCATTCCAGCCTCAGACATAACAAGGATATATGAATGGTCTAATTATTAGAGCTATTATATAATTGTCATGTGAACTGATTTGCCAGGGCATAGTTGATTTTTTTGTTTTAAACATGCCAAATGTACAATCCCATTTATGTCTGCATTACTGATGATACATACATATGGCAGTGTTTATAATAAATCTATGACTCTAGTACAGTATCAGATTTATTGGAGCACCCAAGATGGTCACAAATATCTGAACAACGCCTGTTACGGTGATAAAGTCCATGATAAGATATTTTTAAGTACCTTGGTCGCTCTGGTATATTTGATAATAACTGTACAACAATATAGTTTAAGTTATCGGAAATTTTATACACTAGCCACACAGAAGATATTAATTAGTTTATTATATTGTTTTAGGAAGATGGCATGGCTACACCAGTGCAGCGGACCAACCAACAACTAGCATCAAATATTAATGCAAGAAATCCAAACTATCATCAGTTGATACTAGCCTTAAATTGATTAAGGTCAAGGATATATGTAGTACTATTACAGAGTATATGTATTAAATAGAGATGCAACATCTAAGAAATTTTTGAGGCTCCAAGGTGCCAAGTCTGAAGCAAGAGCAAGCAAGTTATTGAATGGACATTGTTCGTTTTATAAATTATTTGCAGATACTAGCAGAGACTAGTCTCTGCTAGTATCAAGTAATGTTAATTAAGATTTATGTGCAGTACTTGGTTAGAGAAAAGGAGAATAGATATCAAAATCGTGAGGCTGAGTATTAACATGCACTGTGCAATGTGTGGCAATTAATTTATTGTCGTTTAATTTTGTTGTACTATTAAGTCAATAATTCATTTTTTGTTGATATCCGTACCCCCACTTCTAAACTTAGAGTTAATTTGGCAAAATCCTTCCTAAGTGGATTATTCATGTCACAACGTATTAATTTCAGCGCAATCTGTTAGTTAAGCAGGGTACTCGTTAGTCTTAAGATATTTGGAAAAAAAGTTTGCACCTCCTTCCTAAGTAGCGCCATAAGATTCAGGTGCAAAATTAACTCAATCAAGTGTAGTGGCTACCCCCCTTTTAGAGGTTGAATTTTTATAGCCTACCTATACCTGGCCGAGGATTTTCTTGACAATTGGAATTAGTAATGCTTAAGGGGTGAGTTCTGGAATAACAATGCAAAAAAAACCGGCCAAGAGCATGTCGGGCCATGTCTAGTGTAGGGTTCCGTAATTGCCGCCCTGTTTAAAAACATCCATTCAAAAGGTCGTTTATTAAGAGATATTTGGCGGCGCTTCCGTCATATCATAAACTAATAATTACGCGGTGTGGGTTAATTGTTTGGCGTTGTAATTCTACTATCCGGCACCGTCCTTTCACTATGCGTTTTTCACTGACAAATTAAAAACAGCTAAACCGATCTTATTCAATATAGTTTTTATTGAAAGTACCTATCAGGCTTCACTTCCATTATTTTTTTCAAATTTGTTGGACCTACGGTTCATAAGTAAGTAGGGGGGGGCGCCCTTTTTTGAAGATGAAACTATCCTTTGTACTTTCTCGAGACCCATACTATCACTATAAATTTCATCTAAATCAGTTCAGCGGTAAAAAATTCATCATACCAACTTCCAAGCCCGTTTTTACCCCCATAAGGGTTTGAAAACTATCTTATGATGTTTCTCGGGACTCAAATTATATCCATACTAATTTCTATCTAAATCGTTTCAGCGGTTAAAAATTCTCCATACAAACTTTCAACCCCCTTTTCACCTCCACCAGGGTTGATTTTCGGGATTAAAACTATCTATTATCCTTTCCTGGGACTCAAACTATCTCTATACAAAATTTCATCAAAATCCGTTCAGCCGTTTTCACGTGATGCACGGTCAAATAAACAGACAAACAGATAAACAGACAAACGGACAAAAATTCTAAAAATTGTTGGAACGTGTTCTGTTATCGATTCTAAGTATCCCCATACAACTTTTTTTCGATTATCTTCCATGTACAGACTTTCGACCCTCTTCAGCTTTATTATATGTATAGATAGAAGATATAGATATAGATAGATTGAACCAATGTTGTATGAATAACAATAAATTGTATCTTGAAACAGAAATACCAAATGGTTAGCATAACAAAGTGCCTTTGCCATTATGACTTTTAAAAAATAATGCCGAAATAAAGAATGTTGCTATTGCGACCACGTAAGATTTGGTTAATTTAACAACGTTAGCAGAATAGTGACCTAAAGATTTGATGCCAAAACAAAGCATTTTGCTGCTATGACAACGTTTAATTTGCTTAGATTAACTACGTTGGCAGAATAGTGACCTCAAAGATTTGATGCCAAAACAAAGCACATTGCTATTATAACAACGTTTAATTGGTTAGGTCAACAAAAACTATTTTGTGGTATTGCCACAATACAATACAAATTTGTTGCAAGAACATAATTCAAACAATACAATAACAAAGTTACTTTGTCATTGCACAAAGCAATTTCGTCTAGGTAGCAACTTAAACCAGAACGTGCTAGGTTAAAAGTTGGCAATATCACAAAGTTTATATTGTTGTAACGACAACATATAAAGCATTGTAATAATAACAAAGTGAAAATGTTATTTATATAATATTGTCAGATTAACAATAAGAGTTTGACAACATAAAAGTTGTACTATAGACCAAGCCCCATAGACGGTTGTATAGCGTTTAAGTTTTATTGTTACGCCCAACAACATTTTTTTCTCAGTGTAGAACAGAAAAGTGCCACTTTGTTCCCACTTAGCAGAGAAGAAAAAGCCCGTATACGAATAGGTGGTGTTATTAGTATAATATTATGTTGTCTTTGGTGGTGTGAAAAAAAAACTGTTATTATTTATTTTAATATACTATTGTAGTTTTTATTTAAATACCTACCATTATCATATTAATGATGTTTGAAAAACCAAACATTTCATCCAAGTGTCGCTGAAAAAGGAGAACGGCCACAAAGCGTGGGCAGCATTAAGTTATTTGTAAATACTTTTATATGAAAAAAATGTCACAGATAAAATTGTTTACCGTACTTGTGTAAGGAGGTCACATATGAACGTAAGAAGGACAACAACAATTTGCGACAATCAATCCTTGAGATTCAGCAATATTGGATATAAAACAAGGACTTTCGTAATAATGGTTGGAGATCAGAATAAATAGAGTAGAGGAGTTATATCGATGATCTCGATCATAGATCTCACCCACTAGACCAATCAGGGTAGGTTTGAATTACCCTTCTTCGTGGTATTACGATCACAATAGGTAAGTATGTGTTTATCAACATTGGTGTAGTTTTGTTATTTGATTTCCAGTACTCTTCTGGGAATAAAAAACCTACTGTTATTTCTTTGAAACGCCTTTTGTACTCATAAGCAGTACTTTAGGTCGTGGGTCAGTAACAACAATTAAAACTGAAAGCGAGTTGCGAATGGCATTCGATTAATTATAAGTACTCGTATATAGTTTTAGTTCTGAACCGGCCTGTGTGACAGGACACGTGTCATCACAATTAATTGTATGGCTTCAAAATTAATTGTGATGACACGTGTAAATTGCGTTATGGTACTAGTATAACACATGTACCTTAAGCTGCGTTAAAAACTGACATTACATGTAAGACATAAGTACGATGACTACGTAACCTAGAAATAAGACTAAGAAGGATTAATTCAAGACTAAATCAGGATTAATTCTAGATTAAATGTTTTTCCTTTGTAATTTTGTTTTTTTTTTACCTTTTGTTAATTCAGTTGGGCATTGGATTCTTAGATCAATAAAAGTCTCCTTAATCATTAGTTATTGTGTGTTGGGATAAAAATCAGTGCAGCATTCAACTTATCATAATCCATAGGAGCACATATTTGTGAGTGCAAGTACCTATGCATATAATGCCATAATCCATAGGAGCACATATTTGTGAGTGCAAGTATGCATATAATGCCTCAAAAAGCGGAATCTAAGGGAGGAGACCTATACTTCCAATATTGTCTCCAGTCCAGCGTATTTTTCTCTCCAGTAACTCACGTAAGTTTTACGTAACGTAACTGTTTACGTAGCTTCAACAATAGCAGGGCTATAAACAGATTTAGGTTCTAATTTGTCTTTTCTGCTATAAAATGTTACGAGCATTTTATCATAAGTATTTTAGATTTAGGAACAGAAGAAACAATATGTGGATGAGTTTAGTGAAAGGTCTCACTTTGTCAGTGCATATATATAGAGACTTAATTATTTCACTAATTTATAGCGTAGGCTTTTGTTGTTTTAGGACATACTAATAACTCCTTATCGATAAAGTGGGACCTTTTCCCAGGCCTGCTTGACACATTTTTTGTACTGCGCCTTATGAGTTCGACTTGTTGAGACATTTTTTAATTAAAAGTAGCGTCGCCGTTGGTATATATAGGTATATTTATATTTTTCATACGTTATTATTTACTAAGTCAAAGTTATTTTTATCAGCATTATTTACCTACTATTCATAGGATAATACTTCATGTAATACTGAATACCATCACGTATTGTCTTTGTAATCTTTAAAATGCTGCTGAAAGATTTATCAAGTCTTCTGTAAAAAATAATGACCTTCAGACACGTGTAATTTACCTACATGATCTTTTTATATCGTTTGTAAAAGAAACATTTCGCAAATATTGCAAAAAACAGGAAGTACTCGATTCAATGCCTCGTGTCAGTATTTTCTCTTTTGAAGGTATACTCAATACTAAGATGAGAGGCCGATTGAATAACAACTCGTAGCTAATTATATTCGCGTAAGTCTCTTTCCAATTCCTTTTATTAGAAAGAGACTTCCGCTTATACTATAAGTTACAGGTTCTTATGCAATAGGCCCCAGGTGACGTTTCATGAGAGCTTGTTAATTTTAAAATACAAGCGTAAGTCTGAATTTAATAGAGGTTAGACTCTGGGCAGAAAGAAAAGTGTTGTAATGTATTAGCTACCATATAAATTACGACACGACACCCAAACTCTCAAAGGGGCTCCATCTTGTTACATAAATAATGTTATACCTGTATTGCAATAAATAAAGGAGTCTCGTTACATAAAAACTGACACACTACATACAGTTACAGAAAAAGCCTTTCAAGCTAAAATTTTAAACTTATTATTTTCTTCAAATGTCATAGGGCTTCAAATGGCTAGGGATGTTTAACGGCCTCCTAGCCTAGTCGGTAGTGACCCTGCCTATGAAGCAGGAGGTCCCGGGTTCGATTCCTGGTCAGGGCATTTATTTGTGTGTTCATCACGGATATTTGTACCTGAGTTATGGATGTTTTCTATGTATTTAAGTATTTATCTATATCTATCTATTATATATATCGTCTCCTAGTACCCACAACACAAGCCTTATTGAGCTTACTGTGGGACTAGGTTGATTTGTGTAAGATTGTCCCATAATATTTATTATTTATTTATTTATTTATTTATAGGGTTACATTATATCATGCATTATATGTGACATTATTTTGCAAAATGTACCAGTTAGCGGCCGGCGCTTACGTCGGACGTTATACGGATTCACTATTGTATTTGAGCAATAAATCGCCAAATGGTACCTTTTGGAAAATAATGTCACATATTTTCCTTAAACGATTTAGGCCCTGCACTTCTGCTAACCTCTTTATTACATGACTATTTTCTACATTTTGTTTTCCTATCTTTAATGTATGCTTCTTTTTCTTTTGATGTTCGTATTGTGTTTCTGTTATTTTTTAACCTAATAATTTTATGAGTACCTATTATATCCCAATATAATTCATATGATGTTGTATGTGTGTTGAATGGAGTCCTTAGTAATAGCAACTTCCTTATTCTTGTTTATTTTCCTTGAGCTGAAAGCAATAAATGACAAGGATATAACATCGTAAATAGTAGATTGTTTGACAAGGGTCTAAAGTAGGTTATATTACCACGAGATGGTTATTTTCCCGAACGAAGTGAGGGAAAATAGTTCGAGTGGTAATGTGGCTTTTAGACCAGAGTAATGCATACTAGTTTTCACTTAGATTGCGAGAAAATAAGATAAAAATACTTATTATTTACGCACAACAACTAAACTAAGGTGAAATTATGGTTTAACTTAACGGTCTTTTAATTTTTTTTACTTCTTTGACATAGATACAAAATATAAGGTAAATGTACGCTTCAGCGAACGCGCCGTATCGCCGAATATATTCCATTTTAAGCTATAAGTCGATTACTTACAGCAGATACTACGTTGTGATATTTTTTTTCTGTGAGCTACATACCTACCCCTACGAATACGCGTCAGAGACGGCCATTTTGGTGCTCAGTTGCGACATGACAACTGATCTTGTCGGTTGAGTGCCACTTTGTATGGGCGCCCTTAACAAAATCGTTAATAAATCGCGTGCACTCCTTAAGATCATAGAATCGTTTAAAACTATATGTGGGTTCCAAATTGTGGATTTAGAGTGTTGTTATTTAATAAGTTTATGTATTTTAGTATTTTAAGTGATTTTAGTGCAGTTATATTCTCAGAATTTGAAATAAATGTGAATCCGGTGATGTGTGACCCAACTTTTTGACTGGATGGTTTCACCGAAAAGCGTACGGAATCAGGGAAAGCGTATGTCTTTGAAATTATTTTTTTACTGATTTATTATAAACTATTAATATAAACTTCTTTACTTTTCAAATAATGAAAAGTATTTGTAATTGTATAAGCATTTACCGAACATCTGTAGAGAGCAAAGACTATAGTAAATCCGTGTTTGAAATCTTATAGTTTTACGACTTTTTGAGTTCAAAATAAGCCTTTCGATAATGCAATATTTAACAATTTTTTATAGTTTTTTACGGCAATATTAGTAAAGACTAAATACATGAACAGATTCGTAATCCTTCTAAATATAAGTTAAATTTGTGGTTATGTCACAATCGTTGCAATTTAGGTACTATTTTCAAAATTTGTTCGCGTATTAGGTTCCACATATTTTGCATGGTTTATTTACCGAACGCGCGTTCGGTAAATCGTGTCCATAGTCTCTGCTACCGACCTCGGCCTCGTTTGTATTCGATAGACATTAAAATGTCATCCTTATTTCTCTCACAGCTAGGTCGACATTAAAATGTATTATTTTTTCTGCCTTTTTGTAAAGTCCAGCGCTTCTAGACATTTAAACATGTTCAAGGGCCTGCTGTTGATAGGTCATTTTGTATAACGATAAATTTTATAATACTAAAATAAAATATTAAATTGTGTCTTTTTTTTTTAATTTTTAGATAAAATTTAACTTTTAAATTCATATTGTAAAAACTTCTATTACGTAAATACCCCAAAAAACGATAATGATGTTTATGTTATATATTTATTTATTTATTTTATATAAAAATAATAGTTAGGTATTTTGTTTGACTAATGATAAAAAAAAAATTAGTTTACTTTTGTTTTGTATGAAGTAATTAGTATGGAGACGCAAATTTTGCGCAGTTAGATGACATTATCTAAACAATGAGACAGTTTAAGTTTGAGAATCGTTTAACACCTTATTCCCATACATTTTTCTTCTAGTTCGGTAAAGTGGTCACCGGATTCGGTAATATATGAAAATCATGTTTCTTAGTTCGCTTAATGGTACAAATCAAGTTAGGCGGTATAAAAAACTTTAAAAATATTTTTTAAATATGTCTAACTTTACAAATCATTTCTAAGTGAAATAAAATGATTACAAATGTATTTAAGTTACATGTATAGTAGTATTGACAATAACCGTATGAAAATACCAGACTTTATTAAAAAACGAAACGTACATCCAGGTCTTAAGCGTTCGTGGAAACGTACATTTACCTTAAACACCGCCAATAAATGCCACAGACGACGGTATAATCAGCTCTTTAAACAGTTTAATTTAAACACGCTTTAGAGCGCTTCCAAAAAATTAAAATCTTTTTTAATGATTGTGAAGTAGGAACACCTCATGTTTTGAGAAATAAATTGCGTTTCCTGATTGTTCGATTTTAACACTACTGTATTCTGATTGGTTGATATTAAATACAATTTTTTTTTAAGGACTTAAATTATTTACACAGTATACGCACCAAAAAAGTATCTAGCGTTCCGATTCACTTCGATATGTGTTGTGATTGGTGGATTTAATATGGTGAAGTATTCCGATTGGTCAATTTAAAATGTTTTGTAAATCATAAATATGTACACATATTAGCCCTAGAGGCTAAATGTACTACTTTAGTCCACCTTGGGAAGCATAATATGACAAACTTTTTGAGCATGAGAAGTGAAAAGTAAATTATTACTAATATACGTCCTAATTTTGAATTGTTTTGACTAATGTCCATTGCATATAGATATTTTTAGCAATATGTTTTTGTTTAGGTATATGTCAAACTTAAGAAACATGTACATTTCATAATACGGTTAATTCGTTTAGCGTTTAAAATTTGAATAATTAGTAAAATCATATAAGAAGTACTCATAATCCATCACGATGAGTGTTCTTTTTCCAAATCATCCGGTATTTATTTTCGTTCAAATTCCATTCTGTCGATTATTTGAAGGGATTTTCTTAATCTGTCGATTTCAACTAATATGTTTTAGTGTTGTTATTGTTTACAATTACAATCAAGTAAAATAATAAACAAACCCATCACTATATTTTACACAGATTAAGTAGCATGTATAAGGGTTTATCCACAAATTACGTCACACCAATTTCTTGATTTTATGACCCCTTTCCCCATGTTTTGATTTGTTTATTGTTTGAGCCGTTTGTTTGAATGACATTATGACATCAACATTAGAAAATTGAAAACCCATAGACGCCGCATTCATTTTCTGCCCCAAAAATACCATGTTTCAAATTCAAAGAGAGATTCACTATTCGGACATATTGTAAATTCTAACTATAATATGTAAGTATAACAAATGTAAAAGTCACTTAGGTTTCTAAAACTGAATGAATTTGAATAAAATTTAGCACACGTGTAGTTTATATTCACCTTCTAAGGAAATAAAATGAGGTAGAAGTTCAGATTAATACTTTTTTTCCATTGAAAATTGATATTTTGATTTATTATTTAACTAAGTACATAGTTTTATTTTTATTTGTCATAGTTACAAATAAAAATAAAACTATGGTAGTATGGAGTAACGAGGTATTATAAATTATGTAAAAACAAAAACAAAACATAGTAGTTATTTGGGTTCCGACTTTTTGGTGCCATTCAAACGTTCACATAAAGTAAAATAGTTGAATGGCCCCGTTACTTGCTGAGTTGAACATTGAGCAGCTATTTAATGTAGAGGGCGTGTCGGCGTCGGATGCGCGCCCTCGGGATAAATACACACACTAAAAGCTGCCTCTAGTGGGTGTCATTCACCCGAATAGGATTAGTCGACGAATCAGAGAAACCATCGTGCCTTGATCTCTGGTCCCTTGTGACAGCATATGTGACCGAATTATGCAAGGGCGAGGCCAGAAAATCTTATATTTTATCAATATTTATACGATCGCTGTCTGTGGTACAACCTAAAAAAGCGGCAAAAGCGAAATGAGCGAAGATATCCTCAGTATTCGGACTTTTACCGATACTAGTTAGTAGGTGCTCCCGGTAAAACCTAGAGGTTTTACCGCACTTATGGCTTGTTTTAACCTAACAATTATCATTTATTTGGTCTATGCTACATGCAGAAAGTTAATAGGACGCCTATTTAGGTAGGTATGCGAAACGTGGCTGAAATGCTGTAGTATTAGTTTGAGTTCCGGAGAAGAGCATAGGATCATTTTTATCGTGATTTTCATCTCTTAAAGAGTTTAAAAGCGGGCAGGAATGTTATTTGCTACCTATTTACTAACTCAATCGTATATTCACCATTAGTTTTTATTTAGACGTGTACGAAGCTACTATGCGTATGCGTGGGCGAAAGCTACTATGTATTTAATATTTCTTTATCTCGCGAAGGTTATGTTTAAAAAAGAATTACTTTAAAAATCACTCTGGACTGGCTTCCCTGCGCTCGTCTACCCAGTGGGAATTCATCGTTTGCAATGGAAGCAGATCCATTGAAAATGGCCGAATCTGCGAAATTGTTTCAGCTCAGTGAATAGTTGTTAAGCTGTCATATCAAAACGTATGTTAATACTAGGCTCTGCCTGTGACTTCATTGACGTGGAAGTCCTTAAAATATTTCATACGGGTTAAAGGGATTATCGCCCTAACCAGACGTCACAGCCCCAGTACATGTCATCTTTAAATTTTAGTCATTCGCAATAAAGGTGATAGCAGGTCAAGTATTGGGCATTAGCGTGTCGAACACTAGCATTAGTGTTCCCAAGATACCTTCAAGTTTTTGGGCTGTGCGTTGTCTGTCAGTCCCTAAGATACGTGACTATTTTATATCAAACCAGCTTTTACTCGCAACTTCGTCTGCGTGGAATAAGTGATTCCCCATACAAACTTCCTTCCCCCCTTTTCACCCTCTTAAAAATATACAGAGTGATTTCGGGGTCGTGAAGCAAGAGAACAAGGCGTGACACAAAACATAAATATGAACCTAATGATGGTGGTCATTATTTTTTTTATCGCCAATATTGATAATTATTTTTCAGATGATAAATGGTAAAAGACATTTTTTCGTACGATTTGGTCACCCTACTCAATGTGACGTCTTGCCACATTAAGTGTTGTTATGTCCTTCCTAACTCAAAATCGTTTAAATCTTATATCTGTTCGGCGGTTTAAGCGTTAAGAGGTAACAGATGGACAGACGGACACACTTTCGCATTTATAATAACGTAGATTTGAATACGCTTTTGTGCAATATCCTGGCAGAAATATAGTAATTTTATTTCTTTAAATAATCTTGTTACCGTTTGACTATGTACAAAAAAAACACTAGCTGCAAAAAAAGTTGACTCCCTTTCCCGATTTTTTTTCAATTTCGTAGGTGATTTAGTATACTGTAAATATATGATACATTTAGTTGTGAAAGGACGGTGTATTTACTATATACTCACTATTTTTAAATATTAAAAGTCGCGTATTTGAATCCTAACAAAGGAGATCGTCAATTCTGGGCCACCTGATATAAACCGTATACAGTTTGTACTGCAATGTAAAATAAATACTCATTTTATTACTAAAGTAGACAAAATATTGCAAAAAAATTAAACGGGAATTAGAAATACTAAATAAATAAACATTATGTTGATTTTTCCGCGATTAAAATACAGCAAGACAAGTCGTTAACGTCCTTATGGCATTGACATAAAGTTTAACTTCACCCTGGCCTGAAACGAGATTGTTTTTTGGTTTGACACTGTCAATGTATACCGTTACATAATCTGAGTTTTGATACTGTTCGGTAAGTTAGAACATTGTAATATTAAAATAGTATCTAAGCCTACGAATACGGAAGCTTAAATTAGAAATTGACTGTATTAAAACGCCTAAAGATTGAAAATGCGTATTTTTGCATTTTTGATCGGAGTTTGAATATTAAAAGTGGGTTTCATAATGGCATACTATCATGCTCCTTCGATAACGAAACGCATCTTTTTTTCAATTTTGTAATGTCAGATACTAGTGCTATCGCACTTAACGGCGGTAAACCTTATCCCTTCGCAATATGTGTTGGGAATGTTCAGTTAATAGTATCAACGATGGTTTGACAGCCGTCTTTGTTTACCGAAATACAGGAACTATAAATACGATCAAAATATGACTTTTTATTATTTCATCATGATTCCCGTTTTGTTTTCAAGTCCGCTTTTGTAGATTATCTTTAAAAAATCGGTACTTTTTTTACATTAATATATAAATCATAGGCAAGCACGCTTTCAAATATTGTCCTTGTCAGATTCAAGTTTTAAATGCATGATTTTTCAGTTTTCCCGTTAGATTTCGCAATATTTTTACCAACATCCTGATCTATAAATTATGACGATTCTATAAAGATCAGAACCATTCCTAAACGGTCCTAAATAATCTGGGCCAGATCACGTAACAAAAATTGACGATCTCCTTTATTGACAAAAATAGGTATATTATTTCCGCCATTTTGGCTTGCAAAATTCAGATTTTTACTTGTTTCAATTTCAGTAGGCGAGCAGGTGAACCTACGTTCCATTCAACATAGCAACAAAAATGGTAGCGCATTTTCATCCCAAATTGGAAAACCCGTGCAAGGAAGGAAAACATTACATAGATTCCTACTGGTTCGCGAGCGCGCGATAACTCGAAAACTAATGAATATAATGATTTTAAAAAAATCGTTCTTAATCATCCTACGTAATAATTGCTCTTCCTTATTAGGCCAAGCAAATAAGATCTATAAAAAGTGTTTTGAGGAATTATTTCCCAGCAGGCTGGAATGAAATGCATGTAATCCGAGTTTGCCCAATCCCACGAGGTGTGCATAATTTTAAGCGAAATATTTGTTCTTTGTCAGTTTTTTGCTTGTAGCTCGAAAACGATACGTCCGACGGAAAATGTCATTCATTTCAATATTAAAGAGGGTTAAATTTTGCGTCTATTAAGCAACTTATCTTTTCGTTCCGTTCAGCGGTACAGCCAAAATCAAAAGTTATAAACCGGTAAAATGTCTCATTTAATTGAAAAACTCATATTTTGAGTTCCATACCACATATCTTTGAAACAGATGACTCCTGTTGAAAAACCTATAGAATAAAAGTTGTAGAGAATATAATTTCACGTTATACGGACATCTCAATTTTTAAAAACAGTGATTTTGAAAGACTAAATTTGGCATGAATTCAAAATCAGTTTTTTATAAATTCTTCTGAGTTGCATATTTTCCATAAAATATGATGTGTGAGGCCTAAATTTAATGCATCGTTACAACTAAGAATATTTCAGTGCACATTTCTTAAACGTACCCAATCAGAAAACTATTTATACACCGTGTTTTATTTATTTCTAAATTCCAAGGGTACATTCCTTAGCTTAACTTTTCTTTCTTAAAGACGCCAGTGCCCTAATTTGCTCCAATTCTGTGGTAATCGATATTTCTTTTTTGTCTTTCCAATTGTGTAAACCTACATTTAATTATTCTTTTAATCTGAGAATCCGCTATAAAATCGTGTAACTGTGTGTTAAGTCACTACAATATGGTTCCTTTGTATCTCGGATTGTTAATGTTCGAAATTTCATTGACATGTCATAATGTTCAATTGTTTGGTTGAGTTAATATACCTTATTTACATTAGGAGCCGATTGGAGAATCAATCAATAACTGCTGAACCTATTTAGATGAAACTTAGTATAGAGATAGTAATCTACTCCCCTTTTTACCTCTTAAGGGATGACTTCTAAGATAAAAACTATTCTATTTCGTTTTCCATTACTTAAACTATCTCCATAACAAATTTTATCTATGGACTTAAATCAGTTCAATGGATATTGATTCCCCATACAAATAACTTTTGCGCCCTTTTCACACCCTTCAGGGATAGTTTCTGGGATAAAAACTCCCCAGAACTCAAACTATTTTCATTGGTACCAAATTTCATCTAAATCGGTTTAACTATATTAATAACTCTTCATACTAACTTCTTACCCACTTTTCAGCCCCTTAAGAGTTGGTATTTTGGGATGAAAACTATTTTTTATGTACTTTTTACGGACTCAAACTATCTCATTCTCTATACAAAGTTTCATCTAAATAGATTCAGCAGCAGGGACCCGAAGTATGTCCTAAAACTACGGCCAATACCACCGGGGGATGGGCAGCAGCATCCTCGGAGTGCAGTGGAGATACTGCGATCGCCAACCCGCATGCCAAGCGTGGCGATTACGGCATTCACCCCCCATGGATAGAACACAAAAACCACGGCCCCGAGTGTCCGGCGACCCCCGGTGCCCTGGTTATGGTAGCGGCCAGGGCACTAGCGGGGTCAGGGGTGCTAAGAATCTCCGGCAAAGATCCGGCTACCACCACCGACGACTTCTGGCCCTGGCAACTTATAACACGCGTACACTGCGGACCGACGAAAAGATAGTGGAACTGGAGGAAGGATTGAGCAAGTTGCGTTGGGATGTCATAGGGTTATCTGAAGTCCGAAGAGAGGGGGAGGAAACGATAATCCTAAAGTCCGGCAACTTGCTTTATTTCCGGAAGGGCGACCAACAGTCCCAGGGAGGTGTCGGGTTCATCGTCCATAAGTCCCTCGTGAACAACGTGGTGAAGATCGAGAGTGTGTCGACTAGGGTGGCGGACCTTATACTCAGAGTATCCAAGAGGTACTCGTTGAAGGTCATACAGGTGTATGCGCCGACTTCGGCACACTCCGATGACGAGGTGGAGGCTATGTATGAGGATATATCGAAGGCCATGCATAGCTCCAAAACCTACTTCACCGTTGTTATGGGGGACTTCAACGCGAAACTGGGCAAGAGAGATGGTGAAGAGCTGAGAGTGGGGCAATTTGGATTTGGAAGTCGGAACCACCGGGGCCTACTACTGGCTGGCTTCTTGGAGAAGGAGGGACTCTACATGATCAACTCCTTCTTCAAGAAACGTGAGCACAGGAAGTGGACCTGGATGAGTCCCGACGGTGCAACTAAAAACGAGATTGACTTCATCATGTCGACGAAGAAGCATATATTCAATGATGTCTCTGTGATCAATACGCTTAAAACCGGAAGTGATCACCGTCTGGTGAGAGGCACATTGAATATATGTGTTAAGCTAGAGCGCTCTCGACTGGCGAAGTCTACGCTCCGTCCAACAGCACTTCAAATACAAAACCCTGAGAACTTCCAGCTGGAACTCCAAAACCGTTTCGATTGTCTAGGCGGCGATGTGGACGAATTCAACGACGGGTTTGTGGAAGCTGTCCATAGCACTGGGTCTAAGTATTTTAAGGCCCAGCGGAGCAACAGAACCAAAAGGCTCTCTGACTCCACTCAGAAGCTCATCGAGGAAAGGAGAGAAATGGCGGCAGCTCAATAAACGGATTTCTAAGTCCCTTACCCATTATTTGCGCCAATTCAATACAAGTCGCATTGAAGAGGCCATTGAGCAGAATAAGGGCTCTAAAGTTTTCGCAAGAGATCTGTCTATTGGGCAGAGCCAGCTCGCCAAATTAAAAACTGAGGATGGTAGAATCGTTTCATCCAGACCCGAGCTTCTGGGGGAGATAGAGGACTTTTATGGACAGCTACACACATCAACTAGCAGACCTGAAGTTGATCTGGCGGAAGACCGTAGAGCTAGACTGACCCGACATTATACCGAAGACATCCCGGACATCAGCCTGTATGAGATTAGAATGGCTCTTAAACAGCTCAAGAATAATAAGGCACCTGGTGAAGACGGAATTACAGCCGAACTTCTGAAGGCGGGTGGTAAACCGGTCCTTATGGCCCTTCAGAAGTTGTTCGACTGCGTTTTACTAGAAGTGAGAACGCCTAAGGCATGGAACAGAGGTGTGGTGGTATTGTTCTTCAAAAAGGGCGATAACGCGTTACTGATGAACTACCGACCCATTTCACTTCTGAGCCATGTCTATAAGCTGTTTTCAAGAGTCATTACGAACCGTCTCGTACGCAGGCTAGATGACTTCCAGCCTCCCGAACAAGCCGGTTTCCGAAGAGGCTTTAGTACCGTAGACCACATCCATACGCTCCGTCAGGTTATACAGAAGGCTGAGGAGTATAACCTGCCCCTCTGCTTAGCGTTCGTGGACTACGAGAAAGCCTACGACTCGATCGAAACCTGGGCTGTACTACAATCTCTCCAGAGGTGCCAAGTGGACTATCGCTATATCGAAGTGCTGAAGTGTTTGTACGAGAACGCCACTATGTCAGTCCGACTCCAGGACCAGAACTCGAAGCCTATTCCGTTGCAGCGGGGAGTCAGGCAAGGAGATGTTATTTCTCCTAAACTGTTTACCGCTGCACTGGAGGATGTTTTCAAGACTCTGGACTGGAGAAGGCTAGGCATCAACATAAACGGCGAGTACATCACTCACATTCGGTTTGCTGACGATATAGTAGTCTTGGCTGAGACCATGGAGGATTTGAGTACGATGCTCGATGACCTCAGTAAAGCCTCCGAGCGAGTTGGTCTAAAGATGAACATGGATAAGACGAAGATCATGTCAAATACCCATGTTAGCACCAACTCCCGTTACAATCGGAGACTTTACACTCGAAGTTGTGGACGATTATATATACTTAGGACAGACTGTCCAGTTAGGTAGATCCAACTTCGAGAAAGAGGTCAATCGACGAATCCGACTCGGTTGGGCAGCGTTCGGGAAGCTACGGCACATCTTTTTGTCCAATATTCCGCAGTGCCTCAAGACGAGTCTTTGACCAGTGTGTGTTGCCAGTGATGACATATGGAACTGAAACGTGGTCGCTTACAATGGGCCTCATAAGAAGGCTCAAAGTCACCCAAAGGGCAATGGAGAGGGCTATGGTTGGAGTCTCTCTGCGTGATCGCATCAGAAATGAGGCCATCCGCAGCAGAACCAAAGTAACCGATATAGCCCTCCGAATCGCTAAACTAAAGTGGCAGTGGGCGGGGCACATTGCTCGTAGAACCGATGGCCGTTGGGGCGGAAAGGTTCTCGAGTGGCGACCACGAACCGGAAGGCGCAGCGTGGGTAGACCCCCCGCAAGGTGGACTGATGACCTGGTGAAGGTCGCGGGAGTCCGCTGGATGCGAGTGGCGCAGGACCGGTCATTGTGGCACTCTTTGGGGGAGGCCTATGTTCAGCAGTGGACGTCTTTCGGCTGATATGATGATGATGATGATGAGATTCAGCAGTTACTGATTGATTCCTCAATCGGTCCCTAAACCAAACAATTGAAAACTAGACATGTCAATGTAATTCCATTTCAAACATAAACAGCCTGAGATACACAGGAAGCATATTGTATTGACTTAACACACAGGTGCATGATTTTGTAGCGGGCGCTCAGGGTAAAAAATAATGTAATGTAGGTTTACACAATTAGAAAGACATAAATGAAATATCGACTACCTCAGAACTGGAGCGAATTATGACACTGGCGTCTGTGAGAAATAAACTTAAGTTAAACTCAGAAATATACCCTTGAAATTACCGGAAATATAAAAAACACGGTGTATAAATAGTTTTCTGATTGGGTACGTTTTAGATACGTGCACTTAAATGTTCTTAGTTGTAACAATGCATTAAATGTAGGCCTCGCACTTCATATTTATGGAAAATATGCAACTTAGAAGGATTTAGAAAAAAACGATTTTGAATTCATGCCAAATTCAGCCTTTCAAAGTGACTGAATTTGAAAATTGAGATGTCTATATATCGTGAAATTATATTCTCTTCAACTTTTATTTATTGATTTTTCAACAGGAGTCATCTGTTTCAAAGATATGTGGTATGGAAGTCAAAATATTCGTTTTTCAAATAAATGAGACATTTTCCCGATTTATACTTTTTGATTTTGGCTGTACCGCTGAACTGAATTATAAGTTAAGATGCTCATTCGACGCAAAATTTGACCATATTTAATGTTGATATATATGATATTTTCCTTCGGACGTACCGTTTTCGAGCTAGAAGCAAAAAACTGACAAAGAGCAAAAATTTCGCTAAAAAGTTATGCACACCTCCTGGGATTGGGCAAACTCAGATAACATGCATTTAGGACCACGTGAAGGTATTAAAACGATTTCAAGCCTGCTGGGAATTAATTCTTCAAAAAAATCTAATTTTCTTAGCTTCTATATGTGCCTAGCTTATTATTATTAAACATTTAATATATGTTATACTCGCGAAATCGGGACGGGTGCTACGGGCCTAGAGGTTATCTGCAAAAGCGATGTCAATTCGAATACGCTGTTTATGAAATTTGTAACAACTGTCGAGTAGATACAAGACATAAGAATGCGCACACATAGACATATAAATTAAGAAGATGTAATCCCACGAAGATAAAACCGTGATTCCATAATGAGCCGCGATCTCGTGCACACACACTCACTTTTGACGTTTGTACCAATCACCGCTCGTCCACGAGTTGTAGATGTGTGCGTGTCGCGCGTAAACACGAAGAAATCGGCTTATTATGGAATCACAGTTTTGTCTTCACGGCGTTACGTCTTCTTTTTTTATACGTCTATGTGCGCACATAAACTGGTCTGCTAAGCCCTCATATTTCCCTTGCCCGTAGGCGGTCGGAATGACAACTCCGCATGTGCATACAGTTAGCAACAAATATTTTCAAGTAGAAAATGTGGTTCAATTTGCAAGATGCGCTATCGTCATTTGCATAAGAGTCATTTTTGTGTGACAACGATTTTGTCACGAGTGTAATTGCCCTATTTGTTACACTTTCATTCAAATACCTTTGCAACTAGCACTGGTTGTTTCGATTTACTTTGTTACCTACATCCAGTTATTGAGTTTCTGAGACTGTAAGAATTACGTTCCCATTTATGTAAAATGTAGCCTAAATTACGTACGGTATATGGTAAATGGTAAACAGATTTGTATGGATGTTGTGAAAAATTCTTTCTTATCGTGAAAAATCGTTATTTTACAGTTAAGTACAAGAATTTAGAATTTAGGGGACATTATCTACAATAAACACTGATACAGGGTCTTACTCACTAGGGAGTCAGAAATGAATTTAAAATTATTAATTTTGATACTGAACCCCAGGCAACAATACATTGCCCTTCCGACATTTTTGTTAGTACTTACTGTTTACCAAGGTACACAAGTCACTAAAATTCGCATGGATTATTATTAAAAAGGATAATAACTTCAAGGCGCAGCGATGCATCCAGCCTTATTCTGGTGCAGCTGCGAGAATACTGCTACGATCGAACACTGATACATCATCATTAGTCGTTCCCTCAGAGCTGAGGATCGTGACATCATGTCCTTCTGTTGACGACCAGGTTCCTCTATAGGGTTCTATCCCTCGCTAAGCGCATGGCTTCTTGCAGTTTTACTTGCATGGGTGCAGTGATTTACCACCATATTGCAGGGCGCGGGCCTCTTAGTCTTGTGCCTTCAACTTTTCCCGTCATGTAGATCCTCTCCAGGCTATCCGAGAAGCGTCGAGAGAGGTGTCCGAAGAATGTAAGTATATGGTCCTGGTCCTGGCATGTCGTAGGCAACCGGCGTTTTATGCATCAACACTTACCAGTGGCATCAACTTTAATTAACGAACAATCAACCTCTGTGATGTCACTTCCAATTTCACAGTAATCTCGTTACCTCTAACATCTTCGCCAAAACGGTCATATTCAGAAGCATGATGGTTACCAAAAGCAAAAACTCTTTCAATATTCTAATGTTGGCAATAAAAGAATCGTATTAGCATTGAAAACGGTCGGTCAGAGCGGCTCGAGACTGCATCACATATATAAATGCTAAGTACCCAGGACTCTATTCAGAACACTTACAGAGTACGTGCGTGTATAAGGGCAGGTCAATATAAGTTTTGGGCCCAGGAATATCCTTAAGACATGTCCAAGCCCACTTGTTATGGAAAATTTAAAGCACTAATGCATGTCGCTCGAATTTGAAACAGCCTGAGGAAGTACACACAGTCATGAGCCAAAGAAACCCATTCATCATCCTCCTCGCTGTTGTGATGGCTTTTAGCCTGGCGTACTTCCCATACAAGGTAAATCCTTTTAATCGTCTAGCCATTTTGATTTTTGAAACGTGTCTTTAGATTAGCCGCGATGAATATGTTCTGTCCTTGGGCGCACGCGTGTGCGGTCTCTAGTTAATCCTTGTCCACCACACTCACTAGGTCTTTAGCTCTTTAGCTTTTCCGCACTTATGACCGACGTACTACCTAACAGAGTTTTCTAGATAGGGGGCAACCTTTTAGCCCTTTGTATTTTGCATCGCGATTAAAGATCGCGAAGAAAGAGAGGCCAACCGTTAATTGCCTCTTAAAATTCGACTCGCCACAGCTCGCGCAGGCAAACAAAATGCAGTACCAGTACCAAGACTCGTCATGAATACCTTATTTGCCTGAGTTTGCCTGAAAAAACGTGTAAAGTAAACGCTCTTAGCTCTCTATGGGTTCCGTTCATATTGCCAATAGCATTTGATGAGATAAATATAGTAAAATCTTAAGGACTTTCGTGGAACAATGGTGTTAGTTAGATATGTACCATTATATTTTATTTTATGGAAATTATATTAGATTTATTTTTTATTTATTAATCGTATGGCTACATGCCACTGGATATAGATAGGCATTTCTTATCTGGGGTAGTAGTAGTGGGAAAGCAGATGATGAAGAAAATCCAGTGAGTGCTGCGAGGTCCAGATGGGACAGTGCAGCTGCCAAGTTTGTTACTCTTTAAGCACCACCCAGGGATCACGTGTAGGGTTGTCTAAGGTGTTTCCTACGGACGCAGAGTAACATTGATTTTAAGTTTACGACGCTTTATAAACTTTTATACCTATGCTTACTGTATGCGGATTTGTGATTTTTGTTTCAGATTAAAAAATAACTATAGGTATAGTCTTGGTAGATCCGGGTTAATTTCTGAAATCAAAAACAATTACATAAAATACAAATTCCAGCCAATTCCAATCGAACTTCAATCCCCGAGCATATCATGTCAAAAAACCTGTATTACCTCTACCTCCCACCACAACCCAACCATGGAACCCCAGTTGAATGTTAGGTGAATGAACTGCGGTTTCCCAAGCCAACCCGCGGAGGGCTCTATCAAATATCGATTCCGGAAATTTATTGCTCTTTAAGGTAAGGAATAAGTACCTATATCATTCAACCGACGGAGCGAAAGTGAATACGAATTTAATTCAATTTAACATATCACGTACACTAAAGGACAATGGAAACATTGCACGAATTTCACACATTATTTAACGAAGCGAAAGTTATTCAACACAATGTATTGTCCGATTTAGGTAGTCAGAACGTATAACATGGTTGCCATTATATCGTCGATCATGTCATGCGTCACTTTCGCACTTACATACTTGTTAAAACGTGACAGACGATAAAAACTCGACCATCTTAGGCTAGCAGGAGTATATTTAACGCTTGGCCCATGAACGCATGTTCTGTAGCCCTCAGATAAGAGTTTAGAAATTACAGACTGGATAGCTCTTCTCATCTATTGATAACATATGTAAAGACTTCGGACTTCTTTCTTGTCCAACCAACACATCAGTAAGAAGATTTAATAAAAAAAATTAACCTTCCTGTAGATACAATACATAAATTATAATGCGAAGATAATTTACATACCTACCATTCAATGTGTAACATGCATAATGTAAAATTTAACATGCAAGATTTATATTGTTTATGTATAATAATTTAATCTATTCTATTTATATTATAATTTTCACTTCACTTATTCGCACAAGTGTTTATTTTTAAATTTTATTATTCTATACTATTTATATTGTAATTTATCATTTCTATCACTCATTGTCTATAGGTATGTACAAGACTCTACAGGTCATCCCATTGCTTTGCAAAGGCCTCCCCCATTATTTTCCAGTTTCGTCGGTCGGCGGTGAGTCGCGTCCAGGTGACGCCTAACTCCCGGAAGTTCTGCAGCTCGTCTCGCCAGCGGACTCGCAGATGATCACACCCGCGCTTACTTTTATCGTGGATTCCAGTCAGTGCTCACGCGGGTCCGTCTACCGTCTACGGAGCGCATTACGTGTCCTGCCCACTTCTACTTAACTTTTTTAGCATGATAGACGACATCGCTAATCTTAGTTTGTTGTCGTAAACTTTTATTTCTTACTAGCTTTCCACCCCGCGACTTCGTCCGCGTATAATAGCACAGACTGACAGTAAGGTTGACTGGTAGAGAATGTCTCATGGCATTAAGTTCGCCTTTTGTACGATAAGTTTACTTTATATTCAATAAAGATTAAATAAAGTTAAAAATCTCTAGCTCAAAAAATAAATTTCCCCCATAAAAACTTTGAACCCCTTTGTAACCCCCTCAGGGGTAGAATTATCCAAAACGCTAAAAGGACTTTTATTGTATTTGAATAAGTAATCACCCTACAAAGTTAAAAGTTTCTAGCTCAAAAAAATAAATTTCCCCGATACAATTTTGCACCCCTTTTTAACCACCTCAGGGGTGAAATTATCCTAAACACTCAAAGTACTTTTGTGTATTGTAATAAGTAATATTCCTACAAAGTTGTAAGTCTCTAGCTCAACAAAGAAGTTTTCCGCATACAAACTTTGCACCCCTATTTAACCCCCTCAGGGGCGGAATTATCCAAAACCCTGAAATCACTTTCATATTTTTTATAAATATCAGCGAACGTACGAAGTTTAAAGTCTCTAACTAAAAATTTAAAATAATAAACTTTTAACCCCCTTTTTTACCCCCTTATGGGTTGAATTTTCCAAAATCGCATCTTGTTATTTGAACACGTTATAAATGTAACCCGACCTGCAAATTACAACTTTCTAGCTTAAGTTGTTACGGTCTCGCTTTAATACAAACTTTAAAAAAAAAAAATCTCTATATAAACTTTCAACCCCTTTTTTACCCCATTAGAAGTTGAATTTCAAAATACGCTGAAATTGTTTTTATTATTTTTTAATTATCAGTAAGCGTACAAAGTTTCAAACCTCTAACCTTAAATTTTAAGCCTCATCCATACAAACTTTCAACCCCCTTTTTAGCCCCTTAGGGGTTGAATTTTTCAATATCGCTTCTTGTTATTTGAACACGTTACATTTGTAACCCGACCTGCAAATGACAACTTTCCAGCTTCAGTTGTTACGGCCTCGCTTTAATACAAACTTTTCAACCCCGTTTCAACTCCTCTGGGGTGGAATTTTGAAAAACGCTGAAATCAGTTTTTTTGCTTTTAAGTTAGTAGCCTGCAAACGAAATATCAAATCTGTCACAAAAAAAATTGTAATCTCTATACAAACTTTCAACCCCTTGCTTACCCCGTAAGAGGTTGAATTTCACAAAACGCTGAAATAACTCTTATTATTTTTTTATTATCAGTAACCGTGCAAAGTTTCAAATCTCTAACTTTAAATTCTAAACGCCATCCATACAAACTTTCAACCCCCTTTTTACCCCCTTAGGGGATGAATTTTTCAAAATCGCTTCTTATTACGTGTACACATTACAAATGTAAGCAGTCCTGAAATTTTCTAATTGCAGTAGTTTCGGCTCTGCGTGGATCAGTCAGTCAGTCAGTCAGTCAGGACAAAGGCATTTATATATATATATAGATTTTATGGTTTAGATTTAATATACTCATAATTTATAACTCAACTCTCCCGTCGTCTCTCGTTTTGCCAGCTCTCCCCTATGTACTGCAACAAGCCAAACAATGACGTAACAATTTATCCACGTCGAGGCAATACGGGAGCCAGGTGCGCCGCTGAAATTTCATACACGTTTAATTTTCGCGTTTGTCGAAAACTGTTTTAACATATTTGAGTTATGCGTTCGCGGGACGGTATTTTTCTCCGCTATCGGATTGTGTAAACTACTATTTTATTCGATTAAACGTATCAACTCTTAATCAATTTAAAAGCACAATTATTCTGAACAGGATTCCATCAAAATACTCACCCAGCTCCAATTCAATCCAAATTATGTTAATTGTTATGTTTGAATAACATTGTATTTTGATTGTGAATCGTATATATTAATTACAATACAATACAATACAAATACTCTTTACTGCACACCTCAATAAAATAGAACAGTACAGTACACAGATTAAAAGTAGAGGCAGTCAACAGGCGGTCTTATCGCTAGAGAGCGATCTCTTCCAGACAACCTTGGGGTAGCGGAAATCTGGTCGAAAATAATCGTATGAGTAGGTGCAAGGCATGAGAAACAGTGAAAATCCAGTAAACAATAACAAATAACATAAAATACAACAGCTTAACTATACATACATACAGGATGATTCATGAGACGTGAGCAGGAACAACCCTACACACTTAGTTAACGATAATGAATCGACCCCCATCATGTTTAAGTGAAACAATAACGCCTTTAAATTTTTTTTAACCTTTTTGTTTCGTAGAAATTTTATTCTCTGTAATCATGGTCACCCCACATAAACAAATCAATAAAGATAAAACCTCTTTGACAATCATGACAGTACTTTGATTATGAAAAATTTAAAAGAAAATTAAGTGAGATACGATGTTTCAAAAGTAACCAGACATCAATTTGACACATATCACAGAAAAACAAGAGAATATCAGTACTCGACGGAGTATTCTAATTGCAGAGTGACCATGCGTGTCGTAAATAATTTCAAACGTTTTATTTTTATTTAAAAAAAATTTTTTGCGCTTATCACACTAATACTGATATCAAACAATAGCTTATTTTTAACTGAATCCGTAGTGTTAAGCCTGCTCACGTCTCATGAATCACCCTGTATATATACAAATAAAATAATCAATAAACATATCTATACTACATACACAGAGTAAATAAAAATAAAATAATAAAAATACAGTCAGTGGCAAAGTGGCACCAAGTGGTTCGTGTAATATACACTCGGCGCTGGCTAGCCAGTTCCTATGCTTGAACTTGGCTTGACACGCTGCCGCGTGTCTAGATAATGCAATTTATAGTTAGTCGCCTACTGCTTTTGTTTCCGCAATAATACACAATGTTTTTTTTTCGTATGTTAAAATATGAGGCCCTGTCCTCTATAAATGACACAAGTTCGGCAGTTTTGACCTACTTTGGTATTACTTTTCTCCAACGAAAACTTGTTGGTCTGTCACTCTAACTCTAACCTCCACCCATTAAAAGCTGCCAGATGCCCGGATCTAGTAATAAGGATGGTAAAGCAATCTAACTAGACAGGACACATTGCTCTCATTATTGCGTCATATCTGACGGGGCCAGCTCTAGTGTTTCTTGAAAACAGTTAGGGATTTGCACGCCTTATTTCTAGGTGTAACGAGTTCCACATTCGTATATTCGTAGTTTATTTTTCCATTATTCTTATAATCCCATAAAATGGGCGCACGACACGTCTAAAAATATGGATACATTTAATGTGACAAAAATATCTAGCCACGACTCTACTAACAAGGCGTATAGCTTAGACATATATTTTTGTCACATTATATGTATCCATATTTATTTATTTTTATACCACGACGGTGGTCAAGCATGCAGCCCGCCTGATGGTAAGTAGCTACCGTAGCATATGGACGCCTGAAACTCCGGAGGTGTCACATGCGCGTTTCCGACCCTTTACAAAAAGGAGAATGTGTTGACGACTAAAGGAACAAGAGAGTCCCTCATCGTCAACGCACTGGGCGCTCTTTTAGCTCTTTGAGCTATTTTCACACGTGACCGTACAAACCTACAATTTCAACGCATTTTATACGAAATGGTAATTTCCATTTGCATAAAGAGTGACTTATCTACTCCTAACAATGTGTTATCTATGACATTAGTCTAATTATCCGGTCAGTGACGTAATTAAAGGGGCGCCTCGTTTCTGCCACAATTTGACCGCACTTAGGCCAGCGAGATAACACTTTACGACATGACGATACTCCTTATTTAGCTAAATACTTACCCTTTGATGTTTGACCACACATTATGCTGTTTTAATCGTTTGTTTGACCATGGGACCAAATATTCCTGAACTAACAATAGGTCGTATTCTAAATGTATACATGTTTAGACATGATCCAGCTTTAAGGCGACGATATATGCAAACACGTCAAATCGAGGTGTTTTTGTGCAAGGTTTTTGAAGAAAGCAAACCACGTTGGAGCATGAATGTTACATTTTCTGTAGGAGCATATAGTTGTGTTCGCTGTACCGATACGTGCTTGGTCTTGTATAACATAATTAGGTATATATATCATCGTTAAGAAACTGTTTTGGAGAAAACTTGTCGCAAGTTTTATGTCGGTCAGAAATAATTCTATGTTGCGAAATTAAACATAACTACGTCTTAGCACATTACTAATGTTCGGCAGATACTATAGTCGTATTAAGCGCTTAATAAAGGTTTAAGACGCAAAACCTTGTAAGAGCCTGTAATAATCAGAACTATGCAATTGCTAATAAAACTTATAGGCGTTTATTCTATTGTAGCCAGAGACATGTTTCATGTGTCAAATTTAAGTAATATGATTAGTAATTTTGCGTGCGGAAATTCGTTCCACATAGCTAAGGTTATAGTACGCTTGCTTACTAAGTAGATATGTCCGAGTTCAAATCTAGGCTGATGTTAACTTTTTTGTTTATTTTTTTATCTCATTTCTCATTTATATTTTCAATCCTGATCCTAAGCGATTTATAGGTATTTTTGGACAAAAAAAAGTCAAATCATACTATAGTCAAGTTACTAGTTAGTTTAATCTTTTTATTTTGACTTTTTTACCCAATATATTTAAACTACCAACTTATAAAAGATACTAATTCATTAATTCATTATTCAATTTTTACAGTGGGTATGGGTACTTTTTACCATAGACGGCTTCGTCCATGTTTTTACCATAATTTTAATTTATATTACAAGAGCGCGTTTGTTCGAGCAGTTTCCATCCGAGGCGACGTTGCCAGCTTACTTTCATTTGCTCATTTCGCTTCTTGCTTTGCGCTGTTGCAAGCTAGATCCATATTATGATATGAATGACGGATTCATTGAATAGAATCAAATGCGCTTGAAGTTGGAACACATTCGTGCATTTGTCAATGATTTGTCCACATCATCGTGATAGGTTATATATCTCTCTCTTTACTATGGAATAAGAAAGAAACAATCGGCTCGGCTGTCCCGGTACTCTGCGATGTCTGGTCGCGCCATTAGGTTTATATGGCTTATTGTATGTTCGTTTTCGTACGATTTAAAAGATATAGTGAATTATTAATGTTATTATTAGGTAGGTAAGTAGATATGGAATTAATTTAATCGTATAAGTATATATACCAATATAATTTCTCACAATCCCTAAAATGAAAAAACCAATAAGTACTCGTAAGGTACGATGGGGTAAGATCGGACCATTTTTGAACTAGTTGGTCAGCTTTCAGGGCTGACTTTTATGCTTTACCTTTGTAAAAATTTCTCGAAATATTAATCCTTGTTTCAAATCAGTATGAAGTGTACCTAAGCTGTTTGTCGTGTATAAAATTTCAAAATCTACTCCTTCTACTTAAGATTGGACTATTCAATAAAATGTACTCTTAGTAAGTTTTTAGGTGCTAGTTTTCTTCCACTTATCGATTTTGCCAGCTTTGTAATGCAATAATAAATTTTGAAGTGCCCTTACTTATCGTTCTAGAGCTTATATGGTCTTGTTTAGATTAATATTATACGAGAATAAATCATACTCGAAAGGTTTTTTTATAATAAAACATTTTTTGTAAAAGTGGAGTATGTGTCAGTTTTCCGTCCATACTTATTGATATTCAAGTTTTTGAAATAAAAGCTTATAATTAAAATATCAATTAAAGAATAAATAATTATTATCAATGGCAAATTTGACCTCAAAAAGTTTTTTCCATGTAGACGGAGAGCTGGCCACGTCAGATATGACACAATAGTCAGGTTTTATTGCTCTCATTATTGTGTCATATCTGACGTGGCCAGCTCTTAGTCCAATAAATTTGTAGCAGTTTAATCAGGTGGACGGCAACCCGGACGGGAAACTAGCATAACCACCCTATGCACGGTTTCAAATAATAGATATAATTATAAACCGCCTTTATTATGTTAATTCATAATAATTCAAAAACGAGTGAGTTAAAAATATTGAGAGTGGAAAGACAAGATGTTTCAAACCTTTGAAGCAAGATGTTTCAAAATTTAAAAATTTTAAAAAACGCTTTTGGCTATAATTCTTTTTTTTTTCCCAGCCTACTTGAAGAGATATAATACGTATCCATACTAATATTATAGTGTGTCTGTCTGTTAACTCTTCACGCTTAAACCGCTCAACTGATTTAGATGAAATTTGGTATGTATAAGGGGATGAAAACGGAATGGAAGTTTATACGGAATTGTTGCTCCCTGTTGACTTGAAATAGCATACGTGCTAGTTTTATATTTGCTCTTAGATTTTACTAACTAGTAACTTTTATTTTGCGTTTTATTATGTAATTCCATATGGCTCATGTTAATTTCGCGCAGACGAAGTCGCGGGTAAAAGCTAGTATTTTAATATTGTAATGGATTTTGATATGATAAAACTTTTGAAATAGATGGAAATTAACCAAAACTAACCCAAAAATGTACCCAAAAAACCGTGACGACCCTATACACGACACGATACAACTAATCCATACTAATATTATAAATGGGAAAGTGTATGTGTGTGTTTGTTTCTTTGTTTGTCCGTCTTTCACGGCAAAACGGGGCGACGAATTGAAGTGATTTAGGGATGGAGAGTGACATAGGCTACTTTTTGTCTCTTTTTAACCCCCCACTTCCCTAAAATGGGGGGTGAAAGTTTGTATGGTTTGTTACCCCGAATTTAACGCGAGCGAAGCCGCGGGCAAAAGCTTTTATATGTTATTAACTTACTCGTGCTGACTTTTCGTGTTTTTAATTCTTTTGTGTAATTTCAATTTATAATTCTTATGTGAGACGACAAACGCTTTTATGTTTGTCAATTTTTTTAGTAAAAAACACTTATGGTATATAAATGAAAATGGTTAAAACATGTTAAAAAATTAATCTTAAACTTTAGGTTGAATTAAGTTATTTGCTTTTTAGCTATGGTTTTCTGTAAGGTACTTCCCCAGTCGAGCTCTGAGCCAGGTCCAGATTTGAGCGTGATAACATTCGCTGAACTGTGCCTTACCACAGTTAGCGAGATAACATTCGGAGTGCCCACCTCCCTTTTGGACATAACATACCCGTGTCTAAACCTGTTCCTAGTAACCAACTAGGTACCAATTTAAAAAATGTTCACAGCAACAATTAATTGGATCCAGTCTTAAATGCCACGCAAAAACAAATCAAACCATTTTTTGTGACAAACAATTGAATTTATAGAACGAAACTTTTATGTCTATAAAGATCACATGTATGCGCGACTTCGGCAGCAGATAGCATACATCCTCCATACTACCCTCTTGAACCTGATGTTTATTCAGTGTTGGGCGTAATTTATTAGATGGTACCTACTTTTGTAATGAATTAAATTGCTAATTAAATTACATGAAAATCAATTATATTAAGTAATTGAAATTGCTTGTAATTGAGATTACATGTCAGTAGTATTCCCGATTACATATAATTTGTAATTGCAATTACTTTTATCTTAACTACTTTTACTTGTAACTTCGATAATTTGAAATAATATACAAGTTCAATTTCTTTTTGGGTCAGTGGGGGCAGCTACCAGATCCCTCGCTGCAACGCGAAAATGGTCTTAGAAGACCTTCCCTCAATTTCAAATTAATCAATCTTCATTAATTTGAAATTGAGGGAAGGTCTTCTACGGATTTTGGAAAAAAACATACAGGATGCGAGATGAGGTCACATTTGGTAAACTTCTTTTTGATGCCAATCGATCCCATTCTTGTATGGGATCAAAAATAATTTGCGGCTAGAAAAGCCACAAATTGAGAAAAACTTTTCCCATACTATATGAAAATTGTTTTTTTTATTTTTCACATGCTGCTTTTTTATGCCAATCGATTCCATTCCTATCGTTTCTAATAGTTTCCTATTATTAGGTAATGTACTAAAAAGCCACAAATTAAATATTTTCCATACATTTACTATAAATAATAAATAAATATTATACGACAATCTTACACTAATCGACCTAGGCCCACAGTAAGCTCAATAAGGCTTGTGTTATGGGTACTAGACGACGATATATATAATAGATAAATATGGATAAATACTTAAATACAAAGAAAACATCCATAACTCAGGAACAAATATCTGCGATCAACACACAAATAAATGCCCTGACCAGGATTCGAACCCGGGACCTCCTGCTTCGTAGGCAGGGTCACTACCGACAGGGCTAGGAGATCGTCAAATAAAGAATAAGTGATTTTTAGGGTTCCGTAGCCAAATGGCAAAAAACGGAACCCTTATGGATTCGTCACGTCTGTCTGTATGTCTGCCCGTCCGTATGTCACAGCCATTTTACTCGGAAACTATACGACGTATCTGAATAAAATTCACACATAAGGTGTATTCTGTATGCCGCTACTTAGTTATGTATTTAAATTAAAAAAATATATATTTTAAGGGGGGGCGCCCCATACATGTATCTAAATTTCAAAAAAATTGTTTTTACCAAATATCAACATGTGATACATCAATCGATAGGTCTTTAAAAATAATATTGAAGTTTTTTTGATCATTTTGTGATTAAATATGAATGTAAATATTTTTTGATATAATCGCTTCGAAAGTCAGAAAAATTTTGTAGCCCCCCCTGTAACTTTTGAACCGTAAGTCCAAAAATATAAAAAAAATTGAGGAGATGCGCCTTATTACATACTTGCTACGAAAATTGTTTTGAACATTATCGGTTTAGCCATTTTTGAGTTATTTCCAAAAAACTTCTTCCATAGGCATCAGATACGACCTGTTGCTATTAGTTTGGTTCTTATTCCATTGAAGGTACGGAACCCTCCTATGCGTGGTCCGACACGCACTTGGCCGGTTTTTTAAACTTTTCACTTAACCAACAGTCGTTTTTATTAAGCATACCTACCGGAAGAAACATTTAAGTAAAATGTGAATGTACCTGAAAAAATCGGTATCGCCATTATATCAAAATGCAACTAGGTACAGGTACACAATAGTGTTGAAGGATGTGTGGTTTGTATTTGCAACTAAAGGATAATTTTCCAGATAGGTAATTGAATTATCCGATGTTCTCCCGATGCGGTCTTATCCCAACGCACTTTACCGTCCTCATTGAAAGCGATTTTGACCATCTCTAATTTCGTTATAGATACTAAAAACCTGGATTTTTCAGAGCAGAAGAGGACATAAAACAAATTAGTTACAAATAATATTATCTTCAGTTAAGTACATTTTATTTGAACTTTTATTTTGAAAGACTTGACACGTACTTGACACATAGAAATATAACCGCCATGATGAATGCTTATTTTGGATATTTAGAATAAAACATTATAATTGTGAGATTATGATACTGTAGGTAATGGCGTGCGTTGGTCAAGTAGTTTTATATTATAGGTAACTTTAATTATTTCGTCATTGATTACCTACATACAATAGTAACTTTAATTAAGTAAGTACACATAAAATGGAATCATTATCAAAGCGCCATCTTACTGTAAAAGACCGCGATTGCTTGACTATTTAAACATGTCAACATTGAATTGTCATAGTTCATCTCAAGTATACTAGATGGCAGAAGCGGAAGCTGCGATTATAAAAACGCAAAATGCAGTCGTCAACCGCGATACCCGTCACCTTAATAGGAATCCAATGCACTCTGCTACCCGATATAGCTAGACGTCTCAATCAGAAATATCTCAATTTGAAAATTATTCCGATGCAACTCCAAAACAACTTAAATATCATTATCATTATTTACATACCTTTGCTAACTCGGGGCAAGCTCTAGGGATTTGATATCGATAAAAAAGATGTCGATATATATTAATACATGTGCTCATAGAAAACTCTCGATTATTAACTATAATAATTTTAAACAAAAAACAACCGACTTCACTTAACCTCCAACTTTCCAAAAGCAAATGCTCGAGCTGCTGTAAAAATACTCAAATCACTAGAACTTGAAGAGTTCCTTCGATTTTTCCAGGATCCCATCATCGGATCCTGACCTGGTTACAATGGGACCCAACTGTGAAGTATACTCAGAGAATTTTCCAAATCGGTCAAGCCGTCTCCGAATAATCGGTGAACATACATAAAAAAAAAAACAAAAACAAAGATCTCGACGAATTGATAACCACCCCTCCTTCAAAATTTTGAAGTCGGTTGAAATGGTTCGATATTATCGATATCACCTGGACCTGGGTATGTCCTTAAACTACGTCCGGACCTGGGTATGTCCTTAAACTACGCCAAAAAGAGAGGTATGGGTACTGCGAATGGCATCTCGCTAAGTGTGGTAGGGCACGTTCAGCGAATGTCATCGCTCAAATCTGGAGCAGAGCCCGACTGGGGAAGTACCTCCACCTTACAGAAAACCACAGCCAAATAGCACTAGACCCTACTCATAGTGTTGTGTTCCTGCTGGTGACGAGTAAGGTTGCCAAAGAGCTCAAAGAGGACCCAGTGTGTTAACGATGAGGGACCTTCTTGTTCCTTTAGTCGTCAACACAGTGAATCCTCCTTTTTGTAAAGGGTCGGCAACGCGCATGTGACTCCTTTGGAGTAGCAGGCGTCCATAGGTTACGGTAGCTGCTTACCATCAGGCGGGCCGTATGCTTGTTTGCCACCGTCGTGGTATAAAAAAAAAAAAAAAAAAAATATCATGTCTGATATCGAGCCTCTTAAGATAAAATTCATGATGTAATTTTAATCAATATAAGACAATTTTCTGTCAGTGCCATTCATATGCTGGAGTATGAATAATATATACCAGAATCCACCAATAACCAATTATATTAATTAAGTTTTTTTTATTTGTGAAACTTTAAACTAAGTCTACATATTAAAATAAAACTTAGCCACAAATCTTATAAGATCTGTTACAATTGTTACAAGAAAATAAATAATGTTTATCGAACGAGCGGAGCGTAAGCGAAGTGAAGTTCTTACAAACAACTTCGGCTACTGGGACGTCCGTGCATTTCGATGGCTTTTTGATTTAGAAAGTTTGTGACGCGATAACTTTAGTAACGTTTTTCTGATCTTTTTGAAGTTTATTGGGGTTGTAACGCAGATAAATATAATTTGAGAGTTCGTGTATGAGCAAGATCGATCAAGGAGTTATAGAGCTAGAAGGTGAAAAACTATCTTTACGAGGGTCTTGTAATATTGGTCATCTCGTTTGCAAGTAAATCGCGAGTTCTCAGCTCGAGGCTGACTACTAGTTATATCCAAGAGCATAACCAAGTCCAGAGAAATAACGGTGTACAAAAGTTCTCCAGTTTTTGCCAAATCAAGTTAAATTTCCTAGGCCCTTCATGTTTGTTGCTCTACTCTTCGCCGTTGATATAACACGTCAAAACGGCATTTCCATAGGCATAACCATAGACATATAAAATAAGAAGACGGAATCCCACGAAGATAAAACTGTGATTCCATAATGAGCCGCAATCTCGTGCACACACACTCACTTTTGACGTTTGAACCAATCACCGCTCGTCCACGAGTTTTATATGTATGCGTGTCGCGCGTAAACACGTCTGAACTCGGCTTATTGTGGAGTCACAGTTTTGTCTTCACGGCGCTACGTCTTCTTATTTTATATGTCTATGGGCATAACCAATGAAAATTAATTAGGCTAAGAGTATTCCCCCCGTACAAGGCTAAATACATTTAACATGATATATTTTAAGCGAGCTTTGCTAAATGTTATAATTAATACAAATACAACTTCTGATTAAGTTGTATTAATGTTATGTGTGCTTAAAACTTGGGAAGAATAAGTTTAACCTAACCTCCCATACGACTTATTATTTATTAAGTGGTTTTGCTATGTATGGAAAAGCCATCTATTACTTACTTATTTACCTATGGCATAACAAAGCTAAAAGTACCTAATAGTAATAACAGTCTACAAAAGTTACAATAAACGTAATATTAACACCATATTTGTACACGAACAACAATTTAGTATAATTTCATGCTATTAGGCTGACTCAGTGTAATTAGCGCGTATTGAATAATTTGAATATTACACTAATTGCGCTACAGCGGACACAGTTAGCGGCGTAACGATTATATAATATGGGTCAGATTTATCTGTTCCACCAGAAAGCCTGTTTTAGAAAGGTAGGTAGCGTAGCAGCATAAGGCAAAATGCTGTTTTTATATTAACCTGTTTTTTTACAGTTGCATAGGGTAAATCGCGAGTTACTGGCCACCTTTCAATAACTGGCCCCCTTATACTAAAAATGAACTCTAGGGTGCCCAGTAATTAAAACCTTATACTAAAATGAATTCTGTTTATATTTAGGTAAACTGAGAACATTATTAGTATGAGGCCAATTATTGAACGGTGGGCAGTTACTAGCGGTTTCCTTACTATACCAAGTTTTGTTTAATAATCCCGTAATGGTTCCGAAGAAAAAAGTCCAAATTCATTAAGTGACTTTTGAAACAAAGAACAAGTCATAATACTAAAGGGCATATTTCCTTCCCTTATCCTGCTACGGCCTTCATTTATTATTTTTCATGCTAAGGTAATTTGGGCACTGATTGAATACACAGAGAAAGCAATTACAAAGATGTAAAACAGGTAGGTTATTCAATCAACTCATCCTCCTTACATTTGCCCAGGCTATTTGCCACGGCGTCTCAACCTAATATCACGAATTGGAGAAGGCACTAGTTTTTACGGAAGCGACTGGCATTAGATCTAGCCATCTAACCTAGAGGTATTATATAATAATAGGCCTTATACTCATTTATTAAAAGGGTTTATTATGTCCACAGATTACAAATGTCAAAATAATAATATTGTAAAAAATGTACAAAAACCAGACTACAAGAGTACAAGAAGTACTAGTCAAATAACCCGCCCCGTGTCATTCCCGGCGTAAAGGTTCCCATTACGCTCGCAGCATTGCCACGCTGGATCGCAATTGACAACTAGTCCCACGATCCCGCTTGCGGACGCCAAAAATGCTGGAAGACACACTTCCCGCGCGCGCCGGATACCCAGGCCACCGTTCCGGACAGGAAGAGACGCTTGGTCCCACTGGCCCGTGTCGAGAGATACGTTCAGCAGGCACTCCATCGTCTCCTTCAAAACAGCGTCAAAGGCGTCCATATCCACGGGGCACAACCAAGCGGGCACAGTCCGCAGAAAGTAGGTCAGCTTCGGGACTGCGAAACAAACCCGCAAAAGGACGAGTGCGACGTGGGCTGGCAGATCTCTAAGTCTATCTCTAGCAATCAAAAGAAGTTGCCTTCGCTCTTCGAAGGCCTCAGCGATAGGCCTTATTGGGATTGGGTCTGGTTTCCTCATGATGTTTTTTTTTTACCAAATGATATTTCGTACGTCGTACGTTCAGTGGTACGAGCTAGGTTTTGAACCTGACACCTCCAGATTGGAAGATGGACATCTTGCCGTCAGGCCGCCTACGCTTTTTCAATCTATTTATTTAAAAAGTTCTTAGAAACAGGGTCAAAAGCAAACGAATGTATTTTTTTTCCTTTTATTTTTCCACGTCATTTCCTTGTTTACATTTAGTATGTAGTTTTTCAAGTTTTTTTAATTCCTTAAAATAAAGTTTTTTCTTGGGCCTCGAAAAACTCCTCTACAGCACGCATAACCGCGTTGTCGTCGTCAAAGGAGATCGTCAATTTTTGTTAGGTGATCTGGCCCAGATTATTTAGGACCGTTTAGGAATGATTCTTACCTTTAAAAAATCGTCATAATTTCTAGATCAGGACGGTGGTAAAAAATTGCGAAATCTAATGGGAAAATTGAAATATCATGCATTCACATGATTCATGAATCTGACAAGGACAATACTTGAAAGCGTGCATACCTATGATTTATATATTAATGTAAAAAAAGTACCGGTTTTTTAAAGAAAATGTACAAAAGCGGACTTAGAAACAAAACGGGAATCATGATGCTATAATAAAAAGTCATATTTTGATCGTATTTATAGTTCCTGTATTTCGGTAAACAAAGACGGCTGTCAAACCATCGTTGATACTATTAACTGAACATTCCTAACACCTATTGCGAAGGGATAAGGTTTACCACCGTTACCACTAGTATCTGACTTTGTAAAATTGAATAAAAGATGCGTTTCGTTATCGAAGGTGCATGATTTTATGCCATTATAAAACCCACTTTTAATATTCAAACTCCGATCAAAAATGCAAAAATACGCATTTTCAATCTTTAGGCGTTTTATTATAGTCGATTTCTAATTTAAACTTCCGTATTCGTAGGCTTAGATATTATTTTAATATTACAATGTTCTAACTTACCGAACAGTATCAAAACGCAGATTATGTAACGTTAGACATTGACAGTGTCAAACCAAAAAACAAACCCGTTTCAGTCCAGGTGAAGTTAAACTTTATGCCAATTCCATAAGGACGTTAACGACTTGTATGAATCGCTTGCTGTATATGAATCGCGTAAAGATCAACATAATATTTATTTATTTAGTGTTTCTAATTCCCGTTTCATTTTTTTGTAATATTTAGTCTACTTTAATAATAAATGAGTATTTATTTTACATTGGAGTACAAACTGTATACGGTTTATACTCGTATCAGGTGGCCCATAATTGACGATCTCCTTTAGTTCCTCGAATGTACTCCTCTAAGTTTGGAAATAAGTGGAAATCCCTCGGAGCGGAGTCTGGCGAGTAGGGCGGATGGTCAAAGATCTCAAAACCAGCCTAGCGGATAGCAGTCAGAGCCATCTGTGACCGATGAGCCGGAAAGCAAGCGGAAAGCATTGTCGTGGTGGTTAAAACGCCAGCATGCAATTTTCCTCGGCTTTTTCCTTTTATTGCCTGCCGCACTTTTAGGATCAATTCCGTGTAGTAGGCACCAGTAATGGTTCTCCCTTTTGGCAGATAATCAATAAAAAAGATTCCATTCCCATCCTAGGAAACTGAGGCCATGACTTTACCTGCCGTCGGAAAAACTCGATTTTTTTGTAATTGGTGCACAAGTTGAACGTTTCCAGGACATGCTTTGTTTTTTCGTTTCGGGATCGAAATGGTGAACCCATGTTTCGTCCATAGTAACGAAACCGCGATAAAAAGTGTCCGGGTCACTTCAAGATTTGGCTCTGCAACCTCCACACGCAAGTCCACTACCAAATAAAATCTTTAGGGTCTTTGCTAGATATTTGATAGTGATTCGCCTGTCTTCAGAAACCATTTTTTCAATTTTTTCAACGGTTTTTTCGTTAACTGAGGTAGAAGGCCGACCGGAGCGGAGGTATATATATACTTTGTATATATATATACAAAATAAATACTGGATGCTACAAAATAAATGTAATTTCTTTGATTTCAATTTGATATGAAACTGGATTGAACCTGTCAGAAGTGACGTTTAATTTATTCAGCTCATCCTTTTTTGTTACCTATTGGTGATTGAAAATGAGATTTGCTTAACGTGCCTAAAAATACAATACATCAAATGTTTAGTATATTTCATTTCATTCTATGAAAGCACAGAATGTAACGTCAAATAAGATCTCGTACATTTTTGTACAAAAGATTTCGTACAAAAATAAAAATGAAAAATAGTTTATTGCTCACAATCACAATCATTGTGTTTACAAAAATAAGAAAGAGCTGGGACCTCCTAGTAAGGATGGGAATACTTGTGTCAGGAGACCCCGCTCTTCCAGCAACAAGGTAAGGCTAAACATATTACCAATAATATACAGTATTCATCAATCATGTCAGAACTGAAACTCGTAAAATCATAACCCTACTTTTAGACATTGCCATAGTCGAGTCGAAGTACCTTTTATCAGAACAACGCACCGCGCAATGTCGCTGCTTTAATTCCATTTTGAAAACACAATAACAGTTACTTTTCAGCTTAAATTAATAATTTTGGTAGCATTAACCTGACGTAAACGAACGTAGACTTAAAGACATTATACCGTTACTGAATAAGGCAATTAAATTATTAATAGAAAGGCATTTATGTGAGATCCGTTTATCTTCTCACTTCGGATGCAATTAAGGTGAAGTTGGGTAAGAAGGGCCCCTAGTTAACATTCCTCCTGTAGAGTTATGAATATTCACGAATACTTCGGGTAACTCGAGGGGTAACATACAGAATACGTAACTTTTGTAACTACTGTGACGTCTTTAATTAAAGAGCGGTCGAATAACTCGCATACGAGTTGAGAGTTGGTAAAATACAGTCATGAGATATATCATCAAAACCCGACACTTAGAACCTTTGCAAACTAAACTTGCAAAGGTGCAAATGTGTAAACATATTTATGGCGACGACTGTACAAAGGAACCTGTTTTCACTGTTCTTAAGTAGTCAAATTAAAGAAGGTGTATGTATATAGTAAGTTGATAACTATCTAAAATTTTGAAAACGTTTCATAATAATAATAATAATAATAGATCCGCTAGATCCATTCCTGCGGACTAGTAAAGACTTAGATGATACGCACTCGATCATGTACTGCGGAGCCATCGCGGCGTGCCGTGTTGCTCGAGTCAAGTTTCCGGACGCTGAACGTGCACCTAGGACCACCGGGGGTGTCCCCGCATGGCAGGTGCGGATCGAGCGCCGTATCAACTCATTTAGGACTCTCATTGCAAAGCTGATCTGCTTCAGGGGAGGCACCAACCGCCCCCGAGTAATGCGCTTTGTGCACCAGGCGTTCGCGGGGACGGAGACCGAGCCCCGCGACTACATGGCCAACGTCACAGAGCGCATCGACTTTCTGAAGCAGAAAGTTTATGCATGGGCAAGCCGTATTCGCCGCTACAGAGAGCGTGTGGATCGATTCAAGCAGAATCGTCTTTTCCAAAGTGACCAAAGGAAGGTATACCGAAGGTGGGAGGAAACCGACCCCCGTGTGTCCGACGTGCGACTGCCGGATGCTACTGCCATGACTGACTTCTGGCGTAGCATCTGGTCAGCGCCCGTTGAACACACGGAGGGCGAGTGGATACGCGTTGTCGAGCGTGAGTGCGAGTCCATCGAACCTATGGGGGCTATCACCATCAGCCCCGATGACGTAAGTTGTGCAATCCGTACGGCCCAGAACTGGAAAAGTCCTGGCCCGGATGGATTGCACAACTTCTGGCTAAAATGGTTTCGATGCTCGCACTCGCGGCTGGCAACGCAATTTCAACAAGCTCTCGAACTTGGCTCCCTCCCGCCTTCGTTAACAACTGGTGTAACCTTCCTGCTCTATAAGTCCGGTAGTACCACGGAAGCGAAGAACTACCGACCCATCACGTGCTTGCCTACACTTTACAAGCTCCTTACATCCATTTTGAGAGCAAAAATAAACGCGCACATGGTCTCAAACAATATTTTGGTCTCCGCTCAAAATGGATGTAGGGTTGGGTCCCGCGGTACTAAAGAGCTCCTCCTCATAGACATGACCATTTGCCAACGAGTCCGGCGGAATAGGGGGGCCCTCTCGGCCGCTTGGATTGACTACAAGAAGGCCTACGATTCGGTGCCTCATTCATGGCTGAGGAGGATCTTAGAGCTGTATAAAATTGATGCAGCTTTAAGATCCTTCCTTGGCGCGTGTGTGAGGCAGTGGACCACAGTCCTTCGTCAACCAGGAGGCGGGGATGACCCCCCTGGCCCGCAGGACTTTATAAGGATCGAGCGAGGAATATTTCAAGGCGACAGTCTGAGTCCCCTGTGGTTCTGCCTAGCTCTAAATCCGCTCAGCAATCTGCTGAAGGATTCGGGGCTAGGTTGCCGGCTTCGGAGAGAGGGTGAAGTCATATCTCACCTTCTGTACATGGACGATCTCAAATTATTTGCACCAAATAACCAAGACTTGTTGGGACTACTGAAGACCACTGAAGTGTTCAGTAGTTCCATCAAGATGGAGTTTGGTGTTGATAAATGTGCGTTTGTGCATGTACAGCGGGGGAAAGTAGTAAATTCAACAAATCTACAGCTTTCTGAGACAATGACGTTCAGATCTATCTCTGAATCAGAAACCTACAAATACCTTGGTATGTCACAGTCTTTGGGCATTGAGGATGTGGGTATTAAACAGTCGTTGAAGGAGCGCTTCTTCGATCGGCTGACAAAAGTACTTAATAGTCTTCTGTCAGGTGGCAACAAGGTGCGCGCCTTCAATGCCTGGGTAATGCCCCTACTCACATACTCCTTTGGCATACTAAGGTGGACACAGACCGAGCTGGATGCCCTGGATCGGAGAGTCCGTCTATTGCTCACCACACACCGTATGCTTCACCCACGCTCGTCTGTTATGAGATTGTACATCCCACGGAAGTGTGGAGGTCGCGGCTTTTTAAACGCCAAAAATCTCCACAACCGTGAGGTGTACAATCTCAGGAACTATTTCCTTAACAACGAGTGTGGGATGCATCGTGATGTGGTGGCAGTAGATAAGGGTCTCACGCCGCTCTCCTTGGCAAACGAGAACTGGCGCAAACCTGTGGTGCTAAGCACCGAGGATCGCAGGGCGGTATGGGAGAGCAAGGGGCTACACGGGCGGTTCTACAGGGCCCTCACGGGACCCGACGTGGACCTGCTCGCGTCGGTGAACTGGTTACGATTCGGGGACCTCTTCGGAGAAACCGAAGGTTTTGCCTGTGCAATTGCGGACGAAGTTATCATGACGAATAACTACCGGAAATATATCCTGACAGGACACACAAGGACGGTACGGTCGACATTTGTCGGGCATGCCGCCGTCCCGGAGAGTCACTCAGGCATATCATCTCCGGTTGTTCTCTTCTTGCTAACGGCGAGTACTTGCACAGACATAACCTCGTAGCCAGGATTATACACCAGCAGCTTGCTCTCCTA
Organism: Pammene aurita; assembly: GCA_947086415.1. Taxonomy (NCBI): domain Eukaryota; kingdom Metazoa; phylum Arthropoda; class Insecta; order Lepidoptera; family Tortricidae; genus Pammene; species Pammene aurita. The sequence goes on along the minus strand of OX352305.1, from coordinate 24,225,157 downwards.
TACGGTCTTGTGGAATACGAAGTGCCGTACTACAAGTACTCACCTGCGCCAGTTCTCGAAAATGGTCGTGCCACGCTCTATTGGGATCGATCTATTATCACGGACAGGACTATTGTAGCCAATAAGCCTGATATCGTGGTAATAGATCGACCGCAACGCCGGGCCATGCTCGTCGACATCACCGTCCCATGTGACGAGAACCTCGTGAAGGCCGAGAAGGACAAGTCCAGCAAGTACCTAGACTTGGCTCACGAGGTAACCGCCATGTGGGAGGTTGATTCGGCGATCATTGTGCCGATAGTTGTTTCTGCGAACGGTCTCATAGCGAAGAATCTCGACCAACACCTAGAGAGACTTTCGCTACGGGGTTGTGGTTGGATCAAGGGTCAGATCCAGAAGGCGGTTATCCTGGACACGGCGCGCATAGTCCGAAGGTTCCTCTCTCTGCGGCCCTGACCACCGGCAGCCTGGGCCTTGCTCCGTTGCCGGCGGCACCCTAGGATAGGTTTTTTATAATGTTTTTATTATTTTTGCATGTTTTAGATGTATTTTTATATTTTACTTTTAGTTATATAAATATTGTAAAAAACCTAATCCTAAGAAGAAAAATGAATAAAGAGAATAATAATAATAATAATAAATACTCTTTATTGCACACCTCATACAGTTACAAGCACAAATTTTACAATTAGATAAATTTAGGTAGAGGTAACAACAGGTGGTCTTATCGCTAATGAGCGATTTCTTCCAGACAACCTTTGGGTAGTGGAGACTAGAGAAAAACAATAAGCAGTAGGTGGTGCATAGACACAAAAGAGACGAAATAGATAACACAGCACATTCATATGAATATACATACTTAAATAAATACAAAATAAACATACATATACGTACATATATAATACACACAGTAAGAAACAACAGTGTCAACTTAAAAACCTAAGGAAGAGATAAATAGTATTCCTTAAGTTGCGATTTAAAGCTACCGATAGATTGCGCGCGTTTTATGTTGAGAGGGAGATAATTCCACAAACGAACGGCCTGGAACGTAAATGAGCAATTATAAAATTTGGAAGATGAAGATGGCACTTTTAGGAGCAATTTTTGAGAGGATCTAATAGAATTAAGATAAGAGAAACGCTCTTTGAGGTAGCGGGGAGTTGCAGGGTTAAAAAGTATAGAAAAGAGTAAAGAAAGTATGTGAGAGTTACGGCGGTGACGGATAGGGAGCCATTTGAGTTGAGAACGAAAACTAGAAACATGGTCGAATTTGCGTAATCCGAAAATGAACCGAATGCAGGCATTTTGAATACGCTCAAGCTTATTAAGTTGCTCCTCGGTTAGGTCTAAATAGGAGATATCTGCATAATCAAGAATGGGGAGAAGTAACGACTGAGCAAGCGCAATTTTAGTAGCAATTGGCAGGAAATTCCGGAGCCGTCTGAGAGACCCTATGGCAGCAAACATCTTCCTGCTCACTTCACTCACCTGAAGCACCCATGATAGACAACGATCCATGATTACGCCAAGATTTTTCACTTGGTTGGAAAAAGGAATTTGGATACCATCGAAGACTATCGGAGGGAGCCTGAGAAAGTCAATTTTGGAGATTTGTTTAGCGCTACCCATCACAATTACCTGTGACTTTAGGGGGTTTACTTTTAAACCGTAATTTTGACTCCAATTTGATATGCGGAGCAGATCAAGATTCGTGGCTTCTATAACTGAATTGAGATCGCTATGCATACCCTGCGAATATATTTGAAGGTCGTCGGCATAGAGGTGATACGAAGAAGAGAGATCAAGAGTTATGGAATTAATGAAGATAGAAAATAAAAGAGGAGACAGCACACCACCCTGTGGGACACCAGCTGATGTGCTGCACCAGGAAGAACACGAAGAATCTAGTTTTATTATTTGCCAACGACCAACCAAATAGCTGCGGAACCAGTCAATCGCTGCAGCCGATATGTTAAGAGACTGTAAGAAATAAGACTGTAAGAATAATAAAGAAATGCAACCAGTAAATGTTTTAGGTACCATATTTTTTTACATTTCACATTGTTTATGTGGCAAGTGGCTTAAAAGAACCCCTAAGTATGTACAACTCTATAAGGTATAAAACAGTGTATATAAGGTATCCTTTTAGTGTAGTAAATAGTACATTACTGCAGAGACCAGTAAGTAAGCTTTCCTGGCTGAGTATTTAGTAGCCGTCCGAGTCGAAGACGAGGACGGCTATAATACGAAGCCAGGAAAGCTGATTACGGTCGAAGCATGTATAGTGCTTTTCTCAAACATGTAAGGAAATAAAATAAAATAAAACACAGGGGTATATGGGTATAAAAAATTATTTTATCATATTAGGTATATCGCTAAAATTAACACAGGGTTATTTACATTACATACAAAATAGTTGTAGAGACAAGTCTTTATATAAACTCAAGAGCAAAAATATTAGGTCACTTTGTATGAGAAATCAGTACAAAGTGACCCGTTACTTTTGCTCTTGAGTGTAGATATATAGTTATTGTATTAGATATATCAGCCCATTATAGTTACTATAATAGTTCATAATTATACTAAACTATTTAAGGGCTCACACACACACAAGAGACTTTTCTCGGCTACTATTTTGCCCTTCATACCTAGGAAGAGTTGTGAAATGTATGGTGCCCCATACATTTCACGACTCTTCTCTTTGTATGCGCATAAAGTGTAGCAAACTGCGACAAAGAGAAATAAATCGCTCTGAAAATAAGTTGATCGTGCATACGCCCCCTAAAAGTTTTAATTATAAATCATTTCAAAAGGTTGGCTGCTATTGCCAGTTTCGATTCAATAGACACTGCAACATGGTACACCGTCATATCTTTCAGCTCAACCTTTAATACAAAATATAATTTAGAAAATCATTATACTAGTTTCTGAACGATATGTCACAACGAGAACGACCCAACGACCCAATGGAAATTGACATTTATAATAACCTTAAATATTTTTTCAACATATCGGAACTCGGACGTCGCAATATTCGTTGGGAATAAGGGAACAAACAAACATAAAGTGGCTACCTATTTACATTAACTGTACAGTACAACATTCATAAAAATGAAATCATGAGGGGACTACCTACAGGTAAGATTGAAATGCAAAGTCTTACTAATACTCACTAAACATTCTTAGTGTCTAAGATATGACCACTTACTTATATTACGTACTTTATCATACATTTAGAATCAATCATAACGTGAAAACTTTGTCAAAGTTATTATTAATTTATGTTGAATGTGATATTGGACATGTTAGGACAGTTACTTATAGATATTTTTATTGTTTTTCCAGGAACAGAAATGTTGGTTTGTTGTATATCTGTTGAAGAACCTGCTTGTGATGGTACGATATGTGCGGTGGACTGCTCGCTATTTCCAACATCTTGATGAGAAGGCGGTGGCTGGGGATTTGATTCATGCAGTGATGGTTGTGGACAATCTGTCAAATTTTGAACCTGGCAATATGTACTTGAAGATGAAGGTTGAACTTGAATGGATGGAGGTTGTTTTACATTTTGCCGAATGAAACCTGGAGGATCTTTGGAGCAGCCTGGTTGTGGATTTTCATACAAAGATTCATAATTCTGATGCGAAGAGTTGTATTGATTTTCTGTGTTTGTGCTACTTCTTAATTTTATGTTTTCTGTAATGTTTTTTGATATTTTGTCCTTGTTTCCTATGGAGTCTTCAATGTAACCTTCTGCAACCTTATCCGACTTCCAGCCACCATGCCTTTTAAGAGCTAGAAGGTCGGCTCCGGAGTCTGCCAGAAGTGTTGCTGAACTACATCGGAAACTATGTCCAGTATATAAGTGCGGGTCATCTAAATTTAAAAAAGTTGCAATTTTCTTAGGCATTGAAGCTATGGTATGCCGTCCAATTACTTGTTTAGTGCATTTGGAATTCTTGTAATTGAGAAACAATCTATCAGTAATTGTGTCCTTGGGCCGCAAGTCATAATATTTTTGAAAAATATTTTTAAATTCATCCCGGACCACAAATGATCTATCTATTTTTGTCTTAGTGTCTCTCAATTGGATTACGATTATATCGCCTTGAAATTCAATGTCTTTGGTAGTAATCATACTTAATTCCAATCCTCTGCATGCTCCTGTTATGCCCAAGATCATGGCTACCTGTAATAGATAATAGTCTTTTATCTATTACTTTTATGTATCAACCAATGCAAATAAGGGTTACTATTGAATGCTCTACAGTTGACTACAGATGAGGTTGTATGGTACGAGTATCGTAGGATATTTTAATTACTTATTTAGCTTTAGCCAGCTTCACAATATACTTAAGTAGATATGATTATATATTGAGGTATTCATCGGTATTCTAGACAAAATGAATACCTTCCTACACATAGTTTTGATCATTATAAAATATACGTTTTACTTTCTTATAACATAATATTGTTACAATGAAGTCGCTTGTAAGAAAATATCCCGAATGATCACGATGGGGGGGGGGGGGGGTCAGAGAAGATATCACGTGTAAATTTTTTTCAAAGCGGGAAAGCCAAAAGCAACAGTTTTACTCAAAAATTTAATCAGATCAAATAATCCGCTCTATTTTTTGACATTAAGTCATAAGCAGATTTTTACGATGCCTGTTTTTCTGAGATAGCATCTTGAACATAAACGCAATACAGTACGCAACGACATTAGACTTGCTTAGCGTGTAAGGGTACAAAAATCGGCCAAATATGATCACATGATTTCTGGACGACCCCAAATATGAAAAAAATACGATCAAACTAACGTTTAATATTTAAGGACGTCAATCAATCGATAGTTATAAATTAACAATATACCTACTACTTATTCGAATACTTATTGCATGCACGTCTTCGTAAAAATATCGATAAGATAAAATTAAGAATATCGACTGATCCGCGGCACTAGTGTTTATTTTGACGTATTATTTCAATTTTGTTATTTAATGTCAAATATCACAAGTTCGCTGTCCATTGAGCGTCAGCTTGGTAAACATCTAAGAAATAAAGAAATAAGCACACAAATCAAGCAATGGGTGCCATTTTGACAGCTTGCATAGGAAAACGTTTTTTTAAATTATTTTAAATTATTTTTCTGGCAAAAACATATCAATATTAGCTTCATATTTGATAATTGACACCACAGAATTAATAGTTGTACTGCGATTTATACAAGTAACAAAGGCGAAAACAGTGATTTTATGTTTGTATTAAATTTATACTGCACCGGTTGTCATGTAACTGACATTGTGATCGAGTTTTCTGATCAAGTTGATCAGGATTTAGGGACAGCTGTCATGCCATTTCTCCTTATGCTTTAGATTTCTATGGTGTAAAATTGATGTCTGGTTACTTTGAAAACGCCGTATCTCACTTAATTTAACAATTTTTTTTTTCATAATCAAAGTGTTCTGTCATCATTCTTAAAGTGGTTTTATCTTTATTGGTTTGTTTGTGTAAGGTGACTATGATTACAGATAATAAAATTTATAAGTAACAAAAAGGTGAAAAAAATAGAAAGGCGTTATTGTTTCACTTAAACATGATGGCGATGGCGGCTGATTCATTAGCGTGTACTAATTAATTGTGTAGGGTTGTTTCTGGTCACGTCTCGTGAATCACCTTGTATACAATGATGTAAAAGTTTCTAGTTTCATTGTTGTGGACTCCACAGCAATGAAACTAGAAACTTGTACAAATATCTTAGGTATTCATTATTATAGTATATTAAGAGTTTATAAAATCATCATCATCATCATTTGAACTGTTAGCTTTATCTCGTCCTTGGTATTCACTACCATGAGATACGCGGCAGCGGCAAAAAACTAACCACCAATTTAAGAGGCCTTATCAAAGTACCATGCACAGGTGTTTTTAACAAAGAACCAATATTACTTATGCTACTTTGGTTATCCCGCGATAATATAACTAATTCAATTAAGCTTAGATCCTAAAACAGGTAAACTGCTAGTTGACTTGGGTCACTTTGAGATTAGCGTTCAGGTAATAAAATAGAATGCAGATTTTACGACACCCTTTGGTGCAAACGTGTAGATTTCCAAATCATAATGGCCACCTATTTTAAGCTCTATGTGGTTGTAATAAAGTCAACACATCTGTATAAACACAAGACCTTAAGCGGCACGATTTTAAGAGGATTTACTTAATCTATAGCATAGTAATGTTTCCTTTTGTTATGACGCCACGCGGCCTAATTTCACTGTGATACTTATAGGTAGAAGGAACTTTCGATATAATTTAAAAAAAAACATGCCTAAGATATAGAATATCCTATTGAGTTTTAGTATGGATACAGTTTTCCACTTAGTCGGTCAGTTGGATACTACAGTCATCCCGAGTTAATCTTACCATTGTAAAATAGTGTTAGTTGTTTTGTTAATAGTTTTTTTTGTGTTGTTGGTTTTTGTTGTTATAAAATTGTTATGATTGCATGTTATAGCTACCCAGAAGAATATAAAAAACGTGTAAAAAAAACCAATTTAACTGGTAAGTAGCATTAATACCAATTTATTGACTACTAATATAAATAAACATAATGTTGAGTGTATTTAGTAATAATGTACAATCATGTTATGAGTACAGTATTTATAATGTATATAGTGACATAATTTAGTGTCCAAAATAATAAATTACCTGTTTTTAGATACAAAATGATTCGAAATGGCAACAAATGTTAAAAAGGACCGTTCTGTTACTTCTGATGCTCATAAGTTTAAAATAGTAAGTTGTACCTTTAATGACACCGTAAATCAATTCATTGTATTCAACACAATTTATTAGTAAATGGTAGTAATCAATTTATAATAGGACACATTCGTTGTAGTGTTCTGCCTTTTCGCCGAACTTTTTTTCACCAACATTTCGCTGATGATTCACTTTAACAACTAACTATTAGCAAAATTTTATATGATAACGTTTCATTTGGTAGAATTGTTTTAAAGCTGATTATTAGAATGACTCAAAACTTTTGGGATACTTATCATTTGTCAAATCTATCACTAGGCCAAGCAACTATTAAAAGAATAACGTTTCGTTAGTAAGTATATTAACAACATATGTGACGGACTCCAGTTTTAGGTGCGACGACGAGCGAAGCGAAAAGGAGCGTATTAGATCTACCGTGAGCAAACAGTGCAGTGAGCGAAGCGAGCGTGCCGCCGTAACAGCCGGCGAGTGCCAGAATCGACTGTTTAATATAAAAAATATCCTAAGCAATATGTCTAATGAATAAACTGTATTAAAATAATAATAACTACCTGTATATAATATGCCCACAGTGAAAATGGCATCCTTACGAAATGAATATATATATATATATTTTTTTTTTTATACTACGACGGTGGCAAACAAGCATACGGCCCACCTGATGGTAAGCAATTACCGTAGCCTATGGACGCCTGCAACCCCAGAGGATTCACATGCGCGTTGCCTACCCTTTAGGTACCTATTCACTCCTTTTTTGAAGAACCTCATACTGTAGCCCGCTGGGAAAACCTCGGCAGGGAGTTCATTCCACAGCCGCAGCGTTCGTGGGAGGAAATTTCTCTTGAACCGTACTGTGCGCGACCCTTTGGGCTCCAGGGTGTGAGGATGAACACCCTGAATATTACGCAAACTAAACCATTCTATACTCGAAAGGCGGCATTTAGAAAAGTGACTTTATAAAAACAGGCCAAACGTACAGTTGGTAACTGAGAGAAACAAAACAAAATCTTTTGATAAGTTGGCACATGATCATTCCGCGATGTGGAATAACGCGAAAAGTTTATTGGGAACTGATAATCGGCAACACAATTTTCAGCGTCAATTTAGAGAACCGTTCGTTGTACTAGGGTAAATAAATCGGGGATAAAATGTCCAAATAATATACTACAGCTGCTGTGCATTGTAAGTTTCAAATTATTTTTCTTGCCCGGATTCGAATACCTAACCGAACCGTCCTAACCACCGCCGTAGACCACTATCTAATTTTAATCAAATATAGTGTTTTTTTTTACTTATATTACGTACTTTATCATACATTTAGAATCAATCATAACGTGAAAACTTTGTCAAAGTTATTATTAATTTATGTTGAATGTGATATTGGACATGTTAGGACAGTTACTTATAGATATTTTTATTGTTTTTCCAGGAACAGAAATGTTGGTTTGTTGTATATCTGTTGAAGAACCTGCTTGTGATGGTACGATATGTGCGGTGGACTGCTCGCTATTTCCAACATCTTGATGAGAAGGCGGTGGCTGGGGATTTGATTCATGCAGTGATGGTTGTGGACTATAAAATCATCATCATCATCATTTGAACTGTTAGCTTTATCTCGTCCTTGGTATTCACTACCATGAGATACGCGGCAGCGGCAAAAAACTAACCACCAATTTAAGAGGCCTTATCAAAGTACCATGCACAGGTGTTTTTAACAAAGAACCAATATTACTTATGCTACTTTGGTTATCCCGCGATAATATAACTAATTCAATTAAGCTTAGATCCTAAAACAGGTAAACTGCTAGTTGACTTGGGTCACTTTGAGATTAGCGTTCAGGTAATAAAATAGAATGCAGATTTTACGACACCCTTTGGTGCAAACGTGTAGATTTCCAAATCATAATGGCCACCTATTTTAAGCTCTATGTGGTTGTAATAAAGTCAACACATCTGTATAAACACAAGACCTTAAGCGGCACGATTTTAAGAGGATTTACTTAATCTATAGCATAGTAATGTTTCCTTTTGTTATGACGCCACGCGGCCTAATTTCACTGTGATACTTATAGGTAGAAGGAACTTTCGATATAATTTAAAAAAAAACATGCCTAAGATATAGAATATCCTATTGAGTTTTAGTATGGATACAGTTTTCCACTTAGTCGGTCAGTTGGATACTACAGTCATCCCGAGTTAATCTTACCATTGTAAAATAGTGTTAGTTGTTTTGTTAATAGTTTTTTTTGTGTTGTTGGTTTTTGTTGTTATAAAATTGTTATGATTGCATGTTATAGCTACCCAGAAGAATATAAAAAACGTGTAAAAAAAACCAATTTAACTGGTAAGTAGCATTAATACCAATTTATTGACTACTAATATAAATAAACATAATGTTGAGTGTATTTAGTAATAATGTACAATCATGTTATGAGTACAGTATTTATAATGTATATAGTGACATAATTTAGTGTCCAAAATAATAAATTACCTGTTTTTAGATACAAAATGATTCGAAATGGCAACAAATGTTAAAAAGGACCGTTCTGTTACTTCTGATGCTCATAAGTTTAAAATAGTAAGTTGTACCTTTAATGACACCGTAAATCAATTCATTGTATTCAACACAATTTATTAGTAAATGGTAGTAATCAATTTATAATAGGACACATTCGTTGTAGTGTTCTGCCTTTTCGCCGAACTTTTTTTCACCAACATTTCGCTGATGATTCACTTTAACAACTAACTATTAGCAAAATTTTATATGATAACGTTTCATTTGGTAGAATTGTTTTAAAGCTGATTATTAGAATGACTCAAAACTTTTGGGATACTTATCATTTGTCAAATCTATCACTAGGCCAAGCAACTATTAAAAGAATAACGTTTCGTTAGTAAGTATATTAACAACATATGTGACGGACTCCAGTTTTAGGTGCGACGACGAGCGAAGCGAAAAGGAGCGTATTAGATCTACCGTGAGCAAACAGTGCAGTGAGCGAAGCGAGCGTGCCGCCGTAACAGCCGGCGAGTGCCAGAATCGACTGTTTAATATAAAAAATATCCTAAGCAATATGTCTAATGAATAAACTGTATTAAAATAATAATAACTACCTGTATATAATATGCCCACAGTGAAAATGGCATCCTTACGAAATGAATATATATATATATATTTTTTTTTTTATACTACGACGGTGGCAAACAAGCATACGGCCCACCTGATGGTAAGCAATTACCGTAGCCTATGGACGCCTGCAACCCCAGAGGATTCACATGCGCGTTGCCTACCCTTTAGGTACCTATTCACTCCTTTTTTGAAGAACCTCATACTGTAGCCCGCTGGGAAAACCTCGGCAGGGAGTTCATTCCACAGCCGCAGCGTTCGTGGGAGGAAATTTCTCTTGAACCGTACTGTGCGCGACCCTTTGGGCTCCAGGGTGTGAGGATGAACACCCTGAATATTACGCAAACTAAACCATTCTATACTCGAAAGGCGGCATTTAGAAAAGTGACTTTATAAAAACAGGCCAAACGTACAGTTGGTAACTGAGAGAAACAAAACAAAATCTTTTGATAAGTTGGCACATGATCATTCCGCGATGTGGAATAACGCGAAAAGTTTATTGGGAACTGATAATCGGCAACACAATTTTCAGCGTCAATTTAGAGAACCGTTCGTTGTACTAGGGTAAATAAATCGGGGATAAAATGTCCAAATAATATACTACAGCTGCTGTGCATTGTAAGTTTCAAATTATTTTTCTTGCCCGGATTCGAATACCTAACCGAACCGTCCTAACCACCGCCGTAGACCACTATCTAATTTTAATCAAATATAGTGTTTTTTTATCAATAAACAACTAATACAAAGAGCTCAAAGAGGACCCAGTGTGTTGACGACGAGGGACCATCTTGTTCCTTTAGCCGTCAACACAGTAAATCCTCCTTTTTGTAAAGGGTCGGCAACGCGCATGTGACACCTCATTAGTTGCAGGCATCCATAGGCTACGGTAGCTGCTTACCATCAGGCGGGCCGTATGCTTGTTTGCCACCGTCGTGGTATAAAAATAATAATTACCTGAACCTTTATTTTAAAGAACGGAGACACTACCTATTAATTCAATTAAATAAGTATTGAGTATAACGAAGTAATATTCATATTGCTAAAACGGCAGAATTGTTATTTTAATATAGGTAGTTCATCCTTTATCTATTGAAAACAAACCCGTGCTTCTACCTGCGTGGAAAAAAGGTTCGTTCAAATTAACCGTTAACTAAATTTCAACTCTATGGACTCGCAATAAGATTCAACATGACAAAAATTCCCTAGCTACCACATGTATTCATTAGTAGCTCTTAAACGTCTCGACTCGTATCTCTGCCACTCGTCAAGGACGTTTCGAGATCCGCGTGTATTTAAGGAACGTTGCTTCGGCTACCCGTTTACTCGTGGAAACGGATCTTAATTACACGTTTCTTTATTACACGTGGGAAACGGGCCAGAAAACCGTGTTCGTGTTACTCAGAAACGGATCTTGGAAACGGGTACCCGAAACCCGGAATCGACCGCGAGCCCTAGTTCAAATAGGGCTTTGAAATGCAATGTTCCCATAAAATCTGCTAGCACCAGCTAGGAGTGGAACACACGAAGAGGATATGTGACGCGTCCCGTAGCGCGTGGATATGCCGCTTAGAAATAATTAACTTGACTGCTTATACTATACACGTAGGTACCTACTTAATAATGATGATATGTATATGCTTCACGGGGTCAAGAGCAATTTGAAAGCACATCACTTTGTCTAAGAAATTGTGTAATAGATTTACAATACAATACAATACAAATACTCTTTATTGAACACCTCAAAAAGAAAACCAGTACAGAAAATGCATAAAGTCAGAATAGAGGTAAACAACAGGCGGTCTTATCGCTAAAAAGCGATTTCTCCCAGACAACCTTTATTTTACTTTCTTTATTTATACCGCAAAGTGCAATACATATTAGTAACCTATAGTTTGCGTGAAAATTGCAATTTTAGTAACAGTTTGATGATGACCTGGGAGAATGTTTCTCTGCAGTTCCCTAGGCTCTTGGTTCCTAAACCCAGTACAAAGTCCAATGACATACTCAAGATCGAAGCTATTTAGTTTCTGCATTTCACCGATTGTTAACTTAAGAACCATTTCCCACGAGTGAGGATAGGTCATATTCCAAAATGTGTCATGTTGTACTCATAACATAATATTAAAAGTAATATGTGACAACGATGTACAGTCAGCATCAAAAGTAGCTAAGCGGGTGAGGTGTTCAGAATGACCTTCACTTCACACGCTCTTATTCTCTTAACAATAAAGTCGTTCAAGCTCATTTTGAACATCTCACCCGCTTAGCTACTTCTGCGGCTGACTGTACGTATGAAGCCGCTCGCACAGTGAAGCGGTGTAGTGAAGACCGCTTAACTGCGGGGCTCGGCTATTACAACGCTCCGTATATTTACCGCTTTATAACGTAGCGCCCGCGCCCGTATGCACCACATTGAAAGGGGAAATAGATCAAACATTTCCTATACAAGCTCGGAACAATACCCATTCAATGTGTAGTTCATACTTACACACTTTTATGTATGTACTTCGCTCCGTCTATTTGTTAATGTTGTTATTTTTAAGGTTTCGTAACCCAGAGGTGGCAAACTAACGTCCAAAATCCAGGAGATAGCTCTTAATACACTCTTTCATGTAAATTTCATTTAAAAAATTAGGACTATAACCGTTTATGAGTTTATTGCCAAATTTTTAGGATATTTTTTTTTATTGCATATTTTAGAAGCTAAATAAAAAGAGAATAAAACTTTATAGTCAAATATGTTCTTAAATATTTATTGTCTAACTCTGTGCTGTTATTTTTAACCCTTGCCAGCTCGTAATAATGGCATCAGGAGTCAAGAGTATATATCGTACCTAATTACCTTAAACTTATTTTAAAAAATGTACCGAACTGCATATCAAAAATTGTTATTTCAGCACTTGTTTTGTTTTATTTAACAGTTACAATAGTTACATATATGAAGTGCCCCGCTAAAAATGTTTTTAAAAATATTTCTTATGCTCCATTTTTGCTCCATTGATGCAAGTTATAAAAGCCACTCACTCATCAAATTTTATTAATGTTGGCCCGTAAATTTTGGCTATAGACAGAAAAAGCACCCCAAAAATAGCACCACTAAAAGTGTCCGAAAACGGAACGGACTAGACTGAGGGCTGTCTGACCAATGAGTATTGAAAGAGTATCACTTTACCTATCAAATGAGGTTGGTTTTATCCTGCTACTCGACGAGGTAAAAACACCCCTAGAAATTGCACCATTAAAAGTGTCCGAAGCCGGAACGGGCCAGGTTGTGCCCAGGCCGACCTAGTAGAGAGGGTTAACTGATCATACGGTGGCCGCCCGGTCCATACTGTTTGAGAATATTAAAGCTGTTTTATAACTGTTTTCGAGATGCAGCCCACTGCTGGTTCCGAAACCTTAAAAATGACTGCCAAAAGTTTTTTTGGTACACTCTTTCTAGTCAGCGGGCTGCATTTCGAAAACAATTTACAACAACAACAAGTTACATATATATAACAGCGTTTAATATTCTGGCACGATTAATTTGTTTTTCGTCACCGCTACTATTTATAACAAAAATAATATGAAATAAGAAAGTGGTTTCTAAATAAATAAATAAAAAAAAATCTGAGTTTCATCATAATAATTTAAAGTTGCACGCATACCTACGAACGGTATATTCCAGCCTATAGAAATGAATAATAACTATGCTTTTTCTGAGTTAACGTCGCTTGAATAAGGTGTAACTCATGCGTAGACCGAATTTAAAGAATCGCGTATGTCCTGCAGCACTTTCTTTAATCCTTTGGAGAGTGCATCCATCAGGCCTTCGACGATTTTCTCTATGACGTTAAACTCGTAGATCTTCTTATCGGTCGCGTAGAATACGACGAGACCCATGTCCATCGACAAGGCGCTTGTAACGAGTGACCCACGGCTTCGGCTCATGGTACGCGCCGTGGCGGTCGCTCCACATATCATATAGTACTGGTCGTCAACGTTCACGAAACCATAATCTTCCACCAGCACTGGAGTCTTCACTAACCACACTTTGTTTACATTTGTGGGGATCCCTTCAACTTCTCTTATGTTTTGCCCATTGTATACGTAGAGTTTTTTATCGACCGTATAGTAGTATAGGTGCTCCTTGAAATCAACCGTGATCTGCTCGGCGTTTTTGACTTCATCGACTATAGTAGACTTCTGTCCACCCTCGGTCACCTTGTAGAGCTGATGCTGCTTGTTTACGTAGTACAGCACTTCAGTAGCGTTTTCTACTGCTATGGAAATCACCTCATCATTAACGGACCCGTATTTATCAGCGGTGTTTTTTTCCTTATTGTAAACGTATATCCCGTCTTTGGCGGCGAAATACGCCGCTTCCTTTATAGAGACTACAGTAATATCATAGGCGTTATCTAACAACTTAGTTACAACCGTATAGTGAGAACGTTTCGGATCTTTAGTCAAAGCGTAGAGGCCGTAGTCGACTCTCTCTCCTTGTTCATCAACGTCAGACTCTATAAAGAACACGACTTTATCTTTGATGCTTTCGCTTTCTCCTAACAGAACTCCGAGGCGCGTGACTTCGTGATCTGCGGTGTGCAGCAGGCTAGCCTGGGAATTGATTTCGTTGATGGTGACAGGTGTGGTGGCGGTAGCGGGAGCGGCAGACACGCGGGCTGCCAGCAGGCAACACGCCGCATAGAACACACTGGCGATCATATCGCTCTCTGGATCTGAAACATGGTAGACGCCAATTTTAATATTAATATAACTTCAGCACTGTATACTAAGTTACGTGTAACAAAAACATTTAATGAAAGGCATTTTATAAATTGCATTCCGTCGATACAACGCAACATACCTACCTGCTACATAAAACATAAATGATGAAATAGTGGGAAAACGTTTATGTTCCGTGGGTACCTAAATACTTGAGTGTAAATATTTCTTGAAAACAAGTTGCTGATATTTACGCAGGTTATCAACGAAATGACCTTTGACAGCGCGGGATCTCATGCGTAGGTATACCTATCCAATGCAATTACTTATCGTTTAGTTTGTGATTGACAGATGATTTTTATACTCACACTTAATTTTCTATTTTGTTGTTAATTTTAAACCTTACATTAGGTAGGACTAGCTTTTTCCTGAGATTTGTGTGTAGAATTAGTAATTCACCCCCAAATTATGCTATACATTATCCTATGAGATAGCTTGGGTTCTAGGGTAGGATAATCATACCCTAGACTATCTCCATAATTTTTTTATTATAAATCTGTCATTGATTCGCCTACAAACTTCCACCCCTCTTTTCATACCTTTTAAGGGATGATTTCGGAGATAAAAAATATTCGTTATTCTTTCACAGAATTTAAAGTATCCCCACACCAAATTTCATCTAAATCGGATCAGCGGTTATTGATGCTCTATATAAACTTCCACTTGTGAATGTCCTTTCCTGGGACTTAAACTATCTCTATACGAAATTTCATTTTGATAGGTTTAGCGGATTAAGCGTGAAGTGGTAACAGACAGACAGATAGATATACTGACACACTTTCGCATTTATAAATAATAAATAAATATTAAAATCTTACACAAATCGACCTAGGCCCACAGTAAGCTTATAATAAGGCTTGTGTTATGGGTATTAGACGACGATATATATAATAGATAAATATGAATAAATACTTAAATACGTAGAAAACACCCATAACTCAGGAACAAATATCTGTGATAAACACACAAATAAATGCCCTGACCAGGATTCGAACCCGGGACCTCCTGTTTCGTAGGCAGGTTCACTACCGACTGGGCTAGGAGGGCGTAGGGATTTATAGTATGGATTGAGCGGAATATTTTAAAAGTTGACTTTGTTTTGTTAATGCCCTTAGTAATTGATTGTTACCAACTGGAAAAGGTTTTAAAAAGCAATGTTTATCACTTGCCTAAATGTTTCAGGTTTTGGACTAAGATTCTGATGTAAAAATAAAAAATATTAATTAGAATACGTCTACGAACCGAAGTCATTTGTCTGTAACAGTTAGATACAAAATGGACGCCAAAATTTTATTTTAGAGCGAATCATTTATTTAATTTGGATTTTTGAAACCTACACACTATCCAAATTTATTTAACGGAAATCTTAAGACATTAAGACAAAGAGGCTACATCACTTACCTGTTAGTTCAAAGTCAAATTTTTCCGATCAATTTACAGTTGCACCGAAGAAATATGCAGATCAGACGTGCGTGCTCTTGTAAAGCCGGACACCTACGACGTTGCCGCTATCGGTATTTGTGTTTATCTGTCATAAGTCCATTACCCACTATAGGCACTATACCAACAAATTGGTTCAATATTGATTAATTATAGACATAGATTTTTTTTCGTGACATTTGTTGATCTGATGTTACTGCACAAATAAATAAAAGATGAAATAAAACAATTAAAAACGGATTTTATCGCGTGTATTGAGCTTAAATTACATCCCGACATTTCGAACACTTTACAGCGTTCGTGGTCAACGGGTCGACCCGTTGACCACGAACGCTGTAAATCCGTTTTTAATTGTTTTATTTCATGAATAACTATCGCGGCAACCGAAGGCAATATTAAATAAAAGATCACAAAACACAGCATAAGTATCACGGAATGGTCTCTACTCAGCGTGTTGCTAGCGTTAGCCAGCGCTGATCATCCGAAGAGACAATCTGGTGAAAAGGTCATGTTAAGTATAACTTAAAAAATTTCACCGGATGGTCTCTTCGGAAGAGACACTCCATCGTTTACTACGGTTGAATTTCTAATTATAAAAAGTGACTTGACACATGACTGACACTTAAAATGTTGCCTGGAATAGCAAAAATAAAATAGTCATGGGTATAGGTCGATAAAAGTATCGAAAAGTGTAATGTTGTACTAAACACTACCAATACGATTCCATTTAAAGGATCCATAAACGTTAGGAAATTAAATTATCATGTAACAGCCTGAAATACTACAATATTCAAATCAGACAAAAGTTTTGACATACGTTGCCGCTGATAAATCGTATAGTTATGTTATACAACATATCATATATTTTTATAACTCGTCGAACGAGCGGAGCCTAAGCAAAGTGAAGTTATAGACAGCTTCGGATGAAACGGAAACGGAACTGTCAGCTGGCTACCTGGACATCGCTGCATTTCGATGGCTTTTTGATGTTGAATAGTTGTTCTGCGGTAACTGTAGTAACATTTTTTCTAATCTTCATGAAATTTATTGGGGTTATAGCAGAAATCAATATAATTTGAGAGTTCGTATATGGGCAGGATCGATCAATGGGTTATGGAGCTGGAAGGCGCAAAACAATCATCATAAGAGTCTTGTTCAATGCATTACAAGGAAATCGCGAGTTCTCAGTTCGAGGCGGACTACTATTATATAGTTTCTATAAATCTGAGCTCTTTATTATGGAGGCGATATTTTGGATGAACATTGTTCTGGCTCTAATTCTTGCACGTCCACAAGGAATCCGTAATCCGAAGCAACATCACTTAATAATTCAATTCAACACTTCTACGAGTAATAACAACAAAACGTAACGATATTTACGAACAGTCAGAAGACGATATTTCTCAAAAATACCTACTTAACTACTTCTAAAATAGATGAAAAGATACTTGGATAATTATTGTGGCCCTCTGAAAAAGTTTTTTTTTTCGGGATAAAAAGTAGTTAAGTATCCTACTCGTATGTCCTATTGGCGCCGGAGGTAGCTTAGAGTGAGGAGTAAGCTACCTCCGGCGCCATTTTAGAGACGTGCGTTCAGCAAGATATTCACTCACAAACTGAACGGCAGGCATGTGTGTAGAGAAATCCCAATATTGGCCCGATCGCCGTGCGCTTGGAGAATTTAACTAACCGGAGCGCCCATTGACAGGTTTTCCCCTCTGCCGTAAACAATGGTCAATAAATAAGACCAGTGGTCATATTTATTGTACTGACTGAGGTTTAATTGACGTGGCTATTTGTACGTTACGTACGAATAGCCATACATTTGACGTTCGCCTCCCCCGCAAAAATCGGAAGACTTTTTTTGTATAGAAAATGACAGACATGGCCGCTCCGGTTGGTTGAATTCTCTAAGCCATGCGCCCGGTATTAACCCTACGGCAGATGTATGAGTAGCCGCCTTTAGAAATTATTATTGTCTCCAATAGGATGTACAGAAGTTATAAATTTACTTCGATTTGTCGCGTACCGCATAGTTTTATCAACAAGTAACAGTCAATCCGTAAAAGTAACGTATTTTCCACATCATGTTGCAGCATTCTTCAGCCTTAAAGCCTTAATCAAGTTGCAGCGACAATATCGCAACCAATATGTCGCGGCGTTTGTAGAACTCTTAATAATTAAATAAAAATATCGTTAAGAACAGCACTGGCCGAATTGCGGCAACATTTGTGTTTGTTGACTTGTCATGTCGTTTCTGGCGGGAAATAGAAAAAAAACACGTAAAATTTTCACTCAGAGTTCTAAAATTGTAAAATAATTGTATAATCTAGTTTAATTTGTAAATATTAATGATAAAGGAGATCGTCAATTTTTGTTAGGCGATTTACCCCAGCTCATTAAGGCGCGTATAATTATGAAATAGGTATCAAAACATTCGCCTTAATTTCATGCATGAGCATGATATAATGCCGTCATAACGCCCTAAGTCAAAATGAGACGCAGCTCCCATTCTTTCGGCCCCACTTTGTGGCCGAAGAGTATACTCCAGTTTAAAATTATAACTTCATGCGGCAGACTTGGATGACGGTGACGTCATACATTGACAGTGTCAAACTAGAATAATAAACTAGATTAGCAAAGTAAACGTAACTCCTTTCCATAAATGTCTGTTTCGTCTCAGTCCAGGTAAAGTTAACCCAGAGTTAACCTTATGTCAATGCTGTAAAGACGTTATCAACTTATTAAGCACTGTTTGGATCGCGGAAGGATCAACGAAATTACTTTTTATTTTGTATTTCTAATTCCCCTTTCATTTTCATGAAATATTTTGTCTAGTTTCGTAATAAAATGGGTATTTGCTTAAAATTGCAGAACAAACTTTATACGAGACCATTATCGCTAGTGGGCCTGGAATTGACGGTCTCCTTTGTACATAATTATTTGGTATATAAGTTTTTAAAATGAATAATCCTGGGGGGGGGGGCGGGGGTAACCCGCCCACCTCACAAAAGCGCTCCAAAGCCAGCGGCGAAGATGTGATGGACAATGGCGGCGGCGGTGAGCGTTCCAATGATCAATTCCTTCCTTTCTATAAACCGAACTATAAGAGACTATATCCTGAAAATTCTACCAAAACGGACTTTAAAGTGTTTGTTGGACATACAGACCCGAAAGACAGACTGGGTAATAAAAGCGCAATATTTCTAAATCATATATTTACCACAGACATTAAAGGTGTGATTACAATACAACGAGTTAACGCAAACAAAATTGCAGTAGTTTTCAAACAATACAACACGGCAAATAACTTTTTAAATAACTCTGCATTTTTGGAAAAGTATAATATGAAGGCATACATACCGGCAACGCAAATTGAAAAAACTGGTATTATTAGATTTGTGCCAGCGAACATTTCGAACAACGACTTATACACGAAACTGAGCTCTATCTACGAAATTATTTCAGTACGACGCTTCACAAAGAAAGTTGGACAAGATCGTGTTCCACTTCAAACAGTCAGTATAACATTCTTATAAAATGTATTACCGGACAATGTACAATATGACCTATTTTCGTATAGAGTATTTGATTATATTCCTCCTCTACAACAAGGTTTTAAGTGCTTTAAGTTCAATCACTCCGCTCGAGTTTGCAATGGCAAGCAAAAATGCTCTATATGTTCAGGTGAACACTTTTACAAAGAATGTGACAGACCAAATGAGATCTCCTGTGTCAATTGCAGTGGCCCTCATTTGGCTATATCCAGAGAGTGCCCAATTAAGATGAAAAAACTATTAGAAAAGAAAAAGAAAATTATTTATGCAAGTGTAGCAAAAATGCCTGAAAATATATTTCCGTCCTTGCCATTGCCAAAACACCAGAATTTGACGTTGCAAAAACCTGTACAATTAGTAAATACTAAACTTGTTAATAAAAATGTAAATTCTGTAAATAATAATACTGTAAATAAAAATAAGTCTGCTTTGGAGGTTGTACATACAAATTCTCAGCCTGTGGATCTCAAAGCCATGATCCTAGCTGACAATGAAGTACTTTCTGTTTTAGTACGAACACTGGTAGAGCTGGGCAACAACCCTGCCCCTGTACCCATCACAACAACATCCATACAAGATATGTTAAAAAAAATCTGTATCCGTAATGGACTTAGGTTCCCCTGTAGAGTCCCAAGTACGAATTGCGCAGTTTAACATTCAGAGTGCAAATAGTAAAAAACCTTATTTGATAATTTTTTAGAAACAAAAGAACATTGATATATGTTTACTCAATGAAACTTGGTTTAAAGAAAATCCTAATTTTAAAATTCCTGGTTATAATCTTCACTATAAAGTATCTAAAAATCCTCACAATGGTGTAGCAATATTAATAAAACCATATTTGAAATATAATACTCTAAATACATCCTTTTATGAAGACATACAAACTGTAGCTGTTTCTATATCTACTGAACGTGGTAATATAACTGTACTTTGTGTATACTGTCCTCCCTCTAGTGGGCACATAAGATTAAATAGGCTGCGCAATACAATCAGAGACCTTCCTAAACCTATCTTTATTGGTGGTGATTTTAATGCACATCACATTGCATTTGGTTGCTTATCAACAAAGGGTCGTGGTAAAGATTTATATGATATTATAGATGAATGTGATTTGTGCATACTAAATGATGGTAGTTTTACTACAGTGAACCGTCCTAGAACTAACCCCTCGGCCATTGATGTCAGCTTTACCAGTGATTGCTTAGCACCTCTTTGTGAATGGTTTGTACATGACGATTGTATGGGAAGTTACCATTACCCCACTATAACCGTAATATCTTTGTCAGTTGACAAGTATCAAATTAATCCTCCTATAGATACATTTTTATATAAAAAAACTGATTGGCTTAAATATAATGAACTTTCTAAAAGTACATTTGAGGATTTATCAGTTAATGGTGACGACCCCCTTTCCACGTATACAGAATTTTGTAGGCGTCTTGATGCCCTTATGCATAGAGTTATTCCTAAGTTTTCGAAATCTGCTCATTTTGCTAGCAGACCTCCAACACCTTGGTGGAATGAGATTTGTGAGCAAAGTGTTATTGCATCCTATAATGCTTTAAAACTTTACAGAAGTGATCCTACAATTGACAATTACATCAATTATAAAAAGCTTGATGCATTGAAAAAGAGAACCATTTCTGAACAAAAGAAGAGTGGATGGAGTGACTTGTGTAATTCATTTAACAGAACTACACCTATTAGTAAGATTTGGAACATGATTAAGATGTTTAAGGGTGCTAAGTCCAATATTAGATCACACAGAGACGAATTCATTTCTCCTTTTTTAGATAAGTTATCGGATAATAGTAATTTAAAGGATATCAATAACTTAACATCCTATTTCAATAGTAATAATAATAACATAAATTCAATGTTTTTAATGGAACCATTTACTTGGAATGAATTTATATCTAGTCTACGTTCCAGACGTAACTCAACTCCAGGCTTAGATAACTTTCCATACATAGTAATTAAAGAACTCCATTTATCTGTCCAGTATTTGTTTTTTGATATTCTTAATATGTTATGGCTTAAATCAATTATTCCTGAGACATGGAAAACACAATGTGTTATCCCAATTCTCAAACCAGATAAATCTCCAGATCAGGCTAGTTCATATCGTCCTATATCCTTGTCTTCATGTCTTGGAAAGTTATTTGAAAACATGATAAAAATCCGACTGGATTGGTTTGTGGAGGCGAATGCTGTCATTCCAGATGTACAGTTTGGCTTCCGTCGAGGGCGTAGCTGCGCTGACAGTTTTATTTCTCTCATCTCTGACCTGAAAATTGCAAATAATTCAAAGTTACACACTGTTTGTGTATTTCTTGATGTTCAGGGAGCTTTTGATAATGTTGATCCCGGGATCCTGGCCAATATTATGTCTGATGTAGGTATACCTGGAAAACTCTGTCAGTGGATATATAACTTTTTAAATAATAGAACATTGTATGTTAAATTTAATAATATTTTACACGGGCCTAGATCAACTTCAAAAGGTACTATGCAAGGTGCCACTTTATCACCTTACTCTACAATTTGTACACCTGTGAAATCTGTAAATATATAGATACCCGTGATGTAAATATTTTACAATTTGCTGATGATATAGTTATGTATAGTGTAAATAGAAATTTGCATCTTGCCATAGATAACATTAACAGAGCCTTAGAACAGTTAAGTATATATTATGAAGGCAGACTAAATTTAAAAATAAATGCTTCAAAAAGCAGCTTAATGATATTTGGTGAAGATAATCCAACTAGTGATATTGTATATAGTGGAGATACTATTAATAGAATAAGATCTAAAAAATTCTTGGGTGTTCGTATAGATCAAAAACTAACTTTTGAAGAACATGTAAAATACATTTCTAAAAATGCTTTGAAAGGCATAAATATATTAAGATGTTTAGCTGGTGTATCTTGGGGTGCAGACCCTAAAATTCTGTCTGTATTATATAAAGCTATAGTAAGAAGCCATTTTGATTATAGTGCTATGGCATACATTAACAGTACAAATGCCCGTAAATTAGACATTTTGCAGAACAAGGCTTTGAGAATTATATCTGGAGCAATGTGCTCAACTCCCATAAGGGCCATGGAAGTTGAGACCAAAATTATGCCACTAATTTTGAGACGTCTCTATCTTGCCAAAAAATATTGTCTTAAATTATTGTACTCTAATAACACACAAATTATTAAAAAGATCTTACCTCACCATGTTAATGTAGTCGGTCCTTTGGCATCTGGAGAAGGTCTTCTTCTTGGTAACTCGCCAATGTTGTATCATATTTTTCTAGAAATACAAAATAATTGTAGTAAAATTAAAAAGCAGAAACCTTGGCTATGTTATTCTTCTAAGTATAAAAGTACTCTGCTTCCAATTAAAGTTTTAGATTCAGTCACTAATAATATTGATATGTTGCAATTCCTATCAGATCATGAGTACTATACTATACTGGGTGTCTCATTCAAATCGGTCAGTATGAGAAAGTCTGAAACTATAAGACATACGAAGATCTGTTGTGAGGAACCCTGTCATCGATTTTAATAACAAGAAAAACTGCATTCATACATTTTAAAAAACATCTGTACTCCGTTCGGGAATCGAACCCGGTTGTTTTGAAAAAAAAAAACCTACACTATTTCTATTTAGATATCGATTGTGTAGGTCTTAAGCAGTAAATGTCTGTATGAAACATGATGTCTAAAATGAATAAAATGCATTGTTTCCACATACTTTAATTTTTTTTTTCGTGTTGAATATTGTATTGAAAAAGGCGGTGGTCACTTCGAGCACCTACTCAAATAAATTAAAGTATGTGGAAACAATGCATTTTATTCATTTTAGACATCATGTTTCATACAGACATTTACTGCTTAAGACCTACATAATCGATATCTAAATAAAAATAGTGTAGGTTTTTTTTCAAAACAACCGGGTTCGATTCCCGAGCGGAGTACAGATGTTTTTTAAAATGTATGAATGCAGTTTTTCTTGTTATTAAAATCGATGACATGGTTCCTCAGAACACATCTTCGTATGTCTTATAGTTTCAGACTTTCCCATACTGACCGATTTGAATGAGACACCCTGTATATACAGATGGCAGTAAAGGTGAGGGCTATGTACGTTGTGCTGTATATGATCCTCAATCTAAATATTCTCAGAGCTTTCTTTTGCAAAATGAATGCGCCATATTTACTGCTGAGGCTTTATGCAGTCTATCAAGCACTGTTAAGAATTGTAAATGTAAATAATTGTAAATATTTTCCTATTATAACTGACTCTCTGAGCTTGGTTCAGGGTTTGTTGAACTTGAAAATGCACTTTAAAACAAATTTTATTCTGTATGCAATTAAAGAATTGTTATTTAAGTACTATCTCCAAGGTAAAGATGTTTCTTTTATGTGGGTACCTTCCCATAGGGGAATTTCTGGAAATGAAATTGTAGACAAAGTTGCTTTCAAGGGTGTAAATTCACTTGATGTTAGCGACACTATGTATGTACCATTGACTGACTATTTTTATTCTATAAAGTTAAATATTAAAATCTTATGGGAAGAAATGTGGAAGAAAGATCAAGAGCAAGATAAAGGACGATGGTATGGCAGTATTCAAGAAAACCTACCAGTTAGACCATGGTATGATAATCTTCAAAGAGCCAGTCGTGA
This sequence comes from Pammene aurita, assembly GCA_947086415.1. Classification (NCBI taxonomy): domain Eukaryota; kingdom Metazoa; phylum Arthropoda; class Insecta; order Lepidoptera; family Tortricidae; genus Pammene; species Pammene aurita. The sequence goes on along the minus strand of OX352305.1, from coordinate 24,200,801 downwards.
CTTTATTACCACAATCAACCGATTACGCTATGGACACAATACAGCACCATCACACCTTGCTAGATTGAGAATTATCCAAAGTAATGTCTGTACTTTTTGTGAAACTGAAGAAGGAACCGTTGATCATCTTCTATTTAACTGTCAGAAGTTTCTCCTTGACAGATTAGTTCTTGCCAGTGAATTAAGTGAAGTGTGTAAAAATTACAGTGACTTTTCTTCCCGCCCGCCGCCGATTAAAAAACTGTTAAAAGATAGTGAAACTTATATCCCAATTTATAAGTATATAAAAAATACGGTGTTAAAACTTTAATAACAATATGAAGTGCCGTGAAATCCCAAAAAGACTTGGCTTAAAGGTCTCGTAACCAGGCCATAAAAATCCACAAAAAAAAAAAAAAAAACTTGTCATGTCACTCCGTACAATTATAAATACAGTATTATTATTATTTAGTCACGTCTTCGCGGTAGAAACCGTAGCATTTGTGAATATAACCGAAAGGAGATCGTCAATTCCGGGCCCACTTGCAATATGGTCTCGTATAAGGTTTGTTCTTAAATTTTAAGAAAATGCCCATTTTATTACGAAACTAGACAAAATATTGCATGAAAATAAAACGGGAATTAGAAACTCAAAATAAAAAGTAATTTAGTTGAGCCTTCCGCGATCCAAATAGTGCTAAATAAGTTGTTAACGTCTTTACAGCACTGACATAAGGTTAACATCGCCTGGGCCGAGACGAAATGGACATTTTCAGTAAGGAGTTACGTTTATTTTGCTAATCTTGTTTATGATTATAGTTTGACACTATTAATGTATGACGTCACCGTCATCCATGTCTGCCGCATGAAGTTATAATTAGAAACTGGAGTGTGCTCTTCGGCCACAAGGTGGGGCCGAAGGAGTTGGTGGTATGGGGGGGATGCGTCTCGTATTGACTATTTTTCTATTAAAAATGTCTGATACTACCATGGATTTATAATAAGTGGATGTAAGTGGATGTTCACCTGATGAACCTTATAATCTGAGTTGTCATGCTGGCATTATTGTCTAATGACGTCATAACATAAGTCGAAGCGGGAAGCGGCTCCATAAATTACTCTCTTTCGGCCTCGCTTTTTGGCCCAAGAGTGTGCTCCGGTTTAAAATTATAACTACATGCATACTAGTAGTAGCGCACGAACAGTTACTACCTTAACTCTTTGTAATAAGTGCTACGATTGTTTAGCAATGATGGTTTGACAGCCATTATCCTTGTTTACCCAAATACAAGAAATCAGCGGCAGGATCAAAATATGACTTTTTATTATTTTTTATGATTTCCGTTTCATTATCTTGTCAGATTTTGTAGAAATTCTTTAAAATATCGGTATTTATTTTGTGCTATACTTTAAATTATAAACATTTACGCTTTTAAATATTGTTCTTATCACATTCATGTTTTTTCAGCCCGATTTCTCAATTTTCCCGTTACATTTCATGATTATTTTATGACCTCTCTGATCTAGAACTTAAAGCGAATGTTTTGATATCTATTTCATAATTATACGCACCTTTATGATCTGGGGCAAATCGCCTAACAAAAATTGACGATTTCCTTTACATTTTGTTTGAATCTGCTCGTCTTTTATCTTATTTATCTTTACCCTTTCTCATCTTAAAAAATTTAAAAAAACCAGATTATACAGCAGTATCTACATCAAATTATAGATAAATAGTTCGTGGAAAACTACACTGTGTAATGTTAATTTTTAGGTGTTTTTTATTTTTATTTAAGTAACTTTACTCCGTACCTATATTTGTTGATGTTGTTGTTGGTCTTACTTAAAAATCTTACTTAAAAATCTTACTTAAACGATCCACTTTCAGGTGTATGTTTGAGCTAAAATGTGGTACATTACCGTAATAAGAACTACATATGTTAACGCGAAGCTGCTCCTATGATGCAGTCGGAAGGCAATATAAGGAACTCCTCATCCTAAGAACAGCGAGTGGAGTTATATGCATCCCTAATAAAATAATGGTACACTTTCAAAAGGTGCACACTGTAGTACAGCTAAGTATTATACAAGTAAAATAATGATAGTAAGGTACTAGAATACGATGTTCTTTATACGAAGACCGAATTTTACGAATTGAACATGTCCTCCGCCACTTCCTTTGTTTCACTGCAGACTGAGTCCAACAGGCTTTCAAAAGTTTGATCTATAGTTTAAACTCGTAGATCTCCCTGTCAGTCGCGTAATACATCACGAGACCAGTGTCGGCCGACACGGCGCTGGTGACCAATGCCCCACGACCAACACTCAAGGCACGCGCCGTGGCGTGCACTCCGCATATCGAATAATACTGGTCGTCAATGTTCACGAATCCAAAGTTTTGCGCTAATACTGGAGTCCTCATTAGCCACACTTTGCTCAAATTCTTTGGGAATTTTGGGATGCCTTTAACTTCTTTAACATTTAGTCCGTCGTACACGTACAATTTTTTGTCGGTAGTGTAATAGTATAAGTAACCCTTGTAGTCGACTGTGACCTGCTCTGCGTTCTTGACCTTATCGATGGTAGTAGACTTTTGCCCAACCTCGGTCAATTTGTAGAGCTGATGCTGCTTATTTACGTAGTAAAGCACTCCAGTGGCGTTTTCTGCCGCAATTGAGATCACCTCGTCATTGATGGATCCGTATTTATCTGCCGACTTGTTCTTTTCATTGTAAACGTATATTCCGTCTTTGGCGGCGAAATAAACCTCCTTTAAGAGAACTACAGCGATATCCCGGGCATTTTCCAACAGTTTATTTACAACCGTATGGTTAGAACGATTTGGATCTTTAGTCAAAGCGTACAAGCCGTGGTCGACTCTCTCTCCTTGTTCGTTAACGTCAGATTCTATAAAGAACACTATTATGTCTATGATAGATTCTCCAAATAAAACTCCGAGGCGTATGACTTCATGATTCGCCGTGTGCAGCAGACTAGACTGAGAAATTATTTCTTTGGTGGTGACTCGCATATTAACGTTGAATTCGCAATCCGCTATGTGCAGCAGGTTAGATTTGACAACGATTTCGTTTGTGTTGACAGGCATGATTGTATTGGCGGATGTGGCCGACAAACGGACCACCAGCAGGCAACAAGCAAAACTCAATAGATTCGCGAACATATCGCTCTCTGAAACAAGGCAGAAAATATATATAAGTAGTTATGATATCTTAAGCAGTTTATTTATCGTATGGCTACATGTCACTGGTATAGGCATTTCTTCCCTGGGATAGTAGTAGCGGGAAAGCAGATGATAAAGAAAATCCACTGAGTGCTGCGAGGTCCAGATGGGGCAGTGCAGCTGCCAAGTTTGTTACTCTTTTAGCACCACCCAGGGATCACGTGTAGGGTTGTCTAAGGTGTTTCATACGGACGCAGAGTAACATTGATTCCCATCTTAAGCAGTGTACATTCCTTTTATCAAAGCTGACACAAACGGACCTTAAAACATCATTCACCAAACATCATTGCGTCAACAAGTGGGATCTACACGTACTTAAATACTATGCGATTATCGTTACTTTGGGATTAAATAAGATGATAATCGTAAAGCCTAATCATATATTATAAGTAAGTGCCTATGATACAATGAGGGTTGGGGGGATGTTTTTGAATTATTATATTTTTGCTTTCTTTTACACACAATAAAAGAACATTAATACTGCTGCGTATGGCGGTGGAATTGAATAAAACAATGGTTAATACTAACACTTATTTATTGCCACCGAAATCCGCCGCTAGCACACGAGTAGGTCAGGGTTTGAGTACCTAGGTTTAAGCCGGTTCTGATTATTGCTCCGAGGCGTTGAATTATTCCCACCAAGCAAGTCTGGAGAAGCCGGAACTGGTGCGGGTCAGGAGACGGGCACGCTGAGGGACGTCAGCGAGGGCCACTCAGGAACAACTGCCTGGGTTTGGTCTTCAAAGTCTAGCCGTAACTAGGCACCCTGGAGTTGATTTCCGTCGTGTAAATAGAACATTCACTAATTATCTCCACTGACTGTACTCGGCACGTCAAGTAGCAAAAGCAGGAAGCAGTACTGCGTGATGATGATGATGACGAAAGGTTGTTGATGTGCAGATAGTACAATCATGCGAGTTTATAATAACACGATCAAAATACGACAAAACTCGAAATCCGCCGGACAGTTTTGAAATTTGGTGTGTATATTGATTAGAGGTCCCATTTTATTGTCCACACCATTTGACATTTGAGGACCTCGAGGAACCGCCAGCACCTTGGAAAATGTCCTCCATCCTGAAGAAATTCGCTTTTTCCTCCGAATCTACGCACTCTATGAAAATATGATCTAGGTCAATATTAAAGCTCAGTAAATTCTACATAGAAACATGCGTACTATTTTGCTGAAAAATGTACCTCCTTAGAGATGTCACTTGAGGAAGTGAAGTGTATCGTCTATGCCTTTCCAGGGAATATTCTCATGATATGAAACTTGTGAGAATACAAAGTTAACGTTTATTTATAGTTTTGTATGTCAGCTACACCAATATCAACATTTTAACCGACTACGACAAAAACAGTAAGTAAGGTAATGGTTTTAAAACTGAAAACTAATTACATCCTGTAGCCTAGGATGCTAAACGGATTTCTACAAGTGACATATCCCTTAATTCTAGTTGATCTGAACAATGAATCCACACTTATATATCTAACAAAAAAAACAATATGGCGGCCGCAAGAGGTCACCAAATATGAAATCATGTTTTTTCTTTGGTGCCTAAACTATTGCGCGGATTTTCATGAAAGATATATCAGGAGGTCTGTAATCAACACACCAGTGCCATGTAATGCACATTTTCTAAAATGTATTAAGGATAAATTACTCAGACTAAATAATTTGATGTTAAAACCCTATTTATGCTCTTAATTAGAGATAAATCAATAGTGGCAGCAATGAAACTCGACACCTATTTTCTCTGGGATCCTAGTATGCATGTCTGAAAACTATTACCTTACCATTACCTTACTCACTGTTTTTGTTGCAGTCGGTTAAAATGTTGATATTGGTGTAGCTGATATACAAAACTATAAATAAACGTTAACTTTGTGTTCTTACAAGTTTCATATCATGAGAATATCCCCTGGAAAGGCATTGACGATACACTTCACTTCCTCAAGTGATATATCTAATGAGGTGCATTTTTCAGCAAAAGAGTAGGTACGCATGTTTCTATGTAGAATTTAATGAGCTTTAATATTGTCCTAGATCATATTTTCATAGAGTGCGTAGATTAGGGGGGAAAAGCGAATTTCTTCAGGATGGAGGACATTTTCCAAGGTGCTGGCAGTTCCTCGAGGTCCTCAAATGTCAAATGGTGTGAACAATAAAACGGGACCTCTAATCAACATACACACCAAATTTCAACACTGTCCGGCGGATTTCGAGTTTTGTCGTATTTTGATTGTGTTATAAGGTGTAAAAGTAAAAGAAAAAACCGGCCAAGAGCGTGTCGGGCCACGCTCACTGTAGGGTTCCGTAGTTTTCCGTCCGTCACAGTAAGTGTCCCCACTTAAGAGTTAATAACACCGCCATGTAGGATATGATATGAGAGTTCCATGTACAGAGACATCTATCGGCAAATTGAGTAAACTATTGCGCGCGAACATAAAGTATGGAAGATGATTTTTATGGGATAATTCTTTATTGCGTGAACCGATTTTCACCGTTTTTACTTTATTTGAAAGCACGTCATTTCATTGTAATTTTGTAGAAATTACAGGTACAATAAACACCTGCTTATACGGTTAAATTACAAACTTAGCTCAGAAATTATTTTGTATTTTTTTTTCAAAAACTATTCATCCTATCAAGTTCAAAATAATTTTCCAAGAAAGTTTTTATAAAGTTCTACTTTTGAGATTTTTTTCATATTTTTAAAACTTATGGTTCAAAAGTTAGAGGGGGGGGGGACGCATATTTTTTTACTTCTGGAGCGATTATTTCCGAAAATATTTACATTATCGAAAAATGATTTTAGGAAACCCCAATTCATTTTTAAATACCTATCCAATAATATATCACACGTTAGGGTTGAAATGAAAAAAAAAATCACTCCCCACTTTACGTACAGGGGAGGTACCCTAATAAATAAAAAAAATTCACTTTTTATTTTACCACTTTGTCGGCGTGATTGATATACATATTAGTACCAAATTTCAGCTTTCTAGTGCTAACGGTCACTGAGATTATCCGCGGACGGACGGACGGACGGACGGACGGGCAGACATGGCGAAACTATAAGGGTTCCTAGTTGACTACGGAACCCTAAAAAGAACATAAATATTCGGAACAAAAGCGGTTAAGTCCAAAGGTCAACTTTTGAATTTAAAATTTCAAACATTTATGACTATTTACGTGGAATGAGAATTATGCAAAATCATCATCATCATATCAGCCGAAAGACGTCCACTGCTGAACATAGGCCTCCTCCAAAGAGTGCCATCCAATGACCGCCATAGGCCTCCAATGACCGGTCCTGCGCCACCCGCATCCAGCGGACTCCCGCGCCCTTTACCAGGTCATTAGTCCACCTTGTGGGGGGTCTACCCACGCTGCGCCTTCCGGTTTGTGGTCGCCATCCGAGAGCCTTTCCGCCCAAACGGCCATCGGTTCTACGAGCAATGTGCCCCGCCCACTGCCACTTTAGTATAGCGATTCGGAGGGCTATATCGGTTACTTTGGTTCTGCTGCGGATGGCCTCATTTCTGATGCGATCACGCAGAGAGACTCCAAGCATAGCTCTCTAGCTTTATGCAAAATAAAGGCTTGGAAATGGATGGCAAGCAAAATCACTCAAAGAAATATCGTAGCAGAAAAGCCGTTAGGCACACAATTTGAATCTACCTGTTTGTAATAAGCCTTGAAAATGTTCAACACTTACCCAAAGGGGATTTTAACACTAATACTGAAAGAGTACCAAAACTAGCGAGGACCGTGAACAACGAGACACTATCAGTAATAATTACATTATTTCTCTACTCATCCTTCTCATTCTTCGGATACATAGAAAAGGACGGGTACAGAAATAATGACATCAACACCATTGTCTGGATTAAAGGCAGGCGCGCGAAGTTCACTGCGTCGCAGAAATATGGAATAAGTTGAGACTTCATCTAGTATACGATTAATTTATTTTTATTTTGTATTTTATTGTTTTTAGGTGTTTTCATCATCATCAATTATTTAAGAGCGGGGCTCTTGGCGGTGAAGCAAATTCCATGTATGCCTGTCCTTTGCCTTCGCCTTGACAGCCTGATGCGACACGACGTTTATTTTTGCCTTGACTTGATCCATGTATGTTCTTCTTGGCTTCCCTGGCTTCCTCTTTGCTTCAACTCTCCCTTATACTATGTTCTTAATAAATTAGTCATGTCGTAGCAGGTGTCCAAGCATCCTTCCTCTCCTATTTTCTATGGTTCTCAACAAACTTCTCTTTTCTTTTATTCTACATAGGACATCTTCATTGGTTTACTTCTCTTTCCAACTGATCTTCTCCATACGAAGCCAGCACCATATCTCAAACGCCTCCAGCCTCTCTCTATCACGTTGCTTCATTGTCCACGTTTCGCATCCGTATAGGTCTATTAGGTGTTTTAATTAACTTTTTTTTATTAGGAGACTAGTTACTCTTTTGTTATTAATCTATTTTGTATAACATTTTTAAAAATACAACCTAGGTTATGTGACGCTTTTCGTTACAATACATACCTGACAATTTCGAGAATTATTATTACGGGATCACGATGTAATATTAACCTCGTTTTAATAAAAATCCAGGTAAGAAATATAGCAGACGTAACGCACGTCAGTGCAATTTTTGGTAGATATACACCTACGACGTATATGCGGTTATATTATATCTGTTAGGTGTCTGTTATTAATTCAATATCCACTGCTAAAACGATAACAAAACCTAGTCTGAATGATCACCTCCCAAAATAGTTTAATATTAATAGACTATGTTTAAGATTTCACCGCCACTTTAACATCTTGGTCTGCGGTTTAAAACCGACAAAGTGCGAGTCGGACTCGCGCCCCAAGGGTTTCATACAAACACATTTAATACACAATTTATTTTATTAAAATGCGCGTAGCTGATGCTTTAAAAACCTTTACACTCCTTTTTTGAAGAATCTCATACTGTAGGCCCTTGACAAAACCTCGGCAGAGGAACCACGGAACCTTAATTCCACAGCCAGAGCGTTCGCGGGAGGAAATTCCATTTGTAATTTATGGGACTAGCCAGAAATGTGAACATGATCTATCTATACTCTATTACATATGGGCACTGCGAATGGCATCTCGCTTAGTGTGGTAGGGCACGTTCAGTGAATGTCATCTCGCTCAAATCTGGAGCAGAGCCCGACTGGGGAAGTACCTCCACCTTACAGAAAACCACAGCCAAATAGCACTAGACCCTACTCATAGTGTTGTGTTCCTGCTGGTGAGTAAGGTTGCCAAAGAGCTCAAAGAGGACCCAGTGTGTTGACGATGAGGGACCCTCTTGTTCCTTTAGCCGTCAACACAGTGAATCCTCCTTTTTGTAAAGGGTCGGCAACGCGCATGTGACTCCTGTGGAGTTACAGGCGTCCATAGGTTACGGTAGCTGCTTACCATCAGGCAGGCCGTATGCTTGTTTGCCACCGTCGTAGTATAAAAAAAAAAAAAAAAAACATAATAAAGCTGAAGAGGGTCGAAAGTCTGTACATGGAAGATAATTGAAAAAAAGTTGGCTGGGGATACTTAGAATCGATAACAGAACACGTTCCAACAATTTTTAGATTTTTTGTCTGTTTTTCTGTTTATCTGTTTGTCTGTTTATTTGACCGCGCATCACGGGAAAACGGCTGAACGGCTTTTGATGAAATTTTGTATAGAGATAGTTTGAGTCCCGGGAAAGGATAATATATAGTTTTAATCCCGGTGAAAATGGGGTTGAAAGTTTGTATGGAGAATTTTTAACCGCTGAAACGATTTAGATAGAAATGAGTATAGAGACAATTTGAGTCTCGAGAAACGTCATAGGATAGTTTTCAAACCCTTGTGGGGGTGAAAAGGGGGTTGGAAGTTGGTATCAGGATTTTTTTACCGCTGAATTGATTTAGATGAAAATTGGTATAGAGATAGTATGGGTCTCGAGAAAGGACAAAGGATAGTTTCATCTTCAAAAAATCCCCCCACCCCCCTCTTACTTTAGAACCGTAGGTCCAAAAAAATAGAAAAAAATAATGAAAGTAATGCCTGAAGGGTACTTTCAATAAAAACTATATATACATATAATAAAGCTGAAGAGGGTCGAAAGTCTGTTCATGGAATGTATTCGAAAAAAAGTTGGCTGGGGATACTTAGAATCGATAACAGAACACGTTCCAACAGTTTTTAGAATTTTTGTGTGTTTATCTCGGAAATTATCCCTTAAGCGGATGCAAAAGGGGTGGAAATTTACATGGGGAAGAAACAACCAATAACCGCTGTACGTATTTAGATGAAATTTGGTATTGAAATAATTTGTAATTTTTTGGTCAAGGTGTTCATATTTGTAACATGTTACCCGTCGATGCTTTAAATTTACCTTTACCCGCTCTTAAGAAATATTTGAAAATGTCATGAATGTCAAAGGGTTATTGCAGGTTTGAGGACTATATATGACGGACAAAGAAGCATGGCCCAAACCAGAAACTACTACAAAATCATCTAACATTTATAGGACACCGTTTAGGTAGGAAAACATATCAAACGTTTTGTGAAGCAGTCAGATTAGGATTTATTTTTCTTTATAATTAAACAATAGGTACATTATCTGTCTCTCAAGCTGTTTTGATATGTCTTCTTGAAGAACTGCGCATTATTTTGTATCTTTAAGGTCTAATAATGTATTACTGTTTTGAAAAAAATAAGTCCCGTCGAGTTTCTTTTCGGTCATAATACTTCTTGGGCCAGAGGTGTAAGGTTAGACCCGGTGGTTGTTTTGGAACGAAGTTCCTTCTCTTCTCGGACAGTTCGCGGATGGGGAGCTAGACGAAAAAGCGTCACGTCACGAAAACGCGACAGTCCATACGATTGAGAAACATGTAAAATGGAATGAAATAAAAAATATATAAAATAGAATAAAGTGAAGTGAAGTGTAGTGAAAAGTGAAAGTGAGAAGTGACAAAGTGATAAAAGTGAAAAAAGTCGAGAACCTAAAAGTAAAAAATGTCAAAAATGGCAAAATTTCTAAATCTCAAAAATTTCCAAAATTTCCAAAAATTCCAAAATTTCCAAAATTTCCAAAATTTCCAAAATTTCCAAAATTTCCAAAATGTCCAAAAATACAAAAAAAAAATTAAAACCACAAAATTTACGAAAAAGTCAAAAATGATATAAAATTAAATAACATAACTTCGTTCCAATCGAGTGTTCCACGACACTCACGTATTTTATTTTTCTCTGACGTTCATTAGTGCATTGTAATGTGCTTACATTGAAGAATAAATATCTTGATCTACACCAATATCATAAATTCTCTATTCCGCGTTCGGAACCGTATGTAATAGGCATGATGACACATGTTGAATTATGCATTAAAATTTAGTTGATAGGATGCAAAATGATCAATATATCCAACTAAAGTGAAAATCTATATATTCTATTGAAATGGCTCTAAGATATGAATGAAGCTGCGAAGTTTCAAAATTTTTCGATTTATAAAGTGCGGAATTAAAAAAAAAACAATGATAGCATTCGATTTTTAACATTTTACTGTAAAATAAATTGTATAGCAACCATATACATAAACGCAATATTTTACTGTAAAAATAGCAATTTCATATTTTTTCCATACTATAAACACCGCGACTATGTGATCGTGACGTCACTTTTGCACGTCATTTTATTAGGAGCGTTTTGAGAAACAAATGCAAATCTCAGACTTTAAGTCTCATTTCTGACTAATGTGTTGCTTTAACGCAATTGGCCCCATATAGACATTTGATCCTCACAACAAAACGAATCGATTGATACCATACATGAAAACAATTCACCATGCCTATTACCACCATTATTGCAACCACTAACATCAGTGTATTATTTGTGACAGTGTGGTAAAAACGTATGAATATTCATTACCTACGGTAACGTCATGAAAATCCCCCCCCCCCCTCCCTGACTACTATTTATCTCTTTTTAGGGTTCCGTAGTCAACTAGGAACCCTTATAGTTTCGCCATGTCCGTCCGTCTGTCCGCGGTCTAGCTCAGTTACCGTTCGCACTAGAAAGCTGAAATTTGGTGAGGCCTGATAAGAACTTTCAATAGATACTATATTGAATAAAATCGGTTCAGCCGTTTTTGAATTATCAGTCAAAAACGCATATTGAAAGGAAGTGCCGAATAGTAAAATGACGTAAGCGCCGCCAAATATCCCTTAATAAACGACCTTTTGAACGGATGTTTTGTAACAGGGCGGCATCTACGAAACTCTACACTGAGCATCGCCCGACATGCTCTTGGCCGGTTTTTTTTGCATTGTTATCCCGAAAATCACCCCTTACGGATTACTAATTCCAATTTAAGAAAATCCCCAGCCAGGTTATATTAGGGGGTAGCCACTACACTCGATTGAGTTAAATTTGCATGGATCATGAACCCCCCCTCCCCCCTCCAAGTGCTCAAATAGAAAAAAATCATTTCTGCATTTGTGAGCCCCCCCCCCCCCCCCCCCACACCCATATTTCAACCGCGCCTGTTCTTACCTTTCATGCTTAGACTGATTTGACGGGAGGATCGATTTGAATGATATTTGCCATGGACATGAACGTATAAATACAAAAGTGGTCCTGTATCGTCCGATATACACCACACCTTCTACTCTCTAAGTCGTTTAAATCATGCCAAAAAAAATATGATAAAATAAAGTATTAATTTTTGAGTTTAGTTTCATTTAGTGGTAATTGTAAAATATTTTATTAGGACTACTGTACTCTAGCGTATCCATCTGTCAACTTTACGAATTAGGCGCTTACTGACACAGACCGAATTCCACGCGGGCGGAGCCGCGGGCACAGCTAGTCTGTAATAAATGTATCAACGATTACAAAACCATGGGGTAAAGGAAATATACGCAGGGATTTAATCTAGTCTAGTATAAGCCTAGTAGTTAGTGAAGTGACCTTAATACCTGCGGAGCGAAGCGGGTTCAAATTCTGGTAAGAGCATTTATTTGTGTGTTTATCACGTTGTTGTGCATTTATTTGTGCTATCATTTGTACCTGAGTTATAGATGTGTTTTTTTTTTTTTTTTTTGTTCCTAATTATTCATATTATATATATATATATATCTGGCTGGTTTAACTTGACAGTTGGGAATGGATAATCAATACTGTATCAACCCTCATAATCGCCATTTTGAAATATTCGCGTTTAAATATTAGCTTAGTATTTTTGTCAAACTAGTTCAGGATTTATCAAAGTATGTCAGTAATTAACATTACTGACATACTTTGATCTTTTTTGAGATTTTTTGATTAACCATATTATTATGTTAACACATTTGGTTGCAGTGTTGTAAACGATACTCAAATACAACACAAAATACCAAAAAATATCTTCTATCTATCTATCTTAATTCCATAAAATATCCAAAAATTGTTATTATAAAATGGGGAAACGTCAATTTTCAAGAGAAACAAATGTTTCAAGTCTCATTAAGTGCAAACTATATATAATTAAGTTTCTTGAATCTTTTGCCAGATAAAGTACACACCGAAAATGTAATTTAGCAAATAACATGTTATTTGAAATATTATATTCTAATTAATTTGTATGACCATAAATGTTAAATTTTTAATTAATCATGGCAAAAAATAACTTGAAAGCACATGCTTAATCTATAGGTGATATAAATAAATCGCATTAATCATTTTATATTTGGAAACAAGAAAGCTACTTAATGCCTTATATATTTAAAAAAAAATCCCGTAAAACATGTAAAATTCTACGTCAGAAAAACATATTTAGCCCTTTAAAAACATAATTTTATACTTTATGTGACAAGGGTGTTACAAAAACTATTGTATTTTAATGAAATTGTGGACAACTGCAGTTAACACGCACTAAAATTAATTGATTATGGAATTGCGTATTAAGCAATAACATGTCAAGTCTCATAACTCATTATTACGTTAACTGAACAGTGGCATATCATATTTCCATATTATGACACTTGGGATATTATTGCAAAAAGCTCTAATAGGCCAAGCAAATAAGATCTATAAAAAGTGTTTTGAGGAATTAATTCCCAGCAGGCTGGAAATCGCTTTAATACCTGTATGTGGTCCTAATTGCATGTAATCCGAGTTTGCCCAATCCCACGAGGTGTGCATAACTTTTTAGCGAAATTTTTGTTCTTTGTCAGTTTTTTGCTTGTAGCTCGAAAACGATACGTCCGGCGGAAAATGTCATTCACTTTAATATTAAAGAGGGTTAAATTCTGCGTCGATTGAAATACTTATTTTTTAGTTCTGTTCAGCGGTACAGCCGAAATCAAAAGTTATAAACCGGGAAAATGTCTCATTTAATAGAAACACTCATATTTTGACTTCCATACCACATATCTTTGAAACAGATGACTTCTGTTGAAAAACCTATAGAATAAAAGTTGTAGAGAATATAATTTCACGTTATATTGATATCTCAATTTTCAAATACAGTGATTTTGAATGGCTAAATTTGGCATGAATTCAAAATCAGTTTTTTATAAATTTTTCCGAGTTGCATCGTTACAACTAAGAATATTTCAGTACACATTTCTTAAACGTACCCAATCAGAAAACTATTTATACACCGTGTTTTTTTTAATTTCTAAATTCCAAGGGTACATTCCTGAGCTTAACTTAAGTATATTTCTTAAAGACGCCAGTGCCCTAATTTGCTCCAGTTCTGTGGTAATCGATATTTCTTTTTTGTCTTTCCGATTGTATAAACCTACATTTAATTATTCTTTTAGTCTGAGAACCCGCTATAAAATCATGTAACTGTGTGTGTTAAGTCACTACAATATGGTTCCTTTGTAACTCGAATTGTTAATGTTCGAAATTTCATTGACATGTCATAATGTTCAATTGGTTGGTTGAGTTAATATACCTTATTTATATTAGGGACATACCTCGGAGTACGGGACATCGCCGATAAACTACAAGAGAGTCGACTGAGTTGGTTTGGACACGTAAGAAGAAGACCTCCTGATTACATTGGGAATGTTGCTCTGGATCTGAACATTGCTGGGTCCCGAAGAAGAGGGAAACCGAAGACGAGATGGACAGATACCATAGCAAAAGACATGAGGGCCTGCGAAGTTTCCGTAGACGATACGTCCGATTGCGCGAAGTGGAAAGAAAAATCGAGAAAAGCAGACCCCACAATCAGATGGGAATAATAATGCTAAGGAGAGAGAGAGATATTAGGGACCGATTGGGGAATCCATCAATAACTGCTGAATCTATTTAGATTAAACTTAGTATAGAGATAGTAATCTAGTCCCCTTTATACCTCTTAAGGGATGACTTCTAAGATAGAAACTATTCTATTTCCTTTTCCAGAACTTAAACTATCTCCATATCAAATTTTATCTATGGACTTAAATCAGTTCTTTGTATGGGGAATCAATATCCACCGAACTGATTTACTGGGATAAAAACTCCTCAGAACTCAAACTATTTTCATAGGTACGAAATTTCATCTAAATCGGTTTAACTATATTAATAACTCTTCATACTAACTTCTTACCCACTTTTCAGCCCCTTAAGAGTTGGTATTTTGGGATGAAAACTACTTTTTATGTACTTTTTACGGACTCAAACTATCTCAATCTCTATACAAAGTTTCATCTAAGTAGGTTCAGCAGTTACTGATTGATTCCTCAATCGGTCCCTAAACCAAACAATTGAAAGCTAGACATGTCAATGTAATTCCATTTCAAACATTAACAGTCTGAGATACACAGGAAGCATATTGTATTGACTTAACATACAGGTGCATCATTTTGTAGCGGGGTTCATAGTAAAAAAATAATTTAATGTAGGTTTACACAATTAGAAAGACATAAATGATATATCGATTACCTCAGAACTGGAGCAAATTATGACACTGGCGTCTTTGAGAAATGTACCCTTGAAATTACCGGAAATAAAAAAAAAACACGGTGTATAAATAGTTTTCTGATTGGGTACGTTTTAGAAATTTGCACTTAAATGTTTTTAGTTGTAACAGTGCATTAAACGTAGGCCTCGCACAGCATATTTGTGGAAGGATTTAGAAAAAAAACGATTTTGAATTCATGCCAAATTTGCCTTTTAAAGTGACTGAATTTGAAAATTGACATGTCCATATATCGGGAAATTGTATTCTCTTCAACTTTTATTCTATAGGGTTTTCAACAGGAGTCATCTGTTTCAAAGATATGTGGTATGGAAGTCAAAATAATAGTTTTTCAAATAAATGAGACATTTTCCCGATATATAATTTTTTATTTTGGCTGTACCGCTGAACTGAATTATAAGTTAAGATGCTCATTCGACGCAGAATTTAACCATTTTTAATATTGATATCCATGACATTTTCCTTCGGAAGTACAGTTTTCGAGCTAGAAGCAAAAAACTGACAAAGAGCAAAAATTTCGCTAAAAAGTTATGCACACCTCCTGGGATTGGGCAAACTCAGATCACATGCATTTAGGACCACGTGAAGGTATTAAAATGATTTTAAGCCTGCTGGGAATTAATTCTTCAAAAAAATCTAATTTTCTTAGCCTATAAGTGGTATATCAAAATCGAAAAATCCTTTATCCTGAAATTACAGATGTAAGAAAAATGTAACCACATGGCAGAATTTGGGAAAATATAGATTATTGTCCAAGGCAGTGTTTGACATCACATTGTTGACACAGTTATGCTTAACAGCATCCAGTTATAGTAGAAATAATGACTACCCATCCATGTTGGTCCGACTGCTAAAGAGGTAAAATATAATAATATAAAGTAAGTATGTATAATTGTAAGTATTTAAAATAATTCACCAAAATTAATTTACCTATCATTTTAATGTAAATATGTAAACATTATTTTTTTACTTGCAGGTATACTAGACTTTTATATATGCTGGTATACTTATACAAGTATTTTATGGCAGATAAATTACTACTTACTTTTTTTTCACAACCCACACATCCTCACCACATTCTGCACTGTTTAACGGATTGCGTAATTTGCGTATGCGTTATCAACTATTCATCTCAACCGTGAGATTGATATACAACAATTTATCGCGAAACCTAACTTGCCTTTTTCGTATTATTTGCCTTGTTTTGTGAATACTAGTGCTAGTAAAAAAACAGCACGATATCCTCTCCGAGTAATTAAGTATACTTTATTGGAAGCCACCTTTTGCAAAACCATATTATAACGATTATAATAGCTTCCTTGATTAAGTGTAAATTGATTGATTAAGGTAACGGCGGGTTGTAGTCAAGTTTTGTGTAATGGTTTATTAAATTAATTATCTAATATACCTACTCTCTCCCAAATTAGTATTAAATATCTGGGCGAGCTACGAGTAGGTACACAGCGATTTGGCATCGATAATGTGACTTCATATGTTATAATCATGGCAATTTTGTTTTCTGTTCATTCACTTAGTTCGGTGTGTAATATTGATAGCGTATTTTGCGGTGATCTAACGAACAAGTCAGCCAAGAAAAAAATAGTCTCATAACTCGCGTAACCACCCTTTAGTTGAACAAACGGTTATCCGTGGCTAGGCCAACACGTGCTTGTTTTCAGGGGGGCTATCACTTACAATCAGCAAGGCCTCTATCGAACAACGTTGCCTATATTTTATATTATTCAATAAAAAGGGTAAAACGTCGTCATTAGCAAAATTCCCATTGCTCTGTATAAAGAAAAAAAGCCTTTTTATATTAAAAAAAAAAATTCATAGCACTTAGAAGGAGCATATTGTCATTATTTGACAGTCAGAATAAATTAAAGCAATGTTTGAACAACAATATATCTTTAGCTTTTCTTTTTTTATAATTATTATATGTATGTATCTACATGTCAATGAAATTACCATGAATAATATACAGAATAACGCTTTACCTACATAAAATAATCTGGATTTTACCACACTCTTTGTGACGTTCTTAATCTTTGCACTACCTATCTCTTTTTCATTAATTTATTCGGTAGCACTGTTTAATATTAAAATAGCTATTTTTCTATTGAGACCATAAGAAAAATGCGTGATCGTGGATCGTAGAACACTCGGTTGGAACGAAGAAACCATTCTAGTTGCATATTTCGCAATCGTATGGGTTGTGACGGGTTTTCGTGACGGTCAAATTTGAAACTTTTTTTCGCCTAGCTCCCATCCGCCAACCGTCCGATAAGCAAACCTGGGATAACTTGAGGCTATATTATACTATAGCAAAATATTTTATCGAAAATTAAATATATCGATGTTACTGTCCTGCCCTCCTAACGTAAAGTGCAATAACTAGGTTCAAGCTACTTTCGAGAAAACGCGGTTAAAGATTTTAAAATTGTTTAGATGATTTATCTCCATTATTACGCATCCTATTGACTTGAAACTTTGACCAAAAAATAGATAATATTATCGAGCTTATTTGTACGTATTTAATTTTTATTTATTTATTTGTTAATATTATTAAAAATGAGCGAATGCACTTATGCTTAGGATGGTCCAATACATGAATAATATAATTACAAGTCATAACTGCAATAAGTAGTCTACTTATTGCATTTATCGTAAGTAAAGCAAGATAATACGATTATGCCAAGCAATTATAGTATGGTGCTGTACTATAGGTATATGCTTGAACCTTAAGTACAATAACTAGTTTACTTATTGCAGTTTTAATTAGTAAGACATACAAAATGTTTTTTTTTTATTAAACTAGTTGCAAAAGTGTATTTTATGAAATAAACGAAATAAGTTTACAATAAAGAATTAGATAAAAAACATTAAATTTTGGAGTAGTTTTGGAAATACTTACCTACTAGTTTTTCATATCTCACTATTAAAATAATATTATCCGTTAATTTTTTTTCACAAAATAGTCTTAATAATCACGTTTTATAACCTTTACTTTATAACTTTTATTAACCTTAATTATAATTCTTGACTCTGCGTCTTAATATCAAAGGTATCTTCGAAATCACACTTTAGTTAAGAAAAGTTTTTACAAAATAGTCTTAAAAAATCACTTTTATAACCTAATGAGGTTTTCTATTATTAACTTAACTGTAATACTTAACTCACAGCCGTAACAACAGTATCTTCTAAGTACATATATCACATTTTACTTAAAATATAAAATAAAACTACATACTTCAATTTTTTCACGATTATTGGTGTAAAGATAATCATAGTAAGAAACATCTTGGTTCTTTTTCTTTTCATCGTTCACTGTATTCTCATGACAAATTTATATATCTATCGTGTATTTTTTTCACATATCTTCGGTAAACTTTGTTGTGCACTTTTTACAACACTTTTCATTACATTGTGGTTTTAATGATAACTTTTCATCAGCAGTTTCTTTTTTTTTTCCTTTTTCGTTCAGAAAGTGGTTCATCAAACCTACGCCTTTTTATTCAATCCTTTTTCACTCATAGGTAAAATGGATGATGTATTCATATTTTCTTTTTCATCAGCAGGTTCACCAAATCAGTATCCGCCATTTGAATTGTACTTTGACTCTCTTTATTTTCTATTTCAATACTATCATGCCTTTCTATCACATTATGTCTATTCATTACTAGAGAGAGATGAGAAACGTCTCATGATACTGGTAATGATGTTCAAATACTGTAAAGTGGAGTTATGAAATAATGAATGGACATAATGTGATGTATATCACCACGAACTGTGCCAGTAATAGGCACTGTTTTATTACAGTCTTATGATATGATGAACCTGAGTAATAATCTGGAGATTTAGGGTCATAATCCTTATCTCTAACACTATCGTAGGAATTTCAAATAAATAACGGGTGTCGTATTTGTCATCGTCAGAGGATGGAAGGTTCTTGTCAAAATCGTACTAGAAACCGGTTTTTTATCTTTTTTCAAAAATATATTCAAATACGCCACCACTTTTTTTTCATTGCAGCATCGGCATTTCGTGTTCCCCCATTAAAGACGCGACCGATTATATATATATATATCTCATCTAGGAGACTTATCGAACTAGGTTCAGTGTCATGGGCTCTCTAACTATTATTAAATGATGTTGATGATACATCAAAGTTTTGAACTATTTCAAATTAATTCCAGTATTCATTTTCACTTTCAAATATTGTTGGGATATTTTTTTATCAAGAGGGCGTGACCAAATTTCATAAAGATTGGTTAGGATTGGACTTATTTGAGGAGCTGGTTTATTAACAGAATGACTTGAAGAATTTTAAATTACGGTTGACGAATTAGCCGGCTTCAGGCAACGAAACACAAAGTGAAGCTTAATAAATAAAACGAAGGCAGGATGTAACCAATATAGACAAAATACTGGGTGACAAAATTACAGAATCATAATGTATATTCAATTCATACACATTAAGAATAAACCTTATTCCAAATAAACAACTAACTTACCGAGCCAAATTCGTCGCGAAACACATGGCTAGATGGCACCGCCGCCCGCGACTGATTGGTCCTCGCGGCACAAAATGTCAACTTACTCCTTACTCCTCACCCGGCAGTGAGACTTTTACTACGCATAAATGCGATAACTTGAAATAATGTTGCATCGTGTTTGGTATAACTATACTGACTGTGCTCTATCGTTCAAATCATGAATGCAATAAGTTTGTATTATCACCTTATTATTAAGCAGGTAAACTTATCATAACAATTACGAAAATCCTTAACATAAGTGTAACAACATGACTTATTGCGTTTATAACTAGTCATTGGGTATAAATTAGTAATAAACTCTACTATGCATACGAGCGATAACTATACTTTTTGTAAGTAAATGATAGCAAAATATTTTATGAATTCTACTTATTAAAAAAGTAATATCCGTACTTATTGCAGTAATTGTTAGTAATGTTGCTTAAAAGTATTACCAATGCAAGTATAACTAGAGTTATATCATTCTTTATAAGTAAATCACAAGTCATTGCCTTAGATATTGCAGTTTTGATTAATAAAAAACATGTTTACGCAAGAGATACCTTAAAACTGTCTAAGAATAAAATATAGAACTCGTTGTGCTCTTTACGAATATGTATATAACTCAATTTGACCCAAAACTCGTGTTATTGCACTTTACGTTAGGAGGGCAGAGTCAACATCTACATGTTCTATAAAATAAATATATTTATACAAAATCTCATTGTATACTGCTTCTTAAATTCTAAAAAAGTGTTTTTTTCGAAGAATTTATTTTATTTTTAAACCAGGTCAGTATTTCCACATTTGCAATAAATGTATTATTCTAATCATATTATGTAGTTATATATTTATTATTCCTTAAACATTACCACCTTCATTCATTACTAAAAATACATAAAAAGTGAAATTCACCTTGAGTAATAAAAATACCATTAGGTATGTACATATACCATTTCGAGACAAACCTTTTTTTTTAAATACAGTTGCTCAAAAAAGTGCTTAGCGTGCGGAAAGTTTAATTTGTCGCACTAGTGCTTTTTACTTTTCCAGTCAATCACGGCTCAGAATCATGCCGTGGCAGCGATTTTTCACATATCGAGACCAACCCGAGTTGTTGATTCCCAACGAAATCTGAAACCTCTGATTTGGTACCTGAATTTGAAACAAATAAATGCATAGATAAAGTAAATATTTTCTTAAATAATTGTTATTTGTATTTAATCATATGCATATGAATGGCGCTGACAGTAAATTGTAATTTTGTTTGATATGACATCCGCATACATTGTTTGGACCCGGGGTATGTCCTTAAACTACGTCCGGACTTGGGTATGTCCTTAAACTACGCCAAAAAGAGAGGTATGGGCACTGCGAATGGCATTTCGCTAAGTGTGGTAGGGCACGTTCAGCGAATGTCATCTCGCTCAAATCTGGAGCAGAGCCCGACTGGGGAAGTACCTCCACCTTACAGAAAACCACAGCCAAATAGCACTAGACCCTACTCATAGTGTTGTGTTCCTGCTGGTGAGTAAGGTTGCCAAAGAGCTCAAAGAGGACCCAGTGTGTTGACGATGAGGGACCTTCTTGTTCCTTTAGCCGTCAACACAGTGAATCCTCCTTTTTGTAAAGGGTCGGCAACGCGCATGTGACTCCTTTGGAGTTGTAGGCGTCAATAGGTTACGGTAGCTGCTTACCATCAGGCGGGCCGTATGCGTATGCGTCGTGGTATAAAAAAAAAAAATCTTAAGAGGCTTGATATCGTAATCGAGAATTTTCAATGAGCACATGTATTTTTATATATCGACATCATTTTTATGGATTTCAAATCCCTAGAATGTGCCCCGAGTTATCACAGGTTTGCCGATAAGGAACTTCGTTCCAATAACCCACCCATAATTATTATAATTTATATTTTGACCCAGTTACTTCACCGTATAATTTAATAAAAAGATTAAA
Source organism: Pammene aurita (assembly GCA_947086415.1). Classification (NCBI taxonomy): domain Eukaryota; kingdom Metazoa; phylum Arthropoda; class Insecta; order Lepidoptera; family Tortricidae; genus Pammene; species Pammene aurita. Next base: position 24,179,112 of record OX352305.1, on the reverse strand, counting down.
CCTGTAAAAGGATAAAATTGATTTGATTTTACCCCGGAAAAACAGCCCTTTGATTTGACGTGTAATTTTAATTAATCCCTAATCCAAAACAGCCCAACAATTCTGATGAGATTTAGGGCAATCAATAACGTTTTATGTACACACTGTGAGTGGCGTTCATTTTTAGGATGGTTTTTTTTTATTACAAACGCCTTTGCATTAATATGATGTACCTACGTACAGTCGTTATCAGATAAATCAGCCTTGTACATAAAGAAATAAATTATTTGTGATTACTACTGTAAGACAATGTATTACACTGTTAAAATTGAATAGAAATATACCTAATACCTATCACTTGTATTGCTCACGACGACCAAGGCTAGCGGCTCTCGCCACACTTATTATTAAATGTCAAAATGTACATGAAATTCAGAGTAGTTTAAACTACATATGAAATTAATTAATACTTGAAACTAAGTGTAAAATAGGGCACAGACCGCAGACCGGATCTCATTCCGTGCATGCAATTAGAATTAGTAGATTTATTCAGTGAAATTGCAGGCCAGCGAAGTTGGCAGTTGTGGGTAAAACTGCTCTTTGTGATTAATGAAAATGTTAACAAAAGAGTTAGTGCAAACTGATTAGATGCCCTAACGCGGCCGGGAACGGCTCGCTTCCATATTAAGAGGCTGACATCAGTCGATGACCTTAAAATTGACTTTATATAAACAGTTTTTTAGCAACAACTATTATTTTTCGGTAAGTAAGAAAAAAATATGTTAATATTCATTATATTTTGAAGAACGTTGTTAATTTCGATATAGGATTGGACGAAATTGGCTAGATAGAAAATAATTCCGAAGTTACGTCTTAAAATTAGCTTTAAACAATTTTTATGTCTTAAGTTTCATAGCATTAATGTGTAGCTCTGAATCTTCAATGTCCCTTGTTTATTTAATCGTATGGCATTTTGTCAGTCGTTTAGAGTGTAATGTTTAAATTCTGCGTTCGTAGTAATATCATTACACAATGTTTCTCTTTTAATCGCGCTTAAAAAGATAGCTACGAAATTTAGCCGTTGTTTTCCCCTTAAGCAAATGCGATCGTATGCGTAGAGTTGTGCCATTACCCGTTTTGTATGGGAAACGTTACCGCTTGATAATATTTCCCGTCGTAAACGGTAACGTTCTCGAGAACGGCATATCGCTATTTATTCCGTGAACGGTGCTCAAATCCCTTTAAAGTTTGACGCACGACTTTCACCACTACACGCACCGTGGAATACATGGTTGGACGCTCTCTACTGAGGCCATAGAGGAGGAGGAGGAGATTCTCTATGAGGCCGAACTCTTGAGCGAACTATGCTAAATGTGAAAAAAGACATTTTCTGATAAGCCTTTCTTCAGTTTAAGGTAAAATATAACGGTTACACTAACGTCTCTTAAGTCACTACGCGCGACACATTTCGGAGAGCTTAGGACCTTCAAGTACTAAGAGTGCTACCAGAATCGGTCCACAGTGTTAGGCAGCACGTGCGTCGCGCCGATCACCGACTACCAGTCGGCAACGCGTGTCATAGTACCGAGGAACGGGCCGATTCGGGTAAAACTCTTTGTGCTTGAGGATGGAGAGAAGATGGACCTAAGCTCTCTCTCTGAAACATGTCGCGCGTAGTGACTAAAGAGACGTGAGTGTAACCGTTATAATTTATAAAACGAAAGTTTAAATTTAATAACAGCTTTAGGTAGTAACATAACTGCTCAACGAATATTGCAGGATATTTTTCAGTGCAAGCAAAATGACAAGCATATCAGTTAGTAGTTGATTTCGAACGTAGAAAAATAACGTAAAAAATTCATCACAAGCTACGTCGCAAAAACCGTTGCTTTTTATGAGATGTCTCTCTTAATAAAGGACTTAATCCTGACTAATTTAGTCCAAATTTAAAATTAGCGCGCTCTGTTTTATAGCTTTTGGACATATTCGGGCGGTCTTCACATCCGGTGATATAAAAAAGGTACAAGATACAATTTTCCTATTCGCCTCTGTTTCTAATCGAAAGAATAATAATTTTAAACATAAAAACCGGCCAAGAGCGTGTCGGGCCACGCTCAGTGTAGGGTTCCGTAGTTTTCCGTCCGTCACAGTAAGCGTCCCCACTTAAGAGTTAATAACACCGCCATGTAGGATATGATATGAGAGTTCCACGTACAGCGACATCTATCGGCAAATTAAGTAAACTATTGCGCGCGAGCTTAAAGTATGGAAGATGATTTTTATGGAATAATTCTTTATTGCGTGAACCGATTTTCACCGTTTTTACTTTATTTGAAAGCACGTCATTTCATTGTAATTTTGTAGAAATTACAGGTACAATAAACACCTGCTTATACGGTTAAATTACAAACTTAGTTCAGAAATTATTTTGTAATTTTTTTTCAAAAACTATTCATCCTATCAAGTTCAAAATAATTTTCCTAGAAAGTTTTTATAAAGTTCTACTTTTGAGATTTTTTTCATATTTTTAAAACTTATGGTTCAAAAGTTAGAGGGGGGGGGACGCATATTTTTTTACTTCTGGAGCGATTATTTCCGAAACTATTTACATTATCGAAAAATGATTTTAGCAAACCCCTATTCATTTTTAAATACCTATCCAACAATATATCACACGTTAGGGTTGAAATGAAAAAAAAAATCACTCCCTACTTTACGTATAGGGGAGGTACCCTAATAAATAAAAAAAATCCACTTTTTATTTTACCACTTTGTCGGCGTGATTGATATACATATTAGTACCAAATTTCAGCTTTCTAGTGCTAACGGTCACTGAGATTATCCGCGGACGGACGGACGGACGGACGGGCAGACATGGCGAAACTATAAGGGTTCCTAGTTGACTACGGAACCCTAAAAACCGACTTCACTTAGCCTCCACCTTTCCAAAAGCAAATTCTCGAGCTGCTGTAAAAAAGACTAAAATCACTGTGCCTATAATAGATGAAGAGTTCCCTCGATTTCTCCAGGATCCCATCATCACAATGAGATCAACTGTGAAATAACTCAACACTTTCAAACAAAAACAGAATTTTCCAAATCGGTCTAGCCGTTTTCGAATAATCGGTGAACATACATAAAATAAAATAGCAAAAACCAAGATCCCGACCAATTGAGACCCTCCTCCTTCGAAATCTTGAAGTCGGTTGAAAACAGGGAAATTCTAAATTGTAAGTACGTTTATTTATCGCGACCCGACCAACACTACTATCTCGTTACTTAAGTGAGCAGGCTACGTATGTAAATAAATAAGAAACGCATCATATCACAATTTAAAAGTTTCATGTACGGCCAAAATCGCAATACCGCGGTCATATCACACAACTTTGTGATGCCACAACCTTACGTAAACAGTGGAATGCCCCCGAATCGACACAGGGGCGTCCTAACAAATCGTTAATGTAACTGTCACATTTTTTACAACATTACGGTCGTAATATTAAATTCGCTCATTCGCAAAATCAAATTTCCGTGACAACAGTCGTGGCTCCTTAGAATAATAAAACCAGAAACCTAGTTAAATAAACCTGTTAAAAAGTAAAGCCAAATAAACGACTATCCTCATCGATTTCGTTGTTACAATAAAGGAGAAACTACTGCTGGACTACTTTACAGCAATCTATAGAATGTTAATAAATGAATAGAAATATTTATACTTACTGGAAAACAAGGGCCTATTGTTAAAAAAGCGTTCATTGCCTCTGAAGTTACAAAAAACGCATGTTTTCAATTAATATTTGTCTATTTTTTAGGTTTAACAGAGAGCAAATTGCTTGTTTTACCGTATAGCATAAAATTATATCATTTATTAGCGAAATTTTCAATTGCAGTTTAAATAAATGTTGATCTAAAAGTTGATTCGTACACTTACCTTCATAAATAGATATTTTTACAACAAGAGAAGAAAGTTCATATTTACTTCAAATGCTAATTTAGAATCTTGAGCGTAGATATTGACCTCGCGCGCGGATTGACGTTGTAATTCCAAGGTCAATTTGTCTCACGCTCGCAGCAAAATTGAGTTTTGCTCACTGTTTTTTAGATATCAAAGAACCTTCGTTCCTGCTGCTGAGGTGAAAATCTTCTTTCTGCATTACGTTACGTTATCCATATCAAGCCGGAAGCCGATCGTAGAAACTATGGATGGTATAAGGAGGATAATAATTTCTATGTTACAAAAGTGTCCGTCAGAATCATCGACATATAATATCAAGACGAGTAAAGGCAAGCAAAGTTCATGTGAAAACACGACCCATTTTTACGTTTACAAAACTAAAATGTCTTATGTCTTATTAACCAATCAAGTACTCATTCTTTAAGCATATTTTTTGTTAACCTTAATTCCGCAAAGGTTTCATGCCATTTCACCAATAAGAAAATAACTGAAATGTCAAGTTAACGTATAATAAATACGCCTAAGTTTGACGTGGATGGGTTCACGTAATAAATATAATAATAATACAATCAATTAACAATTTATTTTTAGTGCATTTTTCATTACTTATGTACGTAAATTTAATCGTTCTTGGAATAAGGAATAATATGAAAGCCTTCTATTCATCTTTCATTTATTCAATAAAAGTGTTTAATTACAATATAGGGACTTACATACTACAAAATAAGCACAAATTAACATAAAATAGTAAAGATTTTGAACTTTTTTACAATTTTATAAATCCGTTACATAAGAGAGACCCTCTTGGTCTCAAGCAACATAATGTTAAGCAATTAAGGTCGATTATGGCAAAAAAAAAACACGATTATTTTTTTACTTTATTTATGACCTTCTTCTTATTCTGCCATGCCCTAACGGGCGTCGGTGGCCACCTTTGCGAAGTCTTTCCTATTCTCGGCCAGTCTTGCGAGCGTGGCCGCGTCCTCAATGTTTGTCCATTTTTTGATGTTATCGAGCCAGTTCACCTTCCTTCTTCCTTTTCCCCGCCTTCCCTCTATTATAGTTGTTATTAGGTCGTATTTTTTATGTCTATATAGGTGTCCAAAATATGCAATCTTCCTACGTTTAATTGTGGGTAGTACTTCTCTCTTCTTGTTCATTCGTCTTAAAATTTCTAAGTTTGTCACTTTTGCGGTCCAAGGTACTTTTAGCATACGTCTATATAGCCACATTTCGAAGGCTTCTATTTTGTCTTCCATCGCTTTCTTCAGCGTCCACGTCTCAACACCATAATAGAGTATCGATAATACATAACATTTTACAAGTCTCCATCTTAATTTCAGGTTAATATCTTTATTAGCATACAATTTCTGCATTTTATGAAAGCACTTCGGGCTACTTCTGATCTTACCCTAATTTCTTGTTTTGGATCCCAGTTTTCATTCAGCCAGCAGCCTAGGTATCTGTATTTTGACACTCTTTCTATCGGTTCACCATTTATTAATAGATTGTTTGTTGTAAATTTAGTCTTACTAATTACCATCACTTTGGTCTTACTGACGTACATTTTAAGGTTGTAATGTTTTACTTTGTCATTTAAGCGGTCCATTAGTTGTTGCAATTTTTCCATACTAGTGGCTAGTATCACGGTGTCATCCGCATATCGTACGTTGTTAATGTATCTATCGTTACACTTTATGCCCATCTCAACACCATCCAATGCTTCTGCAAATAAGCGATCTGAGTAAAGGTTAAATAGACTAGGAGATAGTATGCAGCCTTGACGTACACCTTTTAGTATTTTCAAATCATTTGTATCAGCTTGTCCGATCTTGATATGTGCAGTTTGGTTCCAGTATAGATTCATGATGATTCTCGTATCTTTGCTATCGACATCTGTACGGTTTAACGCTTCTATTAGTTGCTGGTGGCTACCAGTATCGAATGCTTTTTCGAAGTCTATAAAACACGCGTATACATCTAATGGTATTCTAGGGAATTCTGTACAAGCACCTGGACTGCCAGGAGAGCCTCACTGGTTCCGAGTCCATTTCTAAATCCGAATTGGGTGTCGCTAATTTTGCAATCAATTTTGCTATACATTCGGTTGGGTAATATTTTTAGGAAGATTTTAAGGACGTGACTCATTAGACTTATTAGGCGGTATTCATTACAGGTTTTTGCATTAGGTTTCTTGGGGATTGGTAAGAAGGAAGATTTTAGCCAGTCGTTAGGTAACTCGCCAGTATCATAAATTTTATTAAAAAGTTTAACTAGTACGTCTATTCCGAAACCATCTAATAGTTTTATTAGTTCTGCATGCACTCCATCTGGACCTACGGCTTTTCCGATTTTCATGTTACTGATGGCCTTCTCCACTTCTTTATGACTAATCGGAGGTCCTTCTGAATTTATATCTTTAATACTAGGGGGGCTTTCGGTACTGTTATCATGAAATAGTGTTGATATATAGGTTTCCCATTCACGTTTCTGATCGTCTATCTCAATAAAGAGCTCATTTCTATTGTTCAAGTTTCCCAGTGGTGAGTTTTCTTCCTGTCTTAGTGAATTCTTGCTTAAGGTCTAACTCTTCTATTTGTAAACAGTTCGCTTCCAACCACTTATCTCTCTCGGTGCGGATAATGGTTCTGATTTCTCTATTTATCTTGGCGTATTTTACGTTATCTATTTCTTTATATTGCCTTCTTTCTTCCATTTTTTCTACTATATCGTTAGTTATCCATGGTTTTTGAATTTCTTTCTTATCGTATCGTAGTACTTTTTTACCTGTATCAAGAGTAATAGTTTTGATTTTCTCCCAAATATCTTCGTAGTAAGTAGTATCGTTTTCTAAATTTATGTTTTTAAAATTTTCCCTGAATTCATTGTTGATTGATGCCACTGTTTCTGATTTGATTTTCTCGTCTTTTAACTTGTCTATTGCTATTTTTCTAAATTTTAAATGGTTTTTCTTCACTACTTTCAGTTTTAGATTAAGCTTTGCTACTACCGGATTATGTTCAGATCCAATATCCGCGCCAGGATACGTTTTTACGTTCACTAATGAGTTTCTGAATCTAGCTGGTACTAATATGTAGTCAATCTAATTGCGTACTATATTATCTGGCGTGTGTTTAGGTGAGGTCCATGTATATAGTCGCCTAGGCGGATGTTCAAACCATATATTAGCGATGACAAGGTCTTTTTCCATGCAAAATTGCAGTAACCTGTCCCCACTGTCATTTCTGTCACCTAATCCATAATTTCCTACATATTTACCTACTGCGCCTTTCCCTATTTTAGCATTTAGATCTCCCAGAATCAGTGTTAGTTGTTGTAGTTTTAAAGACCTCATTACCATGTCGATTTCCTTATAAAAGTTTTCTAAGACAGTTGGATCTTTCCCTGCTTTTTCTGCTGTTGCTGCATAAATTTGAAGGATATTTATGTCGAATGGTTGACCACTAAGTTGCAGTAAAATACACCGTTCTGATACAGGAACGAAATTGGTAACGTAACGGTTCAACTCCTTTTTAGGGTTCCGTACCTCAAAAGGAAAAAACGGAACCCTTATAGGATCACTTTGTTGTCCGTCTGTCTGTCTGTCTGTCTGTCTGTCTGTCTGTCTGTCTGTCTGTCTGTCTGTCAAGACCATTTTTCTCAGGAACGCGTGGAGGTATCAAGCTGAAATTTATACCACATACTCAGGTCTATTGCCCCTTGGAGCTGTGAAAAAATCAAACTCAAAAGCCAACGCAATCAAAAGATACAGTCGTTTATGCTGCAAATTTTAGTTTTTCGGCACTCGCAAAACCTACGGGGTACTTCCCGTAAACTCAGAAACTTGAAATTTGGCGCGAAGCAGCGTCATATAGCATAGACAATGGAAAAATTACAAAAAGTAGACATTTTTAATAAAATCATACAAAAAAACATTTTTTAAATTTTAAACTTACTACTTTTTTTCTCGTAAACGCGTGGAGATATTAAATTGAAATTCATGCCAAATACTCAGGGCTATAGGACCTTTCAGATGTAGCAAAACCAAACTTTTATGTCAACGCAATCAAAAGAAATAGCAATTTAAGTCGCATATTTTGAAACTGAGTACTCGCAAGAAACTCAAAACCTACAGGGTACTTCCCGTAAACTCAGAAACTTGAAACTTGGCACGAAGAAACTTCATATAGTACAGACAAAGGAAAAATTACGAAAAGTAGACATTTTTAGTAAAATCATACAATAAATATTTTTTTAAATTTTAAACTTTTTTCTCGTAAACGCGTAGAGGTATTAAATTGAAATTCATATCAAATACTCAGGTCTATAATACCTTTAAGTTGTAAAGGTTTGTACGGAACCCTCGGTGCGCGAGTCCGACTCGCACTTGGCCGGTTTTTTTTAACATTATTCCTACTCCATGGTAATGATTTTTTTCTGTTGAGGGTTTACCTGAATAGTAAAATACGACTTCATCAGTAACATGTTTTCCATTGTCTTTCTATCGTACTTCGCTGAGGCCCATTATGTCAATAGATAACCTTTTCATTTCTTGTATAGTATTTTCGATTTTACCTGGTTTAATTAAGCTCCTTACATTCCATGTCGCAAATTTCAAGCATTGTGTCTTCTTCCTTATAAGTTTTAATCCTGCGCTGAGTTTTCCTATCCTAGTTTCTTCTGATTCTTCTCTCACGGTAGTATATTTCCCATCACAAAACCCGGAAATCCTGTGACGCCGGGTCGTGCCCGGATCGCATCGAACTGGCTCATTTTTTCGACTTTGCATGGTGGCTTGCTTGGAGCAAAATAGTGTGCAGTGGGGCCCCATTTCCTTCTACACCAGCTGTAACCTTGTACCAAGGTTTGGACGCCGCCGTTGATCTCGTGGGATTCATCCACCGCCTGTCCTTCTGTTTACTCCAGCCGGAGCCAGCAGCACACATACAGCCTCTACTCCGATTACTTCAGAGAAGCCTGTAGGTGGGGTTTTTTTACAGTGTCCATCTCCGGCCTTGTGGTCCGCGGGAGGTATTTTATTTCCCTCCTGCCCGGCATATCTGCCGAGCGTTCCCCGATCCGCCACCTGGGGACGCGGTCTCTAGGGAATCAGGCTACCCCGAGACAATTTATGACCAGACTAGAAAATAATAGCATACCTTCAATATAAATAGTTAAAATTCTCTTTGCTTCCTCGTTTTTTAGAACTAAAAAAATAACGGATGAGTTCGTTTATGTGTAATATTTATTTTAGCAGGCTTAGGGAAATACAAAGATAAATTTACATTTTGTATCCATTTTTTATACTACAACGGTAGCAAACAGGCATACGGCTCATCTGATGGTAAGCAGCTACCGTAGCCTATGGACGCCTGTAACTCCAGAGGTGTCTCATGTGCGTCGCCGACGCTTTCATATAAAAGAGGATTCACTGTGTTGACAGCTAAAGGGACAAGAGGACCCCTCGTCGTCAACACACTGTATCCTCTGAGCTCTCTGGCAACCTTACTCACCGGCAGGAACACAACACTATGAGTAGGGTCTAGTGCTAATTGGCTGTGGTTTTATGTAAGGTAGAGGTAGTTCCCCAGTCGGGCTCTGCTCTAGATTTGATAATTAAAGACTATGCTATGAAGTTATAGCATTCATTATTAATGAAAAATAAGAGTCATACCTATTAGTCAGTTGTACTAGAAATGGCACGGCCAGAATGGTATAATTTTACCAGAGTAAGTATATAGACAGCCAGAGCACTAATTCGAAGGGTTTTGTTTTGTCGATTTCGTTGGCTTTACTGAATATTAGTGATTTGAAAAAAAAATTAACTTTAAACATACACATACTGTTGAAGTTCTCATTATAAACGAATTTAAATTATATTTAGTATGTAAGTAAAACCGACTGAGCTGGCATATTCAAATTGTTTATTAAGTACGTATCTCATATTCCTAGGGTTGCCATATGTCCCGTATATACGGGACTGTCACCGTATTTAAGTATCGCGTCCCGCTTGTTACTTGTCCCATTTTTTTTTGTCCCGTTTTTTCAATGCGGCTGTAGAAATACATATATAAATAGTTACAATCATTCCAAAAATTCGATCCCGTCAGCTGGATGTCTCTAAAATGAATCCCTGAGTGGGTAATATTAGTCGAACTGACTACTGACTAAATTTAAAAAAAAAAAACATAAATGTAATCAATAAGTAAAATGTACGTCAAAATATGACTGGGCGAAGAAACCACTTCCTGGTGTTTCTACTAAACAGTAATTAAACTGGTTTCCTATTTATCTATTATTATTGGAGTATATATTTTTTGTTGTAGTTTTTCACTTATTTGTATTTAGTACCAATCTTGGTCCACGGAACACTTGTGGGATCACCTCGGTCGTCGAAATAAGGAAAACGTTTCTTTCTTGGAAACACATCCGTAGAAAGCTTTTCGGAATAAGTATGAAAAATGTCGGTTTTAACAATGTACTCAGTAATCCCAGTCCTTAACCGCTAATTTTGAATTTAGGGGGCAATTTAGGGGGATGAAGGGAGCAAGTGAATTTTATTTATTATAGTAAACCGTTATTACCTCAATTTTCAGTTTTTATTTGTTTGGCACTAATAAGTCCCGTATCAGGTCCCAATAATTATGGCAACCCTACATATTCCCAATATATGGGTACAAGGGAGACATTTCGATATTATCAAAGTAGTATAATATTGATAAAGATTTATTCCAAGGACCCATACTGTATATCCAAAAAAACAAACTGAAAAGATTCTTTGTTAACAACGGAGACCTAACTGCTATTACTACTAGGTAATACTTATAAATGAATATTCATTATACTTTTCTTCAAATGAATTATGTTTACTTTTCCAAAACTTATATTGCATAATATCGACCAAGTCCGTAACGTATGAGAATATCTATGCGTGATTTACTTACCGATGAAAAGAAATATCACCATCTTTGTGCACCTGTGTGGATCCTGCACCAATGCACGGCACAAGCCGGCATTTTAATACCGATATATTACCGAAATTTCATGGATCGAAAAAACTAATACTTTGACGACATGACAATTTCAAAATGTTTGACATGACATTAGGGCACCGCTGTCACAAGCTCCGCCCTCTTTGGCACCAGGAAAGTGGAGCAGATTTTGAGTGTTGATTACGCTTCCTTACTTATTATTCTTGAAAAACTGATGGCACCACAATGATATTGAATTTGATTTAATTAATTTTGATATTAATAAATTAAATCCATACATGTTTACAAAATAATTATTTGCGGAGAATAAAAACACTCTGAATATAAATTTTATTTAGAATGTCATATAAGTATTAAATATCGGTAAATCATTTCAAATGCTCAACTATACCTAGCGTCATCCGGAGATATTTGGAACTATTGTTTAGTGCTTACCGCTGGACACTTTTTCGACCGTTTTCCTATAAGAGAGACCATCCCTCCTTGTACCATCCATAGTAGAAACGTCAAAACTTGACACCCTTCGGACAAAACTCTTCATGGGTGGAAACGGGAGTGGCTTCGTATCTGTTACCAGTGCTTTCCTTCTAGATGTTATTATTCTAAGCGCAGCCCTATAAAAAGCTCCACCAGTCCGCCACTGAACATTACAACTCGTAAAAAATTAGACATGAACTCGTAATTTTTAAAACATCGCAGTGCCTGTTGCGTGTTTTTTTGGAATTTAAGGCCGTTTAGGGAATAAATTATCAATTTCGCTTTGGACTGTTTTGAGGGTTTAAAAGTTATGTTTTTTCGATATTTATATACAGAGCTTACTAAATGAATTACTTCATTTTCAATTAACCGTTAATTTTCACGACCACAATTTGTTACTATAATAAGGTATACTAATTACTAATCAACTATGAAAAACGGTTACTTTTTATACATTGTATGGTGACGAAACAACGTGTAGGTACATTCAGCAGCAGAAAATCTAAGTGGACGAGGTATTCATCATCCTGACATGGTGCCGTATTCTAACTTTAGAATACGTAAACAATACATTAACAACACAATTTATCTCTAACACAACTCCAACATCCAAAAAACCAACCAATATTGGAGTTGCATTGGGATTGCATCGGAATAATTTTCAAGCAAATTCTGATTCGTTTAGGTGTGTCAGTTAATGCATTGGAGTTGTATTGGAGTTGGATCGTGTCTTAAAGTGTTTTAAAGTGCGTACATTACGGTCCACGCTCTTTTTTGTTTACAAGAAAGGCGTGTTAAGTGAATTTTGAACTACTCGACCACACTCATGCTGCTAATTTATCGATCCTAGCATTACCGATAATAAACAAACATAAAAAGGTCAAAATAAAGTGAACTTGTCAAGGCACTGCGCTCTCAGACGTAGCTCAGAGGGCAAATTCTGAAACAAAAAATATGACAACAATGTGCTTTTAATATAATTGCGTCTGCTTATGCGCCAGCCGTGCATCTATAAAAAGCTTTAAAAGCCCTGCCTTTGAATATTACAACTCGTAAATTTTTAGTAATTTCTTTCTGATTTTAGTTGCGTGTTTTTGTGAAATTTTAGGGCATTTAGGCTTAACTTGTAAATTTTGCTTGGTTGATAGATTTAGCGGCAAAATAATAAATAAACTCTTTCTAATGAGATACAGACGAGAGCTTAGTACTACTAAATAAAATGGAAGAAAAACTACTTAAATTTTAATACAATTGCTCAGAGAATGGTACTTTCGTTGACCGTTTTGCGGGCGGAAAGTTAAATTTCATACACTAGTGCTTTTTTCGTTTTCGATTTTTTATGTGCAATTTAGTTTAATAAAGTGAAAGATAGTGATTTATTTTGGGAGGATATACAACATGGTTAGCTGAAATTAACGTGCAAATATTTAAATTATGACTAATCCATACTAATATTATAAATGGGAAAGTGTGTGTGTGTGTTTGTTTGTTTGTTTGTCCGTCTTTCACGGCAAAACGGGGCGACGAATTAACGTGATTTTTTAAGTGGAGATAGTTCAAGGGATGGAGAGTGACATAGGCTACTTTTTGTCTCTTTCTAACCCCCCACTTCCCTAAAATGGGGGGTGAAAGTTTGTATGGTTTGTTACCCCGAATTTAACGCGAGCGAAGCCGCGGGCAAAAGCTAGTATAATATATTGTCATTTTGTTGCAACTGTATTTAAAAAACTTCATATGATAGGTATACGCGTATCAAATTTGCTATTACGTTGTCTATTTTTTTTATTATACCTACGTAATATTATACCATTCTGTGTAAAATAGCGATAAGCTTTTGTTAGTTTAACCAGAGACTATACATATATAGACAGCCAGAGTCTAAGAACTTTTTGAGGCTCCAAGTCTAAAGCGCCATCTGAACGAGACCAACCAAAGCTGCCGTATAATGTAGGGCAGAGTACTATCTGCCCCTCAGCGCCATCTAGTAATTGATAGCGTTTTACTAGTATTACGGTATTACTACGGAAACTTTGGGTTGATCTCGTTCAGATGGCGTTTCAGACTTAGAGCCCCAAAAATTTCTTAGTTGTGGCTATATATACAATAAATAAATAAATATTATGGGACAATCTTACACAAATCAACCTAGTCCCACAATCAGCTCAATAAGGCTTGTGTTGTGGGTAGTAGACGACGATATATATAATATATGGATATAGATAAATACTTAAATACATAGAAAACATCCATAACTCGGGAACAAATATCTGTGATGCGATATATGTGACACACAAATAAATGCCGTGACCAGGATTCGAACCCGGGACCTCCTGCTTCATAGGCAGGGTCACTGCCAACTAGGCTAAGCGGCCTTTTAATGTATAATATATAAAGACTCTGGTTAAACTAAACCTGAAGAATATAAAACTATACTCCAATGCTGCAAACGGTGTAAAATAAAACCATGATAAAAAACCTCAGACCAATTAACGGGAAAATTTATATTGTACAATTTACACTGGAATTTTAAACTGTAGAATAAAATAAAAAACAAAAAAAAACACGAGCTTCGAGAAAAGCTGAAACTATTTATGTCCGAACATTTATTCAATTCACTATGGCTATAGCCAGGCTTTCAAGAATACACTTGATGTTCAATTAGACACGCCTTTTACATTAAGCTGGCTTCGGGCAGACCGGGGATTCCCGTGCGATACCGAGAACGAGCGAGCACATTCGGCGCGAGTGTGTAAACTTGATTCACAGTGTATTCTACAAAAAAGGAGTGTATAGATTCTTAAAGGATAGGCAACGCGCATGTGAATCTTGTGGAGTTGCAGGCGTCCATAGGGATACGGTAAGTACTTACCATCCGGCAGGCCGTATGCTAGTTTGCCACCGTCGTGGTATAACAAAAATCACAGGACATCGAAAGTTTTATTTTGGACTATCATAATGTATTATTGAATGCGTTTATTTATATTTTTCTCTTTCGTTGAAAAATATCGATAAAGGTACAAGTAGACGATTTTATATTATAACACAGGGTTACAAATTTATTGAGATCATAACTTAAAAAATTTCGAAAATTGATCAACATTTTCCATTAAGGCATTCCATTTCGTTCAAGGTATTTTAGATATTATAAATCCCACCAAAAACATAAATGTAAAAAAAGAGAGCCAAGTTCAATACAAAAATTATGCTTGGCTGTGGGCTTCGCCGCAAAAAGAATGGAGATCTAAATGAGTGGCAAGTTCTATGCAAAATCCAAATATGTATTTACTAGCTGTGCCCGCGGCTCCGCCCGCGTGGAATTCGGTCTGTGTCAGTAAGCGCCTAATTCACCCTTCATTTCTCTCCCCCTACCCTGGAGGCGGAACTTGAAGTAAAGTTGACAGATGGATACGCTAGAGGACAGTAGTCCTAATAAAATATTTTACAATTACCACTGAATGAAACTAAACTCAAAAATTAATACTTCATTTTATCATATTTTTTTTGGCATGATTTAAACGACTTAGAGAGTAGAAGGTGTGGTGTATATCGGACGATACAGGACCACTTTTGTATTTATACGTTCATGTCCATGGCAAATATCATTCAAATCGATCCTCCCGTCAAATCAGTCTAAGCATGAAAGGTAAGAACATCAGGCGCGGTTGAAATATGGGTGTGGGGCTCACAAATGCAGAAATGATTTTTTTCTATTTGAGGTGCACTTGGAGGGGGGGGGGGGGTTCATGAACCATGCAAATTTAACTCAATCGAGTGTAGTGGCTTTGGCATTTATAGAAGTTCTATAAATGTCGCGCAATTACTAATTGCGTGTAGTAGTGGCTTCTATCGCAATATTTATTCGGCTTTTATGTCGAGTTGCAGCAGCGAGAACTCCACTATGCAATTATTTGATTCAATAGCGAATTTTGGAGCAGCGGTTACTCGACTTTTTTATGAACACGCGCAAGTTCGTCACAATTGTCACAAAGCATAAACTGAAAGAGAAAAAATAATAATTTCGAGGTAAGTAAAGTGCATCTTGATTTTTTTATATGTTAAGGATAGTGACTTGAGGTTTATCGATTGTGGCAGTGAAGTTTACCTGCAAACTTATTTTTGTGACAAAACATATTATAGTTTATTTATTAAATTTTAATGCCCCTTCATGATTTTTAGTTTTAAGTGATTTATTATTTAATTATCTAAACAAATGTATCAGTAAGCGACATTAAGCATCTTCGTAAAATTAGTTATGAAGGGAATGAAAATAGTAAAAGTAACACAATTCTTAGGTCTAACTATTGATAGCCAACTTACGTGGAAATATCATGTGAACGAAATTTGTATAAAACTGAGCAAAGCAGCGTTTGCTCTATATAAGCTGTCTAAAATATTAAGTAAAGAATCATTACTTGTAGCCTACCATGGTCTCGTGGCCTCAAAACTACGCTATGGAATTATCTTCTGGGGTAATTCAACAGATAGAAATAGTGTCTTTACGGTACAAAGAAGGTGTATAAGAAACATGTGTGGCTTAAAAATAAGAGACTGTTGTATTCCATATTTTAGATCGTTAAATATACTGACTTTACCTAGCCTATATATTTTAGAAACAGCCATCTTTGTTAAATGTAATCCCAATCTCTATAACAAAATTGTTGACACACGGAAACTACCTGTAAGACCTCAATATGAAAATTTATTACGGAATAAAGTATGTAGTACAGCCCTGGTACGGAAAAGCTTATTAGGAATGGGTCCTCAAATATATAACAAAATTCCTGACTCTATTAAACTACTAAGCATAGAAAAATTCAAAAAAGAAATGAAATCTCTACTATTAAAAAAATGTTATTATAGTGTTCCACAGTTTTTAAGTGACATTGATTTTTAAGTTGACATTTGTGACATTCCATTTTGACATATAACTTTAATTGAATTGTATTTTAGCATACTATTTATCATTATATATATTGAGATTTTTTTTTTTTTTTTTTTTTTTTTTTTTTTTTTTTTTTTTTTTTTTTTTTTTTTTTTTTTGTTCATAAACTGTCAATCACAACTACTAATTAAAAAAAAAATTATTATAATGTTCCACAGTTTTGACCTAGATCTTTAAGTTGACATTTATGACATTCCATTTGACATATGTGTAATCTTTTCATGGAAATTGTACTTTTAACATCCTTATTATCATATTGTATATTCAGATATTTTTTGTTCATAATCTACATACTGCATGATAAGTTTAAGTTTAATTGTTAAAATGTAGGTATAAAAATATCGTATGCTGACCATAGCAAAACATAGTGGTTCAATCCTTATATTTAAGACCTAATGTATGTACCTATGTTTTACGAATAAATATGATTTGATTTGATTTGATTCGTAACACCTATGCGACTAGTATGTGATATACAGCCGAATACGAGTGCCCCGTTACTACATTATTCGACTATGGTTTCCGCCATAATGCCAACTTTAAGGTTCTTTGTGAAGAATATAAAAACCCTGGATTCGAAAGAATATCAAAGAAATCCTGTGGTAACAGTTATTGTGTTGAGTTATCCGTACTAGTATATAAATAAATACTTTGATATAATGTTATACTTACAGATAATAAGTATTTGTGTGATTTTAAGTACTTTTAGCTACTTGTGCTAAGATATGTAAAGTTTTTTGTGTATCATATTATCGAGATTATATTTTTGACAAAACTATGTATACACATCATTGTTGAGATTCAGGTCATATACCCATACTCTGTCGAAAAAAACGCAATGACCTTGTCTGTACCTACATACAAACAATTATCATTGTTTTGTTTGTGGTACTTTTTCCGACTTGTCGTAATTTAAGAATTTATGGAGTAAATCCAGTTGTTGTAATTTATGTAATAGAAAGTTAAGGGATTGTTCCAAATTGTAAAAACTGGATTAATTGCTAAGCAACTAATTAAAAAATAACCACAAGTTTTTTTAGTTTCACTGTTATATAAATAAAAAAAAGTCTGTAAAATTTGCATGCAAAATACAGTTTTACAGTCTTCTAAGGGACCCTAGTAACATATAAAAAAATGCAGCTTTACATCGTGCTTTGCGTGATAAATTGACAATTTGACTGCTGTATTGGCTATGCTTTTCTGTAGAAATTAAAAAAAAATCTGTACGGAACCAGTACTCGCATTGAAATATTTTGGTTGACAAGTTTGATGCTGAAATCACGGCGGTCGTGCAATGGTTATACGACTTGTGGGTCAGTAAACGTTATATCTTGGCATCTATAACACAAGCTGTGAAATAAAAGTGCTAAACAACTACACTTACACAGCATAAACAATAATTAGTCAGATAATTATACCCAAAGCAACACTTATATCATTATGGACTCTATAGAAATCAGTATGAAATATATTACTCGATTGTGTAGTAATCGTATTTATTTACTACATTTACATTGCTACATGTGGAATAAAAATTACTTTAAACTCTTTTATACAACAGTTTTCTGAATAAAAGTTGCAACTTACCATGGCAATATGACTAGTCCTATAATGGCAATATTAGAAACGTATAAACGGCTGTTTGTAACATAGCTGCAGTATAATATGCTGTAACGCGATCAATGAGCTGTATAGAAGTAATATTGATGATGGCTATAGAACTGTAGTAAAACAATCGCATAACAAGGTCATATAAACGTTTATTCCACTGTACTATTTGACTGAATTGTTGTATAAGCTAATTTGTAATATAATCAGCTACTATACGACATACTATCACAGCGATTACTGTTACACTACCTTTATATGACTAAATAGCTCTATAATACCAAGCTTATTCGGCATTTTTGCTGGTTGGGGAAACTATAAGGGTTCCTAACTAAGGGAAACTATAAGTTGACTACGGAACCCTAAAAAGAGATAAATAGTAGTCAGGGAGGGGGGGGGGGGGATTTTCAGTACGTTACCGTAGGTAATGAATTTTCATACGTTTTTACCACACTGTCACAAATAATACACTGATGTTAGTGGTTGCAATAATGGTGGTAATAGGCATGGTGAATTGTTTTCATGTATGGTATCAATCGATTCGTTTTGTTGTGAGGATCAAATGTCTATATGGGGCCAATCGCGTTAAAGCAACACATTAGTCAGAAATGAGACTTAAAGTCTGAGATTTGCATTTGTTTCTCAAAACGCTCCTAATAAAATGACGTGCAAAAGTGACGTCACGATCACATAGTCGCCGTGTTTATAGTATGGAAATAATATTAAATTGCTATTTTACAGTGAAATATTGCGTTTATGTATATGGTTGCTATACAATTTATTTTACAGTAAAATGTTAAAAATCGAATGCTATCATTGTTTCTTTTTTAATTCCGCACTTTAAAAATCGAAAAATTTTGAAACTTCGCAGCTTCATATCTTAGAGCCATTTCAATAGAATTTATAGATTTTCACTTTAGTTGAATAAAATCGGTTCGGTGCCGGATAGTAGACTGGCGTAAGCGCCGCCAAATATCCCTTAATAAACGACCGTTTGAACGGATGTTTCATAACAGGGCGGCATTTACGAAACTACACTGAGCATCGCCTGACATGCTTTTGGCCGGTTTTTTTGCATTGTTATCCCGGAAATCACCCCTTAAGGATTACTAATTCCTCAGATAGAAAAAAACCTTTCTGTATTTGTGACACCCCCCATTTCAACCGCGCCTGTTCTTACCTTTCATGCTTAGACTGATTTGACGGGAGGATCGATTTGGATGATATTTGCCGTGGACATGAACGTATAAATACAAAAGTGGTCCTGTATCGTCCGATATACACCTACTATTCTATGTCGTTTAAATCATGCCAATAAAAATTAATAGGATAAATCCATCTGTCAACTTTACTTCAAGTTCCGCCTCCAGGTTAGCGGGAGAGAAATTAGGGGTGAATTAGCCGCTTACTGACACAGTCCGAATTCCACGCGGGCGGAGCCGCGGGCACAGCTAGTACATATAATAAAGCTGAAGAGGGTCGAAAGTCTGTACATGGAAGATAATCGAAAAAAAGTTGGCTGGGGATACTTAGATTCGTGTCGTTTTCGTGACGGTCACGTGACTTTTTTTCACCTAGCCCCCCATCCACGAACCGTCTAATAAGGAACTTCGTTCCAAAACTACCACCGGTTCTAACCCTACACCTCTGGCCCAAGAAGTATTATGACCGAAAAGATACTCGACGGGACTTATTTTTTTCAAAACAGTAATACATTATTAGATCTTAAAGATACAAAATAATGCGTAGTTCTTCAAGAAGACATATCAAAACAGCTTGAGAGACAGATAATGTACCTATTGTTTAATTATAAAGAAAAATAAATCCTAATCTGACTGCTTCACAAAACGTTTGATATGTTTATCTACACTCATATTGTAAGTTATAGTAGTAGTCGAATACGGCATTTAGAATAAATAATATGAGTGTAGATAAAGCAGTGTATGCAACTGTACGTAATTAGGCCTTAAAACGTAACAGTTACATAAACTACTATAATAAGATCACACGAGTGTGTTAAGGCCTAATTACGTACAGTTGCATACACTGCTTTATCTACACTCATATTATTTATCCTAAATGCCGTATTCTGAAACCATAGAATGGCCGCCATTGCACGGCCATGGCCAACTCGATTGTGCCGGCGGTCGCGCGAGCGCGTGTCGGCGGCCGCGCGGGAGTGTGCAGGTGTACATTATGTTATCATAACTCATAACACATCAATATTTGAGCATGTAAAGTTAAAATTACGTTACTGCCACACATAAAAAGCTTATCATAGTAAAATCGGTTGTGGTAATCTAGCCATTGCCTACCGTTTTTGAACACGTTTTAGAGGACTTACAATGTGAGTGTAGATAAACTACTATTTCCTACCTAAACGGTGTCCTATAAATGTTGTAGTAGTTTTTTGGTTTGGGCCCTGCATCTTTGTCCGTCATATATAATACTCGAACCTGCAATAACCCTTTGACAATTATGACATTTTCAAATATTTCTTAAGAGCGGGTAAAGGTAAATTTAAAGCATCGACGGGTAACATGTTACAAGTATGAACACCTTGACCAAAAAATTACAAATTATTTCAATACCAAATTTCATCTAAATACGTACAGCGGTTATTGGTTGTTTCTTCCCCATGTAAACTTCCACCCCTTTTGCATCCGCTTAAGGGATAATTTCCGAGATAAACACACAAAAATTCTAAAAACTGTTGGAACGTGTTCTGTTATCGATT
This sequence comes from Pammene aurita, assembly GCA_947086415.1. NCBI lineage: Eukaryota > Metazoa > Arthropoda > Insecta > Lepidoptera > Tortricidae > Pammene > Pammene aurita. The sequence goes on along the minus strand of OX352305.1, from coordinate 24,158,422 downwards.
CTAAGTATCCCCAGCCAACTTTTTTTAGAATACATTCCATGAACAGACTTTCGACCCTCTTCAGCTTTATTATATGTATATATAGTTTTTATTGAAAGTACCCTTCAGGCATTACTTCCATTATTTTTTTCTATTTTTTTGGACCTACGGTTCTAAAGTAAGAGGGGGGGTGGGGGGATTTTTTGAAGATGAAACTATCCTTTGTCCTTTCTCGAGACCCATACTATCTCTATACCAATTTTCATCTAAATCAATTCAGCGGTAAAAAAATCCTGATACCAACTTCCAACCCCCTTTTCACCCCCACAAGGGTTTGAAAACTATCCTATGACGTTTCCCGAGACTCAAATTATCTCCATACTCATTTCTATCTAAATCGTTTCAGCTGTTAAAAATTCTCCATACAAACTTTCAACCCCATTTTCACCCCCACCAGGGTTGATTTTCGGGATTAGAACTATATATTATCCTTTCCCGGGACTCAAACTATCTCTATACAAAATTTCATCGAAATCCGTTCAGCCGTTATCACGTGATGCGCGGTCAAATAAACAGACAAACAGATAAACAGATAAACAGACAAACAGATAAACAGACAAAAATTCTAAAAATTGTTGGAACGTGTTCTGTTATCGATTCTAAGTATCCCCAGCCAACTTTTTTTCGATTATCTTCCATGTACAGACTTTCGACCCTCTTCAGCTTTATTATATGTATAGATAGATTATGTGTATAGAAGATTATATGTATAGATAGGAACAAAATAACATTATGAACAAGTATTAAACTCCATTTCTTTGCTTTATTGGATACCTATAACAATTGCTGTTATTTAAAAATATGAAATCTTAAAGGAGGTTAGATTTGACTTGGCCAGTTTTCATTACATCAGTCATTTTATAAAGTTATTCAACATATACACTCGCGTGCAAATAATTCGGGTCAGTACGAAAAACTATAATATCTCCTAAAATAATAAAGCTAGGAGCCTGAATTAAATTGTATATTATAGATAAATGCATAGTTAATAAAACAACGTCAAGAGTTAGAGATGATATTCACTTGTTTATTTGTTTAACATAGTAAACACGATATCAATTAATTATAGGTAAAAAGCAACCGTGGTACCTCACACACAAAACTAAAAACAAAAAAAAAGTAAAACATATCAATACTTCGTATTGCCTTCTCGGGCTCTTCTTACAGCTTCTAAACGATTGGGCATACTGTTTATTAAGTTTCTTATGCGTTCTTGCGGGATATTAGCCCATTCTTCCACTAACGCCTGTTTCAGGTCTCTAAGTGTAGCTGGGGCGGGGTTTCGATTTCTTACACGCCTTCCGAGCTCGTCCCATACGTGCTCAATCGGATTTAGGTCCGGGCTTCTCGAGGGCCAGTTCATAGTGTTGATGCCAACCTCCTTAAAATAATCTTCCACAATCTGTGCGGTGTGTGGCCTGGCGTTGTCATGCATGAACATTGAGTTTTCACCCATATTAATTAAATATCGGCCTACATGCTCATTAAGAATCTCTTCCACATACCTGGCACTAGTTAACGTTCCATTTTATATCAAAACTAATTGCGTGCGACTCTTTGAATTTCCAGCCCAAACCATAACAGACCCACCGCCGAAAGCAACTTTTTCTTCAAAACAGGCTGGAATAAAACGTTCACCTGGCCGTCTGTAAACTCTTCGCCGCCCGTCATGTGCATAGAGCATAAATCTGGATTCGTCAGAAAACATAATTCTTGCCTATTCTTCGGCACCCCATCGCCTGTATTCGCGTGCGTAAAGTTTCCTTGCAGTTCGATGCCCTCTGTCAAGTTTTGGGCCATTTGCCGGTCTATGTGGGGTCAAATTAGCTTCACGAAGCCGCCGCCTTACAGTCCACTCGCTGATGTCATCTCTTCGGGTCTCCCGAAGTTGGTTTTAGACTTCAACTGCAGTGAGATGCCGATTTCGGAGCATTGTTGTTACAATAAATCGATCTTCTCTAGCCGTAGTACATCTCGGCCTGCCGGTTCCTGGTCTTCGAAGGTTCCTGCCAGTTTGTAGGAAACGTTGGAGGACCCTCTGCACCGTAGATAGTGACACGCCTGTTCTTCTTGCTGTATATCTCTGACTTCTGCCTTCTTGTAACAAAGTGACGATACGTGTACATTCATCTTGTGTTAGCGACATGATAGTAATTCAATAATGACCATCAAAGTCAACAAAAACTGCCTTTTATCATTTTGCTTTGACAGATTGAAAACAAAAGTGAGAAAACAATCAAAAGTGAAATAAGCTCAATTTGAATTTGGTACCAAATTCGACTTTTTTTAAATAAAACTTTTTCCAGAATTCTTGTAGAACATTGAAGGTTCAATTTAATTCGATATTAAATTCTCTTTAATACACAGTTAGTTTCCTGCACATACCGCTATTAATTTGCAAAATATAAGGGTTTTTGTCACTGACCCGTATTATTTGCTCGCGAGTGTATATATATTTAATTCTGATAAAAACTGGCCAAGTCAAATCTAACCTACTTTAAGATCTCACATTTTTAAATAACAGCAATTGTTATAGGTATCCAATAAAGCAAAGAAATAGAGTTTAATACTTGTTCATAATGTTATTTTGTTCCTATAAATACGTATTTGGATTTTGCATAGAACTTGGCACTCATTTAGATATCCATTCTTTTTGCGGCGAAGCCCACCGCCATGCATAATTTTTGTATTGAACTTGGCTCTCTTTTTTACATTTATGTTTTTGGTGGGATATCATTACTTTTTGTAAAGAAAACTAGGCAGGTATTAAGATTTAATGTTTTTTCTTGCGTTTCCGCAGCATGGTTTTCTTTTTTATGATATTATCTACGTTCTCTTTATTTCTGTTCTGTGTATAATTATGTGGTGCAGCGCGCCGCCGACGACACACCGTTGGCCGGTCGTTTAGCGTGTATTACAAGTTTTTTTATGGGGACACCACTTATTTTTTGACTCAACTTTATTTTTAAATTTCTGTTATATAGCAAATATAATAATACATATATTGGGATAGTTTCAAATATCTGCTTGTAACGGTTCCAACGATACAAATAAATATTATTTTTTTTGTATGGAGACCCCCCTATTTTTTAACTTTTTTTTATTTTTAGATTTTTTCCTACGCTTACACACAATTACCGAGCTGGATTCCAAATTTCATCCTTCTAGGTCATCTAGAAGTAGGTTAGGTTTAGGTACTATATGTCAGTCAGTCTGTCCTAAAATGTACGACTTTTTGACCTTCATATCTTCATATAACCGTTTGAGCTAGCTTCATGAAATTTGGGCTTCTAGATATCCTTATGGATATAATTAAACACACGTAGTTTTATGTGTTTACGTTAAAGAGGTTTTGAGTTGTAGAAGGGTCAAAAGTGGCACCAAGTGGTTCGTGTAAATATACACTTGGCGCTGGCTAACCAGTTAAGGAACTGCTTGAACTTGGCTTGACACGCTGCCGCGTGTCTAGATATTAGTTGTATATTGAAGGTATTATAAATATGGAGGTATTGTATTGCCCTATGTTCCATAAACAATAAAGATACGACCAGAGGTTTTTACCACCCGCCGGTCTCCCCGTTACAGTTATTTCATTTTTAATTTTGTTTGCGACTGTATTTTTTAAAAGTAAAGGCATCTCTGTCTGCATTTTTTCTATGAATCATATATTTTTGAAGAAAATTTAATATAGTATAATATAAAACGTGTAATTACATACGTGTAATACATAATTTGCCAGCTCCAAAGTGATAACGAGTATAGCTTAATTTGGACGACTTACATTTGATGTCAAGAAATGGAATCTTACTAAATCTACCTTAAACCCCAGCTTATTTACTAATGAAAGATCACACTTCAACTAGTTTAACTGTATTCTAAAAGCAATGGGAATCACACGCCGGGCTATTGTGGGAACATAAAGCGAACCGTACAGCGAGGCTAATTGCGCGCCTGACGTGGCAAGAATAATGTATACTTGCAAAGAAATTGCTTCCTCTGTTTCCTTCTTCAGTTGTTTGTTTATTCACGTGTGATTATCCGAACCGCATAATTTAAGGCGATTTTCTTCGTTATTTGGTAGTATTTTTACTTGGTAAACTCTCCAGGGTTTTCGCTGTTAGACATGATGCCTAGATACTTTATCCTTTCTTACTTAATTCCGAAGTACGCATTTACGCGCACGCATTCAGTGAGTACGCATTTTTGTCTTACTTTAATGGTTCATTTAAATATGATTTATCAAAATTGCTTGTTATTGTAAAGATATTTTCCTACAAACCGCAAAAATATCTAAACGTGTTAATAGAAATACCTAAAATGAATCTAAAATTATCATTCTGATTCTACTATGCTGACAAGAGCTTTCAGTACTTAGAATAAGCCATGGATAAGCATAGGATTAGCATTTTAATAGTCCTGGCAATTCATTGTAGCACCATAATTTATGAAGACCAAGTATTCCATAGAATCAGAGATTTCTAGTTTCCGTAGAATAAAAATTTCTAGGACAGTCAAGACGCCCCTTAATAAAGTTACTACAGATATGATATGAACACTCCAAAAGCAAAGTGCCTATTTAATTTTTTTATTTATTAGAATAAAATACAAATACAAAACAGAAAATATATACAAAAATGGACGATGACGGTATTAACGGGGAAAGGGGTGGGGGGGGGGTTGGGTGTAAGATCTTGCTTAGTATAGAATTCCGGCGCCGTCTTCGCATTCGAAGACCTTGATGCGTCTTCTAGTGCCTCTCACCCTCATGGAGACTGCTCGAATGACCGATATTTGTACTTTAACTTTTAGCCAGAATATTATTTGAGAGTATGGTTTTTCCCATTTGGATGATAGTTTGGATGCTGTTTTATTCAAAAAACTCATATACTCAGTCCCTAAGGCATGGAGCACATGAGATTACTAAAGGTGTAAAAGAGGCTCTTAAGTCTTCCGTGGCTCGGTCATATTTTAGATGTTTTTCTCGGCTGTGTTTTTGTGCTGTTTTTTGCCATGTAAGGTTGCTGTAAGAGGAAGCGTCAGCATTTACAATGCAATACGCTATTTAGTAATAAGTCTCCTATGAGGGCTGGCTGTGTAGCACTTGCATCACGCATTATTGGTGCAACTGTGCCTTTACCCCAAGCTAGTTCGGCCCAATTCTTGCAATCGTCCCTATGTTGATCATGGCCTTGTTTAATCAAGCCGCCTTTTTTGCAGTTTAGGGCATGATTTAGGTCAAAATTATTTTCGCCGCATCCGTCGCAAACCTGAGGAAGATTGCCGGGTTCGTGAGCGTAGCGCAAGGCAAGGGCGTCTTTAAATTGGGTGGCGGTAAGGTCAGTATTGTTTGCGGTGGTAGGGATGATTGACAGCCATTGTGAAGAGTTTGATTCAACTACTCTTTGGACACATCTTTGCATCTTACTCGGTAATTTGGATAAAACATCTTTACATCTATCACTCTCGTTCAAATGTCTCGTCAATTTGGCTACCCTCATGGTTTCTGCTGCATGAGTATGATGGGCTATTAGGTCCAGGTTTTCTGTATTTTTTATTGCGTGAATTAGTAATTTATTTGATTCAACGGATGATTTATAATATTCAGTGTTTTTTAATGGATTGTTGATGCCAAGACCGCCCAGCTTCACTGGCAGGTTGAATAGATCCTGTTCTATAGAAGTGATTTCTCTGTCAATAATGGAAGGTATTAACGTTGACATTATCGTCTCGTTTAAAGTGTGAAATTCTTCGCCGGTTTTCTCCATTACTGTTTGCAAATATCTCCACTCACATTGAAGTGATTTTGTGAAAGCTGTATAAACTAATTGCGGGTGTTTTTTGCTAACTTTTGACAGTAGCCGTATGCAATTGGTCCATTCAGTTACTTTTTCTTTGATATATTCTTTTTGTTCGTTTTCATTCCCGATGACACTGCCTAGAAAACGGTGATAGGTTACTATCTTGACACCCATATTTTCGAATAATCTCTTAGCTTCTTCGTTAGATTCACTTTTAATTATTACATAGCTTTTTGTGGGTTCTGCGAAGTAGCCGTATTTCGGTCCTTGTATCATGAGTTTTTCCAGCCAATCTCTTATATTTTTAAGTTTACCAAAGCAGGCTGAGTCATCAGCATACCAATTTTGGATATATTTGCCTCGATCTTTGCAGCTTTGAATAAGTGGCAAAATCCCGACTGCATACATTAGCATGGCTAACGGGTCACCTTGTGTTGTTCCTTCCTTGCTAAGGATAAAGTCTTTAGATCCTGATAGGCAGCTGACAGCGTATCCTCTATATGTATTAAAAAGAAATATTGCACAACGGGGCCAGTAGACTCTAGCATTCCAAAGGGCGATTGGGCGGCTTAATGCGTTGAAGGCATTTGCTGCATCTATTAAAAGCAGGCCTTGGTCGTCTTTGCCTTTATTAAAGCATTGGGTCATAGCGTGAATTCCACCTTCAATTCCTGATTTCATGCCGGCATAGAGCTGATCTGAGCCGCATGCTTGTTGAACGTCAGATCCTGTTGCGGTGGCCATTGCCTTTGCGATTATGCGTTGTAATATTTCGCCGATCCCAATTGGACGGACGCCTGGACATTTGTTTAGAGCAATGCCTCTTCTTGCCAACAGTGCTCTGATGCAGTCCCATTCAACGACTTCACTGCTAAGTTTCCTGGTTAGTGATGCGATTGCTTCCCGTAGGTCGGAACTGTGGTTACCAAAACGAAGAAGAAGTGATTTCCTTTGTTCGGAATCTGTGCCGCTCGGACCTGCTCCACCAGACAATTTTCTAGCAACTTGTTCTATGTGGTTTGAAGTAATATCAACATTCACTATAATAGGAAGTTCAGGGTGATCTAAAAAGTCAGATAATTCTGGGATTGTTTGGTCTGGATGTTTTTCTTTGAATATTTGGTGTACTGTTTTGTTTCCAATTTTTTTCATTCGGATCTAAAATTCCGCCTGCTGATCTTCCTGTTATCCATTTATTTGCTTGTCTGATTTTTCCTTGTAGCATTAGGCGGCTAAATATTCTGACATCATGGTCTTCGTCCAGTTTCTGCTTGTTACTTGATGTAAATTTTGAATTGCAGAGTAGGGTTTCTGCAATCAGTTCGTCATAATGTTCGGAATTCCACATTTCCATTCTTCTTTGAAGAGTTCTTCTGATATCATGGCCTGATTTGACCATTGGATCTCTTTGAAGTATTGTACTACATAGAATGAATATTTTTTCAGAGTGTCCTTCTCCTGGCAGTTTATTTGAAAGTTCTTTAATTTCATTGGCTAGGAGTGTAGTTAACTGTCTGCCTACGTTTCCTTGTGGAATGCTGTACTGTTTACTGCGAAAATTTATATTTTTTTTCCAGCGTTCTCTCCAAATTGTGTCTGGGCCGCCTTCGCTATTAAGCAGCCTTGCGTTAAATCCTTTGAGAAATAGGTTTTGAATAGACTCTGGTATTTGTGGTTTGTTAATAGGTAAATGAATTCTTACGTCTGATTGCCTTTCAAATTGGTTTAATGTAGTTGGTTGAAGTAGGTCTTGAATAGGTTCTGGCGTTTGTGTTTGGTTGATAGGTGGATGTACCGTTTCATCAGTTTGCCTTTCATTTGGGTTCGCTATGGTTGTTTGAGTAAAATAACCTTGGTGTGACATGAGGATATGTCTTTTTAAACCTCTCTTCTTAAAATCACGGAAACATACGGGACATGGTGTTTTTATTGTTGCAGATGATGAGGATGTTTCTGGCTGAGACGATGTGATTTCCGCATCGTTTCCACCGCCGTCTTCGTCCATTTGCTGTTCTATGCACTTTTTGGTGGTTTTAACTAAAAATTTGGTGATTGAATCCAAAATATAATAGAAAATATACAAAAGAAGTAAATAAAATTTAAATAATATTATTTCGCGTGACGTCTTGTCAATTTCGTTTTTCAATTAAAGTGCCTATTTAATAGTGCCAATTGCCAAGTGCCAATAGCGCATATTGATTATGTCCAGATTTTGTAAATGTATAAATGTAAGTTCAAATGATGTGGATAGTGATGGTTGGATTAGGACTATTTATTTTATTAAGTAATTGTTTTTCATTGTGTTTTAATTAAGTTAAATAAAATCTTGTATGTAGTTTGGGCAACTGTAAGCCTACAAGAGTTTATTATAAATAAAATATACCTTTAATCGCGCTCCAGCAAGCGAGAATGTCAACATGTTGACCAGGGCCCGATTCGACATGGCATAACTGAAAGTCGCTTGCGAGACAACTATGATATCACACTTTTGTGACAGTTGAAATTTGGGGTGGATTCACTCAAGAGTGGTATCTAAAATGGTGGCCATAATGGCATGTCGAATCGGATAATGGCACGTCGAATCGAGGCCCCGATCCGACATGCCAAACTGTGAGACGTGGATCTCACACTTGTATCGCTAGTAGATAGAGTGATATCCATCTGTCCACACGTGTCCACACCTAACTGTCAATCTGTCAGTAGGTCTCGCTAGAGCGTTTTGTCTATGGCTATGGCCACCATTTTAGATATCACTCTTGAGTGATTCCACCCCAAATTTCAACTGTCACAAAAGTGTGATATCATAGTGGTCTCGCAAGCGACTGTCAGTTATGCCATGTCGAATCGTAGCCCAGCTCGCACTTCGCCCGTGAGAAAAAGACTAGTGTATAGATTTTTAAAAACGAGAGTTTCAAAATGTACCTAATCAATGCCTTGATCCTAGGAAATATTTTTTTAGTATTTTTGCGCTTATTGTGTTAGAATTTAGTAATCATTGCCCTTAAATCTTGTGTGCTAGTTGCTATTCTAGCCTAATATATTTTTGTCTGCAGCGAAGCTCTACAAATCTCAAACTACCGCCCACAAAGTTTTACCCAGCCGCGGTCTAGTTTCAAAAACTGCAAACTCACTTTATTGTTTTACATTGAAACTAGTTCTAACCGAATAACACCAGCCCGAGTAAATAAATAAGCGGCATTTTTTCTGTAACGTAACCTACCTAAACTTGTTTTTTTAGTATCCAAAACTTTAAAATATTTATGTCTTCCATGCAGCAACGAAAATTTCACATTTCTTTTAACCGCTTACCGTTTCGATTGTTACAGAATTTAGGATTTTTTTATACCTGCTATACCATACAATAATAAAAATTTTGGCAACAGCCGCAGTGCAATTGAGCATAGATAAGGGAATTGTACCAACTGCATTTTTCTTATGCTAGTATTACCAGCCCACAACAGAGGGGAGTGAAGTTTTTTATTCTACTAGCAAAATTGGTGTGACAAATTATACATACGTATATGTAGATATTTTTTTTAAATACTGCACTTAAGAACCTGATGACGTGGAATGACGAGAAACGCTCGTTCACCAAAGAATGCGCACTAAGTAGGTGAACAGCATGGCCAAGAACTTAGTAACGAAGAGTATTTAAGGATCTACGAGGGTGGTCCCAGAACTGACCGACCTGACACACTTAAAGAGGTTTTTATTTTGAGTAAATACTTTTTTAAAACAGAATACCTCTTTATAAAGTTTAAATTTGAAATTCGAACACATAGCGTCGTTTGTCTTTTGTTTAGTAGCCATCAATAGTGAACGCTGTGAACAAATTTTCCGACATGGAGAAAATTGGCCATCGTTATGTGATACAATACTTTCATTTGAAAGGTTTTAGTCCAACTAGTATTAAAACGGAGCTAGATTCTACTTTGGGGGAGTCTGCACCATCGTTTACAACTGTAAAATATTGGGTGGCAGAGTTTAAACGAGGTCGCTCTAGTTGTGAAGATGAACATCGATGTGGTCGACCAAATGAAGTGACTACGCCAGAAACTGTAAAAAAAATCCAGAAAATGGTATTAGATGACCGTCGATTGAAAGTACGCGAGCTAGCAGACATGGCAGGTATTTCAAAAAGTGCTGTACATCGCATATTAACTGAAAATTTGGATATGAAAAAGATGTGCGCAAGGTGGGTGCCGCGATTGCTCACAGACGAACAAAAAATACATCGCGAAGATATTTCGACCGAGTGTTTGGCAAAATTTCACAACAATAAAGCGGAGTTTTTGCGGCGTTATATTACTATGGATGAAACTTGGGTGCATTATTTCACACCAGAGACGAAAGAACAGTCGAAGCAATGGACTCGAAGAGGAGAACCGGCCCCAAAGAAGGCTAAAACAGTTCCATCAGCAGGAAAGGTCATGGCCTCCGTTTTTTGGGATTGCCGTGGGATAATCTTCATAGATTATCTTCAGAAAGGAAAGACTATCAATGGCGAGTATTATGCCAACCTTTTGCATCAATTGAGTGAAAAAATCTGTCAAAAACGACCGCATCTGGCGAAAAAAAAAATTTTGTTTCACCAAGACAATGCACCAGTACACACGTGTGCCAAGGCCATGACCAAAATCCGCGAGTTAAAGTTCGAATTACTTCCTCATGCACCCTATTCGCCTGATTTGGCCCCTTCCGATTATTTTTTGTTTCCTAATTTAAAAAAATGGCTTGGTGGTAAAAGATTTGCCAGCAATGATGAAGTGGAGGCTGCGGTTGATGGGTATTTTGAAGACCTCGACAAATCTCACTACAAACAAGGTGTTGAAGCTCTCGAACATCGCTGGGCTAAGTGCATGGAACTAAAAGGAGATTATGTAGAAAAATAATAAAAAAAAGTTTAGATTTTCTTTTGTTTTCTTTGTCAGGTCGGTCACTTCTGGGACTACCCTCGTATTCTGCAACTCGAATAGCACCTATAATAATTAACAGTATATATTTAATACTCGTGAATACGAGGAGTTTAAACGCTATTAAAAAAGCGTTCGGTATGAAACGAGGGTTTAAACGCTCTGCCACGAGACTAAAATTATTTTATACTGCCTAAGTGGCTATGCTAATTCCGTACGGCTGCACAAATGAGACAACTTTTTACACTTTTTAGAGCACTCGTATGAATTTCGCGTCACGTGTAAATTACAGTTATTTTGTTTTTGTTTCAAGATTTGCAATATAAGCGCACTTGAACTAATGAATTCAAACATTCAAAGTAGGTAATTAAAATCCAATTTTCATTTGCATTAAATAGCTCTATACGTGTTGTATCGTGTTCTATATACCATAAGAATGACGAAGTTGCAGATACTATCATTGGTAGAAGAAGGTTTTAGCCGTTTTTTTTATAACCACTGTTGTGGCTATAAAGACAAGTCTGTTTTGCAGATATTTATGTTACTTACAAAATTGATTTGTTTTAAGATTTACAATAATTGAAATAAATAAGTAACAAAAAAACCTATGCTAACACGTACCGTTAATCACTTAGGCATATAAAAATGTCTGCTTTACTCCGTTATCTGCCCTCGCAACATATTGCAGAACTTTTTCCAACAAGGAGTAAGTATGTAGAAAACACCGTAACGAGCGCAAGTTAAATTTCAAACTTAGATTGGCTTACCCGTCTGCATAATATATGACCTATTAATTTTTCTTGGTGTCATACTGATGTCGATTTGTGGCCGAAACCGAAATCGAATAAGTATTCAGTTTTCGGCTTGGTTTCGACTGAAACTGAAGTTGAAACTGCTACAGACCAAAAAAAATATGACGAATATTTTTTTTGCGTGTAAAACTTTATATTTTTTACTTTATTTTATTTATTTGGAGATCCAACAGCTGTGACATTAGACATTATATATTGTAGTAAACACAGGAAGCCAATTATAGGAACTCACAGGTAGTGACAAGATACTTAAACTAATAAGCACATTTAAGCACTAATGCTTTCATACTTTGTATGTTCTCGAATTTTCTCTTCTTGTTCGCATGTGTGTATGCGTTAGTAGCCTAGCATTAGTTTAATTTAGACTATATTGTTTTTACCTGTGAGTTCCTTTAATTGGCTGATTGTATAACTGTAACTTAAAGGCTATTGGTTCTCCTTAACATAAATAAATAGGTACTAAGGTTTACGTATCATGTATGCAGTTTCTTAATTATTTCAAAAAAGTGAAATAAGAGTTCAATCCAGTATTATTGGTTATTCATAATCGACAAAGCAAATCAAGTTAGAGTTATTACAATCAAAATCTACTGGTATACAGTTTTGGATATGGCCGTACTTTAGCCGAAATCCAAACATCAGACGAAACCAATTTTTTTAGCCGAAACCGAAGCTTCTGTAGACACTAATTTTGCTCTTACAAGTGCATCGCAGTTGGCAGCTTAAGAAAACTTCTACCCTCAGAAGTTTAACGTCATTCGACATTAATGGCTGCTGAATATTCATGTTTGCTAGTTACAAAGTCGAAGGCTGGAATGAATCTGTTTTGCCCGCAAACTTAGGTTAGGTGGCAAACTTAGAGCTATATTCTAATTTCTAAATCTTGATTAGTATTAATATGATTTTTTTTGTCAATCTTTGGGTATTATGGTTCCATCGATACTGTAGATGGTTTCGCCAATGTCATAAGTGAAATAAAAAAATGCTCGTGGGGCCTGCCCTTTTTTTGTAAGGCTTGGCTTTTAGTAAAGTGGTAGCTAAGCTTTACAAATAGTCACGAGACAGCTACGGCCCCAGAACTACCAGATGTTGAATAAATTGTAATTCTGATAAAGTTATCAGTTTGACGTACATATATTATTGATATTAAGCGATCTCCATATAAGTATGATGGTTATTTGTCATGAACTTAATTGCCAGTTGATAACAAGAAAGAATGGTCTGAATAAGCGAAACGTCAGTTCTGACAAGTCGAATCCTATTTAATATCAAATTAAAATCAGATCGAGAACAAATTATATTCTTTTAATAGGCCTCTTCAAAGGTCACTTTTCAATCTCTCCTTGACTTACGAACACATTATGGGGATGGCGAGTTAGTAATAAATAACAATTTAGAGCTCATGTCATCTCCTAGAAGCAGAAATAGGAACCGTGTGCGCTGAAGTGTTTGCCACCTTGTTGTAAATAGGAATTAATGATTTGAAAGTATATCAAACCTGTGTGTACTTCATTCAGAGTCAGATTTGGACTCATAATCATTATTTTTTCTTTAGTATTTCTCTTAAATACCTATTGTTGGTTAATCTAACCTTAGTTTGATATGTTTTCTTATAGAACAACGCATTTAAATATATGTATTGTACCTACTGTTGTTTTGAAGAAATAAGTCCCGCCGAGTTTCTTGTCGGTCATAATTCTTCTCGGGTCAGTGGTGTAGGGTTAATTAGAACCGGATTATTTTTTTTTTCTCTTCTACTTTGATATTTGTGATAAGTTTATAAATAAATCTAATTTTTAAATATTGTAAGGTACCTATTTTAAGACTGGGTCATGTATAATATATTTTTTTACCAATAAATGATCTATCTATCTAAACTATCTGACGTGTAAAGGTGCCCTTGTGGCCTACTTACTGAATAAATGTTTGAGTTTGAGTTAGAAAATTTTCAAAAAAGCGTAGGTAGTAAGTGCCCCAACTTAAATAACTACGTCACCATATAAGCGATATACATGGATACTAATTTTAGGGAACGGCCTGTGCCTACGTAATTATAAATACTACCTAAGTACGTAACTTCGCTTTTGGCTCATTGTATATTGATTATGCTATTTATACTGATCTCCGTCCGTCCGTGACTTCGGCCACGTTGAAGTTATTGAAAACTTGAACCCCTTTTCACCCCCCTAAGTTTAATTACAATAATCTTTACTAAATAACTTTTACTGCGGACCGACTCCGAAATTCCTAAAAAAATTGTTGACGGTTTCATACATTGCGGCCGATCAGATATCTTCATTTTCTAGAGCCCGAAATTTTTTTTTGGGTTCTGGGTTGGTCCCGTACCATAGAAATACCTAATCACCTGGTTCAAAATAGCTAACGTTCGGAGAACATGTCGTATAAGGTAAGATGAGGTAAACAAGACTAACGTAGGTAGTTAATTTGTCCTGGAAAAGAAAAACTATAATTAGCATATTATTACTATACAAGTGTTTGACTTACAACGGTGTTTGTTTTATCCCACCTTACCTTATATTCTTAATTTTAAAGAACTACCACCAACATTTAGTTTGTGCGTTGTCAGTCAGTTCCTGTTTGATTCATTTATGAGTAGGTTAGTACCTATTTAGTAGACTACTATCTAAAGGAAAATTGGTGTGATGCTATTTCTACTGTAAGTATATAATTGCTACTCGCTTATTAGCTATAAAACCGCGGTTATTTGCCTCTATTCATATGTACTAGTGTACTGTGTTTTAATTCTGGGTGTGCAATCAAGAAGTTTTTCCTTTGACTTAAGATAGAAGCTGAAGCCTAAATTTATAGAAAGACATATTTAACAAACCTTTCCCCGTTTAAAATCAGTGACACAATTTTCTTTTTCATCCGGGATTTCAAGAATCCCTGAAACCGACATTGACAGTAATTCACACAATTCTACGTTAGGGAATCATTGTTCGATGTTCGGACTTCGGACCGGGGAGCAGCAATCAAACTTTATCAAACTGATTTGATTCGATATTACATGCAGTGCATTCGATCGCAGTAATAACTACTGTATGTAAGTACCTACCTACTTTACTTTCTTGATTTATATGTCTGTAACTAAGGACAAAATTCCACCACACTAATACAAAAAAAAATGTGGTTTTATATTTCTCAATTAATGCGTAGTTTTTTTTTTCATCATTTTGCAAAATTTTCAATGAGCTCCCATACTAATCGTAACACAGTGTTGCTCTTTCACTCGCGCTGAAAAAGATATGGAGGGAATTCAGCTGTTGTCAGCCCCTTAACTAGTAGGCCGCCTCGGATTTAGAACTCGCAATTTCCTGGCAAACAAAATGACCAATATAAAAAGACCCTTATGATGATTTTTTCGCGCCTTCTAACTCCATGACCTCTAGGTCGATCCTGCTCATATACAAACTCTCAAATTATATGGATCTCTGCTACAACTCCAACAAATTTCATTTAGATCAGAAAAGCGTTTCCAAAGCCATCGAAACTCGAAATTAAGAACTTGCTTCGCTCGTTTGTGATGCACCTGCCGCGACCGCTGCTAAAGGCCCTGTTACACTTTACTTTTTTTAGAGTCCTAATTAAGCATCCTAATTAGGATCCTAACTAGTTTTCATAGTAAATTTATACTACTCGAGACTTGACTAAATTTAGAAACTAACTCATTTAGGAAGCTATCTAGGACAAGTGTAACAGGGCTTTAAAGACTATGGGCCGGTTGGACCAAACCGTCTTTTAACGTCAACGTCATCGTTAAACAATTCTATGAAAATTTTGACAGTTTTCTATGGAATGACAGCTCCGTCGCCATATTTAACGTTGATCAGTTCGTTAGTTATGCGTGGTGCAACCCACCCTAAAGCGGGTTCGATTTCTACCAAGGGTGTGGTATTTGATCGGTTCCGATTACTAGACACACAGTACACTGAAGCAAGTGACGCAACAGAAAATCATTGTGTGGCCAAAATTATAGTTTTAGTCTTTAGTGTGCCATATGCTAGTAGTTGCCTGAAAGTTAATTTGTCATTTAATTAATATCAAATCAAGATCACATTTTCAAAGTCTAAATGCCGTTCGATTGAGCCGCAGGGAATTCTCACGCCACTGAATCACTAGAGTGCGGCTGGCGCCGTATGTGCATATGAAATCCAAATCAATCGTGTGCTCTAACGTATTTGAACAAGGTTCAAAGTTGATTGTCATTTTAAACTTGCATACAATGGGCAATGGTCATGACAAAAACATGGCTGTGACTACTAAAATCGGATTTTCATTTCCAGGAGCGTAGTTTTACTTTTTTTTGGTCGTACGGTCGTGACGTCGTAAATGGCAGCATCTGGTATCTCTGAATTTAGAATTAGAAGGTTTTTAATAAAATGTTTTTTTTTAACGTTTTACCTTCCTAAACAAAGAACAATCCTATAATCGGCCTAAAATCGGCCTCGAGATACTTAAAGGAAGATTTTGCTTGAGGGATAAGTTCGCTTTGTACATTCTTTACTATTTGTTATGTAAGTACCTTCCTTATATTGTGCAAGAAAGTGTTTAAATTACTTAGTTTACCTATTTACTTAAGAACAAATACAGTGCACGTAAGTATCTTATAGTTTCTGTCCCTTTTGGATTTAACACCTTGTATATTCATGACAAATTTAAGCCTTTCAGCACTAATTGTGTCTTCAATAAGCCTCTTAGAGGTGGCCAAACTACATTAACTAATAGCTGACCAGCTGCTATTCAGGGCGCAGAAATATAAATCTAAAATATCAAACATCATTAAAATCGGTTCAGCCGTTTTTGAGTTATAAATGGTATAACTGATACGACTTTGTTTTATATATTAAAATTATAATAGTTTCCATGTTACTTACGGAGCCCTAAAATAGCAGTATATTTTTGACCAATAATGTATATCCCAACCTTTTAGTAAGTAGTGCAGTAAAACAAAGCGTAATTTGCATTAACACGTTTAATTTTGCAGATTAAGTAGATTATTCAAAATTAGCAATTTGGTCCTTGGAGCGGGATAGAATGTAATTAAGAACAATAATCAGATTATTTAAAATTAGCACTTCACATAAAAATGTCGATAACGATATCGATATAAAGATATTTCACATTCAATAATTTCCTTAGTATCGTAGATCCGGATAGAATGTAATTAAGAATAATAATCAGATTATTTAATATTAGCACTTCACATAAAAAATACGATAATGATATAGATATAAAGATATTTAACATTCAATAATTTCTTTAGTATCGTAGACCCGGATAGAATGTAATTAAGAATAATAATCAGATTATTTAAAATTAGCACTTCACATAAAAATGACGATAATGATATAGATATAAAGATATTTAACATTCAATAATTACCTTAGTATCGTAAACGTCTACTTTCCACACGAAAGGAAAATAAAACGAGGGAGTACTAGCAAAACTAGTAAGTACAAATAAAGACTCGGCTGGTAATTTGGCTGCGGGGAAAGTAATGGATTAATGAGGCGAGTGATATGGATGGTGACAGATGATTCGCTGGATGAAAGTAGCCTAAATTCAAGAGCCAGGTCTCTGTACGCCCGTCAAATGAGGCAATTAGAATTTTGGGGATTTAGGGTTAATATAAAAATGCGGATCGCAGATATGTAAGAATGGTAACAACAATATAGAACTAAAGCACGGCAAATAAAATGCGAAGTCCCCAATTAAACTCTAGAACACTTCACGGAGCGACACGACGCCGCTTTCACCTGGTGAACCACGCGAAATGCGGGCTCAAGTCCTTCGGAGGTGACTGGCGGCCGTATCCTAGAGCGACACTCCGGTTTCACCTGGTGAGCCACGCGAAATGCGGGCTCGAGTCCTTTAGAGGTGACTGGCGGCCGTATTCCAGGGCGATACGCCGGTTTCACCTGGTGAGCCATGCGAAATGCCTTTGGAAGCGGCTGGCGGCTGTATCCCAACCGCGACAGGCGATATCCAATATCTGCGTTGGACAGTATCGCAGTTCCGGCCGCAAACGCTTGACGCCCCTCCGACGCGGTACACGCACACTCTTGGCGTTCGATATTACAAAATACTAATTCCAATCACGCCCAAAAAAAATCAAACTCAGATTAAAATAGGAAAAAAAGGGATGTCGAAAATGGATTATGACAACTGCACCGCCCGAGGTTCACAATCTATCTGTCTTCTCGACTAATACAAAAACTATTCCAAAGTCCTACAAAATTTGAATTTAAAATTGATGAGAATATCCTCTTTTCTTAGTCGTCAGCTTCTTTCAAAATAAAAACCGGCCAAGAGCGTGTCGGGCCACGCTCAGTGTAGGGTTCCGTAGTTTTCTGTCCATCACAGTAAGTGTCCCCACTTAAGAGTTTTTGAAAGCACGTCATTTCATTGTGAGTTTGTAGAAATTACAGGTACAATAAACACCTGCTTATACGGTGAAACAAAATTAGTTCAGAAATTATTTTGTAATTTTTTTTTCAAAAACTATTCAACCTATCAAGTTCAAAATAATTTTCCTAGAAATTTTTTATAAAGTTCTACTTTTCAGATTTTTTTCATATTTTTAAAACTTATGGTTCAAAAGTTAGAGGGGGGAAACACATTTTTTTTTACTTCTGGAGCGATTATTTCCGAAAATATTTACATTATCAAAAAATTATTTTCGTAAACCCCTATTCATTTTTATAACAATACCTATCCAACAATATATCACACGTTAGGGTTAAAATGAAAAAAAAAATCACTCCCTACTTTACGTATAGGGGAGGTAACCTAATAAAACGTTTTTTTTCCACTTTTTATTTTACCACTTTGTCGGCGTGATTGATATACATATTAGTACCAAATTTCAGTTTTCTAGTGCTAACGGTCACTGAGATTATCCGCGGACGGACGGACGGACGGGCAGACATGGCGAAACTATAAGGGTTCCAAGTTGACTACGGAACCCTCAAAAAGAACACATGATATGGTGATCATATTTTGATATCGGCGCCACCTATCTATAAGTAGACGAACCACGAACTAATCTACCCTGACTCGCGCAACTTGGCCGGAAAACAAACTAATCGCGCGGATAGTCCCAAGGGACGCCGCGAGATGTAGCTGGCGTTCTTTCGGCATGCTACAGTAGGTACTTCAAGGTTGTTGACTGTTTCTTTAGCTTCTTTCTGGGTTCTTGTGCCTGTATTGAGAGCTAGAAGAGGGTATTTGAAGTTTCATTTTCAATCAGACTTTTCCTATAACTATAGCTGAACTTGCTATAGGAATAATTGATAAAAAAAGAAACCACTGTTTTAAAGTATCTACCTTTAAGTTTATTAACTCTGTATGTGAGGATTGAGAGGAAGTGGGACTTCAGCGATTATCGAGCGCAACGTGTCAAAAATGTGAATTTGTGTGAGCTATGAGTTTCATAGTTACTATTTGAGATTTAAGATAAATTAAAAACATTTGAATAAGTAGGGTACTTTACTATTGACCCTAATCTGCCAGGTACACTTTATGAAATAAAAAACCGGCCAAGTGCGAGTCGGACTCGCGCACCGAGGGTTCCGTACAAACCTGTAGGTATATAGGGGTAGTAACTTTAAAATATTTTTATTATATGATGTAACTAAAAATTTACGGTTTTCGCAATTTTTCCTTTATCTGTGCTATAAGACGTTGCTTGTACCCAATCTTAAGATTCTGAGTTCACGTGAAGTACCCTGTAGGTTTTGATTCCCTTGCGAGCGAAAATTTGCGGAAATTTGCGGTATAAACGGCTGTATCTTTTGATTGCGTTGGTTTAGAAGTCTGATTTTTTCACAGCTCCAAGGGACAGTAGACCTGAGTATTTGATATAAATTTCAGCTTGATACCTCCACGCGTTCCTGAGAAAAATGGTCTTGACAGACAGACAGACAGACAGACAGACGGACAACAAAGTGATCCTATAAGGGTTCCGTTTTTTCCTTTCGAGGTACGGAACCCTAAAAATCAATTTTTACTATAGTCTGGCAAACCAATATCTGCAGTAAGATTAGTAAGCTGCCCTCCATGGAAGAAAATGTAGCCAAATATTGTAACCACAATTCATATTTTCTTCACCCTCCATTTATATACCTGCCCGCCTCGAGGCCATCGGCTGGAGACGCTCTTGGACGTTGATATAAATGCATTTCCTTGAACTCATAATATATTTTCGCTATAAAGAAAGGGTCAAAAGATATTCGAGATTGTTTTTTACATATATTTGTTACTTACATTACAAGCTTGCTGTGAAACAATCTAATTTACATATAAACTAATATATTTAATTGAGTGTAATAGCACCCTATATGAGATAATATATTATTTATATTTATGACTTTGCAAGCCACTTTGTAAGGCAGAAACTACCAGATTTCTTCACTCTATAAAAAGACTTCAGAAAAGTAGCCTTTAAAAAGGTAGTTAGAATTATTGAGCATGAAAACCAAAAAAGGTAAGTAAGTTGAAAAAGAAACGAAAGATTGGAAAGCTTCCAATTATTATGCAGGTGTAATTAACACAGAGTTTATTCATATGAACTCGAATCTCATTCCTCATTCGGAATTTCGTAGTTCCCGCTCATAACTACCCAGCAGTTTAGAGGAGTTTACTAGGCTAATTAGCTAGAAGCGAAATGGAGATGTGGGTGGTAAAATACATAAATTCAGATGACACTGAAATAATTTTGGAAGACCGTGTAGATTTGGAAAAAGTGTGTCTGACACATGATAGTGCTGTGCAGGCGTTTTCCCTAGTATTTAGACTCATCCATGGTTTTAAAAGGACATAACAACAGGACACCTCGCAGGAGAAAACGATCAACCGCGACTATGGCAGCTGGATTAATAGACGGAGAGCTCTGAGAGAGGCCACGTCAGATATGACACAATAATGAGAGCAACGAAACCCCTCTAGTTAGTTTGCTATATTTTTATTTCTAGATCCGGACATCTGGCAGCTGTCAAGTGGTGAAAGTCAAAGAATGCAAACCACTTCAAGAAAACAAATCTTAGAGTTCTGGGTTTGATGCAATATCATAAGAAATTATATAAATAATTAGATCATATCGTCAAAAGTTTCTGTTGGGGGAAAGTAGTGCTAAACAACGTATAATGTAATTTATAGTTTTTCGCCTACTGTTTTTGTTTCCGCAATAATACGCTATGTTTTTTGTTCTAATGTTAAAATATAGGCCGTCTTCGATAACTAAGTCAACTTCGGCAGTTTTTACCCATTTTAGTATTACTATTTTCTAATTCAAAAATTTTGCTTGTCTGTAACGCTAACCATCACCCATTAAAAGCTGCCAGATGCCTAGATCTAGAAATAAGGATATAGCAATCTAACTAGACGGGTTTTGTTGCCCTCATTATTGTGTCATATCTGCCGTGGCCAGCTCTTAGTCCATAATCATACCCACGAACCACTTCGTTCGTTCGATCGTTTATTTGAACTCTCTTCGAACATGCAAGAGCGATAGGCGGAGTTTTTTTTTTGGTGGCAAACAAGCATACGGCCCGCCTGATGGTGAGCAGCTACCGTCTTAAGTCATCACATAACTTATATAAAGGCTATTACAATATAGCCTAACTTAACATTAGAGTTTCGATTTCAGAATTAGGTACCTACAGTCAGCATCAGAGGTAGCTAAGCGGGTGAGGTGTTCAGAATGACCTGCACACGCTCTTATTCTCGCACAATAAAGTCGTTCAAGCTCATTTTGAACATCTCACCCGCCTAGCTACTTCTACAGCTGACTGTACATACTGTCTGGAGCCTGTACCTTTCTAAACAATTACGCTTCGTTTTCATTCCTTTTGAGTACAATAAGCTGCCTAATTTACCGTAAAACACGAACAAAGCTATCTTCGGAGTAACTCAAAACCTTCCAATTATTATATTTCTTGTGGATATTAAATATAGGAGCAAAAGGCGGTCTACCTAAGGCGCAACACACAATTGAGCGAAATTGGGTACTTTCCTGGGTAAAAAAAAATATTATGTCCGTCAGTTAGATTATCAAAAAATATTGGACACGTATTTTTTATTTTGTCAATCAAACAAAAATTGGTGAAGATATAGCCCGTTAAAGTTCCGCGTTACGTCACATTATACTAAAGAGTACTAAAATGTGACGTCACGCGGAACTTTAACGGGCTATATCTTGACCAATTTTTGTTAGATTGACAAAATAAAAAATACGTTAGATTGACAAAGTAAAAATATTTTTTTTTGATAATCTAACTGACGGACTAAATATTTTTTTTAGGAAAGTAGCCAATTCAGCTGACATTTAAAAAAAACAGCCGGAATGCGGTAAAATCCTACTACTGATTGATTTTCTTAGTAGGCGTCATACAAAAATTCAGTCACCATAGACAAATTTCCGCATTCCTAGCTGCTGATTTTTTCTATGATAGGTGAATTCTGCGCTGAATCAAGCTGTGTGTTTTGCACCTAATACTTACAAGGCTTCTGCGAAACGTAAGAACGTCTACGACTACGTTAACTACGGGTTGATTAGATGAAAACGAAAATTGATCTTTTCATTATACCTGCGTATTAAGTTTCATTGTTGAAAGGTATAATGTGCCTACACAAATAAAGCTTTTTCAGGGAAATGCGGAATCGTACAGAAACATGGATATGTAATAAATGACCCGATGTAACTGACAGTTGACAGATAGTCGGTAACATATGTCATTCATAACACGGCTAAATTACGAACAATAGCAAGTGGCTCAACAATCCGTGTTCGTGACTGTACACAAAAACTATTTTATTAAGTGAGATTTTACACTGCGGTTCCCGCAGGCGGCGCCGGTGCGCAAGCGAGATAGCGTTATGTATGTGTATAGCGCTGTCACGCTTGTACACCGTCGCCGCATGCGGTTGCGGCGCCAATCGCCTCATCGCTCATATGGAGATGCCCTTTCCTAAAAGTAGATAATCCTGGTGACGCCCATGGCAACTATTAATGCAATACTACACACATATTTAATTAAATGTAAATTAAACTGTAATCAGAGTCTAGACTTTATAAATATACTTACATTGAAATCTAAATTAAATCGAGCCGATATACATGAAGGGAAAGGCCCTTAGGGCATTTTTCCAATTACAATAGCCGTCGAAGTAAAATGACAAAAAAAGGTCCCTGAGAAAATAACCTCAATTATTTTTTAAATCACATTTTTGTTTGAAAAAAGTAAAACGCTGAAAATCTGATCTAAACGCCTGTATATTATAAAAGGCAAAATTATACATTTGCTATTCTTATCCTGTATATAACACGTGGACAATAATTCGATCTAACGTTTAATATTTTTGTAATTTAACATCTCTCTTAAATATAGTGTCGGCATTTTCCACAATTTAGCTTTAGGGGCCAAACTGCAACCCCGCAAAAGCGGAAGCCGGCAGTGCCGAGGTGGGACATTACTGCAAGCTACGTTACCATTGCTTACAGAGTTGCCTTTTAGCACTTGTAACCCCGCCTTTTTTCGCCTGTCTTTTAGGTGAAAACCCTATAGTTTGTAAAGTAGGTATAAGGCTGCGTTTCCACCTGACATGAGCGTGTGTGTTGCGAGGAATGTGTTGTTAAGAATCACTTCATTTGTTTATCCTCTCACAGCGCAGCTCTAGGATTAGATTGGTTCTTAACAAACACATTCCTCGCAACACATCCTCGCTCATCTCTAGTGGAAACGCAGCCTTATCCATTACACATTTACACACTTTTGAGTTCACTTCAGCATCTCCGTACGTCCTAAGAACAACGTGTACACGTTGGCTTGGGCTCCATGCACGCATCCACGTCCGGGACTTAAAAGTATATCATCATAATTCTCCTAGGGTTTGTCCCTGCTTCTTGACACGGCTCTATTGAGCCTGGGGTCCGCTCGGCAACGGCAAGTATCTGACCTTCCACACCAGAGGGAAAACTAAGCTCTGTGGGATTAGGTTCGGTTCCTCACCATGTTTTCCTTCAGCGAAAAGCGACTGGTAAATATCAAATTATATATTACGTAGGTACACCATTTAACAAAGTCACTAACAACTGAAGATCACTATTGAGTCGTCAAGATTGCATCATATATCAGCATTGCCCGATCAGCCAGTAGCTGAAAGGCAAAGGGAATGACCGCAGGATCGTGATAGCGAAGCATAGTGATCCTTTAAGTGACAACTTTCCGCTTATCTAATAGGTTGCTTCGTGTTTTGGTGCTTATGTCTTTTATGAGGTTTTCTCGATAGACTACATTACGGGGTTACTTTAACACGGATTACAACAGGTTATTAAAGGGTAGGCATCGCGCATGTATAACACCCCCGGCGCTGCAAGTACAATTTACACTTACACCGGTTACAATTACACCGGTTCGCTAGGAAATGAAACGTGCGATGTCGTAACACTCCATCTGTCTTTTTTGTGTTATCCCAAAAAGTTATTGTTTCTTAGTTCAAGCACATTAAGTGCCGCAATAGTACCTAAATACATTACGCACCCGGGACAGTAAAATAAAGAACGGCCCAGATCGAGGGCACTTGTGGCCCGAATTTGTGCTGGGGGCCATAAACAAACCCTTACTTACGAACATGGCCCGACTTGTTCTAGGTCGGTTTTTTACACCGAGAGCTATCTACTCGCTAAGCAATAGGTAATATTAAATCAAAGTTACTGCACTAGTGCAGTAAAGTTGGGAATAAGGAAGCGAAATGTGCGGTGCCGTAATACTCCATCTGTCTTTTTAAGCGGTGATTCTGAACCAATTGCAGGCTCCTTGCTTGTCACAACAATTATATTTAAGAGGGTACTCTGGAGAAATAGTAAAAAATTTTTAACTGAGTAGGAAATAGAGACCTTAGATTTTTTTAGAGTATTGAAGGATTAGGTACTATGCTGAGGTTTTTTTTCCTTTACTTATGCTTTGCTTCAATTTCCAAACGTTCCTAAAATGCAATTTAAATTATTAAAATCTGCCGCTTATTTCCAGAAAAATATTAGCTAAATGTTACCTATCACATTAAGTCATGTAAGTAGGTACCTATACTTAATCCAAATCACAAGAGCCCTTAGGTAAGTGTAATTTAGGTAATACATATGTTTAGTAATCGTTGTAATTTAATATAATTTTCTAGAAATAATGGCGTAAGTGCCAACAGCTTGCTGCGTCACTTTTGATTTGGATTATCACAAATATGAATTTTATATTACTTAATTTTAAACGTGGGCGTTAAACCCACGAAATAGCCAAGGCGGTGAGGTACCTAATTTCAAGCCTCGCCTCCTTGACGATCAATCGTCGTAATGATTCCGGTAATTTCAAAATGGATATTTGTCTGTACCCTATAAGCCTCAAGGTACAAACGGTACAGTCGACGACAAATATATGTTTACAAATTTTCACCCTTATTCCTTTGTCACAAGGTACAAAAGTGTAAACATATCTTTGGAGTCGACTGCATTGAGTAACAGGAGATGACATCCCTAAGAAATTCGTTGTCACAAAAGTTGTAGTGAAAATGCTACACCAATACTTAAGTCTTTATAAGTCTTTATTTTTTTTGTCTGTAAATTTTTATGTTATATTGTGTACGTCATGAATAAATATCTTGAATCGTGAATTTTGAAAATCGCTACAAGTCAATACTCTTTGATTCAGTCACCGCTGTCAACCGCCAAACATGGCCCACAAAATGTGTTCTAGATGTCACATCTAATAGTAGAATACACTTAAAGTAAAGTATATACTGGAGAAACAGACTCAAACAAGCTTTACCGAAAATATGGTTTGTAACGGGCCAGTCTCATATCGTAATAAAACTGTCAGAGAAAATGCTGTAAAAGTCGTTCTTACAGCACTATTATGGGGGCATTTTTTTTGGGCTGATTATGTATCTCGTTATTTATTACATATCGATGAGAATACATATTAAATCTGGTCGACTGTACCTATACATACCTACATGTACATTAAAATACAGTTTCAACATCCTCACTTTGAAAGTTCAGATTCATTTAGTCGCGAAACTCATCATAAATTTTCGAGTGGCTTGCCTTAATTACTCGATCCTATGAATACTTACAACGATCCAAAGGAGTCATAAACTAGTACGAAAGCATAATTAAGAAAAACAGTTTTTAATTAAAGTTGGCAGACAGCGCCTCAACTTACGTAACTGGTAACATAGTTGGCTAGTTTTCTTATTTCAGGACTTTCAAGCATTTCGTTATATAAATTTACATAGTGTGCATGACTTGTTAAATAAATTTTACTAATTAAGCTACTTAAGTAAATAAAAGTAAAACGGTTCACAAGTTGGAGAATACTCTAAGTAATTCAGTTCTTCGTTTTAGAATAAAGCCCGTTTTTATGTAGGCATCGAAAATCAAAAGCATTAGGCGCGACATAGCGACAGCGGTATTCAGCCCAGATCAGCGGAAATTATTCGATCATAGAATTCATAGACGAAAATCTGTCAAAAGGCGGAAATTTGTTCATGGTGCCTGAATTTTGATATATGGACGACTGAATTCCGCTAAGTAAGTTTTGCTCCATACAAAACTTGACCTTGGCCGCTGGAGTTTCTATACAAAACCTGAAATGCCTGTGGTGTCTACTTACGTTTAGATTTGGAGTCAACACGACGTCACGACATTTCAAGGTCAAATCGTCTCAACTTGACGTGTGATTTCACATACGTTTTTAACCAATAACGCTTTACTAGTACCTAGTATATAAATAATATGTTTTTGGATGCGAATTATGTCCTACCAGCCTGTTCCCGCGGCTTTGCCCGCGTACTATAAGTACTCAAAAAGGATACAATACCCATGTTGATTTTCAGACTTTGTGACCACATTTGCCCCTTTTAGGGGTTGAATTTTCAAAAAACCTGAAACACGTGTTTACTCATTTATCGGTAGGAATACTCCTGTGAAGTTTCGAATAAAATAATCAAACAAATCTTGATTCGCCATACAAACTTTGGACCCCCATTTTACCCCCTTAGGGGGTGAATTTTAAAAAATCCTTTCTTAGTGCACCCCTAGACCTTATAAGGAACCTACATGCCAAATTTGGAATCTCTAGAACCAGCAGTTTGGGCTGTGCGTTGATATGTCAGTCAGTCAGTCAGTCAGTCAGTCAGTCAGTCAATCAGTCAGTCAGTCAGTCAGTCAGTCAGTCAGTCAGTCAGCCAGTCAGTCAGTCAGTCAGTCAGTCAGTCAGTTTCTTCTTTTATATATTTAGAAGTATTTTTGAATACAGAAATACAGAAATTTCGAACAACAAAAAGTCCATATTAAAAGCAAAGTTTGATTGCGTATTCGTATGCCACCCCATCTGATTTAAAAAACTTTTGTCTCATTCTAACTATCGTTCCCTTTCACTCAGATCGATTGACTAGTCGCTCCCCCGTGTAGACACCGATAAGGTTACTTGTCAGGAATACTTATAAAATGGCCTCTTAATATTGTTTGTTACGTTTCCAAACGAAAACGTCAAAACGTACTTGTCAGTGTCATTGCCAAATTTGACATGTCAAATGCGCGTGAATGTTTCGGTCCTTGGTCAACATTGTGCAATTTTATCTTACTTTTAACACGTTATCATAAAATACTCACTTAAAATCAACAGTGTAAGTGTGTCACAACAGCCTGAACAATTTTGTGAGCAGTATTTATTAATATCAACAAGATGCGGTTGGTAGACGGCTCGAAACTTTTAGAACTTCAAAACACACCTGTGAATATTCGCAATATTTGCATCGTGGCGCACGTGGATCACGGGAAAACAACATTAGCGGACTCCTTGATATCCAGCAATGGTATCATATCGCAGAGAATGTCTGGAAAGCTGCGATACATGGACAGCCGGCCGGATGAACAGGAACGTGGTATAACCATGAAAAGTAGCAGCATCGCTTTGTATCACGCTGTGCAGAAGCAGGAATACCTTGTGAACCTCATAGATTCGCCAGGACACGTTGATTTCTCTAGTGAAGTATCCACAGCTGTGAGACTTTGTGATGGAGCTATTGTTGTTGTAAGTAAACATCCTACTTTTAAAACAAAATATTTAAAAAAAAGTGTTCCTGTAGTTGCAACTTCATACTAAAATTTAATTTGTGCCGGAACAGAATAAATGCCAAATATTGGTGACTGAGACTGAATAATTCTCATTAGAATATTTAGAATATATTTGCAACATTGTTTTAGAAGACTAATGCATGCAATATTAAGAAAGTATAGATGGGAATCTGTTTTTTCATAGGAATAATTTCCATTTATCCTGATCATTGCATGCTGTATGCAGCCAAATTAGTACAGGGTCAGATAAGAAATAACAATACACCTTAATGTTGCTATTATGTTTGTTAATCGTTTTTCTGTTAACAGTAGGTAATATTCAAAACTTAATTATTGCTGAATACAAAAATTACTATTAAATTAGATAAAAAAAATCTTATGAAAATGTGTAAGTTACTGGTTACTGTACTGTTTCGCACAATATATTATAACAATTTACAACAACCACCATCTTAGAGGTTATCAGCTAAAGCTTGTCACTTGCAGATCCTACAATATTCCTCACAAAAACTGTGTTGGATCATAGTGGCAATGAATTTAAAAACAAATTAGACAAGCACAATAAAAATTCAAATTAAAGCGATAAATTTATCAAGAGCATACTGGCTCGCCTGCTTACAAATAATAATAATAATAATTTTCAGAATTTTGCAGTAAAAAATTACAAGTTCATTTTTATTGGATTCTATTTCTCTTTACCTCATTCAATTTAGTAACTATAAATTTTGATTTCAGGTGGACGTAGTAGAGGGTGTATGTCCCCAAACAAGGCTAGCTCTAAAGCAGGCATACGCTGAAAATATCCAGGCCGTGCTAGTGCTCAATAAAATTGACCGACTCATACTGGAAATGCAGATGACTCCGTTGGACGCATATGTGCATCTCACGCAAGTCATGGAGCAAGTAAATGCGGTGATGGGAGAATTGTTTGCAAGTGAAGTGTTGACCAATGAGGAAACTAAGATTGATAAACAGGTAATGTAGATTGAAAAACTTATTGACTTTTGTCTAATTAGTTTCTTATGAGTTGGATGATACTGGATACAGCCAAATTCTTGTTTTGGTCACATTCAAATACAGTACAATAATATTAAGACCGCCTGTTGACTGCCTGTACTTTTAATCTGTATACTGTACTGTTCTATTTTATTGAGGTGTGCAATAAAGTGTATTTATGGTAAGAAGTCGTTTATTAAAGAAATAGCTAATAATAATGTATATAAAATAATAGTAATAATTCACATCTCTGCAATGCACGGTGGCAGGTGACAGTTTAGTTAGAGCCGGGAATGCCTGCTCCGTCGTCGAACCCCAATAGTTTCGCTGCAGGTTTGAATTTGTGACGTGTGCCTCGTATGCACATACTGGTGGCTCGAATTATAGTAATGCATATCCTTGTTCTAAGCCAACCCAGTATCGTACTCAGCGATTTATTCCAGCGGTCCGCGAGGGCTTCGCCTATGTGTTTGACAAAGGAGGTCATCTGTGGTGCGAATACGCCATCGACGGAAGTCACGAGAGGGGTGAAGGTAGCGTGTTTCGCTTCGCAAGCAGCGGAGTATTTTCTTTGTTTTTCAGTCTCAGCAGATTTTAGGACAGAAGTGACATGGCCGTGTAATGTAAGAGGGAGCGTCAGTGTCTACGACATGGATATCAAAAAGAGCCTCTCTGAGCATTTCATACGCCACGGCAAGATAAGTCGCCGCGTAATCCAAGGTCACCTTCTGTGATTATGGGTTCTATTGTGACGTTGCTCCATGCTTGGTGACATAGTTCAGCAAATAGATCACGAACTTCGTTGTGTCGTCTTGAAATTAGCCCCCCAGTCTTGCAGCAGAGAGCATGGTCGATATTAAATTGGCTGTTGCCACATCCATCACATGAGGGTGGCATTGAGTATGGGGTTCTGTGATAGCGTATTGCCAGGGCGTCTCTGAATTCTTGAGGGGACAAGTCGAGGTTATCTTTCTTCGTTGGTATAGTAGACAGCCAGGTGGAAGACTTTGTTTTCATTTTCATTGCCATTGATCTTTCTATAGCTCTTCTTTTGTTAGGGGGTAATTTGGCCAATATAGTGTCTAAAAGTTCGTTATCGCGAGCTTCTTTCATTGTTCGGCTTTCTTTGCGTGCGTCAATCAGGGATTTATTGTGTTGGGCTAGGTCTACATGTTGTGTCCCGATCAAAGCTGATGAGAGGATTGAACAGCCTTTTTTAGAGGTTTTGTAGCTCAAATTATTCTCGGTGAATGGATTGGATATTGCCAAGCCACCTTTATGTACGGGTAGGGAAAACAGAGTGGCTTCGTCGGCAGTGATGTCGCTACCCATCATAGTTGGCATGAAATTAGCCCGTAGTGCAAGTGTTAGTGGTTCAAAAAGTTCGTTAGAATCAGCGATTACACGTTGTAGGAATGACCATTTGAATTGGGCAGCTTTGGTAAGTGCTGTGTAAGCTGCTTGGAGGGAGTCCTTACAGACATGTGTTAGTTTCTCGATTATTGAAATAAATTGCTTCACTTTGTTTCTTATAAAGTCTTCTTTTCCCTTGCCTATGTAACTACCAAGGAAGGGTGAACCTGTGGTGATAGTAATGTTAGTTCCTTTAAAACTCTGCTGCGCTTTATTTTTGTCTGTTTCAGATACAATAAGGATTGTCTTTTTAGGTTGAGGGAGGTATCCATATGCCGGTCCTATGTTGCAGATCTGTTCCCACCATTTACGAAGGCTTTTGAAGTTTCCCTGGACCGATGAGTCATCAGCGTACCATGTCTGGAGTGTATTCTGTTCTTTTTTTAGTGTATTTGTATTGTATTGTACAATCCAGCTCTAATGATGACACGAAGGTGCCAGATTGGTGCAAAATTGAAAAAAGAAATGCGTGTGTTTACTGATAATTACCTACTTTCCTGGGTAGTTAGCCTTTTTCAATTTATTGACAAAAAACAAGATACATAAGGAAATGAAATAAAACTAAGCTGTACCTATAAATTAAAACTAAGATGTGTAGGAAGACTTAATGGTCAGCCGTATCCTCATTTCTAGTGCCGGATTACTGGATATGCTGGTACATTGAAGTGCCGGATTATGAAGATTGTACTGTAGTATAAAATTAAATATCAATTCAATTTCACTTGACAATCTTAAGAATCTCTGTACTGGTTGATTATGCTGATTATCAGAAATGTTTTATATTTGTGTCAAATTGTTGTGAAATTTGTGTTTGTCCAATATGTAGTATTTGTCATTAGTTCCAAATGGATAAGTCCACTTTGATTAGTGTCTATTTGTAGTATGATTGTGTCTAGCATGGCAGAGCATCCATGAACTCGATCCTCTCCAGCTTGCCTAATGTTTAGCCAGTCATTGTATGTATTTATATCATTGCTCGCCAGCACTGGTGTCTACTTTTATTTAAACTATAATGTCCATAATATTCAGGTATCATAGCTCATTTATCAACGGACTTCAAGAATCAACATTTTGAAGGAGGAGCTTCTCAATTCGTTTGGATCTTTGTTTTTTTTTATATCTGTTGACCGATTATTCGAAGAGGGCTAGACCGATTCGGAAAATTATTTTTTTGTTTTAAAGAGTACTTTATAGTTGGTCCCATTGTAACCTGGTCAGGACCTGGTGAGGAGATCCTGGAGAAATCGAGGAAACTTTTCAACTATTATAGGCACACCTATAGTGATTTGAGTATTTTTAAATCAGCTTGAGCATTTGCTTTTGGAAAATGAAGTCGGTTCTTTTTTGTTTAAAAGTATTAATTATTAACATTAACATTTTATTAAGTATGTCTATTTTTTTTAGATGTATGTAATATGTACTTACTTATTTATTACTCATACATTAATTTATGTTTTGAATTATTGCTTTCAGGAAGTAAAAGAAAAACCCAAGGAAGACAATAACTTTTATGATTGGACCTCTGCCTTAGAGGATGCAGATGATTCCAACCTATACTTCTCCCCGGAACAAGGCAATGTTGTCTTTGCAAGCGCCATTGATGGATGGGGCTTTACCGTCCATACATTTGCAAGGCTTTTCTCCGAAAAACTTGGTAAGTAAAAAATATCAATTATGAATCTAATTAACAGAATATTGTCAGCAATCTTCCTAATATCAGCCACTTCAATGACTACAAAAATGGGTGTACGATATTAAAGCGGTGGCTTGTTGCAAGGCAGGTTACCCGAGGTAGAATTCAAATTGTAGCATCATTATTTGGTCTTGGAATTCTGGATTGGAGTCATGACCCTTTAATTGTTATCTTTTTTGTATATACGAGTACATTTTTTTTTTCATTTCTTTTTGATGAACGTTACACACCATTACATGACACAACATTCATACAAATTTATTAAACAATTGCAGAAAACAAAATGCGCTTAAAAACTACAAATAGTTCTTAACTTAAATTAACACCCCAGCCCCCAGATGTCCCCCAAATCATTCCCCTATTGCTACCTTAATAAAATATGACAATCTTAACCCTTTATAGGGCAGTGGTCAGAAAAAGACCACCTGTTACATCATCTTTTTGTATTTTTTTCTTGTACAGAATTTTTAGGACTGTAGATTGGCGATGAGGCTTGAATTGAGGATTTTTTTTCAGTCTTGCCCGTTAAAGGGTTAAATGCACCTACGGTTTTTAAATCAAAAACATATAATTTTACATTTTCTTTAGGTGTCAAGGAAGAACTACTCCGAAAAGTTTTGTGGGGGGATTTTTACTTGAATTCTAAAACAAAACGCTTCATGAAGGGAGCTCAAGAAAAGGCGAAAAAACCACTGTTCGTACAAGTAGTTCTGGATAACTTATGGAACGTTTATGAAACTATAGCCATAAGAAACGAAAAAGAAAAAGTGCCAGTTATCTGTGAGAAACTAGGTATCAAACTTACCACCAGGGACTTACGACACACGGACAGCAGAATACAACTCCAGTCGCTAATGATGCAGTGGCTGCCTTTGTCGCAAACTGTATTAAATATGGTCTGTACAAAACTACCCTCACCTAAAGAAATCGGTTTAGAAAAAGTTGAAAAACTGATGTGTACGAAAATATGCGACTTTGAGTCATTGCATCCGCAAACGAAGGAATTACGAAGTGATTTCTTGGCATGTGATAGTAGCCCGGAAAGACCAGTTATAGTATATATTTCAAAAATGTTTAGCATAGACAAAAGTGAGCTTCCGGAAAACAAGCCAAAGGCTTTAACCCCTGAAGAAATGGCTTTAAGGAGAGAAAGAGCCAGACAGATGAGAGAGCAGATGAAACTGAGTGAGGTTAATACACAGGCTATACCAATGACAGAAGAAAATAAAGATGAAAATATTCAAGTAAATGATGCTGAGAAAGATGACAATCAACCTGCATTTATTGCATTTGCTAGAGTGTTTAGTGGTAAATTAAAAAAAGGAGATAGGGTGTATGTTTTAGGTCCGAAACATGACCCGTCCAGAATACTTAACATAAAAGACTATGAAGTAGATCCTAATAAGAAGTTGAAAGACTTGAAAAGTGATGAACATATCACATTTACAGAGTAAGTATACTCGTAGGCATAGTAAATGAATGTTCTAAATTGAATTTAATGTTAATTTTTTTTTTATGCAAATCTTTGCCGTAAACTGTATTATATCTGAAAATTTTCTTGTAACCACAAAACTGCTGTAGAGGATATTTCTGTTTTTTTTAGTTTGGTATGAATTTATTAATGCTATATTTATTTTTAGGATTAAATCCTTGTATATTTTGATGGGAAGAGAATTAGAAGAAATTAATGAGGCAGTTGCTGGCAACATTATAGGTGAGATTTGTTATAACGAATATTTCAGAAATACTAAAGATTCAACTCTCTCTCAATAAATGTCAATGTTTCTGGAAAAAACCACGGTTTTCCGACCCTGATCGTAGTTTTCACTTTCTTACACTTTATTTTTTCCTAGGTATCGGCGGTTTAGATGAGCACGTCCTTAAAACTGCCACACTAAGCACCACAATCGCTTGTCCGGCGTTCAGTGAACTGCAGTCCGCCGCTGTTCCCATACTGAGGGTGGCTCTAGAGCCCGCGAACCCTTCGCAACTGCAGCAGTTGGTTAAAGGTGAGTTTTGTAAAGACGTCCTTATAACTACGACGCTAAGCAGCGTCCTTATAACACAACCGCTTGCCTATTTAGCGACCTGATTCCGCCCCTGTCCCAATACTCTGGGTGGCTCTAGTATCGTACCCTTCGCAACTGCCGCAGCGCAGTTAGTTAAAGGTGAGTTTTGTAAAGACGTCATACGTTATCCATCACCGCAGAACCGACTAACTACATCTTTATTCCAGGGTTAAAACTGCTGAACCAGTCCGACTCCTGCGTCCAAGTGTTGTTGCAAGAGACTGGGGAACACGTCATAGTGACGGCTGGGGAAGTCCACCTCGAGAGGTGCTTAGAAGATTTGAAGTAAGTTTGTTATAATTTTCCTACAACTAAGCCCAACATTCTTGCCAAGTAAATTATAAATTAGAGTTGCTCGCAAAGAATCGGATAACTGAAGAACAAATCAAATTATTTTAATAAATATCATGATTTATTGAGGTGTCCCAGCCCTGAGCACACTTTTTACTTTGTATATGACATCTATATAATTTACAATCGCATAAATTCGAAATTCGTATGCTTTTTTGTTGTATAAAAGATTCAAATTCTATAATATGAAGTGTAACTGGTGATGTAATATACATCGGGCGTTAGAAGATTATGAATGGATTATTGCCCTTACGCTGGCTCAATTTTGGTTTAAGAATTTCGTCAAACCTCTTATGAAGTTTAGTATGTATTCGATAAATGCGCTGACACCCTGATGATACTTACTTTTGGAAACATTTTAAGTTAACAAAGGCTAGGCGTTATATAATAGACATGGGTCGTTCACGAGTAAGTGATTTCAATGAACTATATCTTTTGATTCAACTCACTGAAGATTTAATTCGCTCAGTAACTCACCTATCTCAGTGTTTACCGTATTACTTGCTCGCTCTTTCCCACTCATGATTTGAATGAGCCGGCCGAGTCAAACGAGTGAGACGATGCGAATATGCGAAAAGATCCACTGAGCGAAATGAGTGATACCTATCTCCGCGAGCGAAAGATTTTCAATTGAGTGAAGCGTTTTACTACTTTTTTACAGAAACAACTATGCGAAAATACCAATCACTGTGTCAGAACCCATCGTACCGTTCAGAGAAACTATTATAAAACCACCCAAAATAGATATGGCGAATGAAGAAATAGACTCCCAAAACATAGACAAAGGAGATACGGAGTTAGACCCGGTTATTACTGTGCTGACCAGTAACAAACACAGTAGGATTAAAATAAGGGCTAGACCTCTACCTAATGAAATAACGGCGCTATTAGACAAATCTACAGATTTACTGAAAGTCATATCACAGCACATCAAATCATTGCAAGGTTCATCAAAGAACGAAAACATAGAAAGTAAACTAGACAACCTAAATATAAACGGCACTCATGAACTCTCAGATCGCATGGTGAAACTTATAGAAATATTTATTGAAGACCTCAAGAATATTAGCTCAAAACTGGGCCCAGAATGGAGTAACGTTGCTGAGCAAATTTGGTCCGTAGGTCCTAGGAATTGCGGGCCAAATCTGCTACTCAACCAAACCGCAGATTACAGTACTAAGTTCTTGTATCATAAAAATGAATTGAAAGAAGATCCAAGGTTTGAATATGAGAGCAGTTTCGTGAATGGGTTCCAACTGGCAAGCTTGGCTGGTCCACTGTGCGAAGAACCTATGATGGGTGTTGCTTTTTGCGTTGAAGAATGGAGCTTGGACAAAAGTGAGGGTGATGATGTTGGACATACTTTTGGGCCACTTTCAGGTAATACTTGTTTTTTTTTCTTGCATTGATATCTATCGGTCATGAATGTGATTTATCAATCGACTTCAAGATTTCGAAGGAGGAGGTTATCGATTGCGCGGGATCTTTGTTTTTGCATTTTTTATGTTTTTTCACCGATTATTCGGAGACGGCTGGACCGATTTGAAAAAATCTTTTTTTGTTTGAAAGAGTATACTTTACAATTGGTCCCATTTAGAGCCGGATTAGCCTTTAGGCAGGGTAGGCAACTGCCTAGGGGCCCCGCATCGGCCAGGGGCCCCGCGTGCTCAGAAAAAAAAAATCATAGTGAAAATTAAATTGGAAAATTTGTATATATTGGCTAGGGGCCCCGCATGTGCACAGAGGAAAATGAAAATGTTTCATAGAGTGTAATATTCATGGGAAAATTTGTATTTATGGTTCTAGGGGCCTCGCGTGGGCAAAGTATATATTGAATTTTTTTTCATAGAATTAAATATGCCTTAGTGACTGACTTAATATATTGACCCAATTTTTTTTATATATAACTTTTGCCAAAAAGAGGCCCCAAAAATGCAATGCCTAGGGGCCCCTAAGTGCTTAATCCGGCTCTGGTCCCATTGTAACCAGGTCAGGATCTGATGATGGGATCCTGGAGAAATCGAGGGAACTCTTCAACTATTATAGGCACACCTATAGTGATTTGAGAATTTTTTACAGCAGCTCGAGCATTTGCTTTTGGAAAGGTGGAGGGTAAGTGAAGTCGGTTCTTTTTTGTTTAAAATTATTTGTTTATATATTTGACAGGTCAAATCATGTCAGCGGTGAAAGATGGATGCAGAAAGGCGTTCCAGGTACAACCACAACGTTTGATGGCTGCCATGTATTCCTGCGACATCGTCGTCGACCAAAAAGTATTAGGTAAGTTATTTCAGCTACCGAACTGCGAAGAACATTAAACAATTTTCCTACGAGTACTACAACCTGGCTGTGGAACATCACTTCTTTAGGGGTTTCTGTTTTTCTATTCAATATAACTTTTATCGATGGTTACAAATGTATCCCAAAGGCCTTAAGGTTATTGGCAAGCTCATGCGTCGCATTCGCGTCTTACGATTGAATTAAGAGTCCGGTAACGATTTGAAAACGAAAATCGCTAATAATGAAATAACGCACATGATTACATTTGATAAGATAGTTTGAAATATTTTATTTGTAAAAAATACTTTTGGTGTATATATATTATTATTTAATACCCGAAATCAGCTTGTTTAGTGACGACGTTGTTTCGTGCAAACTTGTATCTTAATTTATTATTATTATTATTTGTTTTGCCCTCTTGTATGTTTTATATTATCTGATTAAAGCATAAAGGCGAGTTTAGTTGTATATTTTTATGAAATATTTTAATACATTCCCAAAAATACCACCTAAACTGGGGCATTTTTTCTTAAAAGTGCTCTAGCTAAGCATACTTACTCTTGCTTAAAAAATATGTATTAAAATTTAAAAAACTGTTCACTTATCCCTAAGACGACTCATTTTCCAACGTATTTACTAGTATTGACATATTTTATGTACTAGTTTAACATAATTTTAATCAATAAAAATCTTACTTGTTTCACCTCTGTAAGCAAAAATCGCGAAATAGATGTGAATGATTTATATATGGAACAGAAAATTAAAAAAAAAGTATTCCAATTATGCAGTTTAAAAAGAAACGATCTTTCAAAATATGTATACAAACTAATAGAAATTTTGTCAGTTACAGCAAAATACCTAGTACAGTCACCGGCAATAGTATCTTCCTACACGACGGCCGCAAAAATATGTGACACGCTCTTATTTGTAGGGCAATAAGAGCGTGTCACATATTTTTGCGGCCTTCGCGTAGGAATACAGCGGCTATTGCGCGTGACTGTACTTATCAAAAAGTTGAGCGAATCGAAAGAAAACTTTACTGGACTCTTAAGCTGAAAATATAAAGTAAGACGAGTGGTCGGCCTTATTGGCGCAGTCGGTGTGTTCATTAGGCCACTTGGCCTATATTTGACCGGTCAATTGTGACCGTGATCAGAGTAGGAATGGTCCAGTTTTTCGTGTCTTGTGTATCCATATGTCACGCGACTGTCCTGAACATGTCGTTAAATATTATATCCGGATTATATCTAAATATAATTTATATTTTTTGAGGCTTATTATCAAGGTAAAAAATACAAAACATTAGAAATACTCTCATTTTAAATTTAATCTTCGTAATTACGAATTTATTTTTTAAAACTACTATTTACATCTGAACTTTCTAAGTATGGTTTTCTTAAATAAATAATGTAAATAATAAAACTAATAATCTTAAATAACTATAAATGCA
Organism: Pammene aurita; assembly: GCA_947086415.1. NCBI lineage: Eukaryota > Metazoa > Arthropoda > Insecta > Lepidoptera > Tortricidae > Pammene > Pammene aurita. The sequence goes on along the minus strand of OX352305.1, from coordinate 24,120,461 downwards.
TTGACGTTACACAAAAAATATCTGAAGTTGATTATCACATCATTTTGTGTAAGAACATTCTAATTACAGGCATATTTTACATAATTACGTGAAAATCTGAATTAAATGGTTCATACATGTTAATGCAAACTATTAATAAAATACATACATTTATTTTCTTTACCGTTTGTGAGATTTTAGCTCATTAATGAATTAGTTTAAAAAGTACTACTTATAGAAATGCAGGTACTTCATTATTAAATAACAGGTGCCGAATTTAAGTATTATGGATTGTTTTAAAATTAATATATCGGTAAGCCTATACGTTCCATATCATATATTTTGTTAAAGCTTTTTAAGGATTTAACTTCAGATTTCCACATAGCATGTTTTTGTATGAAAAATCACCTTGCATTAGTGTGATGGTGGGGCAATAACTCCTGTTTTACCATTTATACTAATCTTATTATAGTCATGGTTACCTCTATGTATCTGGCAAACAAACAATTCTATATCATGCCATAAATAAATTACGTTTAGGTACTGCTACAATATAATTACTGAAATAAATAAGTAGGCATACTGGTTACAAAGTCTCCGAGCGTTATAACTAATAAATTCAGTTCACTGAGTATTGAGTAGGCAGTATTTTCATCAGACTAAACAGTGTTTAGAGTGGGAAAAAAGATCTCTGTGACTACATTAACGGGGAAGCGTCTTCAAGTCTTCGTTGGATTCAGAGAGGCATTTACAAGGGCCTGAATGAACCCAACATACTTTAGTTTTAAAGTATAATTAATCTAGTCGATCCAGTGTAACGATCGCGCCAGTTCTCTAACTTTGTACCATGGGAAGGGGGGATAGTCAGCATTTCTTCTAACTCTTGAGACTCTCGACCTCCTGTTGTAGTAGTTGGGAGCCAGGTAGCTGGGTGATTGGTATCGGTTGTAGACAGGCTTGTCGGGATATGCGTGTGGTTGGGAGTAGTCGACTTTGTACGCGCTCGTGGTGCTCTGTACTGCGGCGAAGCGATTGGCGGTGAACCCTGAAAATGATAGATCGAATATGAGTAGGTATCTTGAAACCGTAATATAAGACAGGGAGGTTTAGCAGCTGTGATCAGTCAAAACAATACGTAATTAAGGAAATTTAGCCCATTTTGAATTGATTATCGAATCGACAATCCATTTCACCGTTTTTCCACCGATGTGACGAGTCGGGCATAGAATTGGATAGGTACACAACAAAAGAGACACTTTCTTTTAATAATTTAACTTTCAGTTATTTGGAGTATTATATAAGCGATCTTTTTACTAATTTTAAGGACGTTTATATGTTTGAAATATATGTTAAGTAGGCAGACTTAACATATATTTCATCAAAATCCATCAAAATTGGCTTTAAGTAAGGAGGTCAAACACTGCTGAGATATTTACCCATAAAGATAGCTCTTAAGTAATATAATTATTATATTACCTGGGTAAACTGGGTTGTGTCGCACGCACATCATTCCATAAACCCTAATTCCAGGGACTGACGCGTATGTGGGCTGATCGTGAGACATTGGTCCCTCTGAAATCAGAGAAAATACAAATTGGCGATTAGATATTAAACATATGTATATACCGTCGCAGTATACATATTTATATACTGCAGCAAAGGTCAAGTCGCGTTTGTAAAGCGTAATTCTAAATTCTTCGTCGGCATATAGTATCCTTAGATCCAATTTACGTTATTTTTTAATGTGTGTAAAAACATCGATATGCAAAAAAAAGTTCCTCACATTCCGTACCAGTGTTTATTTATTTACGTTACGAAGATCCAACAGCTATCAAAACCAAATAGCACTAATTGATAAGAGATGGAAAGCCAAATACAGGATCACACTTATAGCTACAGATTATTACATTCAAGTTTTACTCAAATAAAAAGTGACAACGCTCGAACACAGCAACACACATATGAGCTAATACAATAAATATTAAGTATAAACCAGAAGTGGCAAATTTAAAACACCTATATAGTTACAAGCTGAATTACAATACAAATAAAAATAAAATACATTGCTAAGCAGGACAAAGCACCCAACGTTGTTGAACAAGCACTGTGTTGTGAGGTTTTAGTTGATTCTGCACGGCTAGCACGTCTTACGCGCGACTGGCGTGACAAAAGACAGATCTGCGCGACTTCATGAGTTGTCGCTAGTTGGCAGTACAACTTGCGCGTGAAAGGAGCGACAGACTCGCGATTAAATGGCAGTGTCATAAAATGACAGTGACTCGCGACTTTGAACTAAAATCCTTTGCATAACTTTGAGTTTTCTTTGTGTCAGTTGTAGCCGCGGGTGCATGTTATGCTACCGGAAAGCGAGATTTTTGACAGGCGCGGGAAGGTTTCCCTACTCGCGGCTTAAGTCGCTCTTGTAAGACGTGCTAGCCGTGCTGTTGTTGTACGTTGTATTTAGCCATCTATTTCACACATGCCGCTCTTGCGGTAACTTTACTAGAGCGTGGACCCAAGGCGATTATCACACTGGCGCCGCAACTGCATGTGGCGACGGTGTGCAAGCGTGACAGCGCTATACACATGCGTAGCGCTATCTCGTTTGCACAGTCAAGTGCAAAAAATACGTATCGAAAAAATCGTCTCATAAATATGGTACTACGCACTTATTACAACGGAATAAGATACTATGGGACATATTTTTGAGTAAGATGAATACACCCATATTTTTACACTTGACTGCACACCGTCGCCGCATGCGGAAACCGCCCAAGACTAGCAAAACCGTATTGCTGTAGGTGTTTAGCAGACATTTATAGACATTTTTGTGCTTGCTTCGTTTAAAAAAAAAGATGACAGCTTCTCATATTGCTTACCCAGTATATGGTTCTCTGGACACCGGCATATGACCAGATAGTGCGATTTTCCCGTCCTAATGTTCTGCAAGGCCAGCAGCGACCAGTCTCGCGGGGCGCGGCATTCTCGCATCTCGGAGACGGCCTCGCAAGTCTTCACTAAGGTCACCGCTTTGTTTGCGTACTGAAAAGTATAAGGAAATGTGAAACCACGAGAACTTCGACATTCTTACGAGCTACTAAGTTATCTAAAGACGAGACAAAAGGGGAATATTTCTGTAAAATTATATTTAATGTCAAGTCAATCGAAACATTGCTAAAAAATAACTATGGATCTCGTAACGCCCACCAACCCTACTAATATTATAAAATGCGACTTTCCTCTCTCTTACCTCATCAAGCTTTAACCGTCTAACCGATTTAATTAAATTAGGTATAGAGATAACTAGTTCTCCCACGTGAGTAACTCCCACGCAAAGGACATGGGATAGTTTTTTATCACAGCAATCATCCATGTACAAAGTCTACCCAGACAAATTCGCTGGCAAAATCTAGTACTTACAAAATATTTGCTAAATTGTGTAAACTCGAAGCTAAACAAAATAATGCTACTTCATTCGTTTTATTATTAGAACTGAATGTACATTCTAATGCACATTGGGTCTTACGAGAAAATTTATACCTTCTTCTTGGAATCTGTCGTAAGCCTGGTTGTATGCAGGTCGTCGGCGTTGAGGCTCGCGGAGCATGGGTCCCGATACCGGGCCGGGCACGCACAGAGAGGCTGTGTGTAGTTTAACCGCACGTACACTGCATTGCACACCTGAAAGACAAATTAGTCAAATTTTATAATAAATATATATCTAGGCACTACGTACTAATTATGTAAACCTAGTGCCAATGCCAATTCATTGGATTAGGTTGCCGAGCGGACCCCAGGCTCAATTCGGCCATGGCAAAAAGCCGGGACAAACGCTAGGAGGATGATGTACAACACGCCCAAGTCACATATTAGTCACAAGCGTTTGTTTTCTGGCTGGCTGCGTAAAAAACAAGGCGAAATGATTTTTCTCTTAGGTACTAGGTACATAAGTGCTTAACACTCTCCGTACCACCTAGTGCTACGCGCTACGCTCGTAGCCCGTAGCCACGTATTTGTCGTATGTAGCGCGTAGTAGCTACGAAGAGAGAACCCGACAGTCGGGTTCCTGGTCGTGAAAGTGTTAATACATAACGGTCAGGAAGCTTATTCAATTGTACGGCTTTTGTTGTTAAATTTTACATTTTCGCCTTAAATTTTTCTGCATTTCAATGTTCCTACCTCTAGAGCAGGGGTCGGCAAAAGGCGGCCCGCGAACCGCTCGCTTCCTGCCCGCAAGCCTCCTATTAAATGTTATTGACAACCGACAATGTGGTACCTTTTGCCGGATAAAGTAACAAATCATTAACAAAGAACGGTCCGCGTCAATTTCGTTAGCAAATATGTGGCCCTAATTGGCTGCTAAAAGGTTGCCGACCCCTGCTCTAGAGTATACTCTCCTGAGACTCGAAGTGGGTTTTTATGTGATTTTGGTTTGAAGAATTCGTTTTAATATCGAAATATGTCAAAATGAGATGACGAGCGACCGAGATGAGTGGAAGAAAAAGACATGCTGCGCTGACCCCAAAGTAAATAGGACAAGTGCAAGCGAATGATGATCGTACATATTAACCAAAATTCATCCAAAATTACGTTGTAAATATTCCTTGATAGACGGAGAGCTGGCCACGTCAAATATGACACAATAATGAGAGCTACGAAACCCCTCTAGTAAGTTTGCGATACTATGCTTATTTCTAGATCCGGACTTCTGGCAGCTGTAAAGTGGTGGAGGTCAAAGAATGCAAATAACTCGAAGAAAACAAATCCTAGAGTTCTGGGTTTGATGAAATAGGTATTATGGGAAATTATGTAATTAGTTAGATTATATCATCGCCAAAAGTTTCTGTCGGAGGAAGTAGTGTCAAATGATGTATAATGCAATTTATAGTTAATCGCCTACCGTTTTTGCTTCCGCAATAATACACAATGTTTTTGGTTCTAATGTTTAAATAGCCCTGTCCTCTATAAATAACACAACATTGCAAGTTTTTACCAATTTTGGTATTACTTTTTTCCAACTGAAAAACGTTGTTGATCTGGCACTCTGACCTCCACCCATGAAAAGCTGCCAGATGCCCGGATCTAGCAATAAGGATGGTAAAGCAATCTAACTAGACAGGTTTCATTGCTCTCATTATTGTGTCATCTGACGTGGCCAGTCCATGAGGTAGGCTTCTAAACTGCTCCAGAAATAAAGTGTCACAGATATTGATATTGTAATAAGCATTGAATGGTCTTTACCTGTTGTATGGCACATTCTGGCAGCAGATAGATGTGCTGATTGTGTGGGTAGTAGTGGTACTTGGTGGGTTTCGCCAGGACGGACGTCGAGCCCGCTGGTAGAGGCACGGTCTGGAAATTAGAAAAATAAGGTTAATCTTCTTGTTCTCAATCTTATTATGACATGTTAGCTTATCAGAGATGTGCAAAATAGTTTAGAAAAAGTATTTAAATACAAAATGCAAATACTTTCATGATTTACTATTTCAAATGCAAAATACAAAATACTTAGCAAAATTGTATTTCAAATACTAAATACAAAATAGGTATTTTCAAAATACTTTTATAAAATACAAATGCTTTTTAGAATTCCGTCGCCAAGATGGAAAAAACGGAATTCTTATCTCTTTATGTCCGTCTGCCCGTGCCAGGCCCGTGCTCATATGACGATCGGAGGCCTTCTGTACTACCGTCCGTGGTGCGTACACAATTTTACGTCTTACGTTACGTTCTCCTGGGTGAGTAGTGAGATCTTCGCACGCGGGCGGTAAGTCTCACTTACCGCTGGGAGTGACATAAAAGCTCCAGTTCCGTGAGACATTTGTTTCACATTTCATGATTTTATTTGTGTAAGCGGCATATTGATATATGTAGACAGACGGCCTTTTTTTACTTGTTCATCGCATAAATGTTTTTTATCAAACGCATACATCGAAGCTTGTGCCAATAGCCCTAAGCTGTTAGTAAATTCGTGTTTGGCTACAATAGACTAGTAGTTGCTATTTGGCATATCACCAAAACACTAGTTCGTAACACAAATGGCATGAGTGCCTCAAATTGCAAATAGCTTTTAAACTTTAAAAGCATCGATACATAATCCTACTAGCGTCGTCACTAAAACTTTCAACCACGTTTTCACCCCCTTAGAGGTTGAATTTCAATAAAGTCTTCTCTTAGTGCTTCTCAATATTTGTAGCATAGCATACCTACTTGTTTCTAATTTTAAGGTTCTACTTTTACCAGTTTACAGACTGCATTGTTTATCAATATACTTACGTTATATTATTATTATATTACAATATATTACGTGACAGTTTTATATATTTGGATAGTGAAATTTGATTACATAATACCACAGAATAAGTAATATTTAGTACAATTTCTTCCTAAATTTGACATTTAGCTACAGAGATGAAAACGTTTGTCATGCGTTCTTTAAAAAAATAAGGTTTTCAACTTGCTTCATATATACGTGCAGGTTTGAGACATGACATAAACACTGGCTGAAATGATAATTTTCAATCAAAGGTACACATCATTGTCGGTTGTCAATAAGACGTTAAGAGGCTGACAACACCCGATGACCTTCAAATTGACTTTACTCAAAGAGTGTTTCAGCTATAACTACTTGTTTTGAGAAAGTAAAAAAAATGTATGTTAATATTCGTTATATTTGGAAGAACTTCGTTGCGTTCGATACACGATTGGACGAAATCGGCTCGATAGAAAATAATTCCAAAGTTACATCTTAAAATTAGCTTTAAACAGTTGTATGTCTTTAGTTTCTTGACTTATACGTCTGTAACTAAGGACAAAATTCCACCACACTAATACTAAAAACTTCGTTGCCTTATATTTCTCAATGAATGCGTCGTTTTTTTTTAATTCATTATTTTGTAAAATTTGCAATGAGCTCCCATACTAATCGTAACACAGTGTTTCTCTTTCACTCGCGCTGAATAAGATAGGGAGGGAATTTAGCTGTTGTCAGCCCCTTAACTGACGACTAACGAACGCGCCCATAAGCTGATAAGCGATGTGCCATTCCCTCATTAGCCCTCATATGCGGTAATCGTATTGGGGAACGGGTACAAAGAGAGAGACATCGTGAAACCCTGATTATACTACAAACAATAAAACTATACCTAAAATAACTAGTAGTCCGCCTCGAACTCAGAACTCGCGATTTCCTTGCCAACGAGATGACCAATATAACAAGACCCTTCCGAAGATTTTTTTTCGCCTTCTAGCTCCACAACCCCTTGAACGATCCTGCTCATGTACGAACTTACAAATTTTATGTATCTCTGCTACAACCCCAACAAATTTCATAAAGATCAGAAAAACGTTACTAAAGTTATCGCTACAAACTCTCGAAATCAAAAAGCCATCGAAATGCCGAGACGTCCCAGTAGCCTAAGTTGTTTGTAAGAACTCACTTCGCTCGTTCGAAAATAGTTAGCTAAAAATTAAAAAGAAACTTAACAATAAATTATAAGTATTATTCAGAATTACATGATGCAATATGACTTTACGAGCGAATATAACTTTGTAGCTGAAACCGTTTTCTTTTAATTGAATTTACTCCATTTCATGGTCCCGTCCCTACTCATTTCTCTCATTAGTAACTAATATTTAAACGAAAAAACGTCCGTATTATTTTTAACTAAAGCTTTTTACTGTGTATGTTTTAAGTAAAGTAAAACAATAGGTACATTTTGTGAAAAGCCAAGCGGACTTTGTTTAACAAAGTCTAATCCAACATTTGTTAAAATAAACCATCACGAAGCAATCACGGAAGTAGACTTAACAATGCTTTTTATTCCACTTTACTTTGAAGCTAAAATTGCTGAGATACAACCGATAACTTCCATTGAAGAGTGTCTATTCGTAATTAATTGCATTCTCGTTGGTTACTAAGTCGAATTTTTAAGCAAACCAAATTAACGTGACCTCTTCTTTCTTCGTCTTTATCAGCCTATTTCATACTAATACTACTGTTTTAGCGATATCGTCGCTCCAATGGGCACTTGATTAACCTTTTTCTGTTACTGAATGTCGACCAGTCTTCAAAAATACCAGCGTGAACGCCGGCTAGACGTAATAATAATTTCACAGTTTATTAACATATTTCTAGTGGTTAGGCGTCCATTCGCAACAACAATTGCTGAAACCAATTCTCATTAGCAACGCGCCTTAACCTGCTCGGATCGGTTAAAATGTCAAATGATATCTGCCAAACGGCAAGTAGTATGGATGAGCTTAGTGGATGACCGTGGAAAGTGGTGAACTAGAGAAAAGGCTTTTACAACTGCTATAAGTAAAAAAAGAGCGCTTATATTGGTTCCTCAGCCTTTGTCTCACCTGTAGTCGGTATACGTTTGGAATGACACACCTGCTTCGCCATGTTCATTGTCTTGTCGCGTGCGAATGGAATTGTTGTTCGAAGAAGCTCGACAAATAGTACTCAGATACAGTGTGTTGTGTTGTCAGGCGCGGATCCTGTTGTGTTGTCAGGCGCGGATCCTGTTGTGTTGTCAGGCGCGGATCCAGGATTTCCTTAAAGGGGGGGCACTTTCCTTCACAAAAAGTCTCGCGGTCCGCTCCTATGGGCCCCGTAGTATACGAGGTGTGCGTTTCAGGGGGGGGGGGGGGGAATCGCCCCTGTTGCCCCCCCCCCCCCCCCCCCTCTGTATCCGCGCCTGTGTGTTGTTAATGACAATTTGAATGGATAGATCTAATCCAACGTAGAAATAATATGACTAGCTGCAGTGCATATGTTTAGGATTAGATTCACGACTCTAAAGCCTTTTTTTACTGCAGCTCCGTAAAACTGAGTCAAGTTCTTAATGAAGAATATCGATATCTAACCAACTCCAGCCGTGATCTTTAACCAACACAAACAATGGAGAACATGCGTGAAAAATATTTAATTGAATTTGTTCAATAAACACGTTCAACAACCCCAAATTAATATAAATAAGTGGATATCCGTAATAATTTTCAACAGTTTTTTAATGATATTGCGGTTTATAAACGTAAAATTTTAGGCCTTTTTTTGTATACCTCAAATGTATTTTCGAAACCTCAGTTCGATTACTTATGTTCTAACAAGAAAAAAAATGTATCACAACTATATAGCTAAACGCATTTTTTCGTGCCTAAAATTACAAAAATCTTCCAAAACCTTGTTCCTTCCAAGCAGTTATCTGCAACTTTGAGGTCGGTGACGTCACAAACCTCACACTTTTTGTATGGGTTGTTTTGACGCGCGGCGCAGACGCCTAACGTATTTTCACATTTTTGACGTTTCAGGGCTATCATAGATAGTAGGTTTATTAGAGACATTTGAATCTACAGGGAAATAGAATCGAATGACGTCTTCCAAAAAAATCATGCATGTTCCTAATTAAATCACTCTGTAGTTAAAATCGTCGATAGTCGCTAGATCATTGACATAGAACCATTGAATGGGAGCATTGAGCTTGGAAGCCTCCGTGCGAACTCCATTGTGAATGTCGCAAATTGGTTGTTGTTTCAATGCCATACACGAGTGACCCCGAAATCTGCGTAACTTTGGTTAAATGGGTCATTACTATCTGGGGCATCTTAACGAATAGAAATATACTCAGACTACACGGTTTTCAGAGTAGATGCGAAGTCAAAATGCGCCGCTGATTTTATGTAGGTAGGGAATGCAAACCGGTAAAAAAATCTACAGCAACACTGGTAAATGAGGTAAATCTCGTTAGACGGGACTGTAATGTAAATTTTCCTGTTGATAACATCAAAGAAATATAAATATTTCATTCTTTATACTGTAGATACTTTGGACATTTTGAAAATAAAACAACTGATTCGACCTGCCGATCTGATCTTCTATACTCTGGTCTCAATCAGACATCAGGAACTGGTTCAAATCTTGCTTGTGAGATTTTATCTAAAGAATAAACTAACTGACAAACACTGAGTTTATAAAGGCTTGTAAAAAGAGACAAGTTTCCTCAATTTATCCATATTTAAAATTTCGCAAGTTAGAAATATACACTGTGTACGATAAGAGCGTCAGCAGTTAACTTTAAAGAAAATATGGTAAACGTCTGGGCGCTCGCTCGTTACTGCCTCAGTGTATGTCAAATTGAAACTTAAGTCATTCGCAATAAAGGTGACTCCAGGGTGTCCACTATTGGGCACTAGCGTGCCGGACACTAGGACGTTTGCCTTAAGGGAATTTTTATACGAAATACTAAAAATAAACCGTCCTTTCATGACACATTCATGCCTTATTTTCCCGTGTTCACAGGTAAGTCGACGCTCTTTATATTATTAAATCGCTTCACCCACTTTAGCACAAATGCCTTTGACTTGTTCATTATACTTGGCCACCTGATCGCGAGACATTTTGGGTATTTTCGGATGTGTACAAAGAAAAACTACCTCAAAAGCAAACGCAGCGCTTATTTTCCAAACTATGATTTTGGTGGGAAAAAAACATTTTTATTTTTCTTTTTACAAAGCACTGTAGGCAGAAGACCATACTACACAGCTAAAACTTAATTTTTCTCCACAACATTAATTAAATAAATAATCTGGTCACGCTCTTGTCAAACGGACTGTAGGTATATTCTTAAAACTACTTCCTAAGCCCAACGGTATGAACGAACGTGTACAATAAGCGAGTGAACAAAGTTGCACTAAACTTACTATTAACAAATAAAGCTTACGTGAAAAAATCAAGAGCAATTCGCAATAGCGATAAACTTGGCAATAATCCATAAATCAGGAGGGTTCCCGGGAGAAATACCGATGAAACATGTATAACACGTATATGGGAACAAATCGTGTTCGAGTTTGCGACTAGTCGCGTCCGATAAAAAATCGGACCGATTGATGTGTTGTGTGCTGCTGGCAAAGTTTGGATTCAGACTTTTGTCCTAAGCAAGACACTATTTTAAATACGTAAGTTTTTTGAAGTAGTGAATGAGTAAATCTGTGAACGGGTTTTTAGGGTTCCGTAGCCAGAATGGCAAAAACGGAACCCTTATAGTTTTGGTCATGTCCGTCTGTCCGTCCGTCCGTATGTCACAGCCATTTTACTCGGTAACTATAAGACGTATCTTAATAAAGTTTAGACATAAGGTGTAGTTTGTATGCCGCTATTTAGTTATGTAGTGAAATTGCAGAAAAAAAAATTCATTGGGGCGCTCCATCGCTCCATACATGTAACTAATTTTTTTTTTTTACTAAATATCAACATGTTGGACATCAATCGATACGTCTTTAATAATAACATTGAAGCTTCTTTGATCATTTTTAGGGTTCCGTAGTCAACTAGGAACCCTTATAGTTTCGCCATGTCTGCCCGTCCGTCCGTCCGTCCGTCCGCGGATAATCTCAGTGACCGTTAGCACTAGAAAGCTGAAATTTGGTACTAATATGTATATCAATCACGCCGACAAAGTGGTAAAATAAAAAGTGGATTTTTTTTTTTATTAGGGTACCTCCCCTATACGTAAAGTGGGGAGTGATTTTTTTTTTCATTTCAACCCTAACGTGTGATACATTGTTGGATAGGTATTTAAAAATGAATAGGGGTTTACTATAATCATTTTTCGATAATGTAAATATTTTCGGAAATAATCGCTCCAGAAGTAAAAAAATATGCGTCCCCCCCCCTCTAACTTTTGAACCATAAGTTTTAAAAATATGAAAAAAATCTCAAAAGTAGAACTTCATAAAAACTTTCTAGGAAAATTATTTTGAACTTGATAGGATGAATAGTTTTTGAAAAAAAAATTACAAAATAATTTCTGAACTAAGTTTGTAATTTAACCGTATAGCAGGTGTTTATTGTACCTGTAATTTGTACAAAATTACAATGAAATGACGTGCTTTCAAATAAAGTAAAAACGGTGAAAATCGGTTCACGCAATAAAGAATTATTCCATAAAAATCATCTTGGCTCGCTCATCTTGACACGCTCTTGGCCGGTTTTTTTGATTAAGTGAATAGTTTCAGAAATAATCGCTTCGAAAGTCGAAAAAATAGCGTCCCCCCTGTAACTTTTGAACCGTAAGTCCAAAAAATTTGAGAAGATGCGCGTTATCATATACTTTCTACGAAAATTGTTTTGAACATTATCGGTTTAGCCATTTTTGAGTTATTTCCAAAAAACTTCTTCCATAGGCATCAGATACGACCTTTTGGCATTAGTCTGGTTCTTATTCCATTGAAGCTACGGAACCGTCCATTATGCCTAGTCCGACACGCACTTAGCCGGTTTTTTTAAATACTCGTAATTATTCAGGTTCGATTCAATTAATTATTTTTGTTTTGGTTTTATGCGTCAAAATACGAAAATCAATCTTTATTACAAATTACAACTTTATTTAAGGTAGGTTAGGCACATTGTTAACTTGTTAAGATGGCTTTACGTTTGCCTGTGTCTCAAGAGCCAGACTTAAAAGTCCAGTCTTTAAAAACATTACATTCAATGAATTGTCGGTTAGTGAAACTTCACCAGTACATCTGTAATTATTGTGAGAATCCATACTAATATTATAATTGGGAAAGTGTATGTGTGTGTTTGTTTGTCCGTCTTTCACGGCAAAACGGGGCGACGAATTGACGTTGTAGTGGGTACATTTATAAACATAATGTGGGTACTTCATAGATGCATGATATTTAATAAACCAGTCATACGCCATCACTTGTTTAATTCGGTCTTCATCCCGTACTACAGACGTGATTTCTTAAGTGGAGATAGTTGAAGGGATGGAGAGTGACATAGGCTACTTTTTGTCTCTTTCTAACCCCCCACTTCCCTAAAATGGGGGGTGGAAGTTTGTATGGAGCATTCCGGGGGGCAATCAGGAAAGGGGAACCGTGTTACCCCGAATTTAACGCGAGCGAAGCCGCGGGTAAAAGCTAGTATGTAAAAAGGTGAAAATTTGGATTAACAATTTTAGTTTAAATTCTTTAAATTTACATCTTACCAAAATTCTTCAGAAGCATCTAAGTATCAAAAAACGTCTTTGTAACCGTCACTTCGGTGGAAATCTCTTTTGCCCCTCTGTATTACGCAATCAATAATGTTTAGGTAGTTACTTGATAAAATGCTAGATCACACGGACTGTATGTAACATTGACAATACTTCACGGTCAGGTGCCGCGCGATTTTCTGCCAATTGCGCCGTCACGTCGCAGATCAGGTTAACAAACTTATTTAGTTTACAACTCACTTTTTACACAAACATTATACCGGCACCCTTTAATATACTCAACGACAGTAAAAACGGATCACTCGTGGAGTAATTTCAACACAAGATGACGAGTTTTCAATGTTCAAGTGTATGTATCTTCGATTGACATTGACGAGCAAATTATAAAAACAACCCGTATCGTAATTATGATTATCAGTTATCACTCGTGGAACGGTTGGCCAAATATAAGTGGAATAAGGGCCCCGTCTTTTAACTTTAAAACACGTTTAGACACGATTCAACTTCAATACAACTCCAGTGCATTAACTACTCAATACAGCTAGCGCCTAAACGTCTGAATCAGAAATATTAGAATTTGCTTAAAAACTATTCCGATGCAACTCCAATACAACTTCAATATTTGTTGATTGTTTGTTGTGTGTTGGAGTCACGTTTGAGATAGGTTGTGTTGTTATTGTATTTTTAATGTATTTTAAAATTAGAATCCGGCACCAAGAGAACCTTTTACGTGCTAATTCATAAAACTTAGGAAAGCCATGTTAAAGTTTTGTTTTAGTGTATTGTATATGTATGTTAAAATTAGAAACGGTATAGGTTCGCTGGACGTACTGAAAGGTATGGCAAATATTTTGACCATTGAAGTTGGTGGTCTGCCGACTGTCATTTCGGCGAGGTTTCCTTGTATTTTTAGTTACCTACAAAGTTGTTTCCATTTATTATCTTTTATTCTCACCTTTTATGGACAATGACTTCTGTCAAATCTAATATGCCGTTGATAATCGTTGTCCCGTTATTTTAAAATTTCATTTCTTGAGAAGAAAATTTAACAGAAGCTATGTTTTATAAATAAGGGGCTAGGGAGTCTATCATCTACTCGTCTCTAACACGTGTAAAAGATCGTACAAAGTGAACAAACAACCGTTACGCTCTGAAGCTCTTGTTAGTGCAATTGTTGACCTTACTTTAACCTTAGTGGTAACATGATAAGGTCTAAATTTAATCAGTTGTGGGTGTTGATGTTAGAACGTCGCACAATGTTCACCTGCTGCGAGATTTAATTTCGATAATATCGACTCCTTGTCGGTGGTTATATCTACTCTAGTAACCTGTATTGACATCGTGTAAGCTCACAACAAGGCTTTTGTGCTCTTGTCATTTGTAGATTTATCTTATTTAGTTTTTGAAGTTTGGAAACTTCTGATTTTAGTATATTATTTTTGTATACCATTAAAAATGTTACCAGTTCCGTGTGATAATGTAGCAAATTAAGCACTTTGGAGTTTTTGTCAATAAATACGGCAGAACACACAAAATAAAGATCAACACACTCACTTAATTACCAGTCAGACCTAGCATACATAGACTTCCAAAATATAACCCTTTCTTTTGGATTTGCCTTAATTGTGTAATCAGCAAAATATCTATTAACGTGCAGAACTACATTGTTATTGCTCGGTACGTCACTTGCTTTCACTTTTCAACAAAATATGATTGTACTGAAAAGAGTATTGGCACGTGCGCTTACTCACATCTCTACCTATTCACAGATTATTACTCCTCTTTCTCTAGTATCTAATTTAACTTGACCTGTATATTTATTGCAAGATTATATATTTAGACGCAGGCCTAAACTGGTCCATTAAAGGCGATCTGTTTTGTAAGTTTTTCGAATAACGGTGCTCTCTTTCGACCTTCACGTTGCTTCACAATCTGGTCACCAATTTCCGATTATCTTTTTTTTATTTTTATACATCATCGCACCAACTTTCACTAAGCGCCCTGCGATTCACCAATTCGGTCGATTATACAGTAAAAAATAATTTAAGGGCTCCCAAGCTTTCTCTGTATGCTTCAGTGATTAATTAATTTTGGCGGCCTGTGAATAAACAGAGCAGTTTAATAAGGTAATTCGATCCACCAAACAGTGTGCACGAATCGCGTGTGTGAAATCGTATACCTAATGTGCATAAAAATTAAAAAAAGTTACACTGATGACCGTGTGTTTTATTTGTAAACAGATCCACGTGTATCGAAGAGTGTCAGTATCGAGCTTTGAACGTAAAAAGCAAATAAAGTCATGGGTAAATTGCCATCGTTGTTTCCTAGGAGTCTTCACATTGATATCTGATATATGATTTATCCTGAGGTCACAATTTGCAGTCAATAATTTTGACCAAAAAACTTACTTATTGTTTCGAACTCCACGTCAGATCCAAACCACTGTGCACTATTAAAAGAGAGGTTATCGGTAAAGTTAAATTACCGCTTCTAGCGAATACCGTTCTGATGGTGGTTGGATAACAGCGCGAGGCGCCGGAGACCAAGTCATCAGGAGGTTAGAGGAGGTTAAATCCTGGCCGTTTGTTCTTATGCGCGAACGCAAGTACCTAAAGGTTCCTATAGGAGTTGGTCGTCAATATAACTTGACCCTGAGATCCGAACAATTTTTTAAACGTGAAAATATCGGTGGCAAATAAGCTTACAACTTAATTGGTGGTAAACGGTTAGCCTACGAATGTTTGGTAGCCCAGAAGTGTTCTTATGCGTTGCTGAGTTATTAAAAACATTCACATTCTGTTTTTGAAAACCCCTATGATGGAGTGTTTCCATGCATGCCTATAAGATGAGAGTAACGTTTGTAAGCAATACTTTAATGGTCTGTCTCTAAAAATCTTGTTTTAAATTTTTGATTAAAAACTTACTTAAAATGAAATCAACTCGATAAATTTCGTATGTAAATATAATGATCTGTGACAGAATACGTAAATCCAACTCAAATCCGTGACGAAAGGTCAATGTTAAGTAAGATCGCCAGATATGTTTTTACCTTAAAAGAAAATCTTCACAATCATGATCGCGGACCCGTGAAACGGTTTGTGTACTATCGCGATAAAATCAAGGTTGGTGAACTATGAATACCAATAATATTTAAAAAAACCGGCCAAGTGCGAGTCGGACTCGCGCACCGAGGGTTCCGTACAAACCTATAACAAGCAAGAGTTGTAGTATGTTTATTACTAATTTCAATTTAGTACTTCTACGCGTTTACGAGGAAAAAGGTAGTAAGTTTAAAATTTAAAAAAAATATTTAATGCATGATTTTACTGAAAATGTCCACTTTTCGTAATTTTTTCTTTGTCTGTGCTATATGAAGTTTCTTCGTGCCAAGTTTCAAGTTTCTGAGTTTACGGGAAGTACCCTTTAGGTTTTGAGTTTCTTGCGAGTACTCAGTTTCAAAATATGCGACTTAAATTGGTATTTCTTTTGATTGCGTTGACATAAAAGTTTGGTTTTGCTACATCTGAAAGGTCTTATAGCCCTGAGTATTTGACATGAATTTCAATTTTATACCTCGTTTACGAGGAAAAAGGTAGTAAGTTTAAAATAAATAAAAAATGTTTTTTTGTATGATTTTACTAAAAATGTCTACTTTTTGTAATTTTTCCATTGTCTATGCTAAATGACGTTGCTTCGTGCTAAATTTCAAGTTTCTGAGTTTACGGGAAGTACCCCGTAGGTTTTGCGAGTGCCGAAAAACTCTAAAATTTGCAGCATAAACGACTGTATCTTTTGATTGCGTTGGCCTTTAAGTTTGATTTTTTCACAGCTTCAAGGGACTATAGACCTGAGTATTTGATATAAATTTCAGCTTGATACGCGTTCCTGGGAAAAATGGTCTTGACAGACAGACAGACAGACAGACAGACAGACAGACAGGCAGACAGACAGACGGACAACAAAGTGATCCTATAAGGGTTCCGTTTTTACCTTTCGAGGTACGGAACCCTAAAAATATGTACTTAATCTTTTTTTCAAGATTGGGCAATGTAACCTGCGTATTGCTATTTAAAATGTGGCTTAATTTACAAGCTACAAAACTTGGTAAGTGTAAAAAACAGATGAAGTTATTTTAATACTACGTATTTCATTGTCTATGGTCAATGTCAAAGAAAACTTGCCCTTATCCCTTGACTTCATGCGCACCTAAATAAAATGTAATACTTAACAACATTCATTTAGATTTTAGAGCACGTACAATTCCTCTCCTTTTTACCCCTTTGAGCGATGATTTCCTTGATAAAAACTATCCTACCCCCTGTTCTCAAACCACCTCCATTCATTTAAATCTGTTCAGCGGTTT
Organism: Pammene aurita; assembly: GCA_947086415.1. Classification (NCBI taxonomy): domain Eukaryota; kingdom Metazoa; phylum Arthropoda; class Insecta; order Lepidoptera; family Tortricidae; genus Pammene; species Pammene aurita. Next base: position 24,103,118 of record OX352305.1, on the reverse strand, counting down.
AAGCGTGACAAGCTAACAGACAGACAGAGTTACTATCGCATTTGTAATAATAGTAGAGACAGGGATTGTAATATAGTAATATTCCGGAATTTACTCAAAACACCACTGTGCTATTTGCAGATATAGTAGTAGTCAACAAGCTGACTGAAAACCGATATCACTCCCGTTGAGATTGTCAGGCCAAATCCAAGAGGATCGCTTTAGTACATGGTGGTTGCTTGGTGTAAAATATATGGGCGCATGCATCCTGCGCTAAAGGTGTTGTTGTTCCTATCTTTTACGAGTACAGTACGCAAAGGAGTCGAACGCCATATAGGTACGATTTACAATTTTAACATTAATCGGTTAATCCGCTGCAATTCGAAAAAAGCATTAAACCTCTTGTACAAAGTGAGGGTACCAAAGAGCCGATAGACACCAAACAGTGTACTCGTAATACCACCAGGAAGCTTCTGTACAGGGGGCAGCCGCCGCGGATTTTGCCTTTCATTTCATATTGACATTTATACAAGGTGTAACAAATGCTCATGATCCGTTGAAGGGCATAATTGGTATTTAAGCATTTTTGACGCGAAAAAAAGAATTGGTTTTGTATGGAGGGTCGGCGGGCTGGAATGATGTGTCCCAAACAAAAATTTTTTTTGTGGCCAAAAAATGTTTCTTCTACTTTTTCTTCGTCGCAATTCGCAATACGATACTAATTATGCCCTTAAACGGATCACCAGTATTTATGTTACACCATACAGGGTTTTTGTTAGAAAGAGAAAAACTTAAACATGGCTTCCCTAAGTTTTATGAATTAGCACGTAAAAGGTTCTCTTGCTCACTTTTGTCCAAAACATTAACACTTTCACGACCAGGAACCCGACTGTCGGGTACTCTCTTCGTAGCTACTACGCGCTACATACGACAAATACGTGGCTACGGGCTACGAGCGTAGCGCGTAGCGCGTAGCACTAGGTGGTACGGAAAGTGTTAAACATCGTTTGTGTCAATCAATATTGCCCATTTCTGGTTCGCCTGAGCGTTCGCCTCGCTGGCGTTTGGCGAGCATGAACGACTACGTTAGATATCTATACGAGCGGCCAAAGTCGCTCTCAAAGGCTTTAAAGTTTAGACTTGTAGGTACGCGTATATTGAGCTCTTTGTCTATCGAGTCAGAGTTATTTGTCTTGGTCTAAGAGCTGGCCACGTCAGATATGACACAATAATGAGAGCAATGAAACCTGTGTAGTTAGACTGGTTTACCATCCTTATTGCTAGATCCGGGCATCTGGCAGCTTTTAATGGGTGGAGTTCGGAGTAACAGACCAACAAAGTTTTTAAGTTGGAAAAAAGTAACACCAAAATAGATAAAAACTGCCAAAGTTGTGTCATTTATAGAGGACAGGGCCTATATTTTAACATTAGATTAAAAACCATTGTCTTTTATTGCGGAAACAAAAACAGTAGGCGACTAACTAAAGATTGCATTATACATCATTTGGCACTGCTTTCCCCCAACAGAAACTTCTGGATATGATATAATCTAATTAATTACATAATTTCCCATAATATTGCATCAAACCCAGAACTCTAGGATTTGATTTCTTCAAGTTATTAGCATTCTTTGTCCTCCACCACTTTACAGCTGCCAGATGTCCATATCTAGAAATAAGCATAGTATAGCAAACTAACTACAGGGGTTTCGTTGCTCTCATTATTGTGTCATATCTGACGTAGCCAGCTCTCCGTCTATCTCCATGTATTGTATACATTTTGAACTAGACAGGTAGAATTTGTGGTAGTGTAATAGACAATTTAAGTACTAAATAAGTAATCTAAATTAAGTTACTGTGAGTCGTGGATGTTCGTTGTGATCTTTAAACATTAAGGGGCGGTTGCACCAAACCGTCTGTAACGTGAAACCGTCTGTAATGTTAAAAAATTCTTGTTAAAACTTAGACAGTTTTGCATGGGATGACAGCTCCGTCGCCATATTTAACGTTGATCGGTTCGTTAGTATGCGTGGTGCAACTCATCTTTAGATTCATAGACAGTGTACCTATCATATGAGTTATTCAAAGCATTTTAGTATATTTTTATAGAATTGAAAATAAAAATGAATGATCTATAGAAATCTTATACTACGTGCCGGCGAGGAAACGGAAAGATTTTAACAGTATATTCTAGATTGTATTTAGAGATAAAAATGTCATATTAACTTTTTTGAAATTCGCCTAGTTTCGGAGATAATACCAATTAAAAAAAAAATTTTATTGTGTTTCAGTGCAAAACCCCGTTTTGATGGCAATTTCACCACTATGAGGCCTAGTCTAGACGTCCTTATTGACATATATCAAAGTGACAAGGAACACTTTGAATAAACTAGTTTTTACGAAAAACTGAACCTGTTGATACCATTCCACCATCAAAGGGTCATAGATTGTCCCGTTACTTGGATTAGGTATTTTTGAAAATGGGTTACCTTGCAATAACTTGGGTTACCTTTGTAGGGTAACGCAGGGGGGTCGCCATACCGACTATAGCTATTTGAAAAACTGCTCTATTAGACTCTTTTTATATAATTAGATTCGTAACATTTCTTTACAGGTTTTTTAATAAAGGTTTACACGATATCTGCACCGCTCTTATCTTACTGTACTTATAATCATAGTTCAGAATAATAATAATAAATCATATAAAAACTATGAGATGTACATGCAATTACTTCTCATTGCTAAGTGACCTCCCTACACTATCTCCCAATCTGAGAACTTCCCCTACGCGGACCGCAACATCTTGATACTTTACAACATAAAGGCTAACCGCTTATTAACTTTATGTTGGTACATTGTTCAGCCATCAACATAGATCTTTTTTCCCGCTGACGTGAACTAGGTGCTCGATCGCCAATTAAGTACTGTTCAATTAATATCTGATTCTAAATGTACTGTAAAATTGCATAAAAACGTTAGGTACTCAATTACGGTTTACATTAAAGGGAGGATAGGTTAATTTTATTATAGGTACATGCTTATTTTTTTCTACGCTCTGCACTGCTTCTGTGTTTTTTCTGCTCGAACAGACAGATCTGTCTGTCTGTTAGAGCAAAAAAATAGAAGCTGATGAAGATTTCAGGATTAATATTGTTGATTTTTACTCTTTGGAATGACTGACTTAATGAGATGATTGACTTCTTCGTCCTGGGACCGAACGTCTGTAATGCGAAGGGTTTTATGTAGTACCCATGCTGACTTAGTGCGAATTTCTATAGGGTATCATGCATTAAATTCGGCCACCCCTTCAGGTAACCGTCACTGATGTTTCATAGTTTATTTGGTGGCCGACAAGGGGTCGCAAACCTTATTACTTGCATGCAAATGCAATGTAACAAACATGTTTCATATTAAGCGTGTGTTTAAAATGGTTTTTAATGATCTAAAATTATGTGGTAAGTGACAGCTCAAACAGGATTCAAAGAGTATAATTAGAATGGCTACATGCCTTGTCTCATCTGCGGTTGTTTGTTATTGTCATGTTGCGCCTAGTTTATCTTACTGACCGAGCTTAATAACTAGAACGTGATCTGGTAGCATATTTATTTAAAGATCCATTACTATTGTGCTAAGATAACTCAGTTACATTAAAAGTAATATATTTAGACTAATGCTTGAGTTTACATGTTTGATATATAAATAAATGGTCTAGAGGTTAAGATCTTCTAATGCAATAAACTCGGAGGCTGTGTGCATCTCGCAGTGAATTTATTCGATCCAATTTTTGTAACACAATTTTCGAAGCGTCAACGCTCAAACGTTGATAAAAAGTATCTACGCATATGAATGGAATGCTAACAGATACGTAATACCCGTATGGACCCAATCCTGAATTAGATAAAAGAAAAAGCAAACCCTAAATGGAGCACGTGCGAATACGTTTCGTTGTTCTAACCCAAATTTCTGTTTACCCTTGAAACATAACCGTATCCCGAACAACGACCTGCCATATATCTAAAACGTGACGATCTTCCAATCATACATTTGGGCTGCAGTGTTGTGCCATTCGCGAGAATTTTCCAAAATATTAAGTAACATTTATAACGCAAATACGGAAGGAAAATTGTGTGTAATTTTTTAAGGAATTCCCAATTTTTTTAACGTGACATTGTCACACCAAAACGCTTGCTTCCAAAAATGCATTTTCATTGTAATCTGCTATTACTTACACAAACGATAAACAAGGACTATCAAAGATAGTTTCATAAACGTGGTTTTCTAGTCTTTAGTAGTTTATCTAAATATATATAACTCAAAGGTGACTGACTGACTGACATAGTGATCTATCAACGCACAGTCCAAACCGCTGGTTCTAGAGATTCCAAATTTGGCACGTAGGTTCCTTATAAGGTCTAGCGGTGCACTAAGAAAGGATTTTTCAAAATTCATCCCCTAAGGGAGTGAAATGGGGCTCCAAAGTTTGTATGGGGAAACAAGATTAGTTAGTCTATTTTATTCGAAACTTCACAGAAGTATTCGTAACAATAAATGAGTAAATACGTGTTGCAGGTTTTTTGAGAATTCAACCCCTAAAAGGGGGAAATGTGGTCAAAAAGTCTGAAAATCAACATGGGTATTGTTTCTGTGGTTTATCGGGTCGTTGATTACGAAAACGACAACGATTTTAAAATCCAACGTGGCGGACGTGAAATACCATCTCCCCTGTTGGGGTACACTGTCCCCCCACTCACAGGGTCCCCTGTGGGGGTTGAAATGTCTAAATATCGCTGTCGTTATACAATATATGTGTCGTTTTTGTGTTTTTTTGAACGTTAATTACAAAAATGGCATCGATTTTGAAATTTAATATTGTGGACATGAAAATTATTGACAGTATTTGTGCCAAATTGCAATCTTCTTCAAAATATATAAAAGAAGAAACTGACTGACATATCAATGCACAGCCCAAACCGCTGTTCTAAAGATTCCAAATGTGGCACGTAGGCTCCTTATAAGGCCTTAGAAAGAATTTTTAAAAATTCACCCCACTAGGGGGGAATGGGGGTTCAAAATTTTTATGGGAAACAAGATTAGTTCGACTATTTTATTCGAAACTTTACAGGAGTATTCCAAACGATAAATGAGTAAACAAGTGTTTCAGCTTTTTTGAGAATTCAACCCATAGAAGAGGGAAATGTGGTGACAAAATTTAAATATCAACATGAGTATTGTTTCTATGGTTTATCGGGTCACTGATTACGAAATTAACACTTAAAATGGGGTGAAATGGGGGTTGTTAGTTTGTATGTGGAATTTTTAAACGTTGAACCAATTTAGATGAAACTTGGTATAGAGATAGTTTGTATCCCGGGCAGGGACAAAGTAGTTTCAAAATAGTTAAAAGTTTTATGGAGAATTGTTTATAGCTGAACCGATTTAGATGAAACTTGGTATAGAGATAGTTTGAGTCCCGGGAAACGACATAGGACAGTTTTTATCCCGAACATCAATCCTTAAGGGGGTAAAATGGGGGTTGGAGGTTTGTTTAGAGAATTTTTTACAGCAAACCGCTTAAGATAAAATTGGTTGTGGATATAGTTTGAGTCCTCGGAAACAATATAGAATATTGTTTATCCTGAAAATCAATCTTAGAGGGGTAGAAAAGATTTTGGTAGTTTGTATGGCGAATTATTAACCGCTGAACAGATGATTGAAATAAAACTTGGTACATATTATATAGATTGAATCGCGGGGAACAATATAAAATAGGTTTTATCTCGAAAATCAACCCTTTAGGGGTGAAACGGGAGTTGAAAGTTTGTATGGGAAATTAATAACCGCTGAACCTATTTAGATGATTTAGTATGGAGATAGTTTGAGTTCTGGGGAAGGATATATAATAGTTGTTATCCCAGAAGTCATTCCTTAAGCGGGTAAAAAGGGGGGTGGATTACTAATTCCACGCTAAGGAAGTCGCGGGGAAAAGCTTCTATTCAAGAGTAGAAATCTGTATTAATCATAATCTCTTAGTAGTAGTAAGTCGTTGCTGCCGTAACAATTAAACAATTATTGCAATCATTTCTTTAAAAAAAATTAAGGGAACCGCCTTCACCAAAACGTGGTATACTGAAACCTCCAGAATGTAACGAATACCTTTCCGAAAATTGCATCTAAATCAGTTCAGCGAAACGCGAGATGATCGCGGACAAACATACATTCCTACATACGTACATACAAACATACGAGTCTAAATGAGAACCTAATTTTTTAGTCCTTTTAGTACGCGGGCGAAGCCGCGGGAAAAAGCTAGTTGTTTTAATAATTGCTTTAATCACGACACAATATATAGCAATTTCTCAGCAGCGCAGTGAAGTTAAAGGAATCGGTTTAGCTGATCTCAGTTAAAATGATTGATTACCGCTAATAACGTTTATATAAATCTTAATTGTCCATCTCCTTTGAAATTGTTTTTGGAATTGCTTTGAGTCAAATACGCTGCCAGGAAATTGCGACCAGATCAATGATCATCTGTAATAAAAAGTAAGTACCTACCTACCATTTTTGTATTTGACTTGTTCAATTGTTTTATTCAATAAATTCAGTTTATCTTCAAAAAAAATGTTAAAATATTGATATAATACATTAATAACATTACTTAATTAAAAAGTTTTGTTTCTTAATTATTTTACTATACATATTGTGATTTTAATTTTTAGTAAACATTGAAATATTTCTGACACAAAAATATACATTTCTGTTATTCCTGCCATCGTGAATGTGCCCAATAATGTCTCTGTTCGACATTTCTCACGCGAAATTTTCGTTATAGGTACCCTTCATTTGCACCTAGTGTCACACTCGACGAACTTTGCCGATCCACAAACGATCAAGAAGTCTTTAAATAAAAACATCAATAATGATTTAATAGTCAATGTATATTATACTTAGTTACGACGTGATAAGATTGAATTTAGACAGTTTGTATTTGCAGTTAATGCACTATTGGTTCGCTTTGGACGTTGAATGCATTGAGCGTTCATCGGCCGCGACCAGCCTCAACACTGAGCGGTTTTCACAACGCTACGCGGACAGTATAAGCATGACCTGACCAGTAGACTTACAGTTTTTTAAGTAGGTACCTATTTATATTTTTATTTCTTTCACTCGTCTAATGCAAAATAAGGCAGAAATAAACGAACTTTGAAACAAACTGCGTCGCGGCCACAACCCAGGCCTTAGAATACTTATGGCTTCTCAGCCATAGAACTTACAATGTGAGTGTAGATAAAGATAATAAAAAAACTATGTCACAATAAACCTGAAACAATTTGCAACACACCTCCAAAATTCAAATCCATTATGTCAGAGGCCAAAGAAATACAGAAATACTGAAATTACTCAATTTCAGTATTTCTGTATCAGGCCAAAGAAATACAGAATTACTGAAATTACTCAATTTCAGTATTTCTGTATTTCTTTGGCCTCTGACATAATGGATTTGAATTTTGGAGGTGTGTTGCAAATTGTTTCAGGTTTATTGTGACATAGTTTTTTTATTATCTTTATCTACACTCACATTGTAAGTTCTCTAAAACGTGTTCGAAAACGGTAGGCAATGGCTAGCATTACCACAACCGATTTTACTATGATAAGCTTTTTATCTGTGGCAGTAACGTAATTTTAACTTTACATGCTCAAATATTGATGTGTTATGAGTTTTGATAACATAATGTACACCTGCACGCGCCCGCGCGCGCGGCCGCCGACACGCGCCCGCGCGACCGCCGGCACAATCGAGTTGGCCATGGCGGTGCAATGGCGGCCATTCTATGGTTTCCGAATACGGCATTAATGATAAATAATATGAGTGTAGATAAAGCAGTGTATGCAACTGTACGTAATTAGGCCTTATTACGTAACAGTTACATGAACTACTATTAACTGTTATTATGACGATGCTGTAAAAACAAGTAGAGGTCGCCTCGCCACTTTAGAACTTTCTTTAGACTTACCACTTCTCGATACTCTTCTTGGGTGTTTAAACGTCGATAGCGGTTCAATAATTTTATCAGCAAAACTAGCAAGTATCAAGTTACATTGGACAGAAGCTCCCAGTCGCGATCAAATTAATAGCGAATAACCATTCAGGTTCAGGGTTGTCTTGCGTAAGCGACACGTAAGAACCGGCACACGATATATTACCATACCCGCTGTCTCGTTTTCTTTCTATAAATCATTCATCTCGTTACATTGACTTGATTATTGCACGCGATTAAAAAAAAGTCGAACAACTTTATGTTGATGTGTTATTGTATGATTGATTACTTTATAACTTGAAAGGTTTGCTTTATTTGTTGCTGCTAGTTTATTGTGTTGTGTTTGCGCAATTTTAATCTACTTAAGGCCGATTTAACTTGAATAAGGATTAACGTCAATTTGTTCTGGGATTATATTGAGCCTGAGTGTCTTATAAACTGTGTTCAGTAAATGGGCGTTGGAATAAACAATAGTATGTGTAGAGAATGTACTTACCTATAAACTTAGACATGCTCGAGAAATGACACTAAAGTTAAGATTGATAAATATATACCTCGTGATTTTAGTTGGTTCATCATATTTATGGCTGTGATGGTCATCCTGTGATCAGAATAAAGAAGTCAATAACCATTTATTTTTACGTCGCACTTTACGTCGCTATTTAACGTGCGAAAAATTGAATTTCGAGAACTAGTGCTTTATATTTAGATAATGCGTTGAAAGTAGCGCTGTTATTTGTATACATTGCTATTTAGTAAGGTCAGAATTCGAAAATGTTACGCGCCATATTAACGCCACTTGCGTTTCACAAGTTTTTTCTCACTGTCTCACCCCGACAAGTATGATAACAACCCTCCACTATGCAGCCTCATCAAAAGCTGACAAACAGGTAGACGAACACATTACTCAGTAAGTAACGTAGTGACTATAAATACACCAGTCTTGGACAACCGTGAACGAAAATGGATGTCAGTAGTGAAACGTGGTCATTTAGATACTTAGATAGGTACATTATAATTACTAGATATGTCACGAATATTCGGTTGCTATTACATATTCTGACTATTTGGCCACTTTTATAAGGACCTGTTATACGCAAAATAGGCACGCTGGATGTCGACTTGCGGAAAATGCCCAGTAAAACTAACTAAAGAAACTTCTAAAGTTAATAGGTAGCCAAGAGTCACACCACATGATTTACGTCCCTACTTATGTTTAAAAGAGCAGATACGCAACGCGAACTGCATGATAGAAACAGTCCGGAACGAGAAATGGAAGTATTGAATGACTACACCGCTATCCTGGTTTGTATTTTCACACTTAGCATTACTTTACATTGTCCAGCATAAATAGAACTCCAAACAAACAATCATGTGTAAAATTGACATACAGATTTCACCAAAAAGATAAATATAACAAGTAGTCCAAGCTTTAAAATCAGACTCCGACTTTTACATTTCCTGCATCTTTTTTAAATTACGCTTTCGTTATTTAATTTGTTAGAAACACCGCGTAAATTATTTCTGCTCGGTCCTAAGTTTGACTGCCTTGCGGCATTAGATAAGTGTTTTGCGCTATTGTCTTTTCTTGCAAACTTGGCTAACACCCTGCCGTATATTTGAATCTGAGTTATATTGGTTTACCTGAAGCAAGCGATTTAAAAGCAATGGAAAAACAGCCCTGGTTTGTTCAATAAGCCAAAAGGTTGTATGTGCGTTTGAGCGAAGAACACTTATATGCCTATCTCACCTATCTGATGGACATGATAACTTAGTAAACCTGTACATGTTCATCATGCGGAATATTAATACCTACGCTCCATTGGTTATAAACACTTTCCTTAGAAAATGTAACGGATTGCTAGTTATAATTACTCAGTTATAATTAATTATATTACAGCCTCCATATTTAGCTAAGTCCGTAGTAACCCTGCTTACAGTAAGCTCTGAAGCTGGAACAGTAGTTACCACCAATTAATTCGCTTTAGTGGTAAACAATTGGAAAGTTTTATCCCCAGTGGAAAAAATACCACTTGGAAAAAAGACATAGTTGGTACCAGTCATTGTGGTAACAACTTGATGTTACCATCATAACAGATCAGAACTACCTATATATAAAGGGCGCGTCTTAAGTTTTTTCCCCAGAGAGATTCGTAATGATGTACTATAAATCAATGGAGTGAAAATATACAAAAACAACGTATTTACATCAAATAAGGAAGAGGTGAGACTGTTACCATAATTACAGAACTATTCACATCTCTTCCCTACAAACCACCGCCTCAAGAATACCAGTTCTACTTTGATCTCCAAGTACGCTTAGCCTTCAGTGATCGTAAGATCAATTTAAACTAGGTAAGGCTAGGGCCGATACAGGGGGCGTTAAACGTTGCGCATGTTATAAATCGAAGACCCAACAAGATGGATGGCTTAGTACAAGATTAAATTCATGTTCCTCTGATAGAAATTACTTCAAGACCCTTTTTTGATAAAAGGTAGATCCCCTTAGAGCAATTCATATGGAGTGTAAGGAAGTACATATGTAACAAATTCTAGAAACTTATTTCAAAGAAGGTTAAAATATCTAATATAGGTTAATGTGCCGACACTTGGAACAGTTGGAACGGCCATCGTTTCTTGTTTTGCGAACTGCGGATCGGTAATATTCTTGTGTAAGTCATATCATGGTATGTCAGAGTATGGGAGCTCATTGCAAATTTTGCAAAATGATGAATTAAAAATAAACTACGCATTAATTGAGAAATATAAAACAACGAAGTTTTTAGTATTAGTGCGGTGGAATTTTGTCCTTAGTTACAGACGTATTTTCTCAAAACTAGTAGTTATAGCTAAAACACTGTTTGAGTAAAGTCAATTTGAAGGTCATCGGGTGTTGTCAGCCTCTTAAAAAATCTTACTATAGGTACACATATTATATGGTACCTTCTCACGAAAAACGTTAATAAAATTTAATTTGACATTACTCTAAATTTTTGGGTCGCTACATGTACTAAATTGACCGGATTTCTACCAGAAACACGTTCATAACAATTGACAATATTTCCAAATTTTATAAATCGAAAACCATTTCGAGAAATACATTTGTAGAACACAAAAACCATTTTTTTTAAATTTTTTTTTCAGTATTTTTTGGAGAAATCACCAAAATATGTAAACCGGAAAATGACGTCACACGGCTGATTCAAAACTACCACTATGAAAAAACGTTATCTTCCGGGTTTCCGTTTGACAACTTTGACAATTACAACACTACTGAACTGACAGTAACAGGACAGCTGACAGTTAATTCATTCAATTCGAATATTTGCTTGTAATTTACGTTTCCTTGGATTAATTTAATTATCTACGTGTTGCGATTTGTCACGGACTCTGGACTGCTTTTTTCCACGACGACCACAACTCGCTTTCTAACAGACCCCGGATTGCATTCTTCAACGACGACTACGATTTTCGCTTTTTCACGGATCCCGGACTGCGTTCTTCTACGACGACCTGACGATGGAATTCAGGGAATCCTCGGAAAATACCCTGGTTGGGTATTGACCAATACCTCTACAACAAGCGGACACGAGAAACTCAGAAAGATTTGTCAAAGCTGACAGCAAGAGCTTGCCGCGTGTGAGTTTTTGCAAAGCTCGGATAAATATAATTTGCCTGGCACAAGAGGTACCGAAGCTTCGTTATCTTCGCGGAGTTCTTATGTACAAACTGGCAAAGGCCTTTATTAAGTGCAGCCTCATGTTCCTTTACTATTTGTAAACGAAAACAGTATAGAAGTGATGCTGACGTCCCAAATCTTCAAGAGTTTCTCCAAGAAGCCAACAATCATAAAATGGATGACTGTTTGTGCTTCTCCAAACGGAATCTGTGACGATTTGGCTTTCAAGTTGAAATGTCCCTTTACAGATAAAACTGAGAAATTATATCAATTAAAATGTCACGAGCCAAAGTTGTTTTGGATTGTGGTAAATAAATTACATTTTATAGGAAATAAAGTACTTATTTTATTAGTATGGACATTTGTCATTTTTAAACCTGTATCCTAAGTAGGTCCTTAAGTACTTTCTGATGACTTGTCAATAATAAGTAAAATATCTTTCCTATACTTAGAATGTTACTACTGGAGAAGTAAAATTCACCATGTGTTAATCAGGGGAGAAATAAAAGGTATATTATAATAAAATTATTTTAATTTCGTTCAGTTATTCATTAGGCGGATACCTTCATATACCTAGCACATCTGTGGTAGAAACGTGGCCTACTATAAAATATACATTCTCACACAATATAATACACAAACCAACATAATGACACACATCGGCGCAAGAAAAACAACAAGATGGGCCTCTCCTCAGGTCCATCTGTATATAGTCTCAGATAGTACTTCCCTCAGCTGATGGTAGAACAGTAAATAACTGGGCTATAAAGATGTGTTGCTATGGTAAGTTTTCATTAGGTAATATTGAATGCAAGGCATTTTCAACAATCCTTAAGATATCTTTCGAAGTTAGCGGTTTGAAGTTTTGACATTTATCTTGTGCTTCAAATGTCAAACTGTTTAAGCGCACTATGGTCACGCTATGGTTTTTACGTAAATGTCAATCAATGTAACTATTTCAACGTTTTTTTTAGTGTATGAAACACAACATGTGACGTCATTTAGCTGATACTTTGACGACTGTTACATACGCCCTTTCTGCCCAAGTAATAATATAAATGGATTTTTCCACTAAAAAACATGGATTTTCGCAAAAATAAAAAAATACGGGTCTCTTAAAATTGTGAGTTCTTTCGGGCCATACAATAAAAAGTAGCACTCAAAAAAATGAAATGTTGTCAATTGTCAGATATAATAGTTAATTTATTGCACTATTTGTACTAAAATGCAGTAAAATCAACACTAAAGTTAATGAGGTTTGAAAACAAACACGTCGCGCTTCCTTCGCAATCACGTTATGATATGCACGATATTTTCCTTATTATAATGGTATAGGGTTCCATCTACTCTACTTAGACAAACCTGTAACGTAAGATACGTTGACATATTCAAATGATCGTTCGTAACCCTTATTGTCACGATATAGAGTCTATTATTGGGCAGCTAAATGTGTTTGCTGGTACAGGCGATACCCCGTAACGTACAATTAGTCAGTCTTGGTCGATCACAAATCGCGCATGGAATGCATTAAGTGTTGCGGGAGCGGTTTGTTCTTAGAGTAACCAGTTTAATTTGACATCGTGATTAGTTACAACTAAATGTTTTGAGAGATCAGTTTCTGTTACATTTTTCCGGTTAGTTCAATTAACGCGAACGCAAGCGAGTTGAGTTTTCTAGAGAACCAGTGTAGCACGATGCTGGAATCCGTCCAAAAATGCTGAATCAGAGTGTTCATTTATCGTTTGGCCCTGAGCCCGCGCTCTTATAACATTACCAATGGTTATTTTAAAGAAGAAAGAAAGGAAGAAACTTTCAAACTGGACAAAGAGAATAGTCAAACCCAGATCAGGTTTTTAAACTTCGAACGATGAGCAGGTAAACTCTGAACTGATGCTTGCTTTAAGTTACCGCCACATCTCTCTCTCTCTCTCTCTCTGTTGGTTTATTCCCACACGTCAAAGGACCTGGAGGTTATGATCTGGCATACAACTAGCAATCAACTTTTTCGAAATTTTCGTCGCTTACGCATTGAGTAGCCTAAATTAGAAAGAATACGTTATTAGCATACCGTGGTTGACCAAGCCAAAAGATTTTACGGCATATAAACAAACGCATCGCATGCATATTCAGTGTACAGAGACGTACAATTAGTCAGTATGTGTTGCGCCGATCGCAGACCGCGGTATTCTTTGCGCCGGCGCTGTCAAAGCACACAGATTCGGCAGCAATAATGTATGTATAAACATGTTTATACTGTGTAGTGTGTTATATTTTTACTTGAGTACAAAAGTAAAGAAAAAGTGAACTTAATGGCTTTAGGCATATCTACCAGTCAAGCTTTGGGTCAAAAGGAACTTGTACCTCGTTGGTACAGAATTTAAGAAACCGGCTCTTAGATATCTCGATAGCGCTTGACTAAAATATTTTAAGAATCAAAACGATATATTATTGTGTTTAGCAAAACATATTTCGTTTTTTACGCAAGTATTCCCCTAGTTGCGAAATAAATAAAACGTTATACGCTGTACAAATCACTTCCTGCAACTACTCTATTGCACTTCTACAGAAGCTTCCACTCCGTTACACCCCTTCAGACATAATCTAATGCTGATTAAATTTAGTGACCTGCTAAGTATGTACCAAATTTCATCCAACTATTTATTACATTTTTATGCTTCAATACTCCTGGTTTTCAGCGACAACTATGCACGTCTTGATTCCTGATAGAGATACCGCTCCTCGCTTATTGACAATTAATTATTTATAGCCACGGCCCATTGCACTGGAATTTTAATAAGCCCAGCCTGCACATGACCATTTGCAGCTTTGGCGTCATTAGGAATTTCTAAAAATTTGCATGTGTTTAATTAGTCGGGATATTTATTTAGCACGACTTGGAGATAATATCGTTATTATAATTTTCAGCCCGTAAAAGACCCCTTCTAAACATAATTCTACATAATACATCTATACATTTCTAAGGACGCCACTTATCCCAATTCAGGAACCGGAACTGGTACCAATAAAGGGGTATTTGATCGGGTTGTTTTTACAAACCCTCTCAATTTAGAAAGCACATCATCGTCGACTTACCGAACGATATTTCCAAATGCATATGGAGTTAATTGAATCAATTTTTCTCCCCTATTCCTATTAAATTAACATTTACAGTGGTAATTATTGACATTTCGACGGGGAAACAACAATGAATATTGTTAACCTTACTCATAGGGTTTGTAATCCGGATACCCGAAATATCCGGATATCCACTGAATTTGGGATCCGGATCCTACGGTGTACAAGATTCGGATATTACGGAACCTAAAAAACTTGACGTAAACTTTTAAAAATTGACACTGCGAGCTTGGTAAACCTCTTAAATCTATAAAATGTGTACTTATTTATAGAGCACCTTCTTGCAACGCAATTTCTGCCTCCTCGCCGGATCTTGCAAACCCTACTTACTCAAAACGGTTTACAAAAATAAGGTAACCCTAATGATAACCATAACCATTGGGTTAAAGTTTTGAATAGTAATTAACAATCTGTAGTTTAGTTTTTGCTCGTCTGTACCAGTATACATCTCGCTCTCTAGCTCTGCAATAAACTGAATAATTTATGACAACGTTAAATTTATTTATTGACACTATAGCTCTTAAGTATTGTCATTTTGCACTATAGTTTCTAGCTAGTCCATACGCGTCCGCTAATGCCTCATGGTCGTCGTACCGTTTGTAATGAGATAAATTGAATTTATCGCATGTTAAATCTGTACCCCAGGCCGACTCGTATTATACGCGTGAATTACGACCTGAGCCTGTTCCAATCGCATCTAAGTCTATCCAATTTAAATTGAGGCGATATTAGTAAGAACTACGCCAAGTAAGATCACATTTGTACTGGTTAGTATCACCGGAATTTGTTAAATACCTATAGGAATACTGCGTTTGAACGCATTTTCCTAAGATTCTATCAGTGGTCGACTGTAGATCTGGCTATTACTATTAAATACCTGTTAATACCTATTATGAAAACTGCAGTAGAATCAAGTGGCCATGTTCACATTGTTCACGTCTAATGGCGGCTTACTGTGCTGTCTTTTTTAAAAGTTTTTTTAACAGATTTAACATGTTAGACTATCAAACCGCAAAGGAGTTCCATTTCCGTGTGCCTACGCGTCCTCAGGCGTGTTTTATTACAAACTGATGTGTTTACTATGTTCAACTTATTGCTTCGCTCGTAGCGGCAGATCGCGTTCGCTGTATCCGAAATAGCAACGTAGAGCACGTTGCTATTACAGACGCCACCAAATTGTCCTAAGTAGTTGTGACAAAGTGACATCAATGTTTTCCACCGCTCATTTGTCAAGCCAACGGAAAGCCCTAGGCTGTATCGCGTGGGCAGGAAGGCATATCAAACGCGTCGGATCTCCCACGTCCAGTGCCATCGCGATACGCTTCCTTACTCGACCTACGCGACGCAATTAAGGGCTTCGTTCCAGTTCCTGGTCTAGTAGAAGGGTGAAACAAACCGGTATAAGTTAAAGATAACTGTCTTTTCTTACTCGCACTCAGCGCAATACAAAGTCGTATGGCCTTCGAGGCAGTCCTCGGAGTCAGGCTATTCTGGTCCGTTAGAGATCTGGACTCGCCTGCGCTCCCTATCCCAATAGAATACGCGGCAAGTACACTTTATTACATGCAAAAGAGTATAACTTGGTAGGAAGAATCATAGCGCTTAAGACTTTTTGTGAAAATATGTAACATGCATACATGGGCCAATGCAACGGTAAACGTAGTTCACCTCTTCCTTCCTAGATAACTACGTGAGTTGAAGTATCAATTTGACGATTATGACATCGATATGAAACTTTGTAGCTTTTTGATAGTATAAGTGTCTATAGAAGGTGCCTTCGTCTGTAGTGTATAGAGATATTTATTTATAATACGGTGAACATAAGATTTTTACGTTTATGTCTTCGTCTTAGAAGTGTCTATTAAGTGTCTGGGCACTGAACTTCAACAGCAGAGGGCTGCTGGGTACCGCATCTTGTAATATATATATATAAAGGTAATTCGTGATGATATAAGTGTTGAATGTTTTTTGAGTTAAAACAGAGGAACGTTAAAAAACTCAAACAGTTGAGACAATTATAAATAACGAGTTTCTGCCAGCTACTTGCGTAAAATTAACACTCGCCATAAGGAATGAACCTAACGGCTCAATAATCTAATGGCAAATATTAAATTAACACACAGGTTATTTTAAATCTACAGTGACCAGGCATCTCCATAGTGATTTCCTCCCTTCCCTAATTACCCCTTTTAGGGATAGTTGCCTTGATAAAAACTATCTTATGTCCTTCCCTAGGACGGTATTTCAATACCAATTTTCTTTGAAAACGGTTCATTGGTTTAAGCTTGAAGAGGTAACAAGCAGACAGATTTGCGCTTTTATAATATTACTAGCACCCGCCCCGGCTTCGCACGGTATAAAAAA
This sequence comes from Pammene aurita, assembly GCA_947086415.1. Lineage (NCBI taxonomy): Eukaryota > Metazoa > Arthropoda > Insecta > Lepidoptera > Tortricidae > Pammene > Pammene aurita. The sequence goes on along the minus strand of OX352305.1, from coordinate 24,085,926 downwards.
TGGTTATTGTGGGTTATCCCTAAGAGATAGACATATACCATCACGGACTTTTTTGTAGACCTTTTCAAGATGTATACAATACTATACAGCGTGAATTTTAAAGTCGTGAATCGTAATATGTTTTTCTAACTCCATAAACAACAAGCAATTTAATGCCCCAACTCTTACTAAAATCAGACAAAAAAATTTTTGTTTTTTTATTATTTTTTGTCGTTTATTTTACTTTTAAAAGTGATCATGTGGAATTAAAACAGCTTTATGAGATATTTCAGATGAGAAATTAAGTAAATTTCATTCCTAACTAGGACAAATGACAAATTTGATGTCAATGACAGTTCCGATTCAAAGAGGCAATTCAATTTACTAATTTAAATATTCTAATAGGCCCTTGTAATATCCTAAATCCACTTTTAAAAGTAAAATAAACGAGAAAAAAAATAAAAAAAAATAAAAAAAATCTTGTCTGATTTTAGTAAGAGTTGGGGCATCAATGTGCTTGTTGTTTATGGAGTTAGAAAAACGTATTACAATTCACGACTTAAAATTCACCCTGTAGTACATTATTTTGATCTATCTCTTAGGATTCAGCCAGCGTTTGCAATGTAAGCGCAAAAAATGCGTTTATTTACGACATCACATTAGAAACCTCTAAAATCATCAGTGTTTTTCTACTATATTATGCATGTATTATACATATAAACCTTCGTCTTGAATCACTCGATCTATTAAAAAAACCGCATTAAAATCCGTTGCTTAGTTTTAAAGATCTAAGCATACAGGGGCAAACAGCGGAAAGCGACTTTGTTTTATACTATGTAGTGATATGGATCAGATACGAAACATAAATTCATCAAACCTTAACAAATCGTCTTGACACAAGTCATAAATCACTTACAAATATTTCAATAGCTCTATTTATCTATACCTTTTCTAACTAAGGTTTCTAACTAATGAACATTGGGCATGCTCTCGAGGGAGGCATAACGCAAAAGTAAACGCATAGATTGTGAAGATCGCCTCATTGTTTGTACAGAATTTAAAAAGCTACCCGAAAATTTGAAACTCAACGTTTAAATGCCTTCTGCAGTAATGTCCTACTACAGAACTTGCAGAACGCCTCGTCCAAGTCTACTCTATAAATAATTAGATTTCCTGTTCTTCAACTTCCATTGAGCGTGTGTTCGTGCCTTGTTCGGTGCTTGTTAGGCGCCTCACAGCAGCCGTAACAAATTCCCGACTACACGGCGATCCGCAATATGATCCTGTCCGTGTGAAATAAATGATTATCGTTACAGTCTAACGTTGTTTGTTTTTGAATATCTCACTAGAAACCAGGAATGACTTAAAAAAATTGTTGAGTACTTTGTGACTTTAGCTTGTTCGTGTCTCCCATCGAGAGGATGACCAATGTACTGGATAAAAAAATACACCATACATACCAGAGGAGCTGGTGCCATAAAAACTTAGGACATTAAGTATTACGAATACATATTTATTATCAATTAGGGCTGTCTGGTCCTTTTTAGGGTTCCATTACCAAAATGGCAAAAACGGAACCCTTATAGTTCCGTCATGTCCGTCTGTCCGTCCGTCCATATGTCACAGAATTACACAATCAATTTACTTTAAGACGTATCTTCGTAAAATTTCAAGAGAAGGTGTATTTTGTGTGCCGCTACTTAGTTTTGTAAATTGCTGAAAAAAATATTTTTAGAGGGGGCACTCCATACATGTAACTAACTGTCAAAAAATTTTTTTTTACCAAATATCCACATTTTGCACATCAATCGATAGGCATTTAAAAATAACATTGAGGTTTTTTGGAATATTTATTGATTCAGTTATTATTTTCAGATATAATCACCCCGAAAAAAAGAAAAAAATTGAGAAGAGACATCATTATATATTCTTTCAACGAAAATTATTTTGAACATTATCGGTTAAGGCCTTTTCGAGTTATCTCCAAAAAACTATGAAATATTTTTTTTTTTATATTGTTTTCTTTTTATAACTGGTACGGAATCCTCAATTATGCGTTTTTTATTCATCACACTATCCTATGTTAGTGCACTAAGACTTTTTGCAACGAAATCACATTCAAGAACCCGCATTGTTACTGAAGAAACATCGACGCGATAAAAATACATTCAGACGAAGACAGAACCTCTTTTGGAGGTCGTTTATAAAGTTCCGCTGTGTAAGGTTCTACGGAGATGACGGAGACGGATAACGGAGACTTGGTACTAGGGTAACATATCACACAACTGGTTAATCCTTTTCCGACAGCTGGACTTGACATCGCCTATCTCTCCATATACAGTACAGTATAAAACAGAAAGTGACGTCAACTATTTGCCAGCAAAGCTTATCTCAGAACGGTATCAAGTAAGTAGTTACTGTCAGACTCCGTTCGTTCCTCTGATCCAATAATACTGAAGTAACTTAGACGTGAGTTGTTTTGCCGTTATTCATAAACGTCTAGGTATGGAAGTCATTTATTTTTAGTTTGTCCGTATGTGTCACGTTGACATTTGGGTTTGTTATTTTACTAATCAAGGGCTTTCCAGTTGCACATATCAATTCGTAATCTTTTTTTCTCCATTTTTTTCTACTAGTTTTAGAAGCGCAAAAATGAATTTTAAAATGCAATGAACACAAGTTATAAACTTGATTCCTACTTCGCATATGTCATTTGTTTTATGTTTCCTACTGTCACGATGCGTTTTTATGCACGTCGTTAACGCGAATAATTAAAGGGCGATGTTGAGATACGATCTAATGATTAGTAATAGACGTACGACGTCGGACCTAACACTGAACCATGGGGCAATCAGGTGTGTATTTTAAGTAAATGTATAGGATATACGCTCAATGGCTTCTAAGAGTTCTAAGACTTTAATACTAACTTGCAAGGACTTTGCTTAGGGCTTAGAGTGGGCGGCTACCTGCCTCCTTTAAACTAGACGGGAGAAGCGAACCAGCTGCTTCGACAACCAGTATAATCGCATTAAATTACCGATATAAAGCCGCATTTTATTATACCTGAACGTCTGAAATTGGTCTTAGTAGGCAACCATTGATATTTCTATTTATATGAGACATTTACTAGTAGTTCAGTAAAATCCGAGCACCGGTATATATGCATACTTTAGATTAAAACTACTGTGTATTACTATAGGATGTATGTATTTAGATAGGAAAATTAAAAAAAATTTACCTCAGGCCAATTTGGTTACTTATCTTTTAAATCAAATTTGCCATAACCATAAACAAATATCAATGCGTTTATTGTACCAAATTAATTGGTCAGCTCAGGAACTTTAATCTCAAAAGTGTCACTCTCTGACACATACTCGTATTAAACTGGCAGCTGTCATCATTATTCCTTCAGTCAAGGGAGATTACAAACTTATCCCGTGCAACCAGTGCAACATAGTTAAAACTGCAGGATCGATGCAATTACTAGCGCCACAAAGCCACGAGGTTCATAATAACATTTTAACTCTAGTATATACTAGTATTTTTTACATAATTGCTAAGGGGAGAACTTGCATGTACTCTTTATAAGCGTGTCAAGTCGCTAATTACACACTTTGAGCATGATAAAAACAAAGCTGCTAAGACATGTGATCGTTATTTATTACTTGAAAAAATGTAGTAATCTTGCGAGTGTATTTTAAATCTTGTCCAGTAGAGTCGACTCTAAAATCAATTAAGGACGCTAATCTTGAAAAAAATTGAAGTATATCTTAGCTGTAGGGATATTACAAGTAATAGGGATGAAACATATAACTATGAACAAACATATAACATTACTAGTCTAGCCTGCGCCAGCGACTACGTACTCAAAAGTCGTTAAAACTCGATTGTCTTATGATTTTATTTAGATGAGATTTAATTTGACAAACCGCTACTACAAAGTCAACCATATCAAGCTCTGATGTCAACAAAACGTCTTGAATACGGACCTTAGTAACATGATGTATGAATCTACTAATAAGATAAATATCACGTTGGTTCCCGAGACGTCTACAAGTACAAGTAGCTATTATATTATTATTATCATCAAAAAGAAACCACAATTTACTTTTTATTTCAACCGACAACAACGTTCTCTCAATGTTCAAAATAGAACAATAGAAAGGGAATCGGCGCGAGATTTCCATCTGAGCAAGTCAGCGTCTCCGCACTCTCCGCTTTTGTCCCGTGAGGCAGGGGAGAGTCGGGTAATTACGATCTGAGGGTAATAGCGAACAGATGTGTGTTAGAAGATGATAAAACTCGCTTTAATGACAAATGTTCTAATTCATGACTATATTATAAATTCGTTAGAAACCTCAAAGAGATTTCTACAAATATTATCCTTGCACCCTAAGAAAATTGCATAATTAGATTGATTAGGCAGTTCTAATAAAAAAAAAACATATGAGTATATTCTTTACTCAATGTCAATGATAACGTGTAACTTTATATAACTAGTAATGTCCATAACAAAGTGAACCGCCAAGTGTTCGTAGTTATCTTACTCTCCCCTATCCTACGATCGGCTATCGACGCGGCTGCATCTCCGTATGCAAAAGGCACGTGCTGCGCCTGTACCAGGCATTCGATAGCCAGATAAGGCGCCGATCCGCCGTATGTTACGCTTATCCGCTGTGGGAGCTTATACATTTTACTCAGCTTCTCCCATGTAATGAATACTTCGCGCGCACGTACACTGAACACTGATAGACCTTAACTATTTGCAATAAGGGTCACGAACGGTCAACTGTGTCGAGGTAATTGGCCCTGGCGACTGTCCGTAAACGGTGCTATTTGCCTTTGGAGATAAATTCGCGAGCTATGCAATGCATCCGCGAGCTGTAAGTTACACGTAAAGCAATACGGAGTCGTGCCGATACCGGACGTTAGAATACCTATAGAACGAGCTTGAAAAGGTGTTGTTCTAAAGTTTTCCAGCGACGGCGACGTTTGCTTTAAAAAAAAAACTGTCGTTCGTAAAGTCTGCTAAAGGATAAAGGTAGCCATTTTAAACTGCATCTATTCTATCACGCGCTACACGAGTAAAACATTCCCAGGATTGTCGATTAAAGTTTTGTTATAGGTTTCAGTTTCCGTGCGCATTTGCAGTCAAATTTTTGGAACATGGCAAATTCCATCTAAAGCTAATTAAAGCTTCTTGCTAAAATTACGGAGATATGGCGTCGTTCTTCAATTTGAAACCACAAACCAATGACCAGCATACGGTAGGGGAATCATACAATAGAATTTTCGGCCATCATAGTTTCGATAAGAGTAACTTAAGTATCAAAATTACAAAAATCTCCTACAAAAATGTAATATGCGCAGGTTTAAAAATGTAGACCTGCCTACAAAACCATAATTAATGCTACAAGAATAAAAAACGCTATCGAACTAATGAAATTCTTTAAAGGATTTCATTCAATTTGTGAACCTGTCTACTTTTTTCGTGTCCAGGCTTTACAAGGCCGTTGCGCGTTTTTACTTCGAGTAGCTGTCCAACTAACAGCATCACTCTTGACCATAAATGGGCCCTAATATCTTTAGAATAAGGCTTACGGTTCGTCAGTTGACAATGTGGACGACGGTACCATGTGTTCCCTGATCCCGTTCCTTGCGGTAATACTTGTCATCAGTTCAATTAGTCTTCACTTCAACCATTGTCTTCGAGTGTTTCGTACTAACGGTTAGTGTATAGCTACACAAGCTCGTGTGACAGTCTGGAGCGGTTTTTACCCGATCATCAAGTGCACTTTTATGTAACTTGGGCTCATGTTACGGAGATGCGGTAATGGCCACTTTAGACTGATCTAAGTAACGGTCGAGTATAATATATCAGCGGACCGATTCTAGATTATTTTTTATCAGTAACATTAACTACTACTATAATACCGGTGCGACTTCACGCGAATTACATCATGTCTAATATCTGGCCAATCTGCTACACTAATATCTTTTTTTTGGGCACCTACTACATCTTTCGTAAGAAAAGATCAAAAGACAAGTAAGTTTATATTTCTAAGCACGAGATGATCCCACTGTAAAAATCCCTGGCCTATAATATTGTTCATTGAATATGAAATATTTCATTCGCATTTTAGTCGTGCGACTGAAATGGTTCTGTCGCCGCAGTTGGATCGTTTTATTTTCACGACAACGTATTTATGGCAACATCCTCGCGTGTATGGTTAAAATGTATTTTGAAGCAAATTTCGTAACTTCAACGACTTAGATTTTGTAGGATTTTACTTTCTGTTTTGAATTACTTATTACATGTCTAAACAACTGGACTGTGTTAGTTCGTCATCTAGTTATTCATATGCTTTAAGACTGTCTAACAAGGTAATCTTCATTTTTTTTTAACACGGGATAGGATCAAGCATAAAATCTATCATTCAATTTAAAGTTTCGTGAGACATACTATCACTATAAAATATAACGGTTACGCTCACGTCACTTTAACGCGTCAACGCGTCGTGCAACAGCGCGCTACGGGCCGGATCAAAATAGCACTCTTAGTGCTAAAAGAAGGAGACCTAAGCTCTCCGAAACATGTCGCGCGAAGTGACTAAAGTGACGTGAGTGCCGTTATATTTTATAGTGATGAAATCTATCAAAACTATTACCGTGTTTTCGTCCGTTCCTTTAATTATTATTTTTGAAGAAATGTTATTTTGAAATATTTTAATTGATAAACAAAATATGTCTTAACAGAGATGAAGAGTTTAAGTACCTATGATCCATCGTAGCGCCTAAGGCCTGTGTAGAGAATGACATACAAAACCGAATCCAGACAGCCTAGCTGAAATGGAGATCTCTGTCTGGCGTCCTATGTGACTCTCATGCCGGTAAAAATCAAAGGTATTGTGTATAAAAGAGCAGTAAGACAAGCTCTACTTTATGGCTCAGAGTGCTGGCCCATGATAAAGGCAGATGGACAGAGGAGGCACGTCACAGAGATTAAGATGCTACGGTGGTCAGATGGAGTAACTAGAATAGACAGAGTAAGAAATGAATATACTTGTGGCACTTTTAAAGCTGCCCCGACACACGAAAAACTCCGAGAGAATCGCCTGCGCTGGTACGGGCACGTAATGCGGCGAGATGATGACCATATGGCCAAAAGAGTACTTGATATTAAAGAGAAGAAGATGGGCCGCAGAAGACCACAAGTGACCTAGTTACAAACAATTATTATACAATGACCTAAAGGCTACTGACACGAACAAAGAGACAACCCAATATAGCATGATGTGGCGCTGAAATACTAGGAGGTCTGACCCCAAATAAATTGGGACAATAGCTAGGGGAAAGAAAGAAAGAAGATATGTTTTTTTGACTTGTGTGAGATAGCATTCGCACGGTAGTCATGCGACTGCAGTGTTTCTGCCGCCACAGTTTGTTTTATTTTCACGATCACATCTCCGGGCTCTTGCGTCGGCTCAATAATGGCCTCATCCTCTCGTGTATTGTTAGAAAGTATTTTGAAGCTAATTGCGCAACCAGTTTTAGCAAAGCAAAAAAAAACAGAACCTAAAAACCTTAAGTTGTTACAAAATGCATATAATTTTTCGTAACAACTTAGTTAGTCGATGGGTAATTCATATTTACTACGATTGAACTAACTAACAGGACCGGGATAAGGTTTTGAGTTGACATTTGATAATTACGGACTAAACTCTATTCTCGTTTTATAAATAGTTTTTTCAACCAATATGTATACAAATGTCAAACATTAGTTCTTGATACAAAATTATTTACATTTCATAACAAATAGAGGGGTGAGCGGTCAAACCCGATAACTCGAGATAATTTTTCATTGTAACAAAAACTCGAGTAAGTCACGTTTGTCATGTGTGCTTTTAATTCCAAAAACTATTTTTTAGACTTATTGTGTTTGACCGCCCACTCATCTCTCTCTCCTAACATTTTTAATAGGTACGATTGCCACAGTAGGTAAGGTGCTCATTTTTTGTTTATTATTACGCGGTGCTCTGTCATTCGACAACTTAGACTAAGTGTCCATCATCTTATCCCATGATATTTTTACATTGATTAATACTAGACATCTTCGCATGCGTATAATACATAGTAATAGCCCAGCACTAACTCCCCTCGACCAGTCATCAACCACAGGCAGTCTACAACTATAGAACTTCAACTCATCAGCGCCACAAGATCATATAAACTCCATATAAACATACTCCCTTTTAACTCCAGCCCAGTGTTTTGAACTCCGATGCCGCTATTTAAATCACGTTCACGCTTCACTTCGCAGTTAACTGTAGTTGTTAATTGAATAAATCGATTATTCTATTAAAGCATCACAATTTGTAGACTAAAATCCGTTTCATTACCTGCTCTTGAAGGCAATTTAGTATTCAATAAACATTATTATCGTTTTAATAAAATTATCGACCTTATTTGAGGTATCACGATGGGCGTATATATCTTCGAGAGTAAGTATTAGATTTGTACTTGATTTCTTCTATTTGTCTTTATAGTGCTCCACTATAGAAAGCTACGCTCTGTCAATATATTAAATTGGCAAAGCGTTTGCGAATCACGATCCCGTCACAAGGAAAGTGAAATACAGTATACTGACTTCGTACAAGTCCGAGGTCTTGGTCTCGGTTCTGTTGGTTATTGCTTTATGACTTATGAGGTCAGAGTTGCACGATAGGCTAGTAATCGAATAGTACCTAATCAGTGTAAACGGGAACACTATACATATATAGAATCACGTAGGGATCAATTACGACCAAAGGTGTCTTGATTTGTTTTCTTAACACTGAAAGCAGAATATAATATGTAAATATATGTGAATTTGTTTATAACCGTTATCTCGTAGCCAAAACAAACAAAAATAAATCAATTTTGCACGTGACACTGATAGCTGATTAACTGGGGCATAAAGGTGCGCTCGAGTAGCGAAATACCGGAAGATGTAGCGTGGGATAGCCTTCAATAAATAAGACAGCATGCTTAAAATGGTAGAAGATGAGGGCATATCACACTGACGGACGTTTATCTAAGAATAAATTATTCGACAGATAATATTGATACAGCCAATTTTGATTTCAAAAGGTCGTCTAATATTACAGAGTCACGTTACTGTATTATAACCTCACTGTTCTCAGACCTCACTCTTGGGTCAATCCCTTGATACAATAAGAAACCCAGTTTAATTTCTATCGTGACTTCTACTTTACCCCCATTAATTGATTCCATCGGAACAGAAACGTTTCGACCCATAATGTTTAGTTTTATTTTGCCATCAACTGAAAGATATGGTAGTCGAGAGGTTTAAGCGCAAACCTGAGAGGGTTCGAATCTTGGCTAGCATCAATCAAGTTCAAACGAAATATTATAATCTATATTTTTATACTTTGTTTTAGGGTGAAGGAAACAGGCTAATCCTAAGCTTACATAGTTCTCCATAAATGTTCGACAGAAAGTAAAGTACATAGGTAAGCGCTTTCGTTTCATTTAGCAAAGACAATATACTAATACATTAAGTAATATTTGCATACATTTAAATGTAGTACGGGTACTGTTATGTTCCGCGGGCCGCGGGTACCTTTATAAAATAGCGTATTGAAGTAACTGTATGCATAATATGTACTCGTATATGATAAGGACGCTTACTGTTTTACACGTATAACAGCGTCTAAAAAACGGCCAAGAGCGTGTCGGGCCACGCTCAGTGTAGGGTTCCGTAGTTTTCCGTCCGTCATAGTAAGTGTCCCCACTTAAGAGTTAAAATAACACCGCCATGTAGGATATGATTATACAAGCGTTCCACGTACAGGGACATCTATCGGCAAATTAAGTAAACTATTACGCGCTAGCTTAAAGTATGGAAGATGATTTTTATGGGATAATTCTTTATTGCGTGAACCGATTTTCACCGTTTTTACTTTATTTGTAAGCACGTCATTTCATTGTGATTTTGTAGAAATTACAGGTACAATAAACACCTGCTTATACGGTTAAATTACAAACTTAGTTCAGAAATTATTTTGTAATTTATTTTCAAAAACTATTCAACCTATCAAGTTCAAAATAATTTTCCTACAAAGTTTTTATAAAGTTCTATTTTTGAGATTTTTTTCATATTTTTAAAACTTATGGTTCAAAAGTTAGAGGGGGGGGGACACATTTTTTTTTACTTCTGGAGCGATTATTTCCGAAAATATTTACATTATCAAAAAATGATTTTAGTAAACCCCTATTCATTTTTAAATACCTATCCAACAATATATCACACGCTAGGGTTGAAACGAAAAAAAAAACACTCCCCACTTTACGTATAAGGGAGGTACCCTAATAAAACATTTTTTTGCACTTTTTATTTTACCACTTTGTCGGCGTGATTGATATACATATTAGTACCAAATTTCAGCTTTCTAGTGCTAACGGTCACTGAGATTATCCGCGGACGGACGGACGGACGGACGGGCAGACATGGCGAAACTATAAGGGTTCCTAGTTGACTACGGAACCCTAAAAAAGAGCTGGTATAGAAAAGATCATTTGATTAATGTTTTTTATGGATAAAGGAAAATGGATTTATAGAGTAAATACCTGGCAAGGACCTACAAACAAAAGAAAAAAAGTAAACCTAAATAAATAAATAATTAATCTTCATATGCAATGAAAATGTAAATTAATTATATAATTTCAATTTAATAAGTGTTGTAAAACCAAATATTTTTGCATGCAAAAAAATTATACTTAATGTTTTGTAAGTCATTCATTGTGGAAATAAAGAGGCTTTAATAATAATAATCAGGAGAGTGTAACTGCCCTTAAGACAATTGTCATATGCTGATAGTTTATAAATAACGTTGATCTTTTTTACCCATACAGAAATAAATAATAAATGCCAGTAACTGCTGTAAACATTTTTTGTGTTACTTATTTTAAATTATTAAATTTCAACAGTAGTCACGTTTATGTTGTAACTCCACGTTATAGTTTCTTGTAAACGAAAACCAGAGGCCGTTCTTATCTTTTCCAGGGAGTCATTGAATATATTAGCGAGTAAGTTTTGCATACGCATGGATGCAAGTTACGGAATCTGCAATCTAACGTGTTCTGTACTTATGAATTATGAAAGCCCTGATTATAGTCGGTCTTTGTTTCCGCGTTCAGTTATCGTTTTAATTCAATATGCTTATATTTTTTAGCCCAATTAATGTATGTATAGTATGCAGATCAAGAAAATGAATGGACGGATCGACGTAAAATATGGTGCAAAAACGCAACGGCGCAAAACACTTAAATGACTGCCGGAACAGGATAAAGATATGTGTACACGTTTGCATCTTATCCCATTGCAATAAAGGCGAAAATTGTCTACATATCTTTGACCCCGACGAAACATCCGTAATAACATTGTATGTTCTCATGTGCGTTTAGATTTACTTCCTTTCCTTAGTGATGGGAAAAGTGTAAACTGCTATGTTAATCAAATGGTATACACTTTTGTTATCTATTAGTTTTTTCCATGAAAAAGGTGTGAACAAATTATTGTACCGACACAGTGTAACAGTGTCGGTACGATAAAATTTCTATAAAAAAATAGTAAGTAATCAAAAATCATCCCGCAAATCAACGTGATTCACTATTTCTCAAAAATTACGTAAGACAAAATCCTTTTAACTTAAGATCCTATCTACTTTAGAAATAATTGGTTTTTAATTATAGACAATCCATCATTTTAAGAGGTCACTATCCTTTGACATGCGAACACAAACGAAGCATGAACTTTGTGGCTTTGTTGTTGATTTAACGTTCAGTATTGCTATCTTGGAAGAATAATAATTAAAGAAGCGTAGTATAATAAATAATCGCCGCTCAAAACCTGCACCAAAACAGTGGTGTCTAAGCGGATGGATCTAATCATCGTGGTGCCCTGATGTCCTGTCAAACGTATTGACATTGTCATGTTGTAAAAATATCAATTTTATCTAGTCATGAATTATTTATAATGCCGGCTTGCACCATGTACCTATTGGTGCAGTGCCACACGGGCGCCAAAAATGACAATATTTCCTATAATCGGTAAGTAATTTACCCATAAATATTAATATTTTGCTGACTTGTCAAACTTGGGCGTATTTATTATACGTTCTACTAACTTGACATTTCAGTTATTTTATTTTGAGTATCTACTGCCCAATTAAACAAAATTGTCAAATTTATTTTGACCACTCACAGCATGGCAACTTTTCTTTTTGGTGAAATGGATAATTAAGGTTAACAAAAAAAATATGTTTATAGAATGGGTACGTGATAGTTAGACATAATACATTTTAGTTTTGTTAAGTGAAAATGGGTCGTGTTTTCACATAAGCTTTCCTTAGCTTTACTCGTCTTGATATTATATGTCGATGATTGCTATTATTTTTGTTTGCTCTTTACACAAATTCGTAACCACTAAATGAGCTACATCCTAACTACATTACTTCCATAGAATACCGCATGACCAAAAAAATCGCTTAAAATTAAACTCTGACTGATATGACTTCGTATGCAGTGCAAACGGTGACCCCTTTTTTTTTTGTCGGTGTGAAAATGCTTTACGCATCCCCCGGGGGCCTGGGGTGGGCCCATAGTGGGGGGTATGTGGGACTCTCCTCTCCCTTAACTCCCTCTGCTAGACAGAGGGAGGGGATAGCCCTACCCACTAAAAACACACCGGCGTCATCCGCACTACCGTTAGGGGGGAACGCCACGGGATAACTTGCGCATTCGTCCGCGGCGCTCTCCGGTAGCCCAGCCGGTATTGCCGGGCACCCGCACCTTGGCAAAAGAGAGCCATGACTTTCTTCTGAGACGGATAGGGCCAATTGGATGTGGGTCCCCAGCCCACGGGCCCTACATTGGGGAGGAGCTAGCCGTTGGCTAGGGCATATTGCCTACGTCTCCTCCCTAGCCGCCTGCGCCGGAGCGGTGGCGTGTCTGCGCTGTTTTCACGCTCCCGCTCCGCTGCCTCCTTCTGCGAGATTACTTCTTCGCAGAAGGTTGACACCGCTCTCCAGCATCTGTCGGAGCAATGCTGGGCAGCGAGAGATCCCGCACCCTCATTGCTGCCGTCATCGTTGCCCTCTCTGTGTTCCAGTGGGGACACCCTTCCAGCATGTGCTGGGCTGTGTCGTCCACCGCTCCACAATCCAGGCACTGGGGCAGACATTTATATTTGACTAACTATAATCGTCATTATCTTTAAATATGACCAGGAAATTAACACACCGCATTGTTATTTCAATGCACAAAATACGTATATCCAACCTATATTTGAATCGTTATAGCTAATTCAAGCTTTACTCTGTACAATATTCCACATACCTTACGGTGGTTGCTACAGATTCTATCATCATTCCCTTTGAAGATAGAAATCACCGATTTCGCTTACCATCGCCAACCGTAAATACATGTGCGAACACAAATAATCTTTTATAGCTAAGATTACTTTCGAAGTATACCCTCAAGCTTTAGCTTACAATAGTTATAATTCGCTGCAGTTGTCATTTCCAATGTTAAGTAATAGCCCCTATATTTTATATATAACGTATGAAGTTGAATAGCCACTGCTACAAAGCGTTATTTAAAGTTATGACGTTACAATTTACTGACAACCATCCATCATGTGTAAACATGTTTTAAGTATGAAATATGATATAGCTACATGGTTTATCTACACTCATATTGTAAGTCCTCTAAAATGCGTTCAAAAACCGTAGGCAATGACCAGCATTACAACAAACGATTTCACTATGATAAGTTTCTTATCTGTGGCAGTACCGCAATGTTAACGTTTCATGCTCAATTATTGATGTACTCTGAGTTTTGATAACATAATGTACACCTGCACGCGCCCGCGGCCGAAGACACCCGCCCGCGCGTCCGTCGGCACAATCGAGTAGGCCGCGCCGACACAATCGAGATGGCCGCGGCGGTACTGTGGCGGCCATTCTATGGTTTACGAATACGGCATTTATAATAAATAATATGAGTGTAGATAAAGCAGTGTATGCAACTGTACGTAATTAGGCCTTAAAACACTCGTGTGATCTTATTATGAAATTCGCCTGCGGCTCATTTCATAAAACCACACTCATGTTTTAAGGACCCTTATTACGTAACAGTTACATAAACTACTATTCTGCAACGTTATACAACTCCATTAATACACATTTTCTTTTAAGTATGTACACCGAGATTCAAAATTGCATGGACACATTATGAATGAATTCATTAATAAATTGTCCATGCAATTTTGAAGAAAAAATAGATGAAAACGGTTCTCAAAGAGTGTTTGTTTACGCAAGGAAAATGCAATGCATCAGGTGCAAACGTAGTACGAGAAGCACACTGACACTGAGCTTAAACACTGAGTCGAGATGCGATACGACTGGTTCTAAAATACTTTTTCCGTATGAGTTTTCGAAAACAAGAACATTTATTTTAATTTTCTATTTGTTCATACATCAAATCAGCATTTGTTTTAGTTGATCGTTCTTTGAGTGTTATAAACGCCATTCAAGAAAGAAATGACAAATGAGACAACATTATCGTTATGTACTACGAATCATTAATCAAAGTTGACCTTCAGCTTTAAAGTGCCGACATGAGTATGCTATTTGAGTTTCTTTTGCTATTTGGCTGCTGTAGTGCCTATTGTTGTGGTAATTAGAAAGTATCATCATGGACATATACTTTGTCAATTTCGTTTTTATTTTCGTCCCGAATGATAGAGTACATTTGCGCGATATTTTTTCTTTTTTTAATTTCTTATGTTTTGCTATGAGTTATTTTCCTGAGGTACAAGCTCATTTTTCAATATTTTTTTTCAAATGTGTTGGACCAGAAGGTGTTGGACATACAGCCTTGGCCAGAAGTGTTGAGCATAGCTATTTTTTGTTTACTGTTTTGATGTTAACGATGACGTAAAGTGTTATATTTTATTGATATATCTAGAAAACTTCACTCACTATCACTTTCAAGAAACCTATAAAATATGAAAAGTGGAGGTAACAAAAATTTACAAATTGCAAATATTCTATGAAGGTACAACAAAACATGTCTGTTCTGTTTGAATTAATTAATCAAATAACTTCTAAAAATATAGAAACGCTGGACTTAAACTTTCGAGTTTTGTATGAAAATCGCAAGGGTGCTCAACACTTCTGGCCAAGGCTGTACATTCGCTTTTTCAAAAGAATAATTATGTGTAATAAAACAATTAAAAACGGATTTTATCGCGTGTACTGAGCTTAAATTACATCCCGACGTTTCGAACACTTTACAGCGTTCGTGGTCAACGGGTCGACTGAGGAAAAACATACAATTACCTCCGTTCAAAAACTATCACAATATGCAAACCTACCCACATATTAAATATTAAACAAATTTAGTGTTTGCACATGCCAGAGGGGCCTTTATAAAAAATAAATTATTTATTATTCTAGAGGGCGGAGTACCGGTGGCAAATTTCACACAAAAGGTATGGAGTCGTTTTTATAATTATTATTTTAGGCTTGAATAATAAAATTATTCATTTACCTAATGTACTTAGTATGGTACCTACTCGTAAATTGGAAGTAAGTACTTAACATTTATTTTCATAAATCGATTTCAGGAACACCTAAATGTTATGTCGTAAATGTTTTGGGTTATTTTTCAATTTCTTTTAACAAAGTCACCATTCATCGATATAATATTTTTTACCATATGCAACCTTTCTTTTCAAAAAGTTACTAATTTAGAAATTTATGAGACATTTAGAAACTAATTATTTGACATTGTCAATTTAGACAGCTGCTTTATATCTATATTATCTGAATTATTATTGCGTCGGCTAAATATTTAAAACCGAAAAATATCAAGATGAATAAGCCATGTGAAGCAACAATTCTGCGGATGATAGAACCGTACGAAAATCTTATATATAATGAAGAAGAATGTAGCATTCACTGTATTTCTTGCTCAGTGGATTTAAAGCAGTTGAAAAAATATAATGTCGAAAAACACGTTAACAGTAAACAACACCAAATTAACTGTGGAAACCAAAATGGCACCTTTGCCTATGATTTATGCGTTTTCCTTATAGCGTGTAACATCCCATGGAAAAGAGTTAACCATCCAGAATTTAAAAAGTTCTTTGGAAAATACTTAGATAAAGGCGTAAAACTTCCCAAAGAAAGTGTTTTGAGAAAATACTATCTTACCAGAATATACAATGCGACCGTCAAGCAAATACGAAATACATTTTTCGATTCCAATTTATGGCTTGCGGTGGATGAGACTCTTGATAATTTCGGTAATTGCGTAGTAAATGTAATTATAAAATCACTTGATGATGCTTTACAAAGGCCATATTTGTTAGCGTGTAAAGTCTTTAGTACTGTAAACGCGAACTCAATTGCAGCGGTGGTTGACGAAAGCTTGAATTTTTTGTGGGAGGATAATTTTACAGATAATATGAACAAATTTTTAATATTCTGTTCGGATAGCGCAGCGTACATGCTTGCTGCCGGCAAGATTTTGAAGAAAAAGTACACTAAAGTACGACACGTAACTTGTTTCTCTCATGGACTACACAGAGTCACGGAGCAGATAAGATCTGAACATAAATTGGTCAATTCTTTAATATCTAATGTCAAGAAGATTTTTTTTAAATCACCACACCGCGTCCGATTTTTCAGGGACCATGCGCAGAATGTGCCTTTACCGCCGGAACCCATTATCACTCGTTGGGACACCTGGTTAAGTGCAAGTTTTTACTACGATAGACATTTTGACGTGATTAAAAATGTTGTGATGCAATTGAACAGTAAAGAAGCTATTGCCATTAGAAAAGCCCAGAAGTTGTTTGAAAACGAAAATTTAAAAAACGAGTTAATAAGCTTTATAAAAAATTAGTACGAAATTATACCTGAATCGATAGAAAAATTAGAATGCACTAAAATTCCGAGAGAAGAAAGTTTTATGGTAATAGATATAGTTAGGAGTATTTTAAGCCTCCAAGGAAGTGAAACCGTGCGAAATAAACTCGAATTGGTTCTAGATAGAAACCCAGATGCTGACGAATTAAGGAATATGATTACAATGGAAAATTATAAACATGCAACCATGACATCGGTAGATGTAGAGCGATCGTTTTCCACTCATAAATGGATCTTCAATAAATTAAGAAACCGATTCACTCCGAAAAACCAGGAACATGTGGCCATAGTCCATTCATTTTATAACATGGATACGCACTTAAGTGTAGATTGTGAGGAGGACCTCGAACACATAATTCCAGTCCTCAATTGTAATTGAATGGACTTGAAAATAATATATCGTTTGGCAGGTTTAGTCTAGTATTTAGTACCTAATGATAATGTTTTGATAAGAAAACATATTATTATGTATTATAGATATTAACAACATATTACATTATATTTGTATGCTCGTAAGATAATTTCTATAAGTTCCTAAAAATTATTATGCAAAATTAATCATTTATTCGTTATTTATTTAATCATAAGAATACTTAGGCGACTCCATACATTTAGTGTGAAATTTGCCACCGGTACTCCGCCCTCTAAATTTATTACCCACCAACATTTCCTCCAAAGCTTTTACAACTTTCATAAGACTTCCTGATTTAGGTTCACGCATAAATCGCGGCGCATCACTGTTATTATTTTGATTTATTATTTCATCGTTTCCTCAAACCACGACTTGGTAGTTCTTTACAATTTCTGAGCTCGTGCTTTTGAGTCTATGGCTAAATTGCCCTTTGCAGGCAATTGCGGCTAGGTAATACTCTTTCTGCGTTCCTATCGATTGCGCGAGCGCACCGCTCGAACCAATACAACATGACCTCCTACATTCGTATAAAGTGTGCGTAAGAGTGCGTAGTTATACTGGTTCGTATAAACCTTTTGAGTTTGCGATTGGAATGTGGCGCCTGTTGAAATAACACGGCAGTTGCTTCCGCGTGGAAATATTTATTTTGAGTAAATTGATAGCCCCGGCGGTGCCCCTGCTCATTAGTCTCTGCGTACTCCTATAGACCTTCTGGAGTTACGAACCTTTTCTTTGTCGGCATAAGCTAGTACTAACGGTTCCCAATCACAGGCATAAGCCTTCTACAGATACTTTGTTTCTGGTAAAGGGGAAATGTAATATAGCTAACTTTTCTGCGTATTTCTATGCACGACCAGGTGTTACCAATTTCTATTTGTCTGCAAAACCTGGTACTTACGGCTCCCAACAAGAGGGGCGTGCCTTCCTATACAACCGAAGGTTGCGATGTGCTGAACACGAATACTTGTATGTCCTTACAGGACTGTAAACAGTAATAGGACGTGAATGCAGAAAAGTAGAGTGTCTTTGCGGCATTCACGTCCTTTTGCTTGTTTTCTCCATAGCATAGTATCCTACAAAACAATTCTTTTAGACCTCGTAGTATGATAAATAGGTACTACGAGTATATACGGAATATTCTTGACAAGTATTTGGTATCGCCCTCTCATATGTCGAAATAGTAGTTTATGTAACTGTTACGTAATAAGGCCTAATTACGTACAGTTGCATACACTGTTTTATCTACACTCATATTATATATCCTAAATGAAGTGTTCGGAAACCATAGAATGGCCGCCATTGCATCCCCTTGGCCAACTCGATTGTGCCGGCGGTCGGGCGGGCGCGTGCCGTTGGTCGGGAAAGAGGACAGGATTTATGTATTATGTTCAAATTCGATGTTCGGAATTTAAAACTCATAACGTATCAATATACTTATGAGCATGTAAAGTTAAAATTACGTTACTACCATAGATAAAAAGCTTATCATAGTAAAATCGGTTGTGGTAATGCTAGCCATTGCCTACCGTTTTTGAACACGTTTTAGATGACTTACAATGTGAGTGTAGATAAATATTTTTATACGTGCCTCAAATTATTTGAAATTTAGTACTCACACTATAAGAAGCTGAATGTAAATTAACAGCTGTTAGGTATTATTTACTTGTCTCTAATTCTATGCGAAGCCGCAATAGGATTGCTTTGCGATTTGTCGGTGGTTGACTACCGGCGGCAAGTTAAACAGATGTTAGTTATTAGCTTTTGTTAACCGCTGCTTTACAGTAGTTCTGGAAATTTCTCTTCTAAGGTGGAATTCGTAATTGAGTCGAATAATTTGACAGCTCCTGGCATACAAAGCTATTTATTTGCAAATGTATGTAAACTGCTGTTAAATTACTCAACTAAATTATGAATTCTACCTTACAGTTCTATGAAATTGGAAGTACCCTTCGAAGTGCTGTTCGATGAAGTAATTTTCGCCGTAGAAATATTTTGCCGCACTTACACTATAATTTGTGTTATTATGCGGTTAAACGAGGTTTAATGTTAGTAATGGCTTTTAAGTCTATTTTATTATAACGGTATTTATCTGTTTGGACTTAGAACCGGTGACTGCCACTCTCCGTGTTGTTTTCCACTTAGCAGGACCAAGTGGGTGAAGTGACCTCTCCACGGACTCCGTATCGCCTGGGACACGAATCAGATAACGCGGGCATGCCCAGAACCCACATTACTCTCTCGACCTTACCGACAGGACCCACAGGAAAGACATAGTCAATACTTGCGGAGTCGGTTCGGTTGCAGGTGCATGATGGCTGGCACCGAGCCGGGTTTGTTTCAAGTTTTTCTTCTCTGTTACTAGCTCTTCTGTTAAAAAGCAGGAGGACCACGAGCAGGCGAGACTAGCTAGGGTACAAAGATCTTTTTTGCTCCTCTCCTCCCTATGTATTTATAATATAGTTCTTTTAGCGCTTTATGCGTTTAAGTTAAGTAGCACTATTAGCCGACGGTCCTCTGGTCCAGAGAACACGAGTAATTAATGGTCTTACAAAAGGTCTCGCCTTGAAATAGCGTTGGGCCGGCCACGCTATTCAATGGACAGGACCGACGGGCTGATGACCTAATACAAGTAGTTGAAAAAAAACGGATGATCACGGCTCAAAGTAGAGAACAATGGACTGAGATGGAGGAGGCCTTTACCCAAAGAGAGGTTCATAGAAACTAGTTTCATTGAAATATAATTATTAATGTATGTTAGTTTTTAGAATTAGTTACGAATAAATGGCTTTCAAACCGGAGGTCTCGGTACTCTCGGATTTAGACCCTGGCTTGTAACACTTTTTCGGCCCTACGTACAAATTAATGCGAAACGAAATATCATTTGATATTTTCCAGTCGTATTGCGGTAAAATAAAACATTGCAAGGAGATCTTAACCTAATAAGACTAAAGGCCTAGTTTTCCTCTAGTTTAGAAGGTCATATAGCAGTCGCTTTCGGAACAAAACTATTGCCTATGCAAATTCATGGGATTAGGTTGCGAGCAGACCCCAGGTTCAATTGGTCCGTAAAAAAACCGGGACACAAGCTAGGAGGATGATGAATGTTTCATGTGCTTAAAGCTTTACTGCTAACGCCTTGGCCACGTACGAATAAGAAAAAAGTACAATTTCCGTAATCCTTGATTAAACCTATTCACGCCGCAGAAACTGAGCTGGCCTTGTTTTTCAAAAAAATTAAATAAAATGCATGACATGTATGTTTTCTCGTACTACCAATTACTAATTAGGTACACACGTAGACATTAAATTAATTACTTGTCTTATTTAATGATTACAAAATGTCATACGTATTGTAGTTGTTCCAAATACGTATCCCAGATAGCTGAGAACGTACTGGTTGAAGATTGTTGTCGACTTTTTGCCTTGCGTGTGGCTTTGTGCTCCATATAGTGAAAGACTAGTAAATAAGAGAACAGGTCATAACTTGAAATAATCACCACTCCCGTGTTGACGCCAGTTTCAACAATGGCAAAGGCAACTTTTGTGTATCAGTGGTGGATCCATAGAACTTAGTATCTACCGGTTTGCCTCATGTTTATAAAGTTTAAAGCACTTCGGCAGATCTCGAATTTGCTAGGAATAATTTTGACGCGTCTCTGTGGCATATTGACTGTCTTTATCATCATATTGTCTCTGATGTGACATAGTGAGATCAGGTAATTGTTCATTTCATTGCTCTAACCCGCATTTCATTGTCAAAGTCCCATTTGCTACGAGTTTTTGCAATCACAATAGAAATTATCAGGAAGTAAGAAATCAGCGGATATCGCATTGTTATCAACTTATCACTTTGATGGGTCATAACATAACAGAGGTTTATGATGTGATGATGATTTGTAAGGTGTGGGACTTATCGCGTTTTTTATAGCTTACATTGTGTTGTGTCCCACTGCTGGGCATGTGCCGCCCCTGTTTTGCGCCACCACCAGTCGCAGTCACAACTTAGTAGCTATATATATTGAGCCAGTCGCCACAAAATAATTTCAGTTCGTCTTGCTATTCCTTTTTGCCGAACCTTTTACTCTCTTTCTTCTCATTTTTTCCGTTTTTTCACTCTTCTTTAAATTTTTATCTGTTGTAGGGTAGGTTAGAGTAGGTATTTATGCTATTTACTTTTCTGCATGTTGCACCAAACATTTCAGCAAACAACGCTTTTGTAAAGGCACAAACTAGCCGTTCGTCGGTTATTTAGGAATTACTAGCTAGACTTACTATTACTAGCTACTAATTAGTATGCTCTCGATTCTGATGTTGTATGGCGAGAACCGGAAATTCCCAAATCAGTTCCTGAATTTGCATTGAAGACTAATACCGAATACCGATGCTCGTCTTCTTTTAATCTGAGACTTACATTCGAACTTTACATTCAGCTCAAAGAGTGCAAGCTTCTTGATTGAATTTCGCATTAATTAAATTTTCAAGTAAATATTTGCAGTGTCTGAGCACTATATGAATTTAACTTGTTCTAAAAACCAAGTCTGTTTTCTTAATTAAGTGACTTTTTAAAATTGAGCACCCACTAAAGTTAAATAAGTAACTCTATTAAATAAAACTTTTAAAAGTAATTGCAAAGGTTTATATTAAGGTATCTAAGATACCCAAATTAGAGTGGTTTATGTTTACTTTTCTAACAAGAAAAATCAAAGTAATTTTTGTAGGTACGATGAAAAGGGACAGCTTTCTACCGCCCCCATCACGTACGTAAATCGTGTACCTCTAATTTATACTTAGTGTAATTTGTTGACTTTATTCAACCTAGTTAGCTGCCGTGACGCATCGGAATCCGGCCCAGATTATACGGCCTTCGGAGTAAAAAGTTTGGGAAAAAGTAGATGCTTGGCAGCAAAAACACGAGACATGGTCGAGGCGCACTCGTGGTGCGGGTACCATCATATTGATACCCGACTCAAAGTCAATTTTGAGACCTCTCATAAAACCTGCCAAAAACGTCACTTGGCCAATTTCGCACTAGCACGACCTACTCTATAGGTGTTTACAGTTCTACCACTTTATTAACTATGTCAGCCAGGTAGGTAATTGTGCGTTGTTGTTTTCAATAAATGTATCTACTTTGATAGCTTATTGTGCTGTGATCTAACGAACAAGTGTGCAGCTGCATTATTTGCTTATGAACAACTAGTCTCAAAACGCATCTAACCACCTTTTAGTCAATCACCGGTAGTCCGGGGTACAGCTATCACTTCACAAAAAGCAAGGCCTTTACCGAACAACGGCGTGCTCTACGAGCAAACTTGCTATTTTATTTGACGTAGGCGAAATCATCGATGGAAGCTAAAACACTTTAAAAAAATGAAAAAATTTGAGGAGATGCACCTTATAATATACTTTCTACGAAAATTGTTTTGAATTTGACTTCGTCCATAGGCATCAGATACGACCTTTTGGTATTAGTTTGGTTCTTATTCCATTGAAGGTACGGAACCCTCCTATGCGTGGTCCGACACGCACTTGGCCGGTTTTATTGCCTGTATTTCTTTATGCAATGTGATTAAACAAACTCGTTATAATGATCCCTTGAAGCTGCGATATGAACCTTTCTCAACTCGAACTGGGCATTTCTCGTTTTAAAACCGACGATGTATGGTCGTTTCTATCATTCGGATACTATTCCAACAATAGCTGTCAATGGTAACACCGAAATTGAAAGTGAGCGGTCCACGTGCGTGTTCCGCTACCCGCTATCTGTCGAGCTATCTGTCATTGCGAGCTAATTGTCATGTTTCAGTGCTACTTTTATGTCTTGACATTTCCTCCAGCGTGATGGAGGTGTGCAAAATGTTTCAACAGTAAAAACTGAATAAAAATACCTTCTACTGTTTGGTGAATTATTCTAAAGATATACGAGCAGCATAGGCACTTGTTTTTACGATAACTACTGCTTCCTAACCTTCTAACTCAAAGGAGCAGCTCTTGTAGCGATACTATGGTATCCACTATTACGATATTTTAGGCTGGTACATTATATACTAAATACACTTAAAATACGTTATGATAAAATTGGCTGTATTAATTGACTTGTCAAGTTAATGCACTCGTTGAAGTTTATCGGTCAATTAACATATATGTTACACTAGCTGTGCCCGCGGCTCCGCCCGCGTGGAATTCGGTTTGTGTCAGTAAGCGGCTAATTCACCCCTAATTTCTCCCCCGCTACCCTGGAGGCGGAACTTGAAGTAAAGTTGACAGATGGATTTATCCTATTAATTTTTATTGGCATGATTTAAACGACATGGAATAGTAGGTGTATATCGGACGATACCGGACCACTTTTGTATTTATACGTTCATGTCCACGGCAAATAATTTGATTACGTTACCGTAGGTAATGAATTTTCATACGTTTTTACCACACTGTCACAGATAATACACTGATGTTACGTTACTGGTTGCAATAATTGTGGTACTTACATACTTCAAGGTAAGCACATTACAATGCACTAATGAACGTCAGAGAAAAATAAAATACGCGAGTGTCGTGGAACACTCTGTTGGAACGAAGTTAAGTTATTTAATTTTATTTTATTTTTGACTTTTTCGTAAATTTTGTGGTTTTTATTTTATTTGTAGTTTTTTGAAATTTTTGAATTTTTTGAATATTTTGTAATTTTTGAAATTTTTGTAAATTTTGAAATTTTTGAAATTTTTGAAATATATAGAAATTTTGCCATTTTTGACATTTTTTACTTTTAGGTTCTCAACTTTTATCACTTTTTCACTTCTCACTTTCCCTACACTTCACTTCACTTCACTTTATTCTATTTTATATATTTTTTATTTCATTCCATTTTACATGTTTCTCAATCGTATGGGTGTCGCGTTTTCGTGACGTGACGCTTTTTCGGGACGGTCACGTGACTTTTTTCCACCTAGCCCCCCATCCGCGAACCGTCCAATAAGGATTTTTCATCTAAATACGGACAGCGGTTATTGGTTGTTTCTTCCCCATGTAAACTTTCACCCCTTTTGTATCCGTTTAAAGGATAATTTCCGAGATAAAACTATTTTATTTCCTTTTTTAATTAATTATCTCCATACCAAATTTTATCTAAATCGATTCTGCGGTTAATAATTCCCTATACAAATTTCCAACTGTCTTTTCACCCCTTTAGGGTTGATTTTCGGAGTGAAAACTATCATTTGTCCTTTCTTGAGACCAAATTTCATATTTGGTCTTTATTTAGTTTATTTAGGTCTGTTCAGCGGTTAAAAAATCGTCATACCAACTTCCAACCCCCTTTTCGAGGTGAAAGGGTTTATTTTCGGGATGATAACTATTCTGTCGTTTCTCGGGACTCAAACTATCTCTACACAAAATTTCATCAAAATCAGTTCAGCCGTTTTCACGTGATAGATGTATAGATAGATAGTTTTTATTGAAAGTACCTTTCAGGCTTCCCTTCCATTATTTTTTTCAATTTTTTTGGACCAACGGTTCTAAAGTAAGGTGGGGGGAGGGGGGTTCAAGATGAAACTATCCTTTGTCCTTTCTCGAGACCCATACTATCTCTATACCAATTTTCATCTAAATCTGTTCAGCGGTAAAAAAATCCTCATACCAACTTCCAACCCCCTTTTCACCCCCACAAGGGTTTGAAAACTATCCTATGACGTTTCTCGAGACTCAAACTATCTCCATACTCATTTCTATCTAAATCGTTTCAGCGGTTAAAAAATTTCCATACAAAATTTCAACCCCATTTTCACCCCCACCAGGGTTGATTTTCGGGATTAAAACTATATATTATCCTTTCCCGGGACTCAAACTATCTCTATACAAAATTTCATCGAAATCCGTTCAGCCGTTTTCACGTGATGCGCGGTCAAATAAACAGACAAACAGATAAACAGATAAACAGACAAACAGATAAACAGACAAACAGATAAACAGACAAAAATTCTAAAAATTGTTGGAACGTGTTCTGTTATCGATTCTAAGTATCCCCAGCCAACTTTTTTTCGATTATCTTCCATGTACAGACTTTCGACCCTCTTCAGCTTTATTATATGTATAGATACATGATACAAAAATTATTAAATTTGGTAATTCCTCGGTAACCAAATTAATCTAATAAAAATTAAATAATGTATATTCCGAATCGAAGTCTTAAAAACGCACTCCCAAACCACACAGTCTAGGTACATCTGCTGGCTATAAATTGATTCTCTTCATGATTATTTATCATGGACCTTAACCGGTTGGACCGACAGCAGACGGTCATTACTTTTATCACATTATTGAACCTAAGCCTAGTCAATTAGTTTACTGAATCAAGCGTGTAAAACTGTATTACATAATTGTGCGTTAAACAGCCATTATCTGATGGGAATTTGTTAAAAAAACGTGGCGCCACCGTAGTTTTATAGCCATATTTTATGCAAGATGGTTGGCTTCCCAGACGCGCAAACAGCGCAAATTGGAGAACAAATAAATAAACGAGCCAGACGAACAAAAACCGCGAAACATAAAAATAGAAAGCCTTCAGAGAAAGGGCCCTCATTTAAAACTTTTTTACGTTATTACAATACGTTACAAATCGTGGCCGGCGTGTGGCGATTTATACTTCACCTATAATTTCAGTTTAAATTATAGTCTCGGATCAATCATAGGCTGAGGCCTAAACAGCTCCTTTAGGGGTCATTTTTTTTATCTTACTTCAGCTTTCGATCATCGTGATGCAAGCTAACACGGACTTGCCATATTGCAATGCTTTTTACATCCATCTTCCAATTGCTGTTCAAACAGCTTTCTTTTTTGAAAAAACAAAAGCGATCCGTGAAATTGTACGAGGTGTGGATAAACAACTATGCTATTGAGTCCGGCCGTGTAATTTTAATGTAGCTATTATCCTACCCTACGGACTCGTTGAGGCTATTTGAATAATCAGAGGAATGCATATGACGATTATGATTATGATTGCATCGTTTGAATGCTTAAACAAGCGCCAATCGATTTGACGCGCTTTTTTATCTGCCACCACTTTAGTCGAGACATCTCTTTCTGTAGCGCTTATGAATATGCATTTTACTAGTAAGTACTGTATTTTTAAATGAAGATGACGACATAATAAGTGGTTCCGTAGAGTAGTACAACATTGCCGGCCATGTCCAACTCTGCCGGGTTATTAAACAGTGCCTACTTTCTTAATAAGTATATCTGCATACGATATCTAATTCTTAATAATGGTCGCTTTTCTCCATAACTCAGTTTTTTTGGGGATCTACTGTATTTCAAGCTAAGTAAGGAATAGTGAACAATGGTAAGTAGCACAGTAGCAGTTACCGGATCTCAATTCAAATTTTAAATAAATGTGGTCCCATGAACGTCTTTTCGTACCAACAATTATATCCTCAAAGAGCTACACATTAAGGATAGACTCTCGTCAATTGTGCAGCTACGAGTGTTGAAGTTTTTCGTCCACATTTCCCGGAATAAAGACTCGATGGAAAGACTTGTAGGCCAAGGCAAGGTGGAAGGACAAGAAGACGCGGCCACTCTCCTACTTACTGGACCGATATAATAACCAAAGCACGATGCTCCGCGGACAATCGAGTGACCTGGAGCCGTCTCGCAAACTCTGCCTACTATGGAAGAGCACGAGGACAACGACCATAAAGTTGGAACCATTTCCATAATCACGACCACTCTGCCAAGAGTGAACGACTGAGAAGAAGAATTAAAATTTTGAACGTCAATTTTGACCTGACTAAACTAAGCGATATACTCGTATATTACGAGTATTTGCCGTTCCTTCGTTTGTACGATTACGTTTTATTGAGATTACTTAACGATACTGTCAAACTCAAACTCAAACATTTATTCAGTAAGTAGGCCACAAGGGCACTTTTACACGTCAAAGTAAAATGAGAAAAAAAAATCTAACTACACCGGTTCTAACCCTACACCTCTGACCCGAGAAGAATTATGTCCGGCAAGAAACTTGGCGGGACTTATTTTTTCAAAACAACAGTACATCAAAACTAAACAATACATATAAGTGCGTTGTTCTATAAGAAAACATATCAAACCAAGGTTAGATTAACCAACAATAGGTTATAGTTTAAGAAAAATACCAAAGAAAAAAGATGAGTCCAAATCTGACTATTGAAAATGAATTACATACAAGTTTGATATATTTTCTTACCTGAACTGTGTCTTCTAAATAAAGTTCCAAATTATAATAATCCATCATCAACAGTTAGAAACAAAATAATTTTGAATTTAAATAAAAAAAAAGTAAGTGATTCTAGTATACAATAAACATACTATTTCTAAATTATCCTTAGAGATGTATAAGGTCTCCAAGTGTCTTGATCTATATATTCTATATAATAATAAAAAATATGGATAATCAAGCACCGAATGTTGTGTCTAAAGCCAATTAAACTAAAATTAAATATGATTGATAAAAAGTTACGTAAATGTGTTGCCCCAGTTTGCCTAAACATACCTGTCTCCACAAACAGCACCCGTTCACGAGTATGACGCATATCTCAGTCATCGCCTCCCTCAACCTTTCTTCGGGAAAGTGGCGACCCGATCAACGACGCCACCATAAGCAGAGCCTTTTAAGCGAGCATGACATGTTCAATCTGGCGGGCTTTATTAATTAATAAAAACTAGCCATGTTTAGTCTGGTGAGAAACAATATTCTGTGCTCGTATTTTACATGCGTGAACTAAATTACAATGTAAAAATGATCATACATGGCGATGACGATTCTTGACAATGGTCCTTTCTTTGTATGGAATTAGACATTTGTCATAGACTATCAAATTTACAGTGGCCCTCTCACTATAGTAATGTTATAACTGAAAACACGGTGAAAACTAATGTTGTTACTAATTATAGTGTCTGGACAGCATAAAAAGCCTTACAAACGTTGTCACTAAAATGTACCTTGCCTGATAAATGTGTTATAATGTGCAAAGCGGAAAATAACGATGTTATTATGTCGGTGTGTTAACTACTCGAAGTAGTCGTAGTGTGGGATTATTGCATATTATGTTTGTAATTTAGGTAGTCTGCAACTGGCATGATTAGCATTCACAACTAAGGGAGATGTTAGCTTTGAGTTTTCGAAATGCAGGAGAATATTTCAATATAATGAACGTGAAAGAGAATATCAATATACTAGGTAAGCTTTATTCGATTAGGATGGAATAAGTCTGGATTGAATACAAATAATGAATATTAAAACATGAGTTCAAACGTTTGAATCTGAAATATGGTTGTTACATACGCAATTTTTGCTTGTTTGTCACTAAGTGATAACCCGTCAGTGACAGTCACCATTAAAATACCTGTCACCGGTTTGTATGGATTTTTCTTTTAAAATTGTTGGCATATAGTCACTCAATCGTTGCGTTAGTCACATATATAATTTGGCTAACCAGATTTGTTAGGTCAATAGATAACAGTAAAAGAAGAGAACCCTTTTTTGGGCTGATAATTAAATACTATTGTAAAAAAAGACATTAGGTATGGTTGTCTCTATTTACTGCACTTCAACTTCTTGCTAAACTATATATAAATATCTAGGCATCTACCGACCAAAGTTAATTGAGTTTTTGTTGGCAGTTGTATTTATGCTAATTGTAAAATGGTTTTAAATGCTTTTAAAACTTCATTTTACGAGATGTTTAACTTGATACAATTGTAGTTATATGAAATGCGAAACAGAGTGACAGTAATGATAGCGTCTGTCGAATCTTTTTAAATCGCGCGATATTAAAAAGTTACCTTTGCTTTATCGCGTAAGTATCACCGTCCAGCATACGCTGGAAGGTCCGCTGTTGGAAGCTTTAACGCGATGCTGAAATTGACAGTGACAGTGAAAACCCCGCAAATAATATATTATTAATCTTCGAATTCGTCATCAATAATTTCGTTAACCTTATTATTTATATCCAATTTGCACGTTACATTGTCATAAAAGACAATCATCTCGTAACGTAATAGGTTGCCTCAAGCATCTAACATTGAATTAAATCCGATTTTTACCTTTAGAAAGTGATCCCAGATCGCGTGAAGATAAACACCACTCCATTATGTGACGCTTCCGGGTATGCCCAACATTTTGTACGATCCAAAAAATTTACTGGTCATTTGTAAGCCTTATTAAAACGAGATAGAGTCTATTATTGGTCGGGTGTGTTTCGGTTAGTACTGACCAACTGTTCGACAAATAGATAATGAGAATGATAATTACACTCGTTATTTTACGATGACTAGATTCTATCAATTACCGCTTGTTAGACGGTTGAAATTATGCTTAAACGATTGTTATAATCTTCTTACAATTGAATTATACTTATTATACCGAGTGAAGTGCGGTCTTTGGGTCAACTAGGGTTGCACTTTAATGTATGTTCCAAAAGATATTTTTTTCAATCTTTTGCTATGGCATATGGGGTACGAAGAGATTGAGGTAGGTCATGATCACTTTTACTATAAGAGCAACTCCGAAATTAAGAAATCAATTTGGCTTTTTTTTGACGATTTTGGTTTCGATAAAATTGGTTCAGTTCAGCATGACTTAGGATTGGAAAATACATTGTGTATTTTGTATTTTTAGACGATAACTTGAATTTGAGTAGCTGACCTAAGGGTGCGTTTCCACCAGAGATGAGCGAGGATACGTTGCGAGAAATGAGTTTGTTAATAACCAATCCTATTAGAGCTGCGCTGTGCGAGGATAAACAAATTAAGTGATTCTATTGGTGCTTAACAAACACATTCCTCGCAACGCATCCTCGCTCAACTCTGGCGGCAGCCTTATTCTCATAAAATAATAGCAGAAGTAGCTCCGCGGACTAGGTGTCCAAAATAATCGTCACATCCTCTTACTCCCTTGACAATCAAGTTTTTTCAAGATGATCTAGACACACGGCAGCATGTCAAGCCAAGTTCAAGCAAAGGAACTGGCTAGCCAGCGCCGAGTGTATATTTACACGAACCACTTGGTGCCACTTTTGACCCTTCTATAACTCAAAACCTCTTTTACGTAAACACATAAAACTACGTGTGTTTAATTATATCCATAAGGACATCTAGAAGCCCAAATTTCATGAAGCTAGCTCAAACGGTAATAAAGATATGAAGGTCAAACAGTCGTAAATTTTTGCACTGACTGACTGATCGACATACCTATATAGTACCTACATCTAACCTACTTCCAGATGACCTAGAAGGATGACATTTGGAATCCAGCTCGGTAATTGTGTGTAAGCGTAGGAAAAAATCTAAAAATAAAAAAAAGTTAAAAAAAAAGGGGGGGGCGGGGTCCCCTTACAAAAAAAAAATTGTATCGTTGGAACCGTTACAAGCAGATATTTGAAACTATCCCAATATATGTATTATTATATTTGCTATATAACAGAAATATAAAAATAAAGTTAAGTCAAATAATAAGTGGTGTCCCATACAAAAAACTTGTAATACGCGCTAAACGACCGGCCAACGGTGTGTCCTCGGCGGCGCGCGGCACCACATAATTATACACAGAACAGAAGTAAATCTACATAAAAGCGCTCCAGAGCAACACATAAAACATAGGCACCGCTTACGAATACTATTATCTCTAACATTCAAGAGAATGTAGACTATAGCATAAAAAAGAAAACCATGCAGCGGAAACGCAAGAAAAAACATTAAATCTCAATACCTGCCTAGTTTTCTTTACAAAAAGTAATGATATCCCACCAAAAACATAAATGTAAAAAAGGAGAGCCAAGTTCAATACAAAAATTATGCTTGTCTGTGGGCTTCGCCGCAAAAATAATGGAGATCTAAATGAGTGCCAAGTTCTATACAAAATCCAAATATGTATTTATAGGAACAAAATAACATTATGAACAAGTATTAAACTCTATTTTTTTGCTTTATTGGATACCTATAACAATTGCTGTTATTTAAAAATGTGGGATCTTAAAGTAGGTTAGATTTGACTTGGCCAGTTTTTATCAGAATTAAAAAATATATATATATGTTGAATAACTTTATAAAATGACTGATGTAATGAAAACTGGCCAATTCAAATCTAACCAACTTTAAGATCTCACATCTTTAAATAACAGCATTGTTATAGGTATCCAATAAAGCAAAGAAATAGAGTTTAATACTTGTTCATAATGTTATTTTGTTCCTATAAATACATATTTGGATTTTGTATAGAACTTGGCACTCATTTAGATCTCCATTATTTTTGCGGCGAAGCCCACAAGCCAAGCATAATTGAACTTGGCTCTCCTTTTTTACATTTATGTTTTTGGTGGGATTTTGTACACTCCGATCGCTTAGCTACTACTGCTGCTGACTGTACTTCAGGCAAATATTTGTTTTTACTTTTAGTATATTGATGATCTGAGATTACGCAGTTAAGGAGATGGCGCTTTACTGGTGAATCGCGACACTTTTTTTATTTATTTAATACCAGTTGTGGAAAAAATGAAACAGTCCGCTTCATGGTGACAGATCACCAATTTAGCCTATGTGCGTCTGCGACTCCAAGGTTATATGCGCGATCGACCCTTTCAAACCTGTACTCTCCTTAAACCCCGTGTTGTTGAGGGAATGCCACATTAGTGTTTCCCGCGCCTCTTCGGGAAACGGTGTATTCCCATCGTTCCCTGTCTGGATTGTGTAAAGTATGGCGATGACGGTGACGAATGGGAATAAATCCTGAGAAAAAACCTTATCCCAGCTGACCTCGATCCCACAGACGGGAATATACCGGGCAAACGAAGTGTATCTTAAGGTGAAAGTGATTTTATTGGGTCATAAGGACAGTTTTAACCGGCCACCGTTCGAACCGTTCAGTCTATACAGTTACCCCTTAAGCCTAAATTGGCTGCGATTATTGACTGTCACGTTTGAACGGAGCCAATCTCGGTGTAAAAGTAATGTTAATTTACTTGGAGTTTAATGGGCAATTTACAAGATCTGGCACGATTGTACTAATCTTTGGTATACCGTGTTACACGGTCCGCCCTGTACAACTTTTACCTGATGTGATTAAATTAAAATAGAAAAATGTTATGGTTTTGATAGTGATATCTCTTGGATAGTGAATCATTGTAATAAATCAGGTCAGAGTTATTTGCTGTGGCACCATATCTCTCATTTGGACATATTGATATGTGTGCAGTTTTTCGATCGTAATTCCTGGAAATTATTATTACCTAGTACTAAGTTCTTGAAATGTTATAAAAGTCACAAATAATTATAGCACTATGATGCATTAAAAGTTGGCTACAGTTAAATAATTACCGTAAGTGAGGCAATTTATTTTTTATGTAGACAAATTAGCTTACAATTACTTGTACTTAAAATAATATTAAAATTAGGCAGAAACTAGGTTATAGCTAGCAAAATAGCTCACCCTGATCTATTATCTGTAGACTTTGTCAGAAAGGAAATTTTATTTTAAATGAAAATTGAATCAGATAAAATAAAAAAAGATTGGCCATTAACAAAGACGATAAAGTTAAGTTAATAACTCACTGCACTGTTATTATGTCATGTCACGTTCAAAGATTCCTAAGAATTTCCTGAATTCCTTACGCTAGGGTAATTTGCCTTTTTATGCAGACAAAGTGAAACTTATTACACATTGTGAATAGCGTTATTAGCATCGACTACCTCCCATACACTCCGCAATACGACGCACACAAATATCTTGGCATAGGGCAACGGCGCTTAGAAGCAGTACTTACAAATTACTACAAAAATGCATACCCATATTATAAATGAATTCATTCATAAATTAGGTATGCAATTCTGCAGCTGATAGTGGGGTGCCCTACGAGGTGCATTTTCGGATACATCTCACACCATTTTCGGCCTAGAATGCATGTTTATCTCAAAAGCTTTATTATTGAAAATGTGTTTAAAAGACGCACGCGCAGTGTGTAGATGCGTTAAATACTTGCTTAGAATATAGAATTACTTAAATATCGATGCTTAATGAATGAATAATTATATGCATTAAAATCGACACAAGGACCAGAATGCAACTAAAATAAGCTGTCACATTCTTACGTGAATATATATTTATTATAGGAACACCAGCTGTGTATTGAGCGCGAGTAGTCTTGTGTTCGACAGTTCTCCAAGTGGTATTTGATGACGAAGGCCTAGTAAGCGGTGACATCAATTCACTGTAATCGAATAATTTAAATAGTTAAAAGCCATTCGAATGAAATCAAAAGCCAGAAATTTAAACTGATTACAGCGAGATGAAGCAACTCGGTCAGGGATTACTTGCGGCCAAAAACTTTGCGTCTTTGCGCGACTCGCTGGCTAAAATTGGATTTTATCTCAATCACCTTTTATGAGCCCATATACTCGTATGACCGGCAAAGTTAACCCCGTTTTTAATGCGTCGTCTATTACGGTAGTGGTCTGTAGCTATTACCATCGGGGAGCGCGGGGCCGGTGGGAACAGCCCGGGACCTGGTGCGATGAACCCATGCACCCGTTTTTCCCCGCAATCATCTTGTATGACTACTTTTTGTTCGTCCTTATTCATTTTAATATACCTACCTTATAGTTTATTGCGAACTTGGCCTATTATTAAGTAATGAAGTACACTGTATTACACTACACTAAAGTGCTATTAAATTATGAAATATATTATCTCTATTAAAATAGAAAGGCCCGATAACTTTATATATAGCAGAATAAAGACGTTGTTGTAAATAATTTAGAAGATACGGCATCACTTTAACTTTTATAAAATTTACTGTGTTCGCCAAATATTACTCCCAAGCACTCCCAGCGGCCAGTTAAGTGAGCGATAAATATAATAAAAACTGTTTTTAATCTCTTGGAATAGTAAGATTTTTAAGGAGTTCCTGCTAACATCCGGTCTTAAATAAATCAAGACCTCTGACATGACTTGATTTTGAATAGAATTTTAATGGAATTAAATATAATTAAATTTTTTCTCAATGCTTAAGTAGCATTACTCTTACAAAAATCTTTGTTTTATTGTCACGTGTCTCTTAAATTTCGTTACCTAACCTTTTGAAGTAACGTTAAAATCATAATATACACAAACTTTGCTTATTCGTGAAACGATATGAACAAAAGAAGATTCTATTAACAGTAACGTTTAATGCTGTTTATTTTGATTTTTTAATGGAAGCACTAAGCGACATTTTGTTGCTGACCAAATGAATTTTCTAAAACCAAAGTCCATATTAATAGGAGGGCCTATTGCACATCTGACCTGGTAGACTCAAAATTAAACGATAATAATTAGCTGGGCAATTTTATTTTAACTTTTACTTTAAAGCACGACTTAAGTCGGTCTTCAGTAAAGTCTGATCGTCAGATTCCTAACAAAATGTATGGGATTTGACATTGACCGTCAGTTTTGTGATGATTGCTAAGCGACCGTTAATGGTACACACTTATGTGAAAATGCTCAGCTATGCCACGGCGTTTTCCCTAGGAAAGACCCTTATCTCACCTTTTGTTTTTGTAATAAGAGTATTTGGCTTACAACCTGTACTTCAGTTGCATTAGCGTAGTATAATTTTAAGAAAAATCTAAACATTATAATATTATCATAAAATGATTTCGAATTTTGACCTTTAAAACTACTCTTCTGTACAAATTGGAGAGCCTAAGAAAATGTTCAGAGTAGACGAAAACAATCGGGGCTCGTATAACAAAGTTCCGGGTGCCAAACAGATATGTTTGACGTGCCCTGTATTTAGCTACTAGAAATGCTAGTCGACTCGGCGGTGATGGTCAGCACTCGCAATGCAATTACCCAGCTTGGATAACCGAAGCTAATGCACCGGCAAATTGGTAAGAGTGCTGAATCTGTGTGAACACTTTTTAACCAGGGGGCATTACGATCGCTTACCTAGCACCGGCTTCCTCTAACGGACCAGTTCAAAAGCGTTCCTCGATTAAGTTGCGTTTAAGCGCACCAACCAGTGGGAGCGCCTTATTTGTGAGACTTTTATGGAAAAGGTAACATTTGGCGAAAGGCACTTACGTTGTATAGATTCAATATTGTACTCGAGCCATAAAAGCGTAAGTTCTGGCCGCCAAATGGTCCCTTTTGATCTAGAGTATCATATTTGAATACGCTAGTATTCAACGTGTAAAAAAAATCATGAAATTGCCAAACTCGTCACTCGCTCCTCATTGCGAAGCTCATCGTTGTAAGCGACTAAGATACTTCTCTTATTTTACCTCCTTTGGGGATTAATTCCAGTATAAAGTAAAATCATGTCATATATACTTTTGCTATTTATAATCTACCTATGTGCCACTTAACACCATTAAGTTGTTTTTGCGTAGGAGAATAAACTTCCAAACATGTTAACACACAAACTTTCGTATTTATACTCGAAATACTGGCAAGGCCGGAGGTGGATAATAATTTCATGATTTTGGGGTTAACATAAACTATATACCCGATCTCACTGAAACAATCATTGATGAATCATGTTGACATATTTTTTAAATACTTAAACAAGTTACGTACCCACGACTTAGAATATAATTATTTCTTTTTCTATCGAGCGAGCAGAAGGTCTGAACTATATTTTTTAAATACTATAGGTAGGTACGTAATATTTCAAAATAAAATCATCTAGAAAATCACATATTCGGGGCTACTCTCGCCTCAAGCTTCAGCTTCATGTAATACTGGTTCGTTCAAAAACTCAACTCGACCATGTTCGCGTTACCAATTGGAATAAACGGCTATGTAACAGAAGCTGACTTCCGATTGGCTAAAATACTTTTTTTCGACAACTACGCATCTTTGACATGTGAGCTAAAGAATTAGTCTCGACACTTTCCCATTTCGTCGAGTTTTTGTTTGCGAAATTGAATACTGGATGAACGCTCCAATGGGGTTAATAGCTATTGGGTTTGTGTTTTTTCAGCAACAGTTTTCATGCAAAAACGATCTAACATTCATTAAATATTTGGATTCCACTTTATTGACATTTGCGCCATGATAAGGCAAATTGTGGAGTCAACAGAACAGACTAGTTTATCAATAATGAATTTACTCTATATAACGGACTATCGACTTCAATCTGAAATAAAGCATTTTTATTTATAATGGCAATTTGCGATAGACATCTAATCATATTTTCTTTACATCTTATATTCTAAGGTTATAAAGGTTTAATGCGCGCAAACAAGATGAATGATTATGAGAATGTTATAACATTTATAACTTACCGTGTTTAAATTAAATTGCATACGCTGCATTAATCTATTACTCTCATGACACTTTATTTCCTGTTCCTACAAGCCCCGTTAAGTCATGCGACCCTCAGATTCTATAAAAAGACTGCTATCTGAGACCTTAACGGTATCGTTATCAGGGAATGGAGCATCTACACTTTGACAGGTGTTCGTCATGCCATGGACGCCGAAAATATGGCCGCCCTCTTAACCTTAACTGTTCTATTTGGCGCAAACAATGGCCGCCCTGTTCTGAAATCACGAGCGAAGCACCAAATAAGGTCGCCTTTATTGCATTCGGTGATTTCTAGCTGGACTTGATAATAGTTGTTTATATTTAGTTTACGTGCATTAAACTCACGGAGATATTTTAATGGACAACGGTCAAAATTTGTGTGCATGTGAACATGACACCTCTAACCCATAAGCGGCAAAGACTTTAAATTCGTGATTTGTTAAAGATTTGTAATAATTTTCTTGTGTCATTAAAATAATATCTAAATAAATTAAAATTCTGATGATTATATTGACGCTAAGCAATTTAATTTGGATACGTATTTGATAATAGGATCTGAATCTGAATAAATCAATCGACACTTATGACTGGTCAAACCCTGTTCAATACCAAATAAAAGACAAAATAATTAGAATAGAACGAAAACTTTTTTTTTTATTAAGTTATATAAATAAAATAAAAATAAAAATCGTAAAGGCGTCACTGACGCATGCTTTTTTTTTTCATATGAAACTTAGCACTGTTAGCCATAAATCCGCCGGATCAAACTTGCAATCGATTTTGAGCAAATCAGGGTCAAAATATAAAGATAAAAGATAACACTCCATCGGAATGTGGCTTGGTTTCTCCACACACCAAAATTCTATCATTGTTTTTTCTTAAAACTACAAAGCCCCTTTCACTTCGAAGAAAACAAACAGTTTTAAATTGGAATGATTCACTTTTGTGTACTTAAAGCCAGCTCGGCGATCAGCAGGTAAAATAGATACGAACCTTCTACGGATCACCGATTCGCTACCAGTTGTCATTGCTTTGACGGGGGTAAAGGGCGATGTATATGAAGCGTGATTTCGACCGGGATGAGAGCGACTTTGTGATGGGAGGTCGAAACAGGTAAAAAACACGTACTATGTATGCACAGTCCGACCTTAATAAGTGAGGTTGTGAACTAATGAAAGTTTACAACATATGCCCGTTAGTGGAAGAATACATAACGTAATAATACATAACATAAATACTCTTTATTGCACACCTCAAATTAAAGAAACAAAGTATACACAAGTTAGAAACAGAAAAGGAGAGGTAAAACTTTTCGCGGTCTTAACGCTAAAGAGCGAGACGGTATTGACGGTATATTATAAAGATACAAGAGGCACAATCACTATTACAGAACACATCAAAAAATACTCGGCAACAATTAGGTATCTTCTGCATTCGCAGCACACAGTCTTCATCTCATGGCTACCTGGGTCACACCAAATTCCGCCAAAATTACACGGTTAGGTATATGAAATCTTTGTAAATGCAAAGGGGCATTTATATTTGTATTTGTTGTGCATTGGTAATGTTTCTACGTAAAATATAACAAATCATATTTACTAGAATATATAATTCCTGTTAGTTTCATGAAAGTTTAAAATTAAACCATTCCTAAATTTTTTTCTTTGCACCACATTTACCTTTCTCTGTTTGTGTTTAGTCCCGTGGTTCACTGGTAGAGAATGTCTTTAGGTATGAACTAGTATGAAGTCCGCCATTTTTATCTAATTTACCTTGTATTTTGTGCGATCAATTTTAAATAATTAAATACTAAAAAAAATATTAAATTTTCTCTCTCAATAATGAGAGAGAATTTTATAAAAAGTGTAATAGTACATTATGATACAAGTGTGCTAAGTTGATCATTACATACGAAGCGATTTGTGCGCACGAACGCATGTGAGTGCGCATAAGGAAGCTGAGCTTATGTAATGATCAAGCACACGCGTTTGATACGACGTTTTTCAACACACTTGCGAGGAAATAAGAGAATAGTTATAATTAATAACTTTTGATAAATACATTAATTGTCAGAATGTTTACACGATATAGGTACTTACGAACCTAAGATAATTAAATTTAACTAACCTTTTTTGTGATGTTATTGAGTATCTGGAACTCTTTTTCAAATCATTTCATAAAATTAAAGACTTCACATTTATTGTGCAATAAATTATAGTATTTTTTTCTTACGTATTGCTCACTAGATTTTTTTGATGACATTTTACTAGTATGTATCACAATTTTGAAATATATCCAGAGGTTAAATTAACGCTAAAGTTGTCTTCTTATTCATTGAAAATATAATTTGTTTAAATTAATAAAACACGACGAAAAAATCTAACAAATAAACAATGATTTGAGGTTAACTTATAAATGGCGCGCAATTTTCTTTTTTGGATGTGCGTGCAGCTTGAGGCAAAGGCGCGGACGTATAATGCCAAACAGCCAATATTAAAAGAGATAATTCGTGTTTAAAACGTAATTTATTGTGTATTACGAGTAATATAATAAGTTGAAATGATTCTTATTCACATTCAGGATTGTATAATTTGTATTTTATCGTAAATGTGTATATATTTACTTTTTTAGAATGTAAACTCATAAAGAGTTAAAAAAAAGTAAAGATAATACCCGACTAAATTACAACGATTCGTCTGCGTACGTACAACTTGGTACTACAGTACAAACGTCACTTGATCGGATTATTACATTATTCCACTAGTTCGATAATTATTGTGAAATGCACGTGTGTTTAATATCTAGGATTATGAGCATAAAAGCGGTGGAATAAGAACCTCGTTATACGAGCAGGTGTGTTGAAAATCGTTATACGTCGACAGTACGATATTTTAATGGCAATAAATTGAAGCCAAAGCTAACCTATCCTAACAATAGAAACCGGCGCAACTCAAGCGTAACGATTGCTTTAAATATTTAAAAACAATTGCTGATGTTTTTTTCAGCGCCTAATCTGAATTTACTGTAATAGGCGTTATTTTTTCGGCGTCGCCAGATGTTTTGCACAATTAGGCCCGGCGGGTCCGAGCCTAGTGTACAGTTTAAACCGAGCGATAGACGAACCACTATTATTTGGACGTTTTACTTCGGACTCGGTATTATTTTACTTGTCAAATGTTACCAAGAAGCCTTTTATACTTAGCTGTTACCATTGAAGCTTACTTATATACTCATTTGGAATATGCGCATATAACGAAAATTTGAGGAGAGGTGAATTTTGAACGAAAACTAGGGCTTTCAGTCTCGGGATTTTAATGTGTATGTATTAAATACCGATATATTTACCGGTAAATCTTCCTAACAAGAAAATCACGTATATGATCTGTGTGTGTTTAGGGTGATTTTCGTTGAATGCGGTACTAGAAAAAAGATAGCTAGCTTCTTTTAAGGACATATTATATATTGGGTATATCTCGGCATTTTCACTTAACTGTGTACCAGTAACGGCCGGTCACAAAACTGACGGTCAATGTCAAATCCCATACAGTTTGACAGGAATGTGACGGTTAGACGTTACTGAAACACGACTTAAGTCGAGCTTTAAATTACAAGTTAAAATAAACATGCCTACCCACGAGGTATCTGAATCGTTCCTAAGAAAGAGACAGTCTATTGCATAGGTGAATAAATTTTGCGTCAAATTGTTTTTTTTTTAATTGTGGATTTTACGAGGCCATCGTTACTCTGGTCTGTCTGAAAGCAGTGTGAACACAGGGTCTAAAAAGCCTTGCAGCGCCTTGGTCTAGTTTTTGCATGTCCCGTAGAGTGGCTTGCGGTGATGCACAGTTTTTAGGGTTCCCTAAACGAAACCTTATTAAGCTAATAGCAGTTCGTCTATTTGTCTGTTCCCAACTGTTGTATTACATGGCCAGATGATGTATTTCTATTAAAACTTTATTGCTGGTAATATTTGATTGACCTGATGATTGACTAGAAGGGAAGGTCTTCTGGCATTAATTCTCCTCTTTGTATTTGTTGTAGTGTGCAATAACGATTTAGTAAATAAATAAACAATATGAATGAATTAATTAAAATTTGGTTATATATCCACAACACGTACGTACGTAAGAAGCGGTACAGTACTTAAGAACTGTAAATCTCTGAAGTAGAGTAACACAAGAAGCCATACGAAAAAAAACACACGTAATTTTTTGTATCCTAACATTATGTGATGAATAATAAAAGTAAAAAAAAAAAACAAAACGCTAAACTTTGTACCTAATGATACGGAGCAATATATAAGCAATCCCGACTCGCACCTGGCCGGTTTTTATGTACTTTCTTCTATCAGAGTTACGGATTCGGTCTTGACATAATTACGTGATTATTCCGCTCGGTTTTTGCAAATTGTCACTAATTTGCATGTTCCCTATATTGTTGTAGTTCTAAGAAGTTTGAAGTTTACATTCACTTAGACTTAACTGTATAAATACAATGATCAGAGATCGGAATTTTCATGGCAATACAAAAGACTGACGCAATCTAGCTAGTGTTAGGTTTTAGGGTTCCGTACCTCGAAAGGATAAAACGGAACCCTTATAGGATCACTTTGTTGTCCGTCTGTCTGTCTGTCTGTCTGTCAAGACCATTTTTCTCAGGAACGCGTGGAGGTATCAAGCTGAAATTTATAAAAATCAAACTTAAAAGCCAACGCAATCAAAAGATACAGTCGTTTATGCTGCAAATTTTAGAGTTATCGGCACTCGCAAAACCTACCGGGTACTTCCCGTGAACTCAGAAACTTGAAATTTGACACGAAGCAACATCATATAGCATAGACATTGGAAAAATTACAAAAAGTAGACATTTTTAGTAAAATCATACAAAAAAATATTTTTATTAATTTTAAACTTACTACCTTTTTCCTCGTAAACGCGTGGAGGTATTAAATTGAAATTCACGTCAAATACTCAGGGCTATAGGACCTTTCAGATGTAGCAAAACCAAACTTTTATGTTAACGCAATCAAAAGAAATAGCAATTTAAGTTGCATATTTTGAAACTGAGTACTCGCAGGAAACTCAAAACCTAAAGGGTACTTCCCGTAAACTTAGAAACTTGAAACTTGGCACAAAGAAACTTCATATAGCACAGATAAAGGAAAAATTGCGAAAACCGTACATTTTTAGTTACATTATATAATAAAAATATTATAATAATTTTAAAGTTACTACCCCTATATACCTACAGGTTTGTACGGAACCCTCGGTGCGCGAGTCCTACTCGCACTTGGCCGGTTTTTTTTTATTGATATCGATAGTTGTGTTGCTTCTTAGGCTAATTTACTCACCGCTATTTTTTTCAAAAATATGAAGTTGAATTAATGAAGTATTACCTGAAACCAAAACATTACAATTATTAATACAAAAAAACATTTATATGCGTATCTATAAAGAAACATGTATCTACCTAAAACGTATATTTATATTTTTCTTCACTTCAGAGAGCATAAGGATCTATTACAAACTAGGTAACCCATTACCTGTTAAAAATCCTTTATTATTAAAATATTCTTAGAAAAATGGTAACGATGCAATACGCTTTCGAATTGTAAATCCCGTACATTTAATTACTAGTAAATTGAATTACACTGAATTCCACAACCTGCCTCACTCGCCGACCTATGTAGGTTGCAGTCATAGATTACCACCAATAGATTCCGCTTTAGGAATTTATGTTACGGCCTCCTAGCCTAGTCGGTAGTGACTCTGCCTATGAAGCAGGAGGTCCTGGGTTCGAATCCTGGTCAGGGTATTTATTTGTGTATTGATTACAGATATTTGTTCCTAAATTATGGATGTTTTCTTTGTTTTTAAGTATATATCTGTATTAATCTATTATATATATCGTCGCCCATTACCCGCAACACAAGCTTTATTGAGCTTACTGTGGAACTAGGTTGATTTATGTAAGATTTTCCCATAATATTTATTATTTTGATGTAATACAAAATGGTGAATAATGCGGCGTATTTCGAGTAAAAGAGCATTTGAGGTTTTGTTTTTTTTTTTTTTTTATTAAAGACTAGCTTTTGCCCGCGGCTTCGCTCACGTTAAATTCGGGGTAACACGGTTCCGCTTTCCTGATTGCCCCCCGGAATGCTCCATACAAACTTCCACCCCCCATTTTAGGGAAGTGGGGGGTTAGAAAGAGACAAAAAGTAGCCTATGTCACTCTCCATCCCTTCAACTATCTCCACTTAAAAAAATCACATCAATTCGTCGCCCCGTTTTGCCGTGAAAGACGGACAAACAAACACACACATACACTTTCCCATTTATTATATTAGTATGGATAAAAATTATTAATTAAATCGCAGAGTTTCATGGGTACTTAACTGCTAAAGCCATTTATGGCTTATTTACAGCAAGGGTTCAGTGTCTTGGTTTGTATTAGACCACAGACTACAGACAGACACAGATCTCGCGTGAATCAAAGAGATGAATAGTACTCGCTGATGGCTGACTAATTAACGCTGTCGTAGAAAAACACACTTGCCACCAAGACACCAATAATAGATACATACGTTAACGATCGCAGGACACCAAAACAAAAATGTCACAGTCGCGAATGCGGACACAACTTAACTTTGATTACCTAAGGCTCATGTAGAAGCTCCAGTTTCGGGTTCTATAATTTTAGCTGGGATTATGTTAAAAATAGGGGGATATAGGTTATTACGCGTAAGAAATGACACATTTAGTTGCGACACTTTTTTTTGGAAAACGTACTATTTCGAAGAAGGTGCTTACGTTGTACAAATTCAATTTTGTATTCGACCAATAAAAGCGTAAGTGCCGGTCTCCAAATTAGACTTTTGACCTAGATAGACTCCATTTATTGGAGCGTCAAAGTGTGGTCACCTCGAGTCGTCTTACTCCATCTAAATTGAGTGATCTGTGATTGCAACTCTAGGTCACTGGCACGCTGCACTGCACCCACTTTCATGCACTTCTCTTATGCAGATGATTATTAGGCTTGGGTGCGGCCCACCGACAGTCTTTTGTTTTACAACATTAAAAGTAACGTTACGAGTATAAAAAGTTGTTAATAGGAGACGGATTTTATTGCATTACATTACGACAGTGTCGCAGGTGAAACTGCATATCGCCGTACGAAAGCAATAATGATGTAATATATCACACAAAAATAAAACTTTTCACTAGAGCCAAAACACTAAACAAAAAAACAAATCCAAACTTCTGAACGGCTGGTGGAATTTTGACCCGCTTTAGGCACTAAATAAAAAAAACATAATTATGCACAAATTTTATTTTTTGGTGCATTGAGTAACAGGTGATAACATCCCTAAGAAATCATTCGTCCCAAAAGTTGTAGTGAAAATCACTACAAGTCTATACTACCCTTTGCTTCAGCCACAGCTGTCAACTGCCAAACATGGCGCACAAAATTTTTTCGAGATGTCACATGTAGTAGAATACATAATTCAATGTTTTGGTCAATAAAGACTACCTGATTACTATGTCTTCGACCTTTACAAATAAAGAGTGAATATACATTTATCATGGTTTATCCTCGAATCGTCATCATTTATCATCAAGTCACATTGTTGTCAAATGATTACCTATTTTTAGGGTTCCAAAATGGCAAAAACGGAACCCTTATAGTTTCGTAATGTCCGTCTGTCCGTCCGTCCGT
The DNA here is from genome assembly GCA_947086415.1 of Pammene aurita. Classification (NCBI taxonomy): domain Eukaryota; kingdom Metazoa; phylum Arthropoda; class Insecta; order Lepidoptera; family Tortricidae; genus Pammene; species Pammene aurita. The sequence goes on along the minus strand of OX352305.1, from coordinate 24,041,501 downwards.
TCTTATGTCACATCCATTTTACTCGGAAACTATAAGACGTATCTTAAAAAAATTTAGACAAAAGCTGTATTTTGCATGCCGCTATTTAGTTGTGTAGTTAAATTGCAGAAAAAAATATTTTTCATGGGGCTCCATACATGTAACTGAATTTCAACAAAAAAAAATTCACGTAATATCAACATGTTGCACATCAATCGATATGTCTAGTATGGAGCAAAATACCGGTTACAAGCCCTGCTTCTTCAGGCATAAGATACGACCTTTATTAGTTTGGTAGGTATTAGTTTGGTTCTTATTCCATTGAAGGTACGGAACCCTCCATTATTCGTGGTCCGACACGCACTTGGCCGGTTTTTAGATAAAATCTTTATTTACTTTTATAAGTATAATTTCGTTTACAGACGTGTTCGTGTGAGCTATTGAGTACAAAAATGAATTCGATATAAAAATATTTCGAAATTTCTGTTTGACAATATCGTAAATTCAGATCGCGATATCAAGATTGAAAATATTGAAATGTCGTCAAAGTTAAGAGAACTTTTACAGAAAATAATTTAAGAGTCCTGAACTTATTTTTCTTTCCATCTAGTTTCTAGACACATTGTCAATTTTATAGATATTTCTAAAATACCTAAATAGGACAAAAAAAGTTCCTAACTTTTAAAATTACAAATTTAAAATAATATGAATACATCTTTACTACACTGAAAGACTAACAAGATTCAGAACCATACAATGACTCTTACTATCTACCTAAGCAATTAAACGATAAATCGATCATTAGTTGAATGCGTGACAAAAACGGAACAGAATGGCAGAGTGGCAAAAACGGAACCCTTATAGTTTTGGTCACGTCCGTCTATCCCTCCGTCCGTATGTCACAGCCATTTTACTCGATTTCGATGACGGCGAGAGGCGCGGGGGGCGCTCCATACATGTAACTAAATTTTATACCAAATATCAACATGTTGCACATCAATCGATAGGTGTTTAAAAAAACATTGAGATTTGTTTAAACATTTTGTGATTAAGTGAATGGTTTCAGAAATAATCGCTTCAAAAGACGGAAAAATAGCGCCCCCCCCCCCTATAATTTTTGAACCGTACGTCCAAAGTATATGAAAAAAATTTAGAAGAAGCGCGTTATCATATACTTTCTACGAACATTGTTTTGAACATTATCGGTTTTGCCATTTTTGAGTTATTTCCAAAAAACTTCTTCTATTGGCATCAGATACTACTTTTTGGCATTAGTCTGGTTCTTATTCCATTGAAGCTACGGAATGCGTGCCTCCATTATGCGTGGTCCGACACGCACTTGGCCGGTTGTTTCATACGTGGTTGGTCGTGTATAAAGTTATTTCATTTCAAATCTCTGACAATAATTCTAACGTTATTAACAACGAGATAATTTATTATAAGTGTTGTACATAATAAAACGAGCAGTCGTTTGTGTAATAAATACTTCAGTCAGATTTTGAATAATCAATTAGATAAAATTCCCATATCTTTATCAATTAACGACAAACTCCAAGTCATGGGAGAGTCGGAACTAAATCCGAATGATACATTTCCCTTTCCCAGGCATTTCTAGATCAAATGAAACAAAAGAAACACGGTAATTGTCAATTTTATTGCCCATTCTTCTGTCTCTCCCGAATCTGATCATGTATCAAAAAGTATCGAGATGATTCACCTATCCATTAACCTACATAGATTTATCAGCCGGAGGCTACCAGTTGTTCACAAAGATGGTCATCCCGAGAAGACCAGTGTAAGTCTGAACTCTGTTCAAAAATCTTATGAATCTTCCTGATCAAGTTATGCCACGATATAGATAAATGTGACGTTTTCAAGTCAAAGGTACATCAGTGGCGGTTTTTATACGATTTGTTTCTAAATGTTTTTTATGGCAGTATCGCCTTATTAACAACCGACAATGTTGTACCTTTGACTTGAAAATGTCTCCAATACGTACGGAAGTAACCTTAGTATCGAAAAAAACCACAAATCGCGTTGCTCATTTTAAAAATAGATTGTAAAGGAAAAGGAAAGAAAAAGTAGTCTATCCTCCAGTGACAAAATCTGGTTCAGCTTTCGCAATAAGCCCCAGTCCACCCGGATCACGGTTCCTCTTCCAAATTTCTCTTGTCTGAAATCATGAAGGAGGTAGGCCCGTATGGACACCTCGAAAGTTGAATAGTATGTGCTTCGTTACGTACGAGTACTATCCATTTGAAGCTATAAATGATTTGTGAATAATGACTTGTCTGGGATGTTTTTCGCGATGCGCATGTATTTGTGTCTGATAAACATCTCTGGGCATTGTTTCCTAATAATTTAGTATGGAACATGAATCACTGCGTCCGATCAGATTGATAAGTGATTTACTTTCATTTTCTATGGGTTGTTATCAATAAGATAGTGAGTTTAGAATTGATGCTACAGTTTTAAGTACGTGCTATGCTTTGTTGGGCCGGGAAGTTAAAACTTACCTTAAATTCTTATCTAGAAAACAAGAAATATGGCTAATTGGTTATACTCATTATAATACAGAAATTGACTAGACTAATGCACGCTAATTTATAACAGTTGTATCTGTTTTAACCAAATTCTGTATGATTTCAGGTAATAAACACATATTTTATTGTAGTCAACTTAGCATCAGCAAAAAAAAAAGGTGAGTACCTACATAATGTAGCATACATTTTGATACACTGTACCTTACTCGTACATACTTTTATCGGGTTGAGGTTAATGATTATAACGTAACTATTAATTTACAAAGAAAATTACAATCGATAATATTAGCAGAATAAAGTTTTTGACAAACCCGTTTAACGACACCTATGTATGCCTAAAAGAAAACTCCAGTATAACAGCGGTCGTGTCTTAAGATTTTCTGGAAAATCTTATTATAGCGGAAATGCAACAATGTAACCGTTTCGACAAAAACGTATACAGTTCCGGAGAAGAAAGCACGGATGGAAACAACTCTTAGTTATGAGTGTTCTCGGCCGAACCAGTGTAACGCGAACTCGATCGTACGATCGCCAGAATGGTAGTATGAAGAAATACGTAGATGCTTATTTTATGTTCCCGAACGAACGTTGAGAATATTGAAGAAACTATACCTACAAGTTATAAATTATAATTCCAAATCTACGACGAGCGGAGCCGCTTTTGGCTTTGACTGCTGATAACTAAAGAAAAAAATTACACTCCTGTATCCTTTCGCGAAAAGAAAAGACACTTTTCACCCAACCAGGCCCTATAACTATTGTCACAGGTTGCCACCAATCCTAGCTCCTAGCCCAGTAAACTAAGAACGCACTAACGCTTTTCGGTCAGTCCTATTCACAAAAAATGTCTCGTCTCTCATCACACAGTTGTTTGTCCCCAGTCTAAATCGATCTAAAACCGATAACAAACTTAACGGAATCGAAGTTCACACTATCCAAGTTCAGAAGCAATGCTTGAGCGTTGCGTCTTGAATACTAACCGAGTTTTTGTCTCGCATTTTCACTATTCAAACAAAGATCAAGAGACAATTTAACCGGCCAGTACGCACAATGCCGTTATGTGAGCGGGTTTCGACTCTGTTTTTTATACCTCGTGACATCGCATTGTGTCACAGCCTTCACGAAATTAGCATAACTCCGACTGAATGGGATAAGGACCTCTGTGGACGATTATTGTTCTATGTATACATGTAAAGATTGTAAATTGATATGTGAATCAATAGGAATGAAAATGAAATTAAAAGCAGTCTAAGGCAAGGGTTAATAGTTTTTAAAGTGTTCAACAAAAAATGTCTGTAATGAAAAACAATTAAAATACTTGTAATGTGAAAATTACTATAATGTGTAATATTAAAAGTAATAATATTTTTGAAAATAGGAACGATTGATTTCTTAATTAATTAGATTACCTAGTGCACCGATATGTAATAAAGAACGGGATACACAATCAGCCCAAAACATGGCCCCACAATAGTGCTGTACGGACGACTCGTACAGCAGTTTCTTTGACAGTCTTATTACGGTATAACACTGGCCGGTTACAAATTTTCACGAGCCATAATTTCGGTAAATCTTATATAAGACTGTAAGTACCTCTCCTATACAAGTACATACATCCTAACTCAATGATCTAGTGCCGCAATTTCTGTCACCCGTCACCCATAACGAAAGATGTGGGAGTTGCGAAAAGTGGTTTTAAAGTTGGCAAAGATGGAACAAAATTTTGCATAAGATACTTTAAAAGAATATTAAAGGAAAATTTTGCAATTTTGAAAGCTTTCCGTCTACAAATCGATACCCACGACTAAAACGAATTCGACACCATACAAGCTAAAATGCGTCGAGCCGTATGGGATGTAGGGCGTGCCAATGAAATGGTCATAATGTACTTCCATATACACTCGAAAAACATTACCCTCCTTTCTTCTTCTTGAGTAAACAAAAGAAAGTAAGAATGCTGGTGAGTTCCATATGCGCTTACAATAAGCAATATCGTTATTTTAAGTCTACTTAAAACAATACCGTGAATAACTCTTCCATAGACGTAGCAAATTTTGCGAATAAATTATTGTTTATTTCTTGTTGTTGTTGTTGAAAAGTTGCGTGGCTTAGTTGGGCGTGACGCTGCGTTTTGTCGGCTGTGCCCGTCGTAGACATATATAAATAGACCACGCAAACATCGGCGGTCGCAATGGCCGCTGGAAATATTTTTTCTGGACTCTACGTACTGAAAATCGCCGTGTAGCGCACCTTGAACAGATCATATGACTGACAAAGGTGCACTGAACATTGGTCAAGATTACAGAGCACCGATGGATAAGGCGTGCGCATTACTGGTGAATGCATCCTTGAAAAAAGCCTTTGCGAAGCCGTGGACGTCTTAAGCCTGAAACACAAAATTGTTTCTAGTAACTCTAGTTACAACATGACCCTTATTTTAGACCAAATAAGATCGATCGATCGCGTCTTAACGATACTTGGCCATCTCTTTTCTGACCCAGCAACGTTCCATCTCCCAGTGGTCCCACTTTTTTTGACGTATCAAACGTCACGACGACATATCCGTGATGCAAGGAAAAGCTGTAAGCATAAGGCGCGGTAGCTCCCCGATGCGTTGGACCGACTAAGTCAAAACTGTACTCCACTCCACGAATGTACAAGAATAACTATAGTAAGAGGAACAATAAAGCTTGTGTCCGGCCCTGATGTGATGACCACAACCGCTCTGGCAAGAGTGTGACGACAAAGAAGACGAAACCATCATATGCGCTATCTACAAGTAGGTCTGTGGCGCCTGCGCCCGCGCTTGCCGACACGGTCTACATGCGTCTGAGCGTTCTAACCCTTGCTTTCGGCTCAGTTTCCACCCGGTGAGGGAAAGTGCTCAAAGATTAAGTCGTCTCCTAGATTATCGATTTCGAAATCTAATCGATATTTTTCCCACATCTCGATTTACATAAATTTCTGTACAATGATCGCAATTATATCTCAATGGCCATAGTCTTGGAATACATCGTTTTTTCTCGGATTTTCCCATAGAAAGTACGGGTCAAAGAAGCATAACTTCTTGGTAAAGGGTGAAATTTGTCATGTTTCTTCATTGAATTTTTTATAGTATTTAGACAAAATTGTATATTTCGAAGCCAACCTTTTTTAAAACTCGTGACGTTGCCGGTCGTTCGCAGAATCATACGGGTTCTTGTGTTGCCCACATTGTCGATCCAACTTGGGCGTGCCAATCTGCGTTTTTCTGTACGTTATCGCTACCTACTCGAGAATCTTTCGGTTTCACGACCAATATGCCTGATCTCTTGCTTATAAACCTGGCTACTCTCAAAAAAATGTCGACGACTTTGATTCTCCCGTAAGTCATTTGTAATCCATAATTTTAATTTCTATTTCAAATTGTATTGTTTCAAATTGTATTGTTTACAATTTTTTCCGTTCCCCAAATCCTGCTATATTTCAATTATTTTCCCACGCATTATTGACTATTCAGCTAATGCGCGCGAATGCGGGTGGTGTAACAATAGTAATTATTTAAATTACACTCGTATGTGTATTCAATGCCTTTCTTTGTTCGGTAGCCGATGATTCTTGCATTATCAAGATGCGCTACAGTATTGTAACTTAATTGTATACAAGGTGCAATTCATCTTTTATTTCTACAGTCCATGACATAACTGTCGATCGTCCTTTAATTTCAACAGCCCGTGAATCCGTGTAGTAACCCATTGTTTGAACAAACTTTTGTTAGATAATTAATATAATCATTTTGACTACAAAAACCTGAACTAATATTGAACTTAATAAGGCTGTGTTTAATATCTTCATAATGACACTAAAGATGTAACTCTTTTTGTACCTCAGGACTAAACATAAGCTACATTTTTCAAATAACATAATAAAACGAACTTTTAAAATCTCAAACTGGAATATAACTTCTCAACACTGAACGTTGCTGAAAGCTAGGTAGTTCAGTATTATTAGATAAAATCGATCTATAATCACAGTTTTAAAATTTCTCTTTACGCTAAACGGCCATATTGCTCCATTATTATGACGATTGAGCGGTACCCGCAACGGTATTACGGATGACGATGTAATTCAGGTACAGAATACGATCTTGCACGACCAGAGCCCAGTTAAGAGGTGAAATGCAAGGTCGGGATCCGCGTCTTATTGTGTTTGTAAACTTTTTGTCATGCGTCTCACCGCTTATTGTTGTCGACTACTGGCTGGTGCGTTACTATTGGCTTCGATAGTACAAGCGAATCGAATTCAGTATATCGTGACCTCTACATCCGAACCGACCAGAAGTAAACAGCGCTCACTCATACTGGATAACCTAAGCTGTTGGAATGACACTGCTCTACTCTATTAAGACGGGTATGCCGTGCGATACTGGCTCGGAAACGTCGATTTTTTTATATCTTCCGTGATAGTTGACGACCGTAAGCCCCACTTACTCTGACGCAAGTATGCGTCTGTTTCTCTACGATTAGCCGTGTTTTGCTTGCTTGCATGCGATCGTCGATAGGCAAAATGCACTGGATTGACAAATGGTAATAAAAAATCGAATAAATACGCTCAGTTTATGGCGAACAAAATTATTCGCTTAATAAATCATACAAAAGGTTGTTATTACCTTTTGTTCTTTGTACCTAATTGATTTATTGTTGATTGATTTAAAGTTGAGTTGATGATGACAATTAAATTATTCGCATACAATTTAGTTAATAATTAATGCCCATCTCTCTATCTGTATACGTGTGTCATTCATTGGGAGTCGTTAACATCTTTGCTTGGGGTTTGTCATCACGCACATCTCAAGATATAAATAAAGTATTTGCATCTTTTTTAGAGTTCCGTAGCCAAAATGGCAAAAACGGAACCCTTATAGTTTCGTCATGTCCATCTGTCCGTCCGTCCGTCCGTATGTCACAGCCATTTTACTCTGAAACTATGAGACATATATTTATCAAATTTTAACATAAGGTGTATTTTGTGTGCCGCTACTTAGTTCTGTACTGAAATTGCTGAAAAAAATTATTTAGGGGGGCACTCCATACATGTAACTAATTGTCAAAAAAAATATTTCTACCAAATATCAACATGATGCATATCAATCGATAGGTCTTTAAAAAAAACATTCAGGTTTGTTTGAACATTTTTTGATTTAGTAAATGTTTACAGAAATAATCACCCCGAAAGTCGTGTAACTTTTGAATCGGGCATCCAAAAATCGCGAAAAAAATTAAGAAGATACACCATTGTACATTCTTTCAACGAAGATTATTTTCAACATAATCGGTTTAGGGATTATCGAGTTATCTCAAAAATACTTAAGTCATGTGCAGATACGACCTTTTGATATTAGTTTGTAGGTACAGAACCATTCATTATACGTTGTCCGACACGCACTTTTTACCTACCTACTTTGTTTTTAGATTTAAAAAGCTTTTCAAATTTGTAAACTGTTACGAACCCCGGTTTTGATGAATTAACGGCTCATAAAGTCGTTCCCCTGAGCGTGAAAAGCTCATTATTCCCCACTCCTACGGCCCGGTAATAAGGGTTATTGTTGTTCGGTCTAGCGCAAGGTGTCTGCGGTTTTGTACAAATCCGAAGTGGAAATGAGTTCGTAGTTAACGTCTGTGTTCGCCTCTAGGCTGCGACCACAAATCGTTGGGCTAGGCTCTTTGCCTCGTAATAGCTTAGGGGGCTGAAGTCCTAATACAGACTTCCTCTACTAGACTTGGTATTATGAAAGGTACTTACTCGTACATTTTTTCACATGGTCCGCTGACAAGTATAAGATCAGATTTGTAATATGAGAGCACAAATTAATTTGGTAGTGTTTCCATTATAAAAAAAGAATAAACTGCATTAAACATTGCTTTTATTGCCTCAATTAATGAATCATTATCTACGTGTAAACGGTAGGTAATAATAATTAAAATTAATGTGTTCGTTGTTTTCTTCCTACTACACGAAGTATTTTGCATTAGGACTAGTACGTGCCACGTGCGCAATTTTATTTCAATCACTTGCAAACTCGGGGTACAAGTTCAAGTACTCCAGTTTGAAAAAACCTGTGCTAGAGGACCAGATTATAACGATCATGTCTGATACTAAAATTAACTATTATGAGAGCGTAATAAGCCCCAGTGGTGTCACATGCTCCATCTTTCGGATTAGTGATCTGTAGGCCCTCACCTGCCAACTGCCGTTACTGTGCTTACGTTATACAACCCGCGTCATCGCGCATCGTCGGTATTGTGCTGGGATATCACATACTAACATAGTATTTATGGGACATTTGTGGTCGCAAGTGCTCCAACTATGCTTGGGTGATCTGTTAGACTTGGAGCTTGGAACATGTCCGTTATGGTGCTTATGTTATACAACCAGCGTCACCGATGGTATTGTGACGCGATGTCACATACTAACATAGTACTTATGGAAACGTTAAGCGAAAACTAGAAACATTAAACTTATGGGACAAAGGGGCCTACTTTTGTGGTCACAAGTGCTCCATCTATGCTTGGATGTTCTGTTGGCCATCACCTGTCAACTGCCGTTATGGTGTTTATAATTTTATACAACCTGCGTCATCGACGGTATTGTTATGAGATGTCACATATTAACATAGTACTTAAAGGACATAGGAGCCTACTTTAGTGGTCGCAAGTGTTCCATCTATGCTTGGGTATTCCGTTTGACGTCACCTGTCAACTGCCGATATGGTGCTTATGTTATACAACCGGTGTCATCGACGGTATTGTAATGAGATGTCGCAACTGCAGGGTTAGGTCGTTGCCGATTAAGATCAGTAGGCCGTTTACGGGCATAACCCCAAGATTTAGCGAAAACACTAGTTTTTGCAAAACCAACTAATGTCTGCTTCCAAACCACAGGTGAAACTAGGCCTTACTTAGTTCAACAACCTTTTGGTTATCTATTGGTTTTGACAATTCTGGTGACATAGACAATAATTTTAACCAATTTTCGTAACGCGATAATATCATTAAATGCATGTATCGTAAACGTAATATTCTTTATAAGCAAAACTTTAATTAGATCAAGGTTTGTTTAGATTTCAGTTGATTTTACTGTAATAACCTAAACTTCAGGACTATAAAAGTTGCGGTAGTTTAAAACGTCGCGGCGATTAAACATATTATTAATGGTATGGCATGCACAGTTGAAGGACAACCGGAGTATAGCTTTGAGGTTGTCAAGCCAGGAGTGACGGAGACCAAGTCTTCAGCTGGTCCAGTATAAAGAGTGAAGGGGGCAGTGCCGGAAGATATGTTCAGTGGTCTGCTCTTCCTCACCGCACTCGCAGAGTGGAGAAACCTTTCAACTCCTTTTGTAGGTAAGAGTTGCAACAGCCATGCCCAGTCCTAAACCTGTTCAGGCGACACCAAAGTTTGCGGGGGAGATCGAAGCCTTTTAATTAAACATAAATGTTACAAGATTAAGTCCCGTTCAGTTAAGTAAACATGATCGTAAGGAAATACATAAAGTCACTACCAGGATTATGACGTTATTTATAACTAGCTTTCCGCCCCGCGACTTCGTCCGCATATAATAGCACAGACTGACAGTAAGGTTGACTGGTAGAGAATGTCTCATGGCATTAAGTTCGCCTTTTGTACGATAAGTTTTCTTTTTGTGAAGGGTGGAATTATCCAAAACGCTAAAAGTACTTTTATTGTATTTGAATAAGTAATCACCCTACAAAGTTAAAAGTTTCTAGCTCAAAAAAATAAATTTCCCCGATACAAACTTTGCACCCCTTTTTAATCCCCTCAGGGGTGAAATTATCCTAAACGCTGGAAGTACTTTTGTCGATTCTAATAAGTAATATTCCTACAAAGTTGTAAGTGTCTAGCTCAAAGAAAGAAGTTTTCCGCATACAAACTTTGCACCCCTATTTAACCCCCTCAGGGGCGGAATTATCCTAAACCCTGAAATCACTTTTATATTTTTTATAAATATCAGCGAACGTACGAAGTTTCAAGTCTCTAACTTAAAATTTAAAATCATAAACATACAAACTTTTAACCCCCTTTTTACCCCCTTATGGGTTGAATTTTTCAAAATCGCTTCTTTTATTTGAACACGTTATAAATGTAACCCGACCTGCAAATTACAACTTTCTAGATTAAGTTGTTACGGTCTCGCTTTAATACAAACTTTTCAACCCCGTTTCAACTCCTCTCGGGTGGAATTTTCAAAAACGCTGAAATCAATTTTTTTGCTTTTATGTTAGTAGCCTGCAAGCGAAATTTCAAGTCTGTCACAAAAAAAATTGTAATCTCTATACAAACTTTCAACCCCTTTTTTACCCCGTTAGAGGTTGAATTTCAAAATACGCTGAAATTATTTTTATTATTTTTTAATTATCAGTAAGCGTATAAAGTTTCAAACCTCTAACTTAAAATTTTAAATCCTACACATACAAACTTTTAACCCCCTTTTTATCCCCTTATGGGTTGAATTTTTCAAAATCGCTTCCTATTATTTGTACACGTTATAAATGTAACCCGACCTGCAAATTACAACTTTCTAGCTTCAGTTGTTACGACCTCGCTTTAATACCAACTTTTCAACCCCGTTTCAACTCCTCTGGGGTGGAATTTTGAAAATCGCTGAAATTAGTTTTTTTGCTTTTAAGTTCTTAGCCTGCAAACGAAAATTCAAGTCTGTCACAAAAAAAAAATAATCTCCATACAAACTTTCAACCCTTTTTTAACCCCGTTATAGGTTGAATTTTGAAAAACGCTGAAATCACTTTTTTTTTTTTTTAATTATCAGTAAATGGACGAAGTTTCAAATCTCTAACCTTAATATTTAAGCCCCATCCATACAAACTTTCAACGAATTTTTCAAAATCGCTTCTTATTACTTGTACACGTTATAAATGTAACCAGACCTGAAATTTTCAACTTTCTAGCTTCTGTAGTTTCGGCTCTGCGTGGATCAGTCAGTCAGTCAGTCAGTCAGTCAGTCAGGACAAAGGCATTTATATATATATATATATATATATATATATATATATATATATAGATAGATTTATGTAGCAAATTATCATGTATTTTACATCGTAAGTGTAAATATACTTAATCTTTAACTCGTGGTCTTAAGCTCGAACCCCGGTAGAGGCATTTATTTGTGTGATGATCTTAGTCTTGTTCCTGAGTCATGAATGTTTACAATGGAATTCAACTCGCAGTTGATGTTATTTAACATACCGAATTTATCCTTACTTGTCTTAACATGTAAACAAACACTTCTCAAATACATTATTATAGTTTTCTCTTTGATTGTCACTTAAAATTATGTTGCATAATAAAAAAAAACCCACAAAGTATCGAATTTAATCCAAAGTAACCATTGAAAAATATCTATTCTAATAAAAAAATCTTTAATAAACGAAGTAACGCACAAATAAGTACAAAAATAACTGACATTACGATAAACTTATATAGATGTCATATACAAAGGAAAAAGTGACCTAGGCCTCCGGTGCCCAGGGGTGGGATCGAACCAGCGTCTTCTACATTCGCGGCAAAATATTGATTAAAATAGTTTGATTTGTTCTTCAGTTGTATTGACATTACGATGTCTAGATTGACACACGTTTGTTTACAAGTAAGGATAATATAGATTACTAATATTCAGAGCAATGACGCGTAGTTTCAATGACCGCGAGGCAACCGGATGGCTCGCGGTACCTATTTAAGCTCCGGAAGTGATGAGGAACCGCCCTGTGCAACCCGAACTGACCCAACTTGGACTGGAGCGGAAATAGAGGGGGGGTGCAAAAAAAATATTTTTATAGCGAGGCAACCGATTGAAACAGCGGTTGCCTGAAAGAATGTACCCTGGTTATATAACAAAATTTTAATGCCATCCCTCCTGGTTGGACTGGTTCCCTGTACGAGAGCGAAGAAAAAATAAAAATAAAAATTGTCAGGCAACCGCTTGAAAATTAGCATGCTTGTTCTTCATCACATACAGACACCGGAAACAAATTGCCATCCGCCCAGGCCAGGCATTTATCGAACCATCAGAGTTGGAAGCCGGACGCAAGGTGAATTTTTCTATCGGTGGAGGAGAGCTTAGGAAAAACGCACTTACAGGCCAGCGGTTAATAATAGTGCACGCAGGAGGAAAAGATGGTTTTATTCTCAACGCTTTGTTAATGTTTAAGGCAAACCAAAAAACGGGAGATTACCATGACCAGATGAACTTTGTCAACTACGAAAAATGGTTAAAAGAAAAATTAATACCGAACCTTAAACCGAATAGCGTACTTATCGTAGATAATGCGTCCTATCACAACAAACTTTTGAATCGTGCTCCAACGTCAAATTCTCATAAACAAGAAATGATGGGTTGGTTGACAGAACACAGCATTTCGTATAGCCCGTTGATGTACAAAACCAGTTTGTATGATTTAATTAAACAAAATAAAGAGCGGTTTCGTGAGTACCACATAGATGCAATTTTAAAAGAACATGGCCACTCCGTTTTACGATTGCCACCGTATCACCCGACATTCAACCCGATCGAAAATATTTGGTCCATGTTAAAAGGATATGTAGCGAAAAGAAACGTTTCATTAAACATGCAAGGCATTATGAGTTTAGCAACTGAACGAATGAATACTATTACTGCTGAGGACTGGGAAAATATTTGTCGCCATGTCGAAAGTGAAGAAAATAAATATCGATGTCAGGAAGGGGAAATGGATCGAATTTCAAACAATCTTATTATCAATACTTGTGACAGCTCGGATGAAGAACATGATAGCGACTAAAAGCAAAAAACAGAGGTCTACTACTTATTCCATTTCTTAAGGGTATGTAATTTTATTAAATGAAGAGAAAATTATTATCCTTTTGTTACAAACGGTACAACCACTACAAATGCAATTCCATGATCTCGATAATTCAACTATACCTGTGTGTGTTGTATAATAGAAGCTCGAAAATGTACTATTTTTATTAAGAATATTATAATGAATAATAGCCATTTATTTGGCTAATTCTGGATAATGCACATTACTTCATTGCATACTCGTACTTCTGATTTTTTATTCACATTCCTTTGTACATCTAATTAAGTTAAGTTTCTTTGTAATTGGCTACGAGGTCCATTCGTATTATCCTAAAAGGAATGCTTAATTCTTGTATATCATCACACAAATATTGTACTTTTGCCCTCACAGTAATCGACTTAAGAAACTCCATCTTCCAACGTAAAGATGCAAAATTATGTATGCATTGTTCCTGTCACTCCCCTGTTAGTGTAATGACCACATGCGTTCGATTGCCTGCTCGCGTCAATCTCCTTGACGGAGATTTATGACGGAGCTGATTGAAAATTCGCTATAGCATGTTGCCAATCGGTCGTTTGATGTATCTGTTGGGCATGTAGGTTGTTATTTATGTTTTAGATGTCAAACTGGGTTATTACTAGATTTTACTAACTTGTATCGTATTTACATGTTTAGGGTTGCCATAAGTGTGGGGACTCAGGCCGGGACATATAAAGAAAAACCGGTCAAGTGCGTGTCGGACCACGCTGTCGCGTGTTAAACCGAAAGTGTGTGTGACAGTGTGCGACAGTGTTGCCTTTAGGGGATTTTATAGTGTACTGGCACTCCCGCTCTTTCAACGCCGAGCTAGAGTTCGCGATCCCGAAATGTGTTGACACTGTTGACGTGAATTCGTAAAAAGTGAACTGACAAATGTCAGCGCATACCTCGTTCTAGCCACGTACGATTAGCCTAAGCTAGTTAGTCGTATTTATTGTGGGTATATTATTATTTACCAAGTCCTAGCCCCTACTAAATTACTATGATTTTTATACCGAGACATTTTGCTAGTAGGCCGGGACGCCGGGACATCATGCTTCAAACCGGGACACGTCCCGGTTATACATGTTAGGTAGGTACTCGTAGGTACTCGTATATAAATCACGCTATTTCAGCAATTTCAATGTGCAAATGCTGGTATCCATTGAGTTTATTAGACAAAATGACCCGCAATATCAAAATCTGTTTGCTTGTAGTTAAGCTCGTCTCCGAGTCTTGTCGCCGAGTGTGAAGTAAAAGCTTGTATCGAAAATAAAATTCGTGGCAGAAACTTATTTCTAGATATCAGTCAACTCAATAAGCAAAATTAGGAACAAGTTTCTTCAATAGCTATAAATAATTGACTTTCATTTGATCGGGTCAGTCCTATTTGACACGTACTTTCATATTTTGTCTGTGAAGATAAAACGTAGGGCGCGAATATACTGGTTTGATTTCAATATATGGACTTTGGTGCAATCGCACCCAAATATTTGTGAAGACTTTTTTTTATATACCACGACGGTGGCAAACAAGCATACGGCCCGCCTGATGGTAAGCAGCTACCTTAACCTATGGACGCCTGCAACTCAAGAGGAGCCACATGCGCGTTGCCGACCTTTCACAAAAAGGAGCATTCACTGTGTTGACGGCTAAAGGAACAAGAGGGTCCCTCATCGTCAACACACTGGGTCCTCTTTGAGCTCTTGGCAACCTTACTCACCTGCAGGAACACAACACTATGAGTAGGATCTAGTGCTATTTGGCTGTGGTTTTCTGTAAGGTGGAGGTACTTCCCCAGTCGGGCTCTGCTCCGGAATTGAGCGAGATGACATTCGCTGAACGTGCCATACCACGCTTAGCGAGATGCCATTCGCAGTGCCCATACCTCTCTTTTTGGCATAGTTTAAGGACATAGGTACCCAAGTCCGGGCTAACACTTATTTTTAAACACAAATGCAGCTTCTTTTGTATCTGGACATTAACATAGCTAATAAACTTAACGACAATTAAAACATTCCCATAGAAATTTCCACAAAAGGTGACCCATTTTCATTGTCCTTTTTGAAGGTGGTTTCGCGATTTTAACCTTATTTATCAACTTCAAAGTTAATCAACTTGAAACAAAGACGGGCACGGTTACGTTTCAGCAATTTATATAGCCTAGACTCAAGTTACGAACCTATTAGCGTTATTGCCAAGTGTTGCCAGTGATAAATGAATATTGCCTGCAATGTGATGCAGCTTTATCACATTGTCTCAGTTTTAATATACGATCATTATACGTATTTCGTGGTAAAACTAAGGAAACTTGAGAGGTATTATATTCTTTAATAATTAGTTGTTATAATGTTTAACGTTCGAAAAAAAAAAATTATGATTTTTTATGGAGGATCCGCCTAGGATGACGTGCCCCATACATTTTTTTTCCGCATTGAAAAAAAATCTCTACTCTCTACTTTTTCTTAGTCGCAATTTCGACGCCATATTTTTTTTTTGTATGGGACATCTCGTCCCAATTAGCTAACTCTCCATATTTTTTTTCAGTTGAAACACTTTTTTCTTGGTTTTTATTTATTTATTTATTTAATCTTTATTGCACAAAAAGAAAACTTATCGTACAAAAGGCGAACTTAATGCCATGAGGCATTCTCTACCAGTCAACCGTAGGGCCAAGCAGAAAGATTGTAGGCGGTGCTTCTAACTATACAGAAAACAAATTATATGACAGAAGCAAAACTTTAATAAGATGCGAAACTAGATCCTTAATTCTTACACATAAACTACATAATTCTAACATACATACAATACATAAATCAATACATACATACATACATAGATACATATATAAATATATATCCGAAGAATCTTGTTAGAGAAGATACTTAGGATTTCTTTGATCCACCAGCATAGAAATCACGCACAGATTTTTTTAAAGCGTACTTGCCTGGTGCTTTTCTAATTTTAGGGGGAAGACTATTCCAGAGACGAGCTGCTCGAATGGTAATAGTTATTTGTGCAACAAGAGAGGAAAGTTGGTTTTTCTTGCGAGTGTTGATTTTGAGTCCCGAGTAAGCGAAAGATTCTATAATGGAATCACGAGCGAAGAGAGTGATTCTAAGTTAGAATCTTGAGCGTAGCGAGGGACTCAAAAACACGAGATGTAAAATAACTTTGCTCTCGTGTGACACATACAATTTTTTACCTCAGTAGTGAGAACATATTAAAGGTTTAAAATATGTATTTCGAATTTGTAATAGACCCCGAAATGAAATGGCAGTTCAGGGCCTTCACTAAATTAAAAAACTACTTTGTCTCACTCCCTGGAGTGACGAAAGTGCGACTTTCGTCACTGTGTATTCGCAGGGAAGTACACTTGTTCGAGCTGCTGAGGTGAAAATGAATTAGACATGAAACCAGACCGATGAAGAGTTTTCCATAATTAGGATACGATACCGATTATGCCGTTAAACGGATCACCAATATTTTTGTTACATTTTGTATGGATGGACCAGTCTGTTGCCTAAAATAAATGATTTTTATTTATTTAATGCTTAAAAATAATGGACTTGTTCTAAGTAAGAGCGATTTGTGTACACAAAATTAATTAATTCATAAATTAAGAAGTAAGCAGACCCTCGTAGGTAATAAGTTTCAGTACAGGTGCCTAAACCATAGAGAAATATATAAACTATACTTATGTCTATTCTTAAATACTTATACAAGGTGTAAAAACCGGCCAAGAGCGTGTCGGGCCACGCTCAGTGTAGGGTTCCGTAGTTTTCCGTCCGTCACAGTAAGTGTCCCCACTTAAGAGTTAAAATAACACCGCCATGTAGGATATGATATGAGCGTTCCACGTACAGCGACATCTATCGGCAAATTAAGTAAACTATTGCACGCGAGCTTAAAGTATGGAAGATGATTTTTATGGGATAATTCTTTATTGCGTGAACCGATTTTCACCGTTTTTATTTTATTTAAAAAGCACGTCATTTCATTGTGATTTTGTAGAAATTACAGGTACAATAAACACCTGCTTATACGGTTAAATTACAAACTTAGTACAGAAATTATTTTGTATTTTTTTTTTTTACTATTCAACCTATCAAGTTCAAAATAATTTTCCTAGAAAGTTTTTATAAAGTTCTACTTTTGAATTTTTTTTCATATTTTTAAAACATATGGTTCAAAAGTTAGAGGGGGGGGGACACATTTTTTTTACTTCTGGAGCGATTATTTCCGAAAATATTTACATTATCAAAAAATTATTTTTGTAAACCACTATTCATTTTTAAATACCTATCCAAAAATATATCACACGTTAGGGTTGAAATGAAAAAAAAAATCACTCCCCACATCACGTTTAGGGGAGGTACCCTAATAAATAAAAAATCCACTTTTTATTTCACCACTTTGTTGGCGTGATTGATATACATATTAGTACCAAATTTCAGCTTTGTAGTGCTAACGGTCACTGAGATTATCCGCGGACGGACGGACGGACGGGCAGACATGGCGAAACTATAAGGGTTCCTAGTTGACTACGGAACCCTAAAAAACTGGTGATCCGTTTAATTAAGGGCATAATTAGTATCGTATTCTAATTTTGTTTTTTTTTTTATTTTTTTTTATGAAATTTAAAAGGTTAGCCGGCTGGGACGACGTGTCCCATACAAAAAAAAATTCTCCTACTTTTTCTTAGTCTCAATACGATACCAATTATGCCTTAAACGGATCACCAGTATTTTTGTTATACCCTGTATAGTTTAAGGGCATAATACGTGTACTCGTATTGTATTCCGAAAGTAAGCGATTTTTTTTTAGTTTTGGACTATATTATGTATAATATGTATGACCGGAGCATCCATATTTTTGTTACAATTTGTTTTTTTTTATATATACCACGACGGTGGCAAACAAGCATACGGCCCGCCTGATGGTAAGCAGCTACCGTAACCTATTTACGCCTGCAACTCCAAAGGAGTCACATGCGCGTTGCCGACCCTTTTCAAAAAGGAGGATTCACTGTGTTGACGACTAAAGGAACAAGAAGGTCCCTCATCGTCGACACACTGGGTCCTCTTTGAGCTCTTTGGCAACCTTACTCACCAGCAGGAACACAACACTATGAGTAGGGTCTAGTGCCATTTGGCTGTGGTTTTCTGTAAGGTGGAGGTACTTCCCCAGTCGGGCTCTGCTCCAGATTTGAGCGATGACATTCGCTGAACGTGCCCTACCACACTTAGCGAGATGCCATTCGCAGTGCCCATACCTCTCTTTTTGGCGTAGTTTAAGGACATACCCAGGTCCGGACGCAGTTTAAGGACATACCCAGGTCCGGACGCAGTTTAAGGACATACCCAGGTCCGGACGTGGTTTAAGGACATACCCAGGTCCGGACGTAGTTTAAGGACACACCCCGGGTTGTTTAAATCTATAACTACTTTCTTTAGTGAATGTAACCGGGAAGTACTTATATCCATTGCAGTACAAAAAGCCTCATGGATGCGGGAATTCCTCCAGAATTGTTCTACCTATTTGCATTTTTATTCACGGCGCACGCGCATTAATTCATCGGCTCGATTCCGGATTCATTTGCACATACAATGGAACTATTAATTTATGACAAATTTACTACTGTTTCCTTAAGAAATGATAGCATGATAGCCGTATATTTCCGTGAATACAGTGACATTTTCTTCATTTCCAGTAGGAAATGAAGAAAATGTCACTGTTATTGTAGGAGTTGTTGTGTAGGAGTACCTACTAGAGTTTGTTTCCCGGTTCTGATTTAAATGGCAAAAACCGGGATTTTCGGGATTCTTGTTTCGAAAATAAGAACCGGCAGCAAACCCTTTTTCCTACTGACAATCAAAGTTTCATTTGTCTTGGCAATTTTCGATTTATAAGTGACTAAAGGTTTATTTAATAGAATTATAAATTGTTAAAGAGTTATTGTTTGATAGCAGACGTAAGTGGTGATGTACGTCGCCATATATGTTGTGATAACTTGATTGTCAAATAACAACTTTTGACAACGCTACCGCATAAAGTACGACCGTACACGATGTAGTATGAATTGAATTATAATAACTCTTTTTACGCAACTAGGGACCCATAGATAAATAGGTACACTAATATTATATTTATGTTAGATATATATATATATATATATATATATATACACATTTTAGCGACACGACGGTTTTCTGGAACCGCCACGCGCCGAAATACCACACCCTTCGGCCGAAATTCCGCGAAATGAATTTACCTTAGGCTTTACAGCTTTTCTACAATTAACCCTTTAATAGTCATTAATATTTAGTAGGTGAGTTGCCACTTCATCACAATTCTAAGTAGAAATAGCAAACGTAGGTCAGGCGGATAGAAAAAGCAGATTCCCCATACCAATTTGCAGTACAAGTAATAGAATTATAAATTGTTAAAGAGTTATAGTTTGATAGCAGACGTAAGTGGTGATGTACGTCGCCATATATGTTGTGATAACTTGATTGTCAAATAACAACTTTTGACAACGCTACCGCATAAAGTACGACCGTACACGATGTAGTATGAATTGAATTATAATAACTCTTTTTACGCAACTAGGGACCCATAGATAAATAGGTACACTAATATTATATTTATGTTAGATATATATATATATATATATATATATATATATATATATATATATATATACATTTTAGCGACACGACGGTTTTCTGGAACCGCCACGCGCCGAAATACCGCACCCTTCGGCCGAAATTCCGCGAAATGAATTTACCTTAGGCTTTACAGCTTTTCTACAATTAACCCTTTAATAGTCATTAATATTTAGTAGGTGAGTTGCCACTTCATCACAATTCTAAGTAGAAATAGCAAACGTAGGTCAGGCGGATAGAAAAAGCAGATTCCCCATACCAATTTGCAGTACAAATCACAGGCGGTTTTATACCACTCGCCCTAAATGTCTTTGCTTCTCTGTACTGTATCATTAGTTCAATTAGTCTTAATTGTATCTGTCATATAGAACCGCTACGGAACATTGTCTTGCAATTGGACTCGAAGGGCGCACATCACTTCAAATAGATGGAGCATGAGCTTCGCGAACAGCCTCTGGCCTTCAGATGTGAATAATGAAAACGCGAAATTTCATTTTGGGTTCACCTACGTCATGTCTGGCCTGTGCGCTTGTGAAGTTAAAACGTTGACGCTTGAGCTTAAGATAAATAATAGCATTTATACCATAAAATACACACTGATTAGTGTGGGATGCAACACACTTTTGTGCCGAAGCTAATACTTTAGAACGTATAAAAAGTAATCTCTTTTAACGTAAAATCTTTTTTAGCAGAGAAAACTAAAATATAGTAAATATACAATATGTAACAAAAATGCATGTGATCCGTTTAAGAGCATAATTGTTATCGTATTCTAATTATGAAAAACTAAGGTACAAACATTTTTTTTTTTTTCACGAAAAAAAAATGGTTTTGTCTGCTCGTTTGCTACTAGTTTCATAAAAAAAGGGTCTGCCAACTGGGATGACGTGTCCCATACAAAAACAATTTTTCGCGGCCAAGAATTTTTCTCCCACTTCTTCTTAGTCGCAATACGCGACCAATTATGCCCTTAAACGGATTACCACAATTTTTGTTACACCCTGTAGGTATACAAATATACCACTTTGAAACGTTTTATTTATTGTTCAAAATGCAGATTTTTGCATGCAATTCACCTGTTAGAAACTTGTAGAAAATTTATTGAAGCTACATGTCGGGAATCATCGTACATTGTAAGACACGCGGAGTCTATGAAGTGTGGTCTATGGTCAAGGGCCTGCTATCCATGATTGGTTTGAGTAATTTCGCGTACCCGCGCGAACTAACGGAGACTCTCAGTAACCTCCTGACATAGTTACATCGGTTTCTTCATGAAATTGATTCAAGCCAAGACCAGGGCCAAGGGCCAGGAGCTGGTACCAGAAAGTCACGTTTTTACACTAACAATGCCAAGTATGGGAGTTTAATGTAGGTCCATTTAGATGATCTTTAAGCCTTTCATAATAAAGTAAAGTGATGGCGTATTAATATTGGTTTCACCTCATACTATACCTTTATTATGTTGAGTTATTATATGTTGTCCTGGTGTTTCGTCCGACCTTCTCTTTTATATTTATTTTTATTTTAGGCCTCGCAGTCAAAGTGGTCTCCCAAAGAATTTTTTTTTTATAATGGATACCGAGAATTAATGTTGTATTATACTGATGTATAAAATAAATAAATACGAGTATTGTTAATTAGGCAATCTTGTTATTACTGTATTTCTTATTCTGTTTTTCATGAAAACTTAATTAAAATACCTAAGTGAGCGAAACATTCTGAGAGACATTTTAGGTAAGTATGACTAAGATAATAATTTGTATCGTAAGAATCTAAGACCTCTAAATTTCAGACAGCCATCTGACCTTTTAACACCTTAGAGACTTTTAGAGGCTTTTTGAAAATTTTACTGGTTTCGTGTTATCGCCATGCCTATTTTCATTGACTAAATACTTAAGTAATGTATGGAAATGATCATGTAGCGTTTCATTCGCACCTGTCATTCCATTCATACATTACATTTTTAACATTTCTATTGGCCTTGTTTAGTAGATGAATGTCTTAGTTACTGCCTCTATACTTATAAATATTAAGTGATATTCGTACATAAATTGCGCGTTCTCGCTCATTGTTCAGCCACTCCATCCGTATTTAAACCCTTACCTAAATAACTTAGCCAACGCTGCCTGACCGCGCACCTACAGCGATTATTAATAAGTAAGTCAAACCGGGCTTATACTGCAACACAATCTTGCAGCAGAGATGCGTTCCGTCCACTCGTGAGTTCCACATTAGGGTTGACTTGACCCAGCAATTCTCACGCGCCTCGAATCTGGGTCAAAACAATATGGAAATGTGGGTACTGGCTCTTGGACTACAAAAGGCCATGCAGATTGGTTGACACCCATATCTAAAACGATGACAGTTGGTTGGCACCTAGATGTCGCTTACGGCTGCTATAAAGTCGATGTAAAAATAAATGCAAAAAGATGATTGAAGGCATTGAGGATTTCGTCAGCTCGGTAACTGAACCCATAGCTTAATTGGTAAAGCGATATCGAGCCCCGGTAAGGCGTATCGATGTTGGTTCAATTCCAACTGGGTTGATTATTTTTTCAATGTTTTCAATGTTTGTATTTGATTGAATAACATACTAATGTATGAGTGGAATACCCACTTTAAAACATGTAAAATAATGATGACAGTTCACTTTACTTAGTATTAGAGGATTGAACGCGGTAAAAGAAAGTTTGCTATTTGATTCATTTTGCTCGACATTTCGGTTAGAAATGCACAAAATGTTATTAAGCATCCCATTTTCATCTCATTTAGTCATATTGAGTTGGTATTTTTAACCTAGGTACTTTTATAATATATTTATTCCGTCAACTTATTTTAGTCTACGCGTTTCGTGCAAATAATATGCGTAAACTATGAAAATTTAAACCAATATAATTGCCATATCAATTTAATGCTTTAATATGTCGCTATTAATAGACAATAAACACTTGTAGCCGTAGATATCTATTGTTTCTAGTTCGTGTTCATCAGATTAACCGAAAACAAACATTTACAAAACGCTTCACACCAGTACGAATATAATGATCGCACTTGGCTGCGTGACAGCGTGATAATGACAGTATCTCTCTCTTTCAATCGTGCGGTGTTAAAAAGTCACGCTTGCTCTGTCAGGTGGATAACCCTGTCCATCATACACATAGCTCTATTAACTTTAATATCAAGATAACATCACATGCATATATAAGTTAATGCGATGCTGATGTCCGTATTACTAGCAGTAGATGACAACATTTGTCATCAAACATATAACCTATACCTGCACTAGTAAAAACGATTATTTACTAGGCACTGTAATTAACCCCTAGTTCAACGCATGCCCCTAATATTATTAAGTTCTACAAGAGAGAGTTCAAACGCTTGTCTGACTTCCTTGTTAAGATACGTTAAGGACAATAATTTATGCTTATTACCATGCATCATTATATAACGTTATTGACTGACGACCTCAGCAATACCTATAGAGTGATTTACAAATTTACTTAATGGGTGAAAGCAGTTGAATTGAATCTTAAGGCCTCATCATCCGGTCTGATAACCTTAGCCATTGTAACCGACCTACCTCTAAGTGAGCAACAATTGAGAATGGAATGGGGCGCGTTCAAACGGCCGTTTCATTTTCCTAAATGAGTTGCTAGTTTGTTCTGGCCATCGGTAATTAGGCGTTCGGGACGTGTCGGTAGCGTCTTATGGTGGTGTGGCCGAACATAATGGGATGCTTTCACGCGTCTTTTCAGCTGTCAATAAAGACATTCTTTAGAAATGTGACAATGATGACGCTGGCGTATAATTAATTATCGTTGACCATTAAAATGAATGAAACGTAATACAATCGGTATTTTACGCGATGAAACAATGTGGGCTATTGTTTGAGCTTTGCGGAACAATTAATTATATTTACGTATCTCTAAAATTGCATTCAAAAAGTAGGAAATGAATTTTTTACAAATCTAGGACATAATAGATGAGCTTTATTTCGACTTAGAATAGCAGTTCCAACATAGTTTTCGTAAATTTAAGTCATCTACATTAATGATACGTACCTACAGAAAAAAAAATAGTTTTATATAAGTACAAATAGTGTACTTTCTTCTTTTTCGTCCTGTAATCTAACTAATTTTTTTCTTTTTCCTACTTGCATTTTTTTTCTGTTTGTGATGTCTCG
Organism: Pammene aurita; assembly: GCA_947086415.1. Taxonomy (NCBI): domain Eukaryota; kingdom Metazoa; phylum Arthropoda; class Insecta; order Lepidoptera; family Tortricidae; genus Pammene; species Pammene aurita. The sequence goes on along the minus strand of OX352305.1, from coordinate 24,017,255 downwards.
ATATTTGAACACGCTTTTACTATGTATCCTAAATAATGCGACATTGCTCGATAATTTCAATCCATAAACCAGTCTTTACTAGATCCACAACTCACCTTATTCCGCATTCCGTGGGCCACGAGAGCCCACTTCAACATTGTTGAAGACACACGCTCTACAATTTTCTAGTAGCATCATTGAGTGGTTAAGGCCGTTCGGTGTAAGACAGTTACTTAGACAGTGTAATATTGGTGTTCGGTACGATACGAACAGTGACGTGGATCTCATGAATATTCCTTACTCGAAGGAGTATTAGAGATTTTTGAAGATTTAACAAGTATAAATAAGACTAGAACATTTCCTATTATTTGTCTCTAAAAGTGAATTTTTGGTTTTCCGAGACCCCAAATTTCCAATATCCAATATTTCCGAGGATACTTTGGACATTGGATATGGGTAATCTAAATAATGATGAAAAGCTAAATAAAAATCAAAATTACTTTTATACATATAATCTTAGAGTGTCATTTAAAATGTACTGCACTCAAGACCACTGAGAGAAAAACGCATATTAACGGTTTACATCCGATAAAAGATCGACATTTCCAAAATTTTGACAAATAATACATACAATATTTCCGGGGAAGATCCTACCTATATCGACGGCCCGTCACTAGTAATATTAAGTACGAGATGTGCCTATTGCGCTGAAAGCATAGCGAAATGCATCTTACGCACATTTATAGCTGTTTCGATGCAAGCTAGTTCCCGTTACTCACAAATTCCGAGCCACAATGGAGCCGTTGGGAGGTTCCGTCGAACAATTTGGGCTCGCATTGTATCGCAGGGTAAGGGCCCGGGGACCAACACCATAATACGAACCAGCAGACCGGAAACTAGTGCCCGGCTTTAATTGAAAACGCGACAACAAGACCGCAAAAACAGACATTAGTCGCGTTTTATTTTGGTACGCGTTTCGGTAGACAAAAATGTTTAGTGTAATTCAATAAGGGTACCGTTATCAATGCTCTTTGTCATTTATATCGCGGTGTAAATAACCTTCTAACGACAGGCGTTTATAAAGCTTTTATCTGTATTTGGCTTGTTTTGGTGACTAACGCGTGGCTACCAAAGTTATGGCATTTGTAAAAAGAAGCAATATCATCGGTGAACTATCAAAACATTATAATAACTTGGCTAATGATCCAAAGTATTTTCCTGATTAAAGTACATAATGGGAAAGAGGAGTCCCTTGGAGTATTTTATTATTCAACGGTTTCCATGTCACAAGATTTTCGTATCATAATTTATCAACAAAGTCAACCGCTCAGGGACGGTTACGTAAATATCTACATTAGAGTAAACGTTGTCCGATGTCAGATACGGTCAGCAGATTTTGTACGACCTTCCTCATCGTCGGCATTCTACAGAGGAATCGCTGGCTTTGTCCGCCTCACCGCAAGCAAATTCAAACCTCAATGGATCGTGCAAATTTATGGGTTGCCGTGGTCGCCCAAAGGCTGTACATCAACAGCACCCTTAACTTATCATTGTTAGACCTTATCCCGTTGTACTAAGGTTTAACATTTGTCGGTGAATATGTCGAAAATGGTACATCAGCTGCGCCAAAGTGGCGGAAATAACGCAGCATCTCGGATCGTCGACCGTAAAAATGTTGCACGAAATGCACAATAGACCATTTTTGCTGGAACGCTTTTCGCAGTTTCTCACTGTCGTAAAGGAAATAAGTAAATCAAATTTAGATACAGCCTCGGGTCGTTTTCTATAGTTTGCTCTTTGTGTCTTCAAGGAAGGTACCTATGTTAAGATCACATGTTATTTATCTGGAATTCGAAATAAACGTTTGTCTCTTAGGATTCTGATTATTAATGCGAATGTAGGTATAGCTCAGTTTTCACGCAAGATACAATATTGATCTCTCTATTTAAATTTGATGAACAAGCTACACGCTTAAGAGCCGCGCGTCTCTATGATTATTTTATCGGCGATCAGGTTGTATTCTATCGGCGTTGTAACACTTTGGCATTGTATACAAACAAACACGACGTATCTATTATCACCTCAAGCACACATTCATGCCATATCGTGTTGTGTCAAACTGTGTATAACCATTCAAATCTCTCGATTGTTACCGTCGGCGTAGGCGATTGACCCCATTCTAGGGAGCCATATAAGGGCTCCATTAGTTAGGTACCGGGGGCAGGTATAATTGTCTATACAACCTCATTCGTTAGTCTGAAGTGTAGACCGCCCTGTCAAATATGAATTGTGTGGTTTCTCCAACTATCTATGCATACTAATATTTCTAACCCACGTAGGTACCGTCGGCAAAAGCTGAGCTGTCAAAACTGGTAGCTCTTAAATCATCAGAGAAAATGAAACGTTCTATAACAGTAATCGTATTTCATTTACGTAACTAGTTTAGTCTTGGAGATTCTTCCGTATATTTATATTATCAAAATATTAATATCCTCTTAACTTGGACGGCGTCTCTAGTGACCTTTTAGTATGACTAGTATGAGTGACCTTGCCTACGAAGCTGGAGGTCCTCAGTTCGAATCCCTGTAAGAGCATTTATTTGTGTTTATCACAAATAATTGTTTTCTAGTTATATATGTTTATATGTATACATATGTTTGTATTAATCTACTGTAGGCAATGTTGATCAAAGTAAGATTGTCCACAAATACCTATGTTCCCATTATTTGTTTAGTTTCTTAGTTTTGTAAATATTCCAATACAAGCTCGCTTTTCTTTTACAATATTTCTTTACTGTGTGTACCCATATCTGCCACTGTATGCATTTGGCATGCACGCAATAATGTCTCAATTACTGACGTCCAATGCATGTGTTTATAGGTTATGTTAAAGATAACTAGTTTAATTGTATAACCGCGACTTGATTACACCTTCCCAAGCCAATGATAGGTTTCCACTGAAATAAGTGATACTGTTATTTTAAACAGGAAGCATTAAGACGGATCCTTTAAGTGTTTACGAAATTATCTTACGTCTTCTAAAACTAGCATTTTACTGCAAATTGGCAATGGGAAAGTACCTACCAATAAATCCTTTTTTGCTACATAAACACCTTTTTATTGGTTCTATTTTTAACATGATAGCAGTGGAAGTAAATTGAACGCAGCGCATCTTGATAATTAAAAGAACTCTCACCCTAGAGGCAAAGTTCTAATAAAATAGCAACTTGAGAGAGTGCATGTATGAGTTAATCTGATCTAGGAGGATATTTCGATGCCGTTGACTCAGTTCTCCCTTAAAATTTTATGATTTTGCATAAAATTTGAAAGCAACATTATAAACACTTATCACTCTAGTCTCATAACATAACCGCCATCGCTAGTATATAAGTATTGAACAAAACATGACTACGGCACTATTGTATTCTAAAAGCTACTAAGAACTTAACAGAAAATATAATAAGATTCAACTAAATTGAACTAGCTCACGTAATATTACGCGAGAATTGCCGATGCGTTAGCACCCTACAAATATCACTTCCACGATCCCATAACATATAGATTTTCACCTTATTCCTTGTAACAGCATCCTGAACCAATCGCATAAGCTACCGCGAACCTAACAGTAAAGATAAAAAGATTAAGCCAAGATTAGATTAAGTATTGTTATAACGTATCTCCGATGCGTGAGCTCCGCACGGAGGTCGGTTTTCCACGGATCCTAGATCCGCTCAGTTATCTGAGATAGCGGCGTCACGATATATATAACCTGTGTGTGGCGCACGCTCGATCGTTCCCTCGATACTGCCTATATTCTCTTTTATGCGCAAAAGTGTCTGAGTCGATGTCTCTAACAAACCAATGTAGCTGAATATCTACTCCCTATCATTCGGAGAGCGCTCTTATACTAGTCTTCTTAAGTCTTAGAAATAATCGTGTTTGTTAGTTATACGATTAGAATTATACCTTTGCGGATGCATCTGTTGTGAATCATGACCTGTCATAATATTGCTTTTGTGTACTATGTTCGCTACTGTTGTCACATGCTTTTGTAGGATGTCGTTGCTATTGTTGTTTTATCGCTTTCAACCTTTAAAATCGATTCAACCTATCAAGTTCAAAATAATTTTCCTAGAAAGTTTTTATAAAGTTCTACTTTTGAGATTTTTTTCATATTTTTAAAACTTATGGTTCAAAAGTTAGAGGGGGGGGACATATTTTTTTTACTTCTGGTGCGATTATTTCCGAAAATATTTACATTATCAAAAAATGATTTTAGTGGGGTTTACTAATTCATTTTTAAATACCTATCCAACAATATATCACACGTTAGGGTTGAAATGAAAAAAAAACACTCCCCACTTTACGTATAGGGAGGTACCCTAATAAAACATTTTTTCCCACTTTTTATTTTACCACTTTGTCGGCGTGATTGATATACATATTAGTACCAAATTTCAGCTTTCTAGTGCTAACGGTCACTGAGATTATTCGCGGACGGACGGACGGACGGATAGAAATGGCGAAACTATAAGGGTTCCTAGTTGACTACGGAACCCTAAAAATAGCCAGAATGGAGTAGACCTACTCGTATATCCAAGCGGCAGGGAAAATTGCGAGCTAATTTATAAGATGAAAAAATGTGATATTTCAAACAAAATAAAGAAATATCGGTATACGTTTCAAAATAAAAACAATGTTGAATTCGTGGTTATACATAATGTGGCTGACAAACTGAAGCTTTCTTTCGTAATGCTGAAACCAGTACACGTTTTCACAGCTATTCGTGGCTTAATCAGCGCAAAAAATGACCAGCGATTAGATGTAATGACGATTTAGAATCACATGAAAAATAAGCAAGTTTAGAAAGCAAAAGTGAACTGTAATAAACCAGGTTCACTTTTCATTTCGATTTAATGATAATATCAACATGCCACAAGACCGCAAAGGCAAAAAGAAGAATTAATTAAGCACGAAATTCCCTCGCTTGTTTCTAATCCCTCGGATTTATCCAAATTTGGTATTAGAAAAGTCGAGGTGCGATCAAGACATGTCTATATATTCAAAACAAGATCTAACTACCGCGTGAATGTAAATGTTATTGATAGAAAAAACTCTCAGTATATCTAGTTAAAGGGAATGTTGCAATTACGTTTAAAGCTCGAGAAAAAAGTCGAGAAAACGATAAAACGCGGATTGTAATAGCGAATTGTAGTGAGAACGCATTATATCTCGACCATTCGAACGTGAGAAATGGACGATGACCAGCCATTGGTTTCTTCCGAGCTAGCGCTAATCCAGATAGATAATTAAACAATATTGCTTCGGTTTCTTACACCGCAAATTAACATCATTGTGTCCTGCGGTATCAATGATCGAAAAACAGATTCCGTTCACAATCTCGGAAACGTGACCGCCGCTCTTGTTTGCATTGCGGTGGAAATGGCTATAAGCGGACGAAAGTTTCAACCTACATTGTGGATTGAGCACGTATATCACTTGACAATTTCTCTGGTTTGACGCGGGTCAAACTTTATTCGTGCCACTGTGTTGCATTACGGATCGAATGCTAAGGTTTGCGAATGCTGACTGATGCATGCGTGTCACGTCAAGCGAAATGTGCGTCGCTCATGTGGGCGATGTGCAGTGACTTTAATCAAACCAACACCATTTCCATATTTAGGAATGAGAGGAAGCTTATTCAACCGTGTCGCTTCTGGGCTAGTTGAGTCCCTTTGGGGGGTCTCGTTGTTTTTCTACGAACTGGAAAACAAGATTAGTTTACCTCAATTTACGGAATAACGGTAAAATTATTTCTACGGATTCTATCGCGTATGTAATTCAATTTATCCCTCCCAACGGAATAAATGCCGGAGTAGATAACCAGGCTACGTGACCGTGGCCATAAGTGTGCAGATTCAAAACGTCAGCCTTATCCGATTTATAAAGATCAGACTGAAAGGCAAATTTAATAGAATGATGATCACGTCGGTAGCATAACATTCGTTACTTTATAATTTTGAAAAATAAAACCAACTTAACATTGCTAATTAATGTACTTTTTTTTATTTACAATTTTTTTTAACTTTATTCCTAACTGCATTCGTTGTCAATGAATGCAACATTGTCATCGCCGTCACCACAGCCCTAATACCGCATCTATTAGTCGCGATTAAGCCTGTCGAATGCCCGCGCAGCGGACCATGGTGGATTGGAAGCGAAGGAAAAAAAAGCAGCTACCGCTAACTGACACAGTGCTTTATCGAACACAATTCCGTTGGACGCAACAACGGGAGGCGATACGTCTTATCGTGATAAAATCGCCGGCATAATGAATTCAGTGATAATTTACGCCGTTTGCAGCTCGGCACGGATGAAACGGCATTTTCAGAATTGTAACATTAACGGGTGCTTAGCGGTCAGACATCTGACGATGCATGCTACTTTTTTGAATAAGCTAATTAATGAGACTTAATTTTTTAGAGGGCTTAGAATTTTTATTCGAGTTATGTAAGGTTATGTTTATTTGCCATTGGCGCCAACCGATTAATTTTAGTACCGACGTTTTAAACCACCCAAAAATATTTAATCATCAGCTGCCCGTTTATGTAACTAAGAAAAACCTAAGATATAGCGAATGATACCTACGATTTAAAACGCAAATGCACTTTTAATACAAGCGTTGCTGCCTTAAACGTTTACTTTAAACAGGCTTTCCACTCAAGATCTTTCTCCAGCCGTCTATAATTTGTCCCCATGCCATGTATCATTATAATTTTAACCCGACTGCTCACTTTTATTGCGCAGATGGGAAAGTCGTTAGACATGAATTCACTTAACTAGACGTAAGACTGCGAGGTAGATATGTCGTTTTCCACCTAGTCCTTTTGAGGAAACTGGAACCGTAGTTAAGGCAACGTTTGTTGGTTAATTGTCATTCGCGTGGAGCTAACTAACCGGATGTTGTTTATAAAAACTGTTGTTAAATAATGTATTTCCTAGCTAGTTCTCTTTTACTTTATCTTAAAGTACGATTTGGATTTACCAGATGTCTGGATTGTTCCTAAAATCGGTACCTGAAATTATATCACATCAGAGGAGATACCGCAAATGAAAGACTTAAAGCTTTTTTAGTGTTAGGTGTTTTGGTGATTATTGTTCATTTTTATTTTGCTGTAGTAAATAATGTAAATAAATAACGCGAAAGAGTGAACAACACGTTTGAGTCATGGACATTTCTTTTAGTGCTGTATAGAAGACTGATAAATTGTCAAGCGGACCCCAAGCTTGGACAAACGCTAGGAGGAAGAAGAATTGAAGACTGATAATTTAATGTAGACTATGGAAACAAATTTATATGACAAGGTATAACTTTTCTGGAAAAGTTAATGACTTCAGAAACCGGTATAAAGTTACCCGAGCTTTGCTCAACGCGTGAAGTATTTGTATGGTTGTGCTCCAATACAAACTGTTTGCCGTCGCACTTAGCAACGCTTTATTTGCTATGTCAAAGTTATTCACACGTCCACCGTCTTAACTATGTTTGAGCAATTCACATAATTTGTAAGCATCAACTCAAGGCATATTCCAGTTATGCACATTCTGGGTTATAATTATAACTTAATGTTTATTTATAGTGTCATTTACGAATACTATTACGGTAATATTGTCGTATTTTCGGTTGAGAATAAAAATTCGGAAACCAAAAGATTAGCTACTAAAAAAATAAGGACGCACCCGGCGCACCACATTATCGATATATTCTAAAATATGTGAATTGCGGAATAGTACTTACTGAAATATCTAATCAATAAATAATACTCAACGATACGCGATGATGACAACAGGGAAAATAATGTGGTATATTTTAAAAGTAGGTTTGAATTTTATATAACATTTGATAAAACCTAGTACTTAATCTCATCAAATACATGACCATAAACTACAGTTTAGTTCTGAATAACACATAGAGAGTAGTGATAAATTTACTAGTTACTTGTAGTTTTGGTTGTAAACTGTCACTTGTATGTGCTTTCTTAGCATAAAGTGTAGAAACCTAATTTGCATGTTTGTCGCAGACGTTAACAAGTGGAGCTGAAAGTATAATTGTCTGTACCTAGTACTGAGAACTGTTTTGCTTAACGGCCTATTCATACTTCGTAGTGTTTCTTTTTCGTGGATTTTTTTAGAACGTATGTTATTAGTGGAGTTAAGATTGTATCAACTCTGTACATTTGTTTTATGGCTTTGTCAAATAATATTCGCTTTCTGTATGTTATCTGCATGTGCTCCGCAATTGTAAATAAAACTTGTTTGTGATATTTTTTGTTGGATTTAATTTAATATTTTTTTTACCTTGTGTTGTATATTTTAAATCGATGTTTTTTGCTATTTATTTTGCCGCAACATATACTAATAATACCGTCATGTCTAAGATATTGTATTATGTTGATATACACCCTCATACGCCAACAAAACAATCCGATATTAAGAAAGTTTGTACCAGAAGATGCAGCCACAATTCTGCCTCGCTAAAGTTCAATAAAGAATTGTTTGTAAATTTTAAACAACTTTTTATTAAATAATCAATGTATTAAGCAAGGTAGTCATAGACGAAATGTTTTATTAGTATTATATCTTACCCAGCTATATTCATAAGCTTTTAAGTTTTATTGGTGATTTTGATTTTAAGTTAATTTTGAAGTTTAATTCGGGAGATGTGGATAGGAGGGATAATGAACCATCACTTAAAAAATAATTAAAATATACGCTAGTAACGATTAACATATTCAACGATGGGTTGCACTAGAGACGTCGTACTTGGAGATATTTTATTTAATACAAACATTAAACAAACTGTGGAGTGTAACTAGATAAAATGTAAGTAGAATATAAGAATAATAAGTACATTGTTTTATACGGAAAAAATAAACACTAAATTATAATTACACAAACTTAAAAGCTAATTAAACTGTAAATTATGTTTCAGCTCCTATCCTGTCCTATATAGTCAGTCGGGCAACATTTTCAATTAACGCCAGATCTACTAGCCTTTTTTTTATTTTTTACCTCCGAATTTAAAATAAAGCGAACCAGTTCAAGCTTGAATGTACAAAAGTGCTTCGAGTTACAGAGAATGCTTTTCGGGTTTACTATCTTCCAAAACTAAAAACGCACCGGCATTTTATTGAGCTATGACTCTGACGATCATCGCGATAACAATGTTCAAAGTAGTTGTTTACATCATAATGCTCGTTTATGACACGAGTAACAAGTACTGTTAACTATACTGTATACAGTACTGGATAGACTTCTTGCCAGACTGTCCCAAGATGGTCGCTTTAAGTGCCTTAACGGTCGCATACTGATTACAAACTGTATGTTATAAAGTCATGCAAATATTCCAGGAAATCGTGGCTATCTTGCGCAATGAGATTCACGACATCTTTATCATATTCGCGGAGACGAGTTAGAGTTAAACGTAGATTGAGGTTTATTTCTGCATCATTATGGAGAAAAGCGATGGATTATCTTCATATTACGCGATTGCAACTGCTACTGCAACTCCTTTTATTGTCGATGTAGGTCGAATTAAAAGAGCACGTGCATACTCGAAATATTCTTACTAATCCCTCGACATTTTAATACCCATTCGACGCTTTTGTAAATCCATAGTTCATCTTTTGTGAATAAACCTTCCAGCGGGAACATTTAGAAACAATTAGGAATTCACAATTAGAGTCATGCGATTTGTACCCATCCAATTAACTTTAAGTATGTAGACAATACGACAATAGCAAATAAAGATAAACTCCTGAAGTAACAAACTTTCTTTTCAACCGACTTCTAGATTTGGAAACAAGAGGTTCTCAAGTATTCGGGGTAGGGCATGAATACCGGAATTCCGGAATCTCGGACCAATATTTACGATATTTCAATACCGGTATTGTTAAGGACCAATATCGAAATATCGGAATCCCGGTATTGGAAAGTTTTCATAAAATTTTATGTAAATTTGATTAAACTAATGGTTAAAAGTACAAATTTGCAGATATTGAGTCTAATATTATAAGTAATTATTATTTTGCATGTACCTACTGCACTATTCATATTCTTTAATCTTTGTTTGTTCAGTTTAAATATGGCCGGGTCATTAATTAGTTCCGCAGGGACATTTAAATTGATACAAAGTCAGCCACATATTTTTTCGATTGATTGACGATTTTTATCAAATCAACCTAAGATGTTTTGGAACTTAACTACAAGTACTACTACTAGTAAAATGAGAAAATCCGTTGATAAAATTTTACAGAATTTATTTTTACACAGCGAAATGTATCATTATCCGTAGAAAAAATACAGTTAAAATATCAGTAAGAAAATGTCGTAGACCCTTCCACGTACTTGTACTACTTATTAAGTACCTATCTAATGTGTTTTCTCATATTGAAGTAATCAATCAAAGCTTGAAGAAAACAAGATTTGAATAGTTTCCTCCCACGAACGCTGCAGCTGTGGAATAAACTTCCTGCCGCGGTTTTCCCAGCGGGCTACAGTATGAGGTTCTTCAAAAACGAGTGTATAGGTTCTTAAAGGGTAGGCAACCCGCGTGTGAATCCTCTGGAGTTGCAGGCGTCCATTAGGCTATGGTAACTGCTTACCATCAGGCGGGCCGTATGCTCGTTTGCCTCCGTACCTTGTACGAAACAACGATATGTAATACTAGACTATAGGTATGATATGAAATTATATTAAACGTTATGTACCCAGTTGCTGGACCACAAATTTAAATTTAAAAAAATCACCTATCAAGACGACTGTACTTATATGAAATGAATATTAACAAGTTGCAGCTATTATACAACAAAATATGATTAACTGTTAAGGTTGGTTGAGTTTATAACTGCTTTTAGCCTTTAAATAACGTTTTTCAATGGTCACCTCCAATACCGGTATTAATACCGGAATTCCGGTATTGAGCCCTAATATCGGATTCAATACCGGTATTGAGAATCGTCCGATATTTGCATGCCCTAATTCGGGGTCTTTGTTTTTCCTTTTTTAGGGTTCCGTAGTCAACTAGGAACCCTTATAGTTTCGCCATATCTGCCCGTCCGTCCGTCCGTCCGTCCGTCCGCGGATAATCTCAGTGACCGTTAGCACTAGAAAGCTGAAATTTGGTACTAATATGTATATTAATCACGCCGACAAAGTGGTAAAATAAAAAGTGGAAAAAAATGTTTTATTAGGGTACCTCCCCTATACGTAAAGTGGGGAGTGATTTTTTTTTTCTTTTCAACCCTAACGTGTGATATATTGTTGGATAGGTATTTAAAAATGAATAGGGGTTTACTAAAATCATTTTTTGATAATGTAAATATTTTCGGAAATAAGCGCTCCAGAAGTAAAAAAAAATGTGTCCCCCCCCCTCTAACTTTTGAACCATAAGTTTTAAAAATATGAAAAAAATCTCAAAAGTAGAACTTTATAAAAACTTTCTAGGAAAATTATTTTGAACTTGATAGGTTGAATAGTTTTTGAAAAGAAATTACAAAATAATTTCTGAACTAAGTTTGTAATTTAACCGTATAAGCAGGTGTTTATTGTACCTGTAATTTCTTCAAAATCACAATGAAATGACGTACTTTCAAATAAAGTAAAAACGGTGAAAATCGGTTCACGCAATAAAGAATTATTCCATAAAAAATACTTTAAGCTCGCGCGCAATAGTTTACTTAATTTGCCGATAGATGTCGCTGTACGTGGAACGCTCATATCCTACATGGCGGTGTTATTTTAGCTCTGAAGTGGGGAGACTTTCTGTGACGGACGGAAAACTACGGAACCCTACACTGAGCGTGGCCCGACACGCTCTTGGCCGGTTTTTTAAATGTATGTTCACTGATTATTCGAAGAAGGCTGGACCGATTTGGAAAATTATTTTTTTGTTTGATAGAGTATACCTGACAGTTGGTCCCATTGTTATCAGGTCAGGATCTAATGATGGGATCTTGGAGAAATCTAGAGAGCTCTTTAACTATTATGGCACACCTATAGTGATTTGAAAATTTTTACAACAACTTTGGCATTTGCTCTTGGAAAGTCAGAGCCTAAGTGAAGTCGGTTTTTTTATTATTATTTGAATATGCCTATTGTTAGTAAAAAGTTTGCCATTTCGTACACTGACGATTTTGTGCAAATTTAAAACAATTGTATTTATTTGTTTGTCACGATTTAAATCAATATATTTAGTGAAATCACTATTCTGATTTCACTCACGATCGATTCAGGTTTAGATTAATGTTTGAAACGGCCAAACATAATACAGTGTGCATTGAACGTAAGTCATTTTTCAAACGATACAATTCCTGAACCTTTATAGTCTAAACATCTGTTAAACAATAGTTGTAAAAAAGCCGATTCATGATCCGATCGAATGTGTTGAGATTACAAGAGTTTTTCAATCCGAATCTATTACCGGGCAAAAAACGGTAGCAAAATACGCGTAATGAAATTGCTGTCAAACTTATGTTGTGTTGTGCCCGAATTAATTTACTTTCGATTTTCTTATAATGAAGGGGTCAACGGTACTTTCGCTCAAGGCCTCTAACATAACGTTTGTTATGCATACTAATTGAAATTTGCCAATGTTATGCCATCATTACGTTGAGTTTTTTTTGTTTAAATTATTCGTTTTCTTTTGTTCCAGGTATGTACTAAAGCTAGCCCAATGGAGAGTGAGTTGCGGTTATGTTTCTACGGCATAAATGGTCATCATCATCAAAATGTTTCTTTTGTCTGGCTAAGAAAAAATAATGATTTATTAGTGTTTCATACTAAAACTTGGCTTACAAACACTTATGGAATCATTTCGGCCGTCGAAATTGGTAAAACGCGTCTTTCACGGAAACAGTTTGACGTAGAAAGCTGAAGTTTTGAATTGGTATAGAAAATGTTGGCAGTGGCAAGGTACTGAGGCCTTAACTGCTTATATTTAATTTTAAGAGGAAGTTTAGGGGGTTTAAGGGGGAAAGTGAAATTTACTTTTAATTTGTACGAATCGTGTTGAGCATACCAATAGAAAGCTTGCAAATACTGGACTTTTTTTTAAATGTATTATATCAACATTTCAAGCAATTTTTAATAGGAATCCTGATTACGTCACCGTGAAAGAAATACATGAAAAAATTTACTCCGAGGCACAAGCATATTGGAAGAACAGTATACCAATGTCAACGATTACATATGCCCCTATGACGTCCGTACACTGTGAACGGACTTTTTCAACGCATAAATGGGTCCTAAATTCACATCGTTATAGGCTCACTAGTGAAAATTTAGAAAAAAATTTGGTCATTCTATTTTATTGGCGAAAGTAATTTTCGGAATGTCAATCATTAATTAATTTGTCACTGGATATAAATTATGGTCCAATAAATCCATAAAATACTATTTTTTTAATTAACATAAGGAAGTCTCTGCTGTACGGAACAGGGTTATATTTTCAAAATGACGGGCGTTTGTCCGATCCTTGATTATTACCGATTATTCGAATACGGCTCGACCGATTTGGCAAATTCTTTTTTGTTTGAAAGAGTATACTTCACAGTTGGTCCCATTGTCATCAGGTCAGGATCTGATGATGAGATCACGGAGAAATCGAGAGAACTCTTCAATTATAGGCACACTACACCTATAGTGCTTTGAGTATTTTTTACAGCAGCTCGAGCATTGGCTTTTGGCAAGTTGACGGCTAAGTGAAGTTTTTTTTTGTTTAAAATTATTTTATACACAAGCACTTACATAATTTTAACTTCAAAACTAGTAATATTGCTGACTACCTAATAAAGTTACAATTGAGTAATAACGCCGAAGTCAGACGCCTTACCAAAATCATAATTTTTCTCGCCTCAAGCTTTATGTATATGCTTATCTTGGTAACACAATTGAATTAAAAATATTACAAATCAGATATTTAATTGGGAAAAATACATGTTACTGGTAATTCGCGTTCTATTAAAAGCTCTTTGTGGTATTTGATGAGGTATTTTTTTTTCTTAAATCTACAATGGTTAGCCTCATGTATGATGACTGACTACTGTGAGAAAGAGTCACGCCTATTTGACGTTTCGACCAAATTAAGTGATTATCTTACTTTCACTATTAATAGTTAGTTGCTACGAATTTTAAGATGCAGGTACTTGCATTACTTGCGTTGCATGTAATGGACGAAATAATGCTACGGGGTGGATTCCCTGAGCGTTGCCAATGCTTTAAAACACTCCTGTCCTTGTTATATAACTATAATAATTATGCTCTTTATTTGAATTCTTCAAAAAAGGAGTATATAGGTTTTTAAAGGGTCGGCAACGCTCATGTGAATGCTCTGGAGTTCCACGCGTCCATACACCACGGTAGATGCTTATCATCAGGCGACAGGCGGCCCGTATTGTTTGCCACCATCGTGGTTTTAAAAATAAAATAAAACATTTAACCAATTTGAAAAGTGTGGTAGATTTTGTCACTGTAGTATACTCCAGTTTTAAGTTCGCTGTTAACTGCCTAGACTTCACATTTTTTTGTTGTTGTTTAGCTTCTACTTGTAACTGAGTTGGAACGTAAAGATACTCAAAAGTACTAGAGATTTACAATATGAAGTTCGCAAATATTTCCGTATTTAAACTGTGCCTTGTAGAGCACACCATTTGTGTTAACACCACATTTCATTTGACACACATACTCGTACACTACCAATATTTAGACGTACTTTCTGTTATAAACTTTTATAGACGTCGTATACAAAGGAAAAACAATTGATTTGATTTGTATTGATCGGTTCTTCAGTTGTACTTTCTGTTGCTTATTTCGCACTAGTTTTTACCCGCGACTGAATTCGCGTGAAATTGCACCTCACTCGCTACAAACGCCCACCATCCATATAATTAGGGTTCCGTACCTCGAAAGGAAAAAACGGAACCCTTATAGGATCACTTTGTTGTCCGTCCGTCTGTCTGTCTGTCTGTCTGTCTGTCTGTCTGTCTGTCTGTCTGTCAAAACCATTTTTCTCAGGAACGCGTGGAGGTATTAAGCTGAAATTTATATCAAATACTCAAGTCTATTGTCCCTTGGAGTTGTGAGAAAATCTAACTTAAAAGCCAACGCAATCAAAAGATACAGTCGTTTATGCTGCAAATTTTAGAGTTTTTCGGCACTCGCAAAACCTACGGGGTACTTCCCGTGAACTCAGAAACTTGAAATTTGGTACGAAGCAACGTCTTATAGCACAGATACAGGAAAAATTGCGAAAACCGAAAATTTTTAGTTACATCATATTATAAAAATAAGTTACTACCCTATATACCTACGGGTTTGTACGGAACCCTCGGTGCGCGAGTCCGACTCGCACTTGGCCGGTTTTTTTTTTTTAACAGGCTTTATATTTCCTAAATCATTACTCAAATGACAACCTAAAGGTTGAACATGCCAAAACTTGGGCACGCAAAATATGTTTTTAAACCAGTTTGAAAATAAATAACTACATTATTAATACCACATTTAATGACAAATTTAATGAATTCTTAAATCACATTTTTAATTTTAATTAATGTTTACACAGTAAGCCATAGATCGAACTTTTCTACGCACACGGCTCATAAGACTTTGCACCCTTTCTTTAGAAAAGATTTTTGTCGCCCAGGTCCATATTTTTTGTAGCTCAGGGACCGATTTTACTTCTCCGCCTTTCTTTTTTAGAATTCCTTTCATAATACTCCAATACTTTTCAACAGGCCGCAATTCTGGACTATTGGGCGGATTGCATATTTTGGGTACCACCATGATCCTGTTACCGTTGTACCATTCCATAACTGATTTTGCGTATTGGCAACTGGCTAGATCTGGCCAAAACAGCGGTAGCGAGGCATGCTGTCTTATAAAATGCAGCAAACGCTTCTGTAAACAATCTTTGTTTATTGTCCAGGTGGTGATAAACGAGCGACTTCTTTTACCACAGCTACATATTGCCTGCCAAAGGTATTTTTTTGAAAATTTCCCTCGTTTTTTTAATTCAAAATCTTCAGGAGTATCTGTTCCATATTTGCTAGTATAAAATTCTTGACGAGGTATTTGTTTAAAATCCGCTTTTGTGTACGTTTCGACGTCCATCACCACGCATTCAAATTTTGTAAGAAAATCTTCATAGAGATGTCGCGACCGTATCTTTGCGGATAAGTTCTGTTTTGAGTTTCGATCTGGTGCGGCCTGGGCTTTATAACTCCTCAGACCTGCCCTCTGTAGCAAAAAATCTTTAAAATACTCTGTTACATTTTCTTATTCTTGACTCCCTGCAACCCACCACTTCCTGGCTTTTTATCTATTATCAAGCGTTCACGGAAAATTTTCAATACGTGACCAACCGTAGGTTGCGGATATTTCAGCCTTTTCGCGATATCTATGTAGCTTAACATGGGATTTTTTACATGTTCGTGCAAAATGCGTTCACGTTGTTGATGTTGTACGCTCGACGTGTTGTGAATGAATAAATAAAAGAAAATAAAACTATCATCATTTTATAGCCCAGTTTCTTGTGAGAAAATTGTTGTTTATAAAGTTTGAATATCTCAATTTTTCGAATAACTATAGCTATTTTTACATGCCCAAATTTTGGCGTGTTCAACCTTTAAATACCTTAAAAGTCCGAAGTTCCGATTTAGAAACAATGCAACACAAAGATAAAACAAACAGTACGTTCACGAGTAACTGAGTGCGAAAATGATTTCTACGCACATCGAACACCCTATTAACATACTTTTTGCTTTCTAATGTTAAAAGCATAGATGTGAACCACAATGCTGCGTCGCGAACGCAGGCTAATAGATCGATATCGGCGATTTTATCGGAGTATGATTATGCTAACTCGATTTATCAGAGCTCGTTTGGCGTTTTGTTTTTTTGACGGGTTGTAGGATCAATGTGGTCCGTAAAAAATGTAGGATTCACAGTAACAGAATTGGTTGTGTAAATAGTCATAGCTCTACCAATTTTTGGATATTCGATGGAAGGTACGTTGTAGCACGGAGTTTCCACAGTAGAAGGTAACCTAAATGGAAAACCTATCCACAGGTTGTACCAAAACGGTCACAGTTTAGTGGTAGACTTATATATTTTTCTATGAATTTACTAAACACTTAAAATTAAAGAGCCTGATACTATTTCTTCTAAAGCTTGAATAATCATCTATTGTCTGCCTCAGTTTAATTTTATACTGAAATTTTGTGCCTTATTTTGTATTATTTTCTTTTTCTGTCCAATAAAGAGTATCTTATTGTAATAACATCTTCAGAGATTGTCGAACCGTTACCAAATCGAGTTACATAAACGTCTATAAGAGTAAAACAAGTTGCCACCAATAACAATTTCGGCAGTTATAGTTCAGTTAACACGGAATGACCTCTGAACTATCCATAAAACTTTCTGGGCCGTAATTTTCCTAATAGTGCCAATAACTCAGACCGAAAAGTTTCCCTTTTGATGGAATGCGATCTTAATGACCTGTCATTCTGATGAGTTATGTGTTCAAACAACTTGGCGCTTCCTACAAATAGATGCCTATGAGCAATTATTAAAAATCGATCAATCATAATCGCGGAGTGAAATTTCAAGTCGAGGGCTTTTGAAAAGTATACTTTAGCGTCACTTGCATGACATGCTTGGTTTGGTAAAAGCTACTGGAAACATCTCTGTGGAATTTTGATGAGGTGATCTTGTATATACTACCGTGACTTATTAGTAACGAGGCAAGCCAGGGTTCTACTTGATGCGTTTACTTTTGCTTTTGCTACTCATACCCATGGAAAGAACACAAAAACCACGGCCCCGAGTTTCCGGCGACCCCCGGTGCCCTGGTTATGGTAGCGGCCAGGGTACTAGCGGGGTCAGGGGTGCTAAGAATCTCCGGCAAAGATCCGGCTACCACCACCGACGACTTCTGGCCCTGGCAACATATAACACGCGTACACTGCGGACCGACGAAAAGATAGTGGAACTGGAGGAAGGATTGAGCAAGTTGCGTTGGGATGTCATAGGGTTATCTGAAGTCCGAAGAGAGGGGGAGGAAACGATAATCCTAAAGTCCGGCAACTTGCTTTATTTCCGGGAGGGCGACCAACAGTCCCAGGGAGGTGTCGGGTTCATCGTCCATAAGTCCCTCGTGAACAACGTGGTGAAGATCGAGAGTGTGTCGACTAGGGTGGCGTACCTTATACTCAGAGTATCCAAGAGGTACTCGTTGAAGGTCATACAGGTGTATGCGCCGACTTCGGCACACTCCGATGACGAGGTGGAGGCTATGTATGAGGATATATCGAAGGCCATGCACAGCTCCAAAACCTACTTCACCGTTGTTATGGGGGACTTCAACGCGAAACTGGGCAAGAGAGATAGATGGTGAAGAGCTGAGAGTGGGGCAATTTGGATTTGGAAGTCGGAACCACCGGGACCAACTACTGGCTGGCTTCTTGGAGAAGGAGGGACTCTACATGATGAACTCCTTCTTCAAGAAACGTGAGCACAGGAAGTGGACCTGGATGAGTCCCGATGGTGCAACTAAAAACGAGATTGACTTCATCATGTCGACGAAGAAGCATATATTCAATGATGTCTCTGTGATCAATACGGTTAAAACCGGAAGTAATCACCGTCTGGTGAGAGGCACATTGAATATATGTGTTAAGCTAGAGCGCTCTCGACTGATGAAGTCTACGCTCCGTCCAGCAGCACTGCAAATCCAAAACCCTGAGAGCTTCCAGCTGGAACTCCAAAACCGTTTCGATTGTCTAGGCGGCGATGTGGAGGAATTCAACAACGGGTTTGTGGAAGCTGTCCATAGCACTGGGTCTAAGTTTTTGAAGGCCCAGCGGAGCAACAGAACCAAAAGGCTCTCTGACTCCACTCAGAAACTCATCGAGGAAAGGAGAGAAATGATTCTGCAATCCTCAGCAGATGCGTCATTATACCGGCAGCTCAATAAACGGATCTCTAAGTCCCTTACCCGTGATTTGCGCCAATTCAATACAAATCGTATTGAAGAGGCCATGGAGCAGAATAAGGGCTCTAAAGTTTTCGCAAGAGATTTATCTATTGGGCAAAGCCAGCTCGCCAAATTAAAAACTGAGGATGGTAGAATCGTTTCATCCAGACCCGAGCTTCTGGGGGAGATAGTGGACTTTTATGGACAGCTATACACATCAACTAGCAGACCTGAAGTTGATCTGGCGGAAGACCCTAGAGCTAGACTGACCCGACATTATACCGAAGACATCCCGGACATCAGCCTGTACGAGATCAGAATGGCTCTTAAAGAGCTCAAAAACAATAGGGCACCTGGTGAAGACGGAATTACAGCCGAACTTCTGAAGGCGGGTGGTAAACCGGTCCTTATGGCCCTTCAGAAGTTGTTCGACTCCGTTTTACTAGAAGGGAGAACGCCTAAGGCATGGAACAGAGGTGTGGTGGTATTGTTCTTCAAAAAGGGCGATAACGCGTTACTGAAGAACTACCGACCCATTTCACTTCTGAGCCATGTCTATAAGCTGTTTTCAAGAGTCATTACGAACCGTCTCGCACGCAGGCTAGATGACTTCCAGCCTCCCGAACAAGCCGGTTTCCGAAGAGGCTTTAGTACCGTAGACCACATCCATACGCTCCGTCAGGTTATACAGAAGACTGAGGAGTATAACCTGCCCCTCTGCTTAGCGTTCGTGGACTACGAGAAAGCCTTTGACTCGATCGAAACCTGGGCTGTACTACAATCTCTCCAGAGGTGCCAAGTGGACTATCGCTATATCGAAGTGCTGTAGTGTTTGTACGAGAACGCCACTATGTCAGTCCGACTCCAGGACCAGAACTCGAAGCCTATTCCGTTGCAGCGGGGAGTCAGGCAAGGAGATGTTATTTCTCCTAAACTGTTTACCGCTGCACTGGAGGATGTTTTCAAGACTCTGGACTGGAGAAGGCTAGGCATCAACATAAACGGCGAGTACATCACTCACCTTCGGTTTGCTGACGATATAGTAGTCTTGGCTGAGACCATGGAGGATTTGAGTACGATGCTCGATGACCTCAGTAAAGCCTCCGAGCGAGTTGGTCTAAAGATAAACATGGATAAGACGAAGATCATGTCAAATACCCATGTAGCACCAACTCCCGTTACAATCGGAGACTTTACACTCGTAGAACCGATGGCCGTTGGGGCGGAAAGGTTCTCGAGTGGCGACCACGAACCGGAAGGCGCAGCGTGGGTAGAGCCCCCGCAAGGTGGACTGATGACCTGGTGAAGGTCGCGGGAGTCCGCTGGATGCGGGTGGCGCAGGACCGGTCATTGTGGAACTCTTTGGGGGAGGCCTATGTCCAGCAGTGGACGTCTTTCGGCTGATATGATGATGATGATGATGACTCATACTAAGAATGGCCATTAGGTTATTAGTGTTGGTCATGCACTCTATGACACATTTAGAAGACCTATGACCGCCAACGACGTCACGCGAACGGAAAGTCGTGCCATCAGCGCCAGCACCTAGTATGACGTCCAAAATATAACAGGTTTGCCTTGCGTGCACGCGCGCGCTTGTGGTGAGGGCACGATTCTTCGGTCCGATGCTTGGCGGTCAAAGGGTTAAGGCTGCGTTTCCATCAAAACGAGGATGCGTTGCCAGGAATGTGTTTGTTAAGAACCAATCCTAGAGCTGCGCTGTGCGAGGATAAGTAAATGAAGTGATTTTATTGGTTCTTAAAACACATTCCTCGCAACACATCCTCGCTTATCTCTGGTGGAAACTAAACAAAGTGCATTTATATAAACAACGTGTTCTTGCCAAAAGCTTTAAAAATATGTGGCAATATCTTATGCTCGACACTGAAAGTCTTTTAGCTGGTAGTGATTATGTAATCTCATGTTATCTATTTTTATTAATTTGAATTCTAAGATTTTTAAACAACGTGATATCATACAACTAGAGCGATAACCCGATTTTCATGAAATTTACATCAAATAATGGAAATCATAGGAAATTTAAGTGTACATTTGCACAAATGTGTGATATTACAAGCAGATAAAATACAAACTTTAATATTATTTTAAGCCAGCCCTCAAATACCGAAGCAGTTTAGAAGGCGCTCGCGCTGCAAGGAATTGCGTAGTGGGCGCTGCACAAATTGCACTTGGCCCTGCACTTGACCACTTGACACGTGTCAACATTACTCGCAACTCGCACGCGACGTATGTACTGGAACATGTCAAACGTTTATTTTATTGCCGTCAGTGCTCGTAATGTTATGTGAAGTGTTCCGTATGTGACCCACTATTCAGTTTTGAACGGAAGCAACTAATGCCTTTTGTTTATTTCACGTTTCTGCTAATCAAGCACACCTAGATCCCGCCTGATGGTAAGGGTCACCGTAGCATATGATGGCCTGCAACATCAGGCTTGTCACATGCGCGTTGCGGTACAAGGGTCTACTTAACATGTATGAAGCAGATTTTGTCTGCTTTCGAGCGTCTAATTTCAAGAGATCATCCAAAAGAAAAGAGACGGCAAACCCAACTATTATCAAGCAGGTAGAGGAGACGATGCATCCATCCATTATTATAAATTAAAATGTATCTGTCTGTTACCTCTTCACGCTTTAACTGCCGAACCGATTTAGATGACATTTAGCATAGATATAGTTTGAATCCTAGGGAAGGACATAGGATAGATTTTATCCTAGAAATCATCTTTTAAGGGAGTGAAAAGGGTGATGTATGTTTGTACGGTAAATCACTAATTTCATCCGCAAACAAAATCGCGGGCAAAAGTAATAACTAATAATGAATAAGAATATTTTTGGAAACAACAATACGGTCACTATCACTCAGTGACATATTGCGTTGCATTTTAATACATTTTACTGATTAATTGTGTCTTATGGTTTGGCTTAAACGGCTTAGTTGACTTTTAAATCTATGTATATTTATAAATATTATAATTTACAATGGACGATGGACAGGAAAACATGGCGGGAAAGAGGGAAGGCCTTTGCGCAGTAGTGGGACACTCTACCAGACTAATAAAAAAATAAACTTATTAATTTGCTTCAAAACAAAAAACGAAAAAAAAGTTCCGTAAAGTCCGGCCGGTAGCTTCAAAACAAAAAAGTTCCGTAAAGTCCGGCCTTGTTCCAAAACTCATTAACCACGTTTACCACGCACAATCTAACCTTAATGATAACAAAATTCATTCATATTGTATGTCAGTTACATGACGTTAATGTACTCTTTACAAATGTGAGTTCATCAAAATCAATTTCGCTCATCAAAACAAGATTAAAATATTAAGAGTTGAAAAGAATTGCGTGCAATTAATATGATTTACACACTTTAGTTCCGCTTTCATATTTATTTAGTGTGATGACGAATCATTTTATACACACCTCTTAAATGTTAATGGGTCTGTGAAGTGATTAACGATAATCGAAATAGGTGTGATAGTTTAAAAGTTTTCACACAATTATTAATGTGTTTATAACAAGTAAACATGCTTAATATGCATAGTTTAGAAGTATTTATAATAACATGCGTAAAACAGTTTAATTTATGCATTGAGTCTAAAACCTTTGTAGAATATTTATAATTAATTTTTTAATCAATTTCGGTAGATATTTATTGTGCATGTTGATATTGTTGTTAAGCTTACGTTACCTATCTAGATGAATACCTTCATTCAGAACGATAAGAAAGGTACGTATACATTTTTTGACGCCTTTACAATTTGAAGTTTTGTTCTTATTAGTAAAACGAATTGGCTCACACGATTAAGAGTTTAGTGTGCTTTTTATGTTATTCAAGCACCCATTCTAAAATCTACGGGCGATACTAATGTCAAAAGAAGCACACTTCATCCTATCACTGATCATTAGTTAACTCCGGCTACTATTTATCTACCAGTACGATGAAATGTTTATTACCTTCTGCCATAGCAAACAATTAAGCTCGGTTCCTTATCAAGTCGTGAACTCCCACAGGTATGATATAAATCCGTTCTATTATTATATTGCCTTAGTAGTATATTATATAAACTACCGGTTCCTTCATTCCTGGGGGTTATTATTTTAAAGATGAGGCAGTTTACTAGGAAATATGTTTATGTAAAGTTCGGGATTTACCCAACTATCTCATAACTATATTACGCCGCTTGTTTAAAAGCCGGCTTTTTAGGGTTCCGTAGCCCAAATGGCAAAAACGGAAACCTTATAATTTCGTCATGTCCGTCTGTCCGTCCGTCCGTCCGTATGTCACAGCCATTTTACACGAAAACTATTTGGCGTATATTAATAAAATTTTAACACAAAGTGTATTTTGTGTGGCGGCACACAAAACTTTTTAGTTTAGTAGTAAAATTGCCGAAACAAATATTTTTAGGGGGAGCACTCCATACAGGTAACTACGTGTCAAAAAAAATTTTAGCAAATATCGACATGCTGCACATCATTCGATAGGTCTTTAAAAATAACATTGGGGTTTTCTTGGAACATTTTTTGATTTAGTGAATATTTTCAGAAATAATCACCCCAAAAGTAAGGGGACTTTAAATTTTGAACCGAAAATCCAAAAAACATGAAAAAAATTGTGAAGATACATCATTGTTTGAACGAAAATTATTTTGAACATTATGGGTTAAGGTGTTATCTCCAAAAACATCTTTCATAGGTAGATACGACTTTTTGATATTATTTTTTTCGATATTGTACGGAACCCTCCATTATGCGTGGTCCAACACGCACTTGGCCGGTTTTTCTGTAGAGCTTACATGTACATACTATGCGAAACGTAATTATGCCGTTTGACGACTCGCTTGAATGAAATTATTTACAAGAACTGTGTGGGAAGTGCGATACAATACATTAATAAACCCAATTTCTACATCGTAGAGCATTAGTAGTATACCTACCCCCTTATTCATAAACGTTTCTTAGGTCTCAATTAGTTAATTTATGTTTTGTCCTTATCCTGTCAGTTTGACAGTTGTTTGTTAGAAACAGACAAAACATAAATAAACTAATTGAGGCCTGAGAGACGTTTATGAATAAGGGGGCTAGACTCTAAGTTTCTTAAGGTAAACTTTAGCCTCAACACGGTAACGATGTAGGTGCCGATGCTGCAAATTACTTGCTTTACATTTTCCCGGGCTCATCTTTCTTCCAACGATGCAAACGATTTATGTGTGTGCCTAAGCACAAATGGAATTTAAAACGAACGAGAAATAAACGTTGGCGTTATTACTAATGGTGTTTAGAATTGTACTGAGTATTTTGTTTAGGATTTTCGTAACTTTTCTGTAATGGTCTAAGAGCTGGCCACGTCAGATATGACACAATAATGAGAGCAATGATCCAGTAAGATTGGAATACTATCCTTATTGCTAGATCCGGGCATCTGGCAGCTTTTAATGGGTGGATGTCAAAATGACAGACTAGCAAAGTTTTTGAATTTGAAAAAAGTAGTACCAAAATAGGTAAAAACGGCTGAAGTTATCTTATTTATAGAGGACGGAGCCTATATTTTAACATTAGAACAAAAAACATTGCGTAAAAGAAAATATTTCGGAAACAGAAAAAGTAGGCGACAAACCACGAATTACATTATACGTCGTTTTGGACTACTTTCCCCGATCAGAAACTTTTGGCAATGATATGATCTGATTATTTATATAATTTTTCATAATACTGCCATAAAACAAAACCAGAACTCTAGGATTTGTATTCTTAAAGTGATTTGCATTCTTTTACCTCCACCACTTTACAGGTGCCAGATGTCCGGATCTAGAAATAAGCATAGTATAGCAAACTAACGAGAGGGGTTTCGTCGCTCTCATTATTGTGTCATATCTGACGTGGCTAGCTTTCCGTCTATGCAGCTTTTCATATATGTGTTTCGATCTGAATAATTTGTAAATATATAAAAATGAAAAGTTTCTAACGCCTCGTCCTCCTAAACGTTTGACTCGGCTTTTTGCCGCGTCTCAATTTTGCGCCTGAGGTCCGCTCGGCAACCTAATCCCATGAAATGGCGTAATCGCCTTCGTATAAAAAGCGACTGCCACCTGACCTTCCACCCTCGAGGATAAACTATGTTGGGATTAGGTCCGGTTTCGACACGTTTTTTTTCCAAGCAAAAGCCACTGTTAAATATTAAATGAGATTTCGTAAGATAAGTTCCGAAAAACTTAGTGGTACGAGCCGGGAACCCAAGACCCGATCGGATAGAAAGTTAGACGTTTTACTGCCAGGCTACCAAACGCTTCCAAAAAGCGCTTCTAAAATGGGTTCATCTCCAAATAAGCGCCTCAGCTAACCTATAGGTATACCAATTCATAGGAATGATTTAAGTTTTGAAATGTGCTTAACAGAAAACCTATCGCTGCAAAACTGCAGATCAACTATATGACATACTTATCTCTAAAAGTCTCAAACACGCGTGATTTCACACTTACCCCACTTAATTATCGCGACACACCGCAATTCGGGATAACTGTCCGTGGTACGCGGTTTGCGCGAAACGGTAACTTATCTGAGCACGTATTCATGTAAGGTTACGCGAACGTGAATTATGCGCCAGTGTAACATGATCCCGGTATCCATAAACGGATTAATTTGAATGCGGTATTCCAAAAATGCGAAAAATCGTGCGATTAACGTCATCGATTTTTAGGCAAACTATTTTCAAATTGGCTAATATGTCTTCCATATTCTTGAGCACATACTCGTAGAAATAGTAAATTTATTTTAGTATTTCCCTAAGATAGCTGAAATAAATAAAATATTATGAACAAAATAAATTTTAATCCTAATAAACGAGCCTGTAACGTTGGGTAACAAGCTTTCTCCTCGTGTCACCTTTACCTACTCATAACTTCAAAGCGAGCTTATTTTACGACCCTTCTATGTCTTCAAACTCATTACTAGATTGTTTTACAAACGTCTGCAATCCAAATTTGCCTTTTTTCGATCCACAAGATCAGTTATGAATTGTATTTTAGTAGTGTGTAAGCTTAAAACTTTTAACAGTGTTTTCGTCATCGTGCAACTACTTAGCTGGTTTGCCTTAGCCATCAATTCTGCAAGTAATCGGAATGGCACTCCTCTAGCAATGTGCGATCGCGTGCTAAATGTACCGAGATACCGGTACCGGTACATCACGTAACGCCATCTATAATTGGGTCCGACGAATCGTTTATGTCATTGGACGCAAGTTCACGTAATTTTTTTACGTTTTTACGTAAGTGAGATTTTAGGAATATTCCGTAAGAATTGTTATTGCTCGCTGCACGCTCTTGATCGGATTACCTCCTTCAGATCCAACTCGATGTAACTAGGATTCTGTGATTGAGACTTTGTTGTATTTTTGATGTCAGGTTGCCGAAGCCTCTTAAGATGCATTGTGTTGAGATGAAGGACCTTACATATACAGAGTCATCGAGGCGTTAGTGACAGGTCTGCAGTAGAGCTTCTATGTATACTGTCCGATACAGTCACTTGCAATGGTATCTTCCTGAACGAAGGCCGTAAAAATATGTGACACAATCTTATTTGTGAGGCCATAAGAGGGTGTCACTTTTTTTTGGTATTCGCCACTATCGTGGTAAATAAAATGACCAGCTATTTTATTTAGGTGTTTATTTTTTTGTGTATCCGGAATCTTATAAATATAAATAGTTGCGATGATGCAATTGAACAGATTATCGGTTGAATATTCTAAAATTCTCACTTAATGTATGTTATTAATTTGCGAAAGTAAAAGGATTTGAAAATTTACATAAGTAATTGGAATCGATTCTCGGCTCACGGACATTCTTTACATTCCGCGAGAGTTTGAACGAAACTATTTCTCATCTCTTACATTTAATCTCAAGAATGCTAAGATTCATTAATTGTAACTAAAATAAGCCCCTTTTAAAAGATTGCTTCACGATTAAATGAGCTGTTAATATTCTTGAATTATGATATTTTTGTTAAATTAAGATGACAGCTTTTCAATGTAACCCCTACAAAATTACTCGATATTGTTACTTATTGTACTTTGCATGATTTCAACTAAATTCAACAAGTCCTCAACATATGGAATCGTAGAGACAACACTTCTGTTCAACTTACTTTTCCCTTGCCTTGTCAGTCGAGATAATTTTAAAATAAGTTTTAACTTAGTCACTCGGTCTTTAGAATTTGTTATGTTATTGCAAATCACTAAAATCTCCAAAACACCTGTCAAGCGTACTGGTCTTAGTATTCTGCCAATACACTCCAAATATTCCATGACAAACCATCGCTAAGCGTCGTCGTAATTCATTCAGTCATTATGACGATAAAACGGGTGTCACGCGACGGTTCAAACCACGGCACGAGATCCATCTCAATCAGTCCACATCTGTTGACGTGATTTATGTTATTACCTGTACCACCGTCATTTGTCGAAAGCCCTTCATTATAAAGTTGCTTTTTCTTACGATGCTTACGCTTGGAACATAGCACACGGTGACAACTTTTTGCAACGATAGAATTAGCACCAGCGCATTTAGAAAACGTGCTACGACGGCATTGCTGTTGAAGCGAGACAATCTTGGACGTTTTTCATTTCGATATTATGCTCTTCTAGTATTTTCATTTCATTTATTTACAAGTATTATAACAGAACCTGGAATTTGTCATCATTTTAATTTGACACTCATCATCATCGCTCGTACTTTTACATACCTAACCGCGAGATATAATATGATTAAAACATTTCAAGATAATTAAGCCTTCCTAACTTGTGATGATTACCACAAAGTCTTGGAAAATTTATTGTTTCAAGGCAAATAAAATAAAAAGAGAATCGGCAAGATCTGCTGAAAAAATAAAAAACCGAGTAATTGACACAGTCCCTTTATTACCCTTACAATCCAATTTCCAACAAAGTAACGTCTGGTGTAACAGAGGCTAAGAATGTGCAATCACACAGCGAGTGGGTGAACCCGTATCTTTCGCTTACAGCCCAATAACTTTTAAACTAAGTGTTTCAAGACGGTATGAAGATTGAGATTACAATAGTAAGCCAACGTTCAAAGCAGAGGTTTCCTACATTTTCCGACAGGCCCTCCTAAGTATCCAGGTAGGGGTAGTTACGTACCTATACGTAGGTAGGTGTTTACCCTGTGTCATCTTTTAGGAACTCCAGGATAAGCTGACGGGTAAAAGTCGCCATATATGTACTGAAGTGTCCAGTGACCAGGTCACCACACTGTTAAACGATAGGTAATGTTTTATAGTGTGCCGGTAGTATACTTGCATGCATTGTAGCAGACATCGAATTTATAACTAAAGGTTCTACTTACAGCGATTTATCGATTAATGAACTCAATCCGTCCATCCTTGCTTAAAAACCGAATTTTACATATCCTCAGTTAAAACATACCTACTGTCAAAGTGAATCGAGTTTTTTTTTAGTGTTAGTGGTGGGTACATACCTATATTTATAAAGACTAATTTGTCATATTGGATTCGCTATTAATACATTTAGTTGAATTCACAAAAAAGTGTGCCTGTACGAGGCTGCTTTTTTCTAGAAGCTTAAGTATTTATTCTGCGCGTTTTTGTAAAATAACTTTGCAAGCGACTGCACAGTTTTATTTTGATTAATTTTATTTGCAAATTTCACTCGCTAGCTTACGCGATTCTATTTCCATAATAGTGAATAACTAGTACTTGCGAGTTGCTTGAGTTTATTAAGTAATTTGCGTCTCAACATCCATTTAAGCAAAGATTCGAGGTAGAAAAAGCTTTCGCAAGAAATAAAACACGGGAAGACCATTAAAAAGTTATGATAAAGATTCTCTGGAAGAGCTACTTTCATATTGCATTTGCATTCCATCATGTACGTAAATAAACCAATAAAAAGTTGAAGGATATCATTAGCTTGCGTCGGCGAGGCTCAGTGGCTTTATTTTAGCTTAAACAGAGACAAGTGAATAATAAAAACTGATAGCATACATCAATTAATTTTGTATTAAGCAGAACGTCTGCTAACGACACCATAATGTATAGAGATATAGGAAAAGTAGAAAAAAGCTAGGCGTCCCCCTAAGACGCGTAAAGGATATAGTGGAGAAATTTGCAGCCATCAGGTAAGTCTCAGTAGCTCAGTTGGTTAAAGCGATGTGGATGTATCCCAGAGTCGCGAGTTCGTGTGCCGCCTGAGGCAGTGGATTTTTATACTTTTCCTATATTTTTAAGCATTGATAGCATACATGTTATTCAAAACAATTATATAAGAAGTGTGATGTCGTCACCTCATCATGTACTTATGGATCAGGTGTCGGATGAAAGAGATTGCATGTGACAGATATGAGAATATTAAAATTAATTTGTTGGCGAACATTATGTTAGAATACATTTTGTCAATTTTGTAACGTATTTTGTCAGGTTTTGTCTCCTTTTGACACGGAAACACCACAATAATTTTAGAGCTATCACTCGTTTAATTGTAATTATGGGTCCTGCAGGCCGGCACTTAATTATGTTGTGCATGAAATCTGCCATTTCTATAAATCTGACTTAAGATTCATTCACATCTTATTCTGCTATCTAGCACTGCACTGAACTCAAGAACTGCAAGGTCTGTAGGGGTCAAAGTACCATAATACCACGCTAAGTGGCAGCTGCACTGTTCCATCTGGACCTCGCAGCACTCACTGGATTTTCTTCATCATCTGCTTTTCCACTACTTATACCCCAGAGAAGAAATGCCTATTTATATCCAGTGACGTAGTAGCCATACGATAAATAAATAAAGTGGCGCCATCTACAACTTCGATGAGGAATTGACTGCCCTTATTATTGAATTTTCTCTGGTTTTAAGCTGCCTGATCTGATATTGCCACTCTAGTCAGCGTGGTAATGAGATCCTGTCACACCATTCGATATTTCTTACTACGCTCTAATAACATACATTGCATGCGCTATAAGTAGGGAGAGACCTAGGCAGCTTGCTGCAAAGGTTACTTGACATTTACACACTGTCTGTTTTGTTATTTATCTGTTAATATTTTCGCGATTGTACTTGGATTAAAGTGAAATTGTTAAGGGTTCACATTAATATTAAAAATCTGTTGCCCAAATAAAACATATCAGATGTAGAATTTTTAGTTTTTCCATGTCTATTACTTTGTTTATCTATTTAGGTATGTTTTTATTCATTTTTTTTAGGCTAGGTCATATATAACATGGTTATAATGCTAAAATACGAAATACATATACCTACTTGTAAACATACTATGAAAATCCTAAACTATTTTTTGTATTCAAGCTCACTACGTAATTAAGTTAATACATAGGCCATTTTATTTTATTATTGCTGAATTGTCTAGACAACTTAATTAACACATCGTAAAAACAATAAAGATAAGACATCAAAATATTTGCTAACGATTTCAGTATTTTCATGTCGTTCGCAAGAAAACAAGAAACGGACAACCGCGAAGCGCGGAGTAAAAATATACAACGCGAACTCATTCGCTAAATCTGTTTCATAATAAGCGAATTTATATGCAAAGATTGGCAGTTACATTTGCAAGGAAATGTAATGCCCACGATAAGTTCCAAGACAAATGTGCGAGCTCCAGAGGGTTTGGTTAATTTTACGACCTCGCGACAAATCGATAATTGTTGTACGGAAGCAAACTATGAAACTTTCACTTGTTTTGACCAAGTGTGAAATTTCGGATGAAAATCAAGGCAGTGCGAACATTTGATGAATATTACAAAGGTGAAAAATTATATGAAACTTTCTTTTGACATTTTTGATCATTAACTCCATGCGACATTGTTAGTAACAAATACGCGTTTGGTATATTCTGACCAATATCATTCAACCGATGAATACACTATTTAAACTGTCGGTGTATTAGCAGGTACATCAATATTCAGTTATGAAAGAGCTTATGTCCATATCAAAGTTATATCGGCAAAGTGCTTCAGAGAATAGATTTTGTCTATCAGCGATACTTAGGCTATTGTCGTTATAATGTTAAAATTATTGTTATTTCAAATCCCTTCCGAAACACTTTCGTCGGTGCAATTTCTGTTTACGGCGGGTGCAACCTAGTTCTCCGTACCTACGTAAGGTACTATGCCCCTTTCTCTTCCAATTCGCAATAGATAGATATATACTTGGACTTTCTACCTTGCTTACTGATTAATTAGGCACGATTAGTAACGATGCGACCTTTTCAAATATTTACTTCACCTCGCGAAAGTGAGATTTATTTGAGACGAACCGCGCTTTGATTCAATTAACGCACTTTAACGAGATCATTTTTTCCCATGATGCTATCACTCCAATTTCACACAAAGTAATCTTGCCAATCATTCATAATTGACACCTTTTTAAACTACGAAGTATTCATATTGTTTTAAAATTATCGTCTCAAAAACGAGAGGTTTCACTATGTTCACAACAAATCTCACGAATCGATGTTGGTCATCTATTATTATGCACGTAAACGCATAGACATATTACCAAAGCTCATTTTTAAACCAGAATTCTTTTGGCCAGATCCTAACATCCTGAAATCAATTAAGTGACAGCCATGTCTGAGCGCAACAAAAGAACTTTCAAAGTTAAGAAAATGCTCGTTCATTCATTAACCATGATAGATTAACTGCATAAGAGAGAAAGTTTTCCTAAAGAATAGACTCTTAAACCAAACTAAATTTGTTGGCGGACAAATTTTTGCGGGTGGCTGTTTCGGTGACCACAAACTGATGACAGGAAAGTACCGTCGATGTGATTAGACATAGTTTTTTTGTTTTGATCACCATGTCTTTCACAGTCACAGTATTTGATGGATGTAAAACGATTTATGTAAGAAGTTAGTGCATTCGCGAAATTACGGTAGTTACCTACGCTGAAGCTTTCTGGTAATAAATATTTAGAGATAACAGTGAAACGTGGGTTTTCAGAAAAAAAATTGTTCTATTTTTTGGAGAAGCTTAAACTTTATTTACTGCAAAAAGTATGACTTCGTATTTATTAATCTAATGTTTGACACAATTAGCCATTCATACCATGAATGGTGAATGGTGTAATATTTTCGTAATGAAAATCTGTATTTCCGCCATTTCCCGTTCATCTAAGATTGTCCCTAAGTTCTTAAGGAACAATATTTTTGATAAATTTTGCTATTAAATTTACATACTTACGTCTGCAACTCAGTCGTAAAAGCTAATTTAGCCTCACGTCATTAACATTGTTATTAATCTTCTTTTTCTTTAAATTTTCTTTATAATTAATGATTATATATCACACAATACCTAGCGCATTTATGCTAGTGGGGATAATCTATTTCATTGTCTAGGTAAGCATTTTGTTCCGAGAAGTTCCGCGTCCGGGCTTACAAGCGGATCCTAACGACTGAAAATAGGAGTTCCTACATGATAATTACTTAGTTTTTTGTTTTGTACCTAAATGGATTCCATTGTTATATAAATTTTCGTCTAATTACGGATAGTGAAATGTTGGCGAAATAGACGAAGAATGAAGTCCGCATATTTTAGCAATTTAGTTCGTTGTTGTAACAACATTAGCTCATGTAACGAGTAATTACAGCTAAACGTTTTAGAAAACTTTGCATGAGAAATAGTGTTTTTCACTTTCCTTGTAAAGAAAATACGGTTTAGTCTGAGTTCATTATGTTTACGCGATGACCCATGGCAAGTAAACGGCATCATTGATTAACCTGTCTTATCAGAATATCACACAGCGAGCAATTTACGATTAATGCTCTAGGCTACTAACAGCTACAAAGCGTAACATAGCCCGTTTTTATTATATAACCTTTTTCTAGCATTCCATACAACCAGATAGAGCTGCTAAGAAATAAATAATTCATATCAATTTGCACAATTAATGTGGGAAAGCATTTCTGTTGAATGCACGGTAACCTTTCTCTAAGGGCTCATTAGACGATATTTATGTGCTGACTATGAACTGACGGCGGAGGGTGATATCACAGCTCTTACCAGCAATTTACACCCGTTTTAGAATATATTTTGCGCAAAGTGCGAACATTATTTACGTTTAGGGCCACGCCGTTAAATCGACACTAATGATAGAATTCAGCGCCCGTAAAAACTAGGAGAGCTTTGTCTATTAGAGTGTAACCGATTAGGAAAAACAACGTTTGAATCACTGACCTCTTTTTTGGTTTGATCGTTGATCTTCACGTTGTTCTGCGCGGGTTTGTCGCGGAGAGGGAGATAGCCCTCGCGGCTGTCTGCAGAGTCCGAGACGGTGGTCTCTGGCTGCGTGCTGGACTCCACAGTGGCAGTACTCGTACCAGGATCCGTGGCCCTGGACTCGCTTCCTGTACTCAAAGTCGGCGCAGTATCCTTCGGTCCTTCAGCCGTTGTTCCTGAGGTATCGTACTCGGAACTCGAAATAGTATCTGTGCTATCAGTGTTCAATGTCGACTCTGTATCTTGGACCGTTGGCGTTTCCGTCGTCCGCACAACCGGCCGTATCGTGTAATGCTTCGTTGGCCGATAAGTGGATGGAATAGTCGCGTCTTTAGTCGGAACTGGTGATTCAATTTTAGTGGTTTGAGTTTTGAAGTCTACCGTAGTTTCCGCCGCTTTATGGGTTACTTTTTTCGTTTTCGGTTGAATAGTTGCGGTGGAATGGATCGCGGGTGTTGATTTTGTTTTTGTAGTTTTACGTAGGGTCGTGGAGCGTTCTTCAAGGGTAGTGGGTTCAACAGTGGTTACAGTTGTTTGTGGGGGTTTGCGGTCAGCGGGTGGGTCTAGCATGGATTGTTTGGGTGTTCGGGAGGGTGGGAAGAAGTAGTCCATGATGGAAGGGGATCGGTTCCTGTTGGCCGGGAGCCATGCCCAGGGGTTGAAATCAATGAGGCGCGGATGCGGCGGGTCGGCAGCGACGGGCGCGGCAAACGCGACGAACACGGCGGCGAACGCGAACAGAACGTTGAGGCGGGCCATCGCGCGTGCGGCCGCGGCGACGATGCAAGCGGGACTGCGCCGGCGCCACTCGCTGGGGCGCGCGAGCGCATCCCTCTACAATACGTTGTGTAATATGAAATTTCGTATGAATACCACGACAGCTTTTTTACAGGTTACTAGATGCATCTAAGACTACTACTTCAGTTTTTTATTTCGAGTACCTACCTCAAATGTTCTTGGTTGCGGTTTAATTCTCACTTCTTAATAAAAAGTATTGGCTTTGATTTTTACTAGCAAAACTTACTTTATCTATTTTTGTACGATTATCCTGGGATAAATTAGTCTGTTAAAGGTTTATTAGATCAAAAATGTGGGTAATATCGTGAGGTGTACCGATTTACTTTGCTAGACATATATATACATGCACTAAACGCCATGACAATAGGTAAATGTTTAAATACATTTTTGAGTACAGTTGGCGTCAAAGATATATTTGCACTTTTGCAACTTATTACAACGAAGAGGTAGAAAAGTGTAAACATAAATATCTTTAACGTGGACTGTACCTATGTAGCTTACATAGCAACAATGAAAATTGGATAATAATTACATTTAGACAAAAAGAAAATTGTTACAATGAGCTGTATGTGTTTTTACTCCTTGAAAACCTTCAGATATTTTTGCGTTAATTTACCTTCCTCTTACGCAGTAATTAAAACCGTGGTAACGGTATTTCTTGAAGTTAATCGAAGTGGGCAGCCTGCGGAATACGCATCGTTTATTTTTTTGCCCCAAAAATTTTGCATGTCGGTCACTGAGCTTTCTTGCGCCGAAAAACCAAAAAAACATCGCAAATCTTATTCAATTCAGTTTGCAAGCTGTGCGAATCATTGGCGAATTTGGTCAAATCAATACAACAACCAATCAAAGGTTGTCCAAAGTTGTTAGGTTAATACCTAACAATGACCCCCTAATACCCTTTTACTAATAATGAGCCCCTTATAATTTTTTTTCCAAGTCTCATTTAACTTATAATCGTTTGTCCTTATCTGTTACTTTGACAGTTGCGTTTGTTAGCAACAGACGAAACATAATTTAACTTATGGGGCTTGGAAGACGTTTATGAATAAGCGTTTATGAATATGATCGACAAGAAACAAAAAGCAAACGATATGATACCGATTTGATCGAATGGGGAAAGCAACTGTCAAAGTGACATCTCCGACATTGGTCCTTAGAAAAGCTATATTTGTATGGCGGGAAGTAGTTTTTATTTATTTTCGCGTAAATGACTCAATGCTTTGTCTCGAATTGCTCCGAAAAAGAAATTCACCGGTTTTTGAAATACATCAAAATTAAAATGCTGCAGATTAACGCCATAGAGAAGGTTTTTGCCTAAGAAAACCTTTTTACTGTATACGGTTTTCGTACATAGGTAAGGTCCATTAATCTTCTGTCTCTTTCTCTCATTGTATGGAATCTGGAATAGCGCCCTCTAAAATTTGTTTTTACCGGCCATCCCCAATATATTATAAGTCCAACGGAATGTTACGAGAGAGTCAGATTACAGTGGTCCTTTTGTATCTTTGGGGCGTTGGTATGCAATTGATATGCTAGAGTTGGTAAAAACTTGCAGTCTTCAAAGATAAGTTAAACCATCTCAACGCTGATAAACTTGATTTTTAAACGGAAACGAATTTATTGAAAATAATTTGTGCTTTGCCGGAAATCGCTTCCGATATCCACAGATGATTCAAGACTGAAAAATTTAAACTCTTATTTTGACATTGCGACAAAAACTGAGTCAAGACTAAAGATTCCACATTCCTCCTCCACAACTCAAAAACCAACACCTGTTCCACCAATCAGTCCCTGTGGTACTTGTACCGCTATGCAATCATAAGCTATGAAATTCGGTGCGTGTCTACACCCATGCACGTCTTTAAAATCGGGTCCAAATCGATAAGCCCCCAAAATGCTACCGCAAACCGTGTAATGGACGCGTCTCAATGTTGGTATTCATAATCGTTCACCAAATCTGGGCTCAGTTGAGCCAGTATCAGTTGATCTTTGATTACCTACAGCGGGTGTATTAATATCGTACACTATACAGACACCGCATCATTAAGCTTTTACAAGGAGCACGAGGTCACCTTACTAGTATCCCACACCATTTTGTACTACAACAATCCAGGTTCACCCATATAACTAGATTTTCAACCGACTTCAAGATTTCGAAACAAGGAGCACGAGGTCACCTTACTAGTATCCCACACCATTTTGTACTACAACAATCCAGGTTCACCCATATAACTAGATTTTCAACCGACTTCAAGATTTCGAACGAGGAGGTTCTCAATTCGTTGGATCAATTTGGAAAATTCTTTTTTTGTTGTAATCAGGTCAGGATCTGATGACGGGATCCTGGAGGAATCGGGGGAACTCTTTACCTATTTTAGGCACACCTATAGTGATTTGAGTAATTTTTACAGAAGCTCGAGCATTTGCCTTTGGAAAGGTGGAGGCTAAGTGAAGTCGGTTCTTTTTTGTTTAAAATTATTGTAGATATTATTAATTTGCACGAGTAATTATTGAAAACGTTAACTCAACTGAAATAAGCGGTCGCGCTCCCATATCAAATTAGTACGGGAGCGCCTATGTGTAGTGCCCTCGAGTTGTTCTTATGTGTTAGTTGCTATCTTAGCTTAGTAGTTATCTTATCTTATAGTTGAGGTGATCTGTGAATTCAGTGATGAATTCGAACAGGAGCAGCCACGTAAATCGTCATTCTAGAACACTGCGCGACCGAAAGAGTCAGATAATGTCATGATCACTTCACACATTACATCACACTGCCACGTCGATAAATAAAACAGTTGTTAAAGATGTCGAGTCGAGACCAAGTTTACTCTGATACTGATACTCGCTGTAAGGTGGAGCCATTGTGGGGTCCATTTAGCAAATTTCACTGGTTACTGAAAAAGGTGTATGCAAAAATTACCAATAACGAAGTAAATAATGTATGTAGGTTTTCTTATACAGACGCATGTTAATTTGAGTTTAAGTGATTTCTGAAAAGTTACATGAAATAATTATATAGGCATTTATAAAATTTAATGAATGTGTGAAATTATTTAATATAATCCTCTACTTAGGTACATTTTTTTTCTAAAAACCCTAAAAAAATCGAATTACCTAAATAGGATAGGTGGCAGTGTTGGCCGAACGTTAGTGTAATTGAAAATTAAAAATTGAAGATTGAAACACGTTAGTTAAAATTGAACACTAATAGTTTAGTGCAAATT
The DNA here is from genome assembly GCA_947086415.1 of Pammene aurita. NCBI lineage: Eukaryota > Metazoa > Arthropoda > Insecta > Lepidoptera > Tortricidae > Pammene > Pammene aurita. The sequence continues at coordinate 23,979,949 of OX352305.1, read as the reverse complement.
GATTTCAATTAGAATTGAAATTAATTGTAACTAACGTGTTAATCCTTTGCGAATAACTAATAATTGAAGATATTTAATTTTTAGTCTTTCTCAAAAATTGAAACATTAATTTAATTTTTAGTGTAGATTGAATTGGTAATTGACATTAATAATTTAACTAACTAAACGCGAATTTAGGTTAAGCTACGAGGTTTTGATTTTTGTATCGATTTTGACTCTGGACTCGGGGGCTTGTATTAATAAGCAATGGGACCGGTATCCTAAGATGGAAGTCATGCTGGACCCTGGGGATCCCTACTGGATCTCGGGTTTGGCGCATCATAGACTCATGCTGTTTGGGCTCATTCGACTTGTACTGATGAGTAGATGGTACCGGGATCAAAATCTGGAGCTCATGCTGGACCCTGGGGATCCCTACTGGATCTCGGGTTTGGCGCATCATAGACTCATGCTGTTTGGGCTCATTCGACTTGTACTGATGAGCATATGGTACCGGTATCAAAATCTGGAGCTCATGCTGAACCCTGGGGATCCCTAATGGATCTCGGGTTTGGCGCATCATAGACTCATGCTGTTTGGGCTCATTCGACTTGTACTGATGAGTAGATGGTACCGGGATCAAAATCTGGAGCTCATGCTGGACCCTGGGGATCCCTACTGGATCTCGGGTTTGGCGCATCATAGACTCATGCTGTTTGGGCTCATTCGACTTGTACTGATGAGCAGATGGTACCGGGATCAAAATCTGGAGCTCATGCTGGACCCTGGGGATCCCTACAGGATCTCGGGTTTGGCGCATCATAGACTCATGTTGTTTGGGCTCATTCGACTTGTACTGATGAGCAGATGGTACCGGTATAAAAATCTGGAGCTCATGCTGGACCCTGGGGATCCCTACTGGATCTCGGGTTTGGCGCATCATAGACTCATGCTGTTTGGGCTCATTCGACTTGTACTGATGAGCAGATGGTACCGGTATCAAAATCTGGAGCTCATGCTGGACCCTGGGGATCCTTACTGGATCTCAGGTTTGGCGCATCATAGACTCATGCTATTTGGGCTCATTCGACCTGTACTGATGAGCAGATGGTACCGGTATAGCTCTTTTTTACTTTCACTTTCACTTTTACTCTCACTTTGACTTTCACTTTCACTTTCACTGTCCCTTTGACTTTCACTTTGACTTTCACTTTGACTTTCGCTTTGACTTTCGCTTTGACTTTCACTTTGACTTTCACTTTGACTTTCACTTTCACTTTTACTAAAAGTAAAAAGGAGCTCCAGATTTTGATACCGGTACCATCTGCTCATCAGTACAATTCGAATGAGCCCAAACAGCATGAGTCTATGATGCGCCAAACCCGAGATCCAGTAGGGATCCCCAGGGTCCAGCATGAGCTCCAGATTTTGATACTGGTACCATCTGCTCATCAGTACAAGTCGAATGAGCCCAAACAGCATGAGTCTATGATGCGCCAAACCCGAGATCCAGTAGGGATCCCCAAGGTCCAGCATGAGCTCTAGATTTTGATACTGGTACCATCTGCTCATCAGTATAAGTCGAATGAGCCAAACAGCATGAGTCTATGATGCGCCAAACCCGAGATCCAGTAGGTAGCCCTAGGGTCCAGCATGAGCTCCATCTTGTGATATTGGTCCCGACTTCCGAACCCGAGATGCAGTTTTAAAATTAATTATTAGTGTAAGACAGGATTAATTTAGTTACACTAACGTTAATCTAATTAACTGTAATTCTTATTAAATTTTCGAGGCGTTAGTGTAACTAATAGGTTAATTCTAATTGACGGTTCGTGTAATTGACGACGTCACAAAATCAATGCGAACTAACGTTAGTAAAAATTGATGTTAGTGTAATTCATTAGTTACGGAATTAATCTTCAATCTTACTGATCAATTTTCAATTCTAATTGAAATTAACGGCCAACACTGATAGGTGGTGTTTGTTGACTAATCTGATGATAGAAAGTAGCCTTATGGCTCTGATAAAAAAAATGATATGATAAGAAAATTCCACAAAAAGCTTAAGCAGGTATAAAAATGAAATGAAATTTTTAAAATACACATTTTTTTGTAGGCAAGGAAAACGAACTGATGTGTTTTTGGCTATTGGAATAACTGTAAATATTATTAAGCACTAGACTTAGGAATCCACGGGGAAAAATTTCATGACAGGCAGGGAGTTCCTATATCGATAAGCTCAAGTATCGACGCTTTTTAACTGGTTAACCGGTTATCTTTTATAAATTTAAAACCGGCTTCTTTCCCTGTAATATAATACACCGTTGAATCCGTACAACGTACGACGTAGGCACATTTCGCCAAATAGTACAATTTTATATACGAGTACACTGTCACAATTTGAAACCCCCGTTTAAATACGTAAAGTTTATCTTCTTAGGAGATTTCGCGGAAAGAACGGGCGGATAATACCCGCCTAGATAATCGGGAACACGTATGCTGACGAGTAAGCTTAAATCGTCATATAGGATCAAAGGTTATATTGCAGCGAGGAAACTACCAAGCAAGTAAAATAGTTACACGAGTTGAGATAGTAAAAATATAGATTTCTCCATTTTAAAACTGTGCTTTGAGCTAGCAAAATATCAAATGCACTGAATCGCGATACAAGTTGTCGTGAGATAGTTGCAATCTAATTATCAACCTACTTAAATAGGAGTAGAGTAGTATATTTGGAAGAGGTATTTGACTGTTATTTTTTGTCTAGGGGCCGTATTCTAACTTTAAAACAAATTTAGATACGATCCAACTTCAATGCATTAACTACGCAATACAGCTAGCACATAAACGTCTGAATCAGATATATCAGAATTTGCTTGAAAATTATTGCGATGCAACTCCAATCAATACAACTTCAATGTTGGTTGATTATTTGTTGTGTGTTGGAGTTATGTTTGAGAAAGGTTTGTGTTTTTAAAGTATTGTTTATGTATTTTAAAATTAAAATAGGGCACTAGTACTCAAGGTATAAGTTAAATTAAATAAACACACCTTAGTATATCTGGAGTTAAAACAACGTCCTGAATGGGTATACAGTGACTTGCAATTCGTTGCTTAAAAGGCGGTTATACTAAGAATTCCTAATGATTTTAGTTCAGTCAGCTGGGGGTTTAGTCATATATCTCATATACATATAATATAATATAGTCTTGCATTGTCTAGTACCTATTAAAGGTGAAAATTGGGGTTTTTTCGCGCACTTCCAACCCTCAGACAATTAAAAAAAATCAAAATAGTTTATTGATGCAAGGAGACTTATAAAATAAAACATGATTAAGCTAAACCAACAAATTATATCTCAAACACTGCCGTATGTTAGTACATGAATGAATATATTGCCCGTATCACCTGCACTAGGCTATGCCTGTCTCGCAGGATGGCACATTTATAGATTACCAATTTTGTGTTTATTAAATTATAAAAAATTTCGCATTCACAGAGTTATCTTATCTCTAGTCGCTTTCACATGTCCGTGTCCTTAAGCAGCTAGATTGGGATCAGGAGGCGCGTGTCACAATGCATATGGCCGAGTGTCCGACATTGCGAATTTACGTCCGGTCGTTTTGTTGTGTTCCGGAAGAAGTTGATTTAATGTCAAATAAAATGTTCCTTTTTGGAAATAATATTTCTAAATCTAATCGTCATCGGTTTCTGGTTCAGGGGAAGCGAACATTCAGGGCTGTCAAAAGTCGGCGGCGTATAAGTGGTGTTGCTCTTTTGATGTTCCTCATGCTCATGCGTCTTGAGGAACACGACGGATGCTTCCCATCAGGCGGCACATCTGTTCATTAACTATTACTTGAAAAATATCGTTATAATTGGTCAGTAAGCTTGCTAGCAAAAACCAAATATTACGAATAATGTAATAGTGCGGGTTTTTGTAAAAAATAATTTGTACGCCATTGTGCTCCTTTAGATGCGATTTTCCGCTAAGATTTGAGCTAGTCACGTAACTTTATGTAAGAAGACGTCAAACCGGATTAAAAAACAACAGCTACTTTAGAATATAGAACTGAAATAGTTTAATAGTGACCGTTTCGGCACTCGAAATACTCGAATGCAAGTGGCGGTCACGCCGAGTCGTTGCCGCTGCGATACTCGCATTACCACCGTCAGAGAAAACGACAAATTCCGTTAGCCGACCAGCGGCCATAAGTCACCGTGCACCGCAGTCAGCTATTTGTCAGTACTTTAACTAATGTTAACCTACCACAATGTTTACTCTTTAATTTAGAAAAAAAACTACCAGGTATTTTTATCCTGCAACGGCAAGCAATATTGTAATTTCTTTAAATCAAAGGCCGGCAGTTAGGTAGGAAAAGGAAATTTTGGCAGAAATAGGAAACTTTCCTAACTGATTAAACGGGTGTTTTCACAAATCGTTGAAAGTTTAAGCGTTGTTGAATTCCGGGAAATTTTGTGTTATTTCCAGAATCGTGAGCAGAATTGATTCTACTCGGGTACTCGGACACAAAAAGGAGGAGTCGATTATTTTATCTGCATCATTTTATGTCCTCCTATTGTTCTCTCTACATATGTATCTCTACTGCCCTCACAGATGACAGTGTTTAAAACTGACCAGATATAAACCTTACAACAACCAAATAAGGCCTATAATTGTTCGATTTTTAAGTGTTGCTGTTAGTGTTGGAACTTGATACCCTGTTGTACTTTCCGTGTCTAATCATTCAGCGATAAAACGCGTTTTCCAACAGATTAACAAACTATAAAAAACGAGTTCTCACATTTGATTAAGACAGGAAACTGCCGGAAAAAGCTTTCGCTTCGTAATAAGCACACAATAAAATAACAGTACTATTATACGATTGAAAAGCCTAAGTGAACTAACCGTAGAGTCAGTGCCATTCCCTGAAGTAATCTTAATGCATGTTATAGAACTGTCATAGGAAAATGATTCCCATAAAGCCGAAGAATCTAAACGAAATAGATCACGCACATACATTAACCACCACATAGCACTTTTAATTTAAACGGAAACAACCGCAGGAGTAGCTACTGACGATGACGCTTAGCCTTTGTGTACGGGTGTGGTTTTCTTTTTTTGTCTCTTACAAGTACCCGCTAATCTGTCTAGAATTGCAACTATAGGTTTTAATGACACGCATTTTTAAAACTTGTATGTATTTTCATACAAATGATGATGCAATAAGCGAGGTCTATTTACGGATATGTCTGTGCTAAATCTAATCTTGTGCCGTAAGACAATGAAGCGGCTGTATAAGTGGTGCCGTTGTTCGTTTTCTCTTCTGATAAGTAGGCTTCTACGTTTTTATCTGTCTGTCTGTATGCTATGACACCGGTAATATCTTGCACAACGAGACGCGCATAAATATCTAACAAATGTTATTTTAACTGCTTTAACAGCGTTGACAATGAAGAGCTGGGAGGAAATATACAGATGGTAAAAAATATTTTTTGGGTCGCGACTTCAACTCGCAACTTGCATTGGCTGGATTTTTTATAAATACAAAGGCATTTCTATATAAAACTATCCTAGGTTTACTTAAAAATATGTTAAATTAATGTTAATGTTAGGCACTCACATGTAAAACCCTTGTTTTACAAACGTCCGTGACTACGTAGCAACAAGAAAGTCATACGTCTGCTCGCCAAACACAATATTAATATTTTTTTCAACTCTTGTACTTTTATCTGTCATTATACATTCAACAGCTATTTAAGAAATTCCCCAAAATACCAGTTGCTATAAAACCGCTAAAATAGTATCGCGCGCGAATACGACTTTAGGAAAAAATAAATTATTGCCAAACTAAGAAACTTAAACGCATCGTTTTCAAGAAAAAAAACTTAAAAAAACAAATTACAAATTTAACCAGAGACATTTACGTTTCCCGCTCGTTCAGGTAGGAAAACCGCAAACATCGAAAGATCTCCCTCTCTTTCTTCATGAGAGTGAAAAAAACGCAGATAAACGAATTTTGAATTACGTATGAGGTTCGCTATAACCATAACCAACCTATAAATTCTTCTTTTAATTAAATTTTCTTAGTATTTTACCTAGTTTATAAATATTAAGAATGTTTGATTAAACAACGCGTAACGACTGCGTATCTTTGTGTTCATATGCTTGAAATACAGTGTTTTAAAGGCTGTGTTCTTGGCGTCTACCTTTACGATGTTCGCCTTTCGGCTCACATCGTAACTCAAGCCGCTCGCCTTTTTTGACCTCTCTTATACAACTGTTGCATAACAAACTATTATTTCAGTCCAAAAAGTACCAAAATAAAATTACAACTACGAAGTAACGGATTGAAACAAATGTCACTTAAGCGTTTTAATTTTTATCTCAAATTGTAAAAGAACCGTACATTTAACCGAAATCGTGAACATTATGGACCGCCCGCGCCCGTCCGCGCCGCTGAGCCAATGGAATTCATGCCTGTTCAGTTCAACCAAATATTCAGCATTATTTAATTTCCGTTACTTCTTGTCCCGAAACTGTGTAGTCAGCTCGAATTGTGAGTGTTGTCAAAAACCCTTGGTTTGACTCACTGAACATTTTTTTACCAACTTTATGTCATGCAATTTAGTATTGACGTTTCCTTTGTTTAATAAAAACACCCTTTGCTTAGTTTAGATAACTTAGCTTCAGAGAGCCTAGGTTTCCATCTTCAAGCACTACGAGGCAGTGTCACCTATAGAAATATTCATTCCATACAATGCGATGATGAACACAGCGTATGACTCAACTACAAACCAAGGTTACTAAGACTTCACCGCTTCACAACATTTTCTGTTTTCGATTTTCCAATCTACAGATTTTTCACTTGAATTGGTAACATTGCCTCAAAAGGTACTTTCCAAAACGCGAATTTGCGTTGAATCGACGAGCAATTGCTCTCATGGATGGAACGGGTGCTCGGGAACTAAGAGGCCGTGAAATTTTGATTCGGTAAACAGTTTGCCCTTTTGTGATTATCACAGTACGGTATTTAACTAACAATTTCAACAGAAATCAATAAATGTCAGATACAAAGCGACCAGTTTTCATTGCTTGAAGTTATAGTTTTGTATGGCGTATTTTCGCGCAAATTAAAAAAAATCGGCCGGCTACTCATATATTCAACCAGAATGGCTTACTTTCTAGCCTTCGCAGAACTCTTCTTACAAAAATAACTCTCGAATGTGTGATACTTTATTAAGCAACAGGGGGCTTAGCCAAGATGACAATAGTTTGTAGAAAACTAGAAACGCTAGCGGTCTCTGTCACTCTTCCATATTAGTGCGATAGAGAGACGGATAGTCACGATTCGTTTTCTACACACGATTGTCATCTTGGCTAAATCCACTGTTAATACATGAACTGTTAAACGATCTATCATTAAATTTTACTGAGCATCGCAATCTAGCAAGACAATCTTGCCAGACCATTGGGCATCCAGCCCGTCGTCAGGTAGGTTAAGTAGGTTATTTTATCCATACTAATATTATAAATGGGAAAGTGTACATGTGTGTTTGTTTGTTTGTTTGTTTGTCCGTCTTTCACGGCAAAACGGGGCGATGAATTTTTTAAGTGGAGATAGTTGTAGGGATGGAGATGACATAGGCTACTTTTTGTCTCTTTCTAACCCCCCCCCCACTTCCCTATAATGGGGGGTGGAAGTTTGTATGGTTTGTTACCCCGAATGCGAGCGAAGCCGCGGGCAAAAGCTAGTTTATTATAAGTTTTAATTTTATTGTATTTTACCGTTTATTGAAAATAAAATTGTATTTATTTATTTTATAAACTTAACCCGTTTAATAGTGGAAAATGTGGAATTCATGTTAACGGACGTGACGACTGTCACAGGTTAATTCGATTGACCGGTGGTGAACCATTACAAGTCGTAAATACGACTTTATGTCTTTATCTTATTTGCATCAAGCAAACACGCTGTATGGAAATACCATAACGACGATTGATAATCGCTAATAAAATCCCAGATAATATATTACCAATGTAGCCACGGTATTGCTTTTAACATGATATTCTTTAATTGGTAATTGAATGCTCGCTGGACTGGAAAGATGGACGTAGATAATGTGATAATGAAAATTTTAAGTACAATTTGAATTGAAGTGACTCAACTACTGGACTGTTAAAGTGCTTCTTCCAATAGTCACTTCTGCTTTTCGTAGCGTGTAGTAATCACACTGTTCCTAATAATAGTAGATTATTTGACAAGGGTCTAACTAAAGTAGGCCACATGACCACGAGGGACATTTTCCCGAACGTAGTGAGGGAAAATTGTTCGAGTGGTAATATGGCTTTTAGACCAGAGTAATATATACTATTTTTCACTTCGATTGCGAGAAAAAAAATTAGATAAAAATACTTATTATTTACGCAAATGACTAAACTAAGGTGAAATTATGGTTTAACTTGACGGTCTTTTTTTTAACTTCTTAGACACAGATACAAAATATAAACACCGGGAATAAATGTCATAGACGACGGTATAATTAGCGCTCTAAACACGCTTTAAAGGGCTTCATTTTTTTTTTTTTTTTTTTTTTCAATTGTGTGAAGTAGGAACTAAAAAACAACTCCTGTTTTTGAGAAATAAATCAATTGCGTTTCCTGATTAGTCGATTTTAACATTGCTGTGTTCTGATTGAATGAATATATTTAATACATTTTTATAAGGACTTAAATTATTTAAACCGTATACGCACCAAAAAAGAATCCAGCGTTCCGATTAACTTCGATATGTGTTGTGATTGGTGGATTTAATATGGTGAAGTGTTTTGATTGGTCATTTTAAAATCTTTTGAAAATCATAAATATATGTACATATTTTCCCTAGAGGCTAAATGTACTACTTTAGTCCGCCTTGGTAACCATAATATGACACACTTTTTGAGCATGCATCATTTTTGCATTGCGTATGCTGATTGTCAAAATATTATGTCGATCGCGCGATACACGTTATCCCGTTGTCACTTTAGCTAAGGCCCCATTTACACATTGATTAGTGTTTAGTGCGAGTTCATATATTTGCTACTTGTGTGTAGTAACAAATGTATGCACTCGCACTAAACACTAATCAATGTGTAAATATGCCCTAATGCATGTTTCTCTCTATCTCAACTATTTCAAAATCTACGCTGTAACTTTTCCAATGTTCCAGCTTAGTTTTGAAGTCAAGTGAAGTACAGATGTCAATAAAAATGCTTTTAGCTGTATGAATTTTTACTACTTTTTTAGATAAGTTAACGTAATGGATTATTAATAGAGAAAATGAGGAAAGCAGGTTTTGAGGCATGAGACTTTTTTTATAGCAGCTTTTGTGAATAGTGGCAATTCGCCTGTCACATCTCAGATGTATGTTTAGAAATAATTGAACGTTGAAGCAAATGGCCATGGCCATGGCACATATGCGTTGTTACAATCTATCGAGAATAATACGCAAATAGCGCCTCAATTTCGTAGTCCGATACTCTCTGACGAGGTGATGAGACATGTAATAAGATGGTCCATCGGTCAACCTCAATGTCTTCCTTAAGTTCAATGCTGATCGTTGAAGACTGTATATCAACCGTGGGCGAGCTCAATTGTATTGACAACGATCCAGGTCAGATGTTCCCAACCAGCAGTCCGTGGGAATCAAAGGGAAATCAGAAAAATATTTTACCGAATCCAAAGTTTTGAACCACTACTTCGGTAGGTAGTATTTATTCTAGTGGAAAACAGAAATGTACAAAAATCAAGGTTTAATGTTTTTTTTTTTAAGATAAAATTAAGTGGCCAGTTTGTCGGTGAATAGTGCGCCAGAACGAATACGACATAAATAATAATAATAATCATTCCTTTTAGATAAAAAAGTAAGTACTTCAGGAAAACATTACATCATTTTAATAAACTTGTACAAGCTGTTGAATATAACATTTACTTACCGTTTATATAAAAGAAAAAAAATTAACTTGTTGAAATCCGAACTGAACTTAAATTTTTGCATACATTCACAAGTTTTTTTGAAAATGATATTTTTCTATGTACAGTCACCGACAATAGTATCTTTCTACACGAAGGCCGCAAAAATTTGTGACACTTTCTTATTTGTAGGGCAATAAGAGCGTATCACATATTTTTGCGGCCTTCGTATAGGAAGATAATATTGCCGGTGACTGTACGGTAGGTAAGCCTAATTAAAGAGACGGAGATTGCAATTACAAACCCTCTTCTGAGTACACTACAACTTTAATAATCTAAAAGTTAGTATGCAGTTCTTGACTGTCCAAAAAAAATCTCTCAATAAATATATTCTGTCAAAAACCTTGTGGGAAGTACAAAAGTTTGAGAACCGCAGTTCCAGATTAACTTTATCTATTACTACAGACATTGTTCTGGGCATTGAATGGGCGACATTTGCAATTTATTCCCCATTCGTCGCGTTCAATCGGAGACAGATCCGACTGATTTACTTACATCAAAGTTCTGCCGCAAATGTTCCGGCACAGATTACTTAAGGTTAAAGACTACTCACAGTTTTTTTTAAATATGAATGGCTTTCTCCCTTTGTACACAGCAATGGGAATTTTGTCAGTAACGACGTTTTACACTTTTTTATTACATAAAATAAAATATAGACATATAATAGGCAACGATGTTCGGTAGAGGCCTTGCTAATTGTAAGGTGATAGCCACCCTACAAACAAACACGTGGTGGCCGAGACCCCGATAACCGTTTGTTCAACTAAAGGGTGGTTACGCGTGTTTTGAAATATTTTTTTAATACCACGATGGTGGAAAACAAGCATACGGCCCGCCGTACCGTAGCCTATAGACGCCTGCAACTCCAGAGGTGTCATGTTGCTGACCCTTTACAAAAAAGGAGGATTCACTGTGTTGACGGCTAAAAGAACAAGAGGATCCCTCATCGTCACACTGGGTCCTCTTTGACTACTCACAGTTTTTTTAAATATGAATGGCTTTCTCCCTTTGTACACAGCAATGGGAATTTTGTCAGTAACGACGTTTTACACTTTTTTATTACATAAAATAAAATATAGACATATAATGAGCAACGATGTTCGGTAGAGGCCTTGCTAATTGTAAGGTGATAGCCACCCTACAAACAAACACGTGGTGGCCGAGACCCCGATAACCGTTTGTTCAATTAAAGGGTGGTTACGCGTGTTTTGAAATATTTTTTTAATACCACGATGGTGGAAAACAAGCATACGGCCCGCCGTACCGTAGCCTATAGACGCCTGCAACTCCAGAGGTGTCATGTTGCTGACCCTTTACAAAAAAGGAGGATTCACTGTGTTGACGGCTAAAAGAACAAGAGGATCCCTCATCGTCACACTGGGTCCTCTTTGAGCTCTTTGGCAACCTTACTCACCAGCAGGAACACAACACTATGAGTAGGATCTAGTGCTATTTGGCTGTGGTTTTCTGTAAGGTGAAGGTACTTCCCCAGTCAGTCTCTGTTCCAGATTTGAGCGAGATGACATTCGCTGTGCTGTGCCCTACCACACATAGCGAGATGACATTCGCAGTACCGATGTACCTCTCTTTTGGATGTTTCATTAACTGCACAGATCACCGCACAATAAGCTATCAATATTACACAATGAACGGGACTGAACTATTAAGAAGTCACCGCCTTCTTCAGCTCAAACGTTTATCCCTACTCACAGTTGTGCTTTACCTATTGATGATACACAAACAGATTAAAACTTGACTTAATTCTCACATAATTTTGTTACAGGCAATTTCTAAGATATTATTTTGGCAAACCGTCGGATTCAATCGGAGTCTAGACTTAGTCTAGTCTAGTTGGAGTAGGCTTATTATGAAACCTAACATTTCAATAAAATGTCAAAAATGAATTCTGACGCTAATACCCACGGCATCGAAGAAGTAACCGTGAAAAAAGAAATTTCTAAGTATTATGATTAGATAATTCTGAATGTCGATTGTCGATAGTGTTAGATTATAGGTAAAAAGGATAAAACAAATGAATATTTTAGTAATCATGATTTATTGCAAAATCAAAAAGGTACTAATTCTACCACCAGTTCGGAAAGTAGACCTCTGCCTCAAGAAGAACCGGCAAGAAACTTGGCGAGGTATATTCTTTTCAATAAATATCACAATAATAGTACATTACAGGTATCGTTATTTCTTTTAAGTAATTAATACTTCTCAAACACAAGATTATACAAGTGTCCCAAAATTATCCAATAAATTATAAGTTAATGATACAAAACATTACAACTTTCAATCATCTATATAATAACTTTTAAAATTTAGTAAAATTACACAATTATTAATAAGTGATCAAATCGGTAAGTAATAAAAGGTCATAATGATTAACAAAATATAAAGTAAATAATAAGGTTACTTAACTGGCACAGTTTGGACACCACCTTCTGTTCAGAGCTGCTAGTGTTATAATGCCCCCAAAAGTAGCAGGTATTGGTGTTTTATACACCACCCCCAGGTGTCCAATCACACCACTTCGATTCAATAAACAAGTGACGTCACTAAGATTGAGGATAGACAAGTATCCATGTTGGTCACTTTTTTATTGAAAGGTTACAATCAGGTTATAAGTAAGCACTTAGAAAATATGAAAACATAATATTGAAATAAATATTTCAGGAATCTAAAACCAGACACTTGGATTCCAATTATTAATCTTATTAAGATTATCAAACAGGTCAATGATTATTCACTACGTCTACCCTCGTCTATCATTTAACAAAATTGTTGAGTTACCGTGTCTGTATTTGTCAAATGAGCGGTGAATATATTTAGAAAACTAAGGAAAATATAATTATTAAGTCAGATCAGTCATGATAATACTTTATATATTTAGCCTATAAACTACATACTAGAATATTACACTAACAATAGCATATCTGCTACATTAGTACCTATGTAATCTGTGTCACAATGCAGTCCATCCAATTGGAAAGATAGGTTCACGGGCGTCGTGATTCGGTACTTAAGTGCACATCGAGTAATGTATGCCTATACTGTTATCTCGGCCATACAGAATGCATGGAAACTGGGAGCTTCCTGTAGTGACTTGTACTTTTTAACGTATGCACAACCATTTATCTTGCTCTCTTACAGTTTCGCGGGCATATGGGTTTGTGGGCCAGTTATTCTGGTCGGCCAGTAGGTCCATTCTCATAATAATCAATATGATCGCGGTGAATAACAGAACATAATGATCTGACGCTTGGCACCTATAAGTAGGCGCCGTGCGAACACACTGTACCTACAAGTGTACATTCCTACTGGGGGCGGATTCAACTTGTTTAAAGAATTATTGTAACATGACGCATATATTTTCTTTATATATATATTTGTTTTTAAATTTTACAAGTGGAACCGAAACTCTCAAAATTCAAGCGAAAAAAATAAATTGCTTGCGTACGCGAAAGTTTATTGAGATACTAATAGCTCGAGGGTACATTAAAGGTACTTCATTATTTTGATATTTCATTTTCAGAGAGTGGCTCACGTTAGCGGCCTGCACTAACGTGACACCTATGCTAAGCTACCTAGCTTCGTTTTATTTCCGGAAATTTCAATGCATTAGTTAAGTCCGAACTTACTATTTTTTTAGTTTAAGTGTTACTTTTTTTTTAGTCGAATGCCGTCTCAAGAGCGATGTCATTATAAACTTGATTGTAGCTTAATGATAACCTTTATATTTACGGCAGCGACAGTTGATCGAAGAAAGATTGCGTTCTGCAAAATACCATGTTTCACTAGTTCCCCTCATAAGATAACTCATCATGTGAAAGTTTACAAAAATGTATTGTTTATGATCATTAGACACTTGTTTTTCAACTTGTAAGTAGAAAGCAGGCTTCATACTTCATTGTTTGAAATGATTGAAAAATGGAAAATAACCGTCTTGGACAAGATCTGAACTCGCAGCTATGCATCTCACCGCCCTACTAACTCATCTACCAAAACTTAACCGTCGTTGGTGATATAGGAACCGTTTAGTAATCGAATACCTACGGGGATCAAACACATTGCAATTTCGTTACAATATGACTAAAATATAATAAATTTACTGTGAATCGATGTGACTTCTCTCATCTCATCTCACAGAAAATTTTTTTTCATTAAAGCGGTTCGACTCCAGCCGATAGATGTAAATCATACATATCGCAATAACTCTGCACTAAAGGAGGATACAGCTAATTGCTGTCATCTTAATAGCCATCATTAAAAAATATATATATATTATATATATATATATATATATAACATAAGTCAGAATAGTCCATATTAATATTATAAATGGGAAAGTGTATGTGTTTGTTTGTTTGTCCATCTTTCACGGCAAAACGGGGCGACGAATTGACGTGATTTTTTAAGTGGAGATAGTTGAAGAGATGGAGAGTGACATAGGCTACTTTTTGTCTCTTTCTAACCCCCCACTTCCGTAAAATGGGGAGTGGAAGTTTGTATGGTTTGTTACCCCAAATTTAACGCGAGCGAAGCCGCGGGCAAAAGCTAGTATTTTATACAAGCTTTACAGTCGAGTACTGTGTAGGGTACGTGATTGAAAAGCTTATGTCACTATTGTACACAAGTTTTTCTACGAGTGTCCAAAATAGGCAAGCCGGTGGTTCAATTTCCCGGTGGATTGTGTGGGGCGTGCTATAATCCATACCAATATTATAAATGGGAAAGTGTATGTGTGTGTTTGTTTGTTTGTCCGTCTTTCACGGCAAAACGGGGCGACGAATTGACGTGATTTTTTAAGTGGAGATAGTTGAAGGGATGGAGAGTGACATAGGCTACTTTTTGTCTATTTCTAACTCCCCACTTCCCTAAAATGGGGGGTGGAAGATTGTATGGAGCAATCAGGAAAGGGGAACCGTGTTACCTCGAATTTAACGCGAGCGAAGCCGCGGGCAAAAGCTAGTTCTTAATATTCATAAACTAGGTAAAATACTAAGAAAATTTAATTAAAAGAAGAATTTATAGGTTGGTTATGGTTATAGCGAACCTCATAATTCATAATTCATTTAACTGCGTCTTTTTCACTCTCTTGAAGAAAGAGAGGGAGATCTTTCGATGTTTGCGGTTTTCCTACCTGAACGAGCGGGAAACGTAAATGTCTCTGGTTAAATTTGTAATTTGTTTTTTAAAGTTTTTTTTTCTTGAAAACGATGCGTTGAAGTTTCTTAGTTTGGCAATAATTTATTTTATCCTAAAGTCGTGTTTGCGCGCGATACTATTTTAGCGATTTTATAGAACAACTGGTATTTTGGGGAATTTCTTAAATAGCTGTTGACGAATGTGTACAGATAAAAGTACAGGAGTTGAAAAAAATATTAATATTGTGTTTAGCGAGCAGACGTATGACTTTCTTGTATTGTATGAAACCATAGTCAGCGATGGTCTTATTGAATACCATAATCAGCGTTTATAAAGTACCCTACTCATAGTGTTGTGTTCCTGCTGGTGAGTTATGTTGCCAAAGAGCTCAAAGAGGACCCAGTGTGTTGATGATGAGGGACCCTCTTGTTCCTTTAGCCGTCAACACAGTGAATCCTCCTTTTTGTAAAAGGTCGGCAACGCGCATGTGACACCTCTGGAGTTGCAGACGTCCATAGGCTACGGTAGCTGCTTACCATCAGGCGGGCCATATGTTTATTTGCCGCCCTCGTGGTATATATAAAAAAAATATTCTTGTAATTTACCTGTCAGCCATTTAATTGACAGCATTATAAATGCTTGAGTAGAAAATGTTTACTTTACGAGTTCTACAACTTCTTCCCCTATAGGGTCAGAAGGTATAGGTTAATGCATGAAAGCCCAAAAATTTCTGTCAACATTTTCATAGACGTTAGTTATTGTGAATTTGCCTATACGCGTCTCCGTAGTCCGTATCCACTCCGTCCAACTCCAACGACTCGCTCTGTTTACAAATTTGCATTGCGAGCGGCGCAAGCGCAACAGTAGCGCTGGAAATTAATTGATTAAGGAAACGCGGTCGTGCCAACTGGTGGGACCTTAGGTAGGTACTTTGTAAGGAAGTTCGCGGTGAAGACGCTACTGCTATAATTCAAATCAAATGCTAAATATATTTGAACATATTAATGAAGATTTTTATACATTTTGAAAATGCGGTTGTTAATCTTTTTTATTTTTAATACCACGAGCGTGGCAAACAAGCATACGGCCCGCCTGATGGTAAGCAGCTACCGTAACCTATGGACGCCTGCAACTCCAAAGGAGTCACATGCGCGTTGCCGACCCTTTACAAAAAGTAGGATTCACTGTGTTGATGGCTAAAGGACCAAGAAGGTCCCTCATCGTCAACACACTGGGTCCTCTTTGAGCTCTTTGGCAACCTTACTCACCACTCCTTACTCACTCTTGACACAAAGCATAATTGGTTTCACTCATAGTTGCGGAAATGCGTACTGATGTGTTGGATACTCAGTGTGTCGATTTATTTTTATTGTGATCGATGTTTATCCTTAATTAATAACAAACTTAATTAAGACTGTTGGCATTTTAAACGTTTTATCCAAATAAAAGTCGCGATAATGGACGACATTAAATTACTATCTTTAACTGAACTCGAAACCATCAAATTAAATACGACAACAGCAAGGGGGCGTCCATTAATCGCGTCATACGTTTTTGGCTTGTTTTAGACCCCCCCCCCCCCCCCCATGGTGATATTTTCAGGACCCCTCCCCCTCCCCCGGGTCCAATATGACGTAATTTTTTTGCTAACTAAAGTAAGTACAGTTTTCTAACACATGAACCTACGTAACGTACGTACACGTGAAGGGTAAAAAAATGAAACTACATGGATACCTCGCCGTTTTATTAAAATTATCTTGAATAGAAAAGAAACCGGCCAAGTGCGTGTCGGATCACGCATAATCGAGCGTACCTACAATCGAAAAACTAATATCAAAAGGTCGTATCTGCCTATGAAAGAAGTTTTCTTGGAGATAACTCCATAGTTTCTAAACCGATAATGTTCAAAACAATTTTCGTTCAAAGAATATACAATGATGTATCTTCTCAATTTTTTTCATATTTTTTGGATCTCCGGTTCAAAAGTTACAGGGGGTACAATTTTTAGATCATTCTTAAAATATTCAGTAAATGAAAAAAATGTTTAAACAAACCTCAATGTTATCGACTTCAAGATTTCGAAGGAGGAGGTTATCAACTCGTCTCTCAAATCTTTGTTTTTGCTATTTTTTTGTATGTTCACCGATTATTCGGAGACGTATGGACCGTTTTAGAAAATTTTTTTTTTTAGTTTAAACAGTATTATATTTCGCAGTTAGCCCCACTGTAACCAGGTCAGGATCTGATGATGGGATCCTGGAGAAATCGAGGGAACTCTTCAACTATTACACCAGCCATAGTGATTTGAGTATTTTTTACAGCAGCTCGAGCATTTGCTTTTGGAAAGGTGGAGTCTAAGTGAAGTGGGTTCTTTATTGATTAAAATTATTTTTAAATACCTATATTACCTATCGAGTGATGTGCAACACGTTGATATTTGGTAAAAAATTTTTTTTTACAAATAGTTACATGTCTGGCTAGAGTGTCCCCCATGAAAAAATCTTTTTCAGCAAAACTTAGTAGCGGCATACAAAATACACCTTATGTTAAAATTTTATTAAGATATGTTTTA
The DNA here is from genome assembly GCA_947086415.1 of Pammene aurita. Lineage (NCBI taxonomy): Eukaryota > Metazoa > Arthropoda > Insecta > Lepidoptera > Tortricidae > Pammene > Pammene aurita. Next base: position 23,962,232 of record OX352305.1, on the reverse strand, counting down.
TAGTTTCCGAGTAAAATAGCTGTGACATACGGACGGACAGACGGACATAACGAAACCGGTTACGTTTTTGGCATTTTGGCTGCCTACCTACTTCACAAAATAACATTTCAAATGCCATTAAAATTATTGACAACCATAGTATATCTCATAAGTCATAACAATTAGTCCCAAGACGTAAAAAACCTTGTCGTGGAGGAGTTCCATTCTGGTCTTCACGAGCAGTTTCTATTTCACTAAAAAGCACTATTTAAATGCAATTGTTTGGTTTTAAAAAAAATCGCTATACGTCCGCTTAAGGTTGCAGGAGTTCCCTTGATTCCTCATGGATATTTCCGGGAATTCCGCCAATCCGTCATTAGAAATGGATTTTAACAAAAATGAGATCTATCTAAGAGACGCCGTGCATAAAGCATAGCGACGCCCCGCCCGCTCAAATGAACGCTGAAGTGCCAACTGCGAGGCAAATTTCCGAGCGCAAATTTTACTCTGGTCTCGGCTGTTTGGTTAATTTAAGAGTTGATAATTTTTATTTTATTGAATATAATACAGTAGCACGGAGAAACAAAAAAATTACACGTGATATGTGTCCATACCCCCTGTGGTGATCATTGGTGATTTTTTCTTGACCCCCTCTCCCCCCCCCCCTATACAATATGACGCGATTAATGGACGCCCCCCAAGTTTAAAAAAAATTAAACCTACTTTCGATTTTTTTTTTTTACAATAGATTCAAGTCTAAACGTTTAAAACTCAATTCAACCTAATGGCAATAATTTACAAAACGACCCTAAAGATGAGGAACCCAAAAAGTCATAGCCAGCACTAAATGTAATACTAATATTCAAACCACCATCGTGCCCTGCGGTGTCAAGTAATCAAACTCTTGACATCTCCATTCAGCGGTACAGTACCTATTATAATAGTTTGTGCCACGTAACGAAGACCGCTTTTGTACTTAAATGGCAAGAGGGCAGTCTTCGCTATAATACAGATCATGCACAGTCTGTTTAAAACAGATGAAGCATAAAGTCACTATGGTAGGTACTAGTCCAGAAATACAGGTAACACGAGCAAATTCCACTCCTTCTCAATCTAATTTATGAATGAAGAAGAAAGCAATGCCAGCATGCATATAGCTATAAAGAAAATAAACACATATTTAAATTCATGGAGAACATCTACAATTTTACAACGAAATATCATTCATCACGAAATCAAATGGCTTCGCCAGCAGGATCACTGCCATTTACTTCAACTAAAGTTATTAAACGTCAAGGAAACTATATAAGTTAAGCATAAAACGACAATATATTCTAAGCTAACATTCCCATATACACCATATACACAGTTTGTCTATGCGTAACAAGGCAGGCAAACTTCCGCGTTCATTCACATTCGGAAAAATTCTACAATTCCTGCATACGGCAGAGGAATTCGGTTACCGCGCTTCCATGTATCGATGCCGCTGTAGATAGAGGGCTCTTTATGTGCATTTGTTGACCTCGGATCTGATAATAAAGGAAGTTAGGGGATATTTATAAAACCTAGAAATTTTTGACCAGTTTCTAAAGGATACAGGAACCATTGTAATCTGAAAATCGTTTGCGTTTCTTTCGTTTGAATAATGCAAGAGAAATAGACACGAGACAAGACAGTAGGAAAACTATGTTAGGACAAATATGATGTAAATGGAATGAGTAATGGACTTAATTTGTTGATGGATTAGTAGGTATTTTTGGGGTCCGTACCCAAAGGGTGACAACAGGACTGTAGGTATAGACGAACTGACCTGCCCCACACTACTGATAGGACTTAACTAAGTCACAGCCAAGTGGTAAAGGCGTCTGCCGCGAATGCAGAAGACGCTGGTTCGATCCCAGCCCTGGGCACCGGAGGCCTAGGTCACTTTTTCCTTTTTATATGAAATCGAAATAAGTTTAGGACTTCACGAATTCTTATTGGTGTGCATTGGGTGCAGAACGCAGATGTCCTCTGAATTATCAATATCATCAAGGCAATTTCAACCTTTTATACTCAGCTATGGAAACTTACCGCATGCGTTTTGGCACTGGTTTGTATTTTAAGATGATTGGGTTACTCCTTAACCCAAAAGCGGCTTGGATGAAATTTCATACCTGAAAAGATAACATGTTATTCTTATATCCCGCAATTAACTCCTTAAGGAGGTGTCATGATGATTCAAAGAACGGGAGTACCTACTATTTAAGCGAGAGGAAATTTTGGAAATTCCAAATATCCAATTCCACTACTTCTTTGCAGACAAAGAACTCGAAGACACGTCAAACAAGAAAATCGACTTGTGTAGTCCCATCGCAACGGGTTGTACGGTTGATTGTAAGCTACCTCAGCGTCGGCCAAATAGATTCCCGGGTGGTCGTCCCCGAGATGGGAGACCGCGGGATGCTGCGTTCGCAACCAACACAATTACTTGTTTTATTTAGCTTTGGTGTTTCTTTATTGTCGAAGACCGCTATATTTAAGTCAGAAATATAAACTTTTCAGAAGTTTAAACGATTTTTGAAATTGGTGGCTTGTAAAATATTTTCAACTGCCAAGTTTTGTTCAAAATTTATTAAGTTATAACAAGTTGAACTTATGGCAATCGTTTTTAGGGTTGCGTCTTTTCTACATCAAATGGTTCTTAACGAAGACGATCTCGAAAGTGATTAAATGGTTAAAAGGCCACTTGACACACGCAGACACTTGTCTGTATAACATTATTTATCTACTTATCTTTCTCATCCTTCTTATACATAGAAAAGGACGGGTACAGAAATAATGACATTATTACTGAAAGTGTCTGGTGGCTTTTAAGTAAAACATTTTTTTTTATAAATTACCGTCATGGCGCCTGCTACAGAACGAAGCTACATCAGAAAGTAAATGTATTATTTGATGTTGCTTTATAATATCAATATCATAGTTCATAACCCAGGGCACTGGACTCCCATTCAGAAAGACAGACCTAAACTCTAACCACGACAAAATTTCATCCGAGTAAATTCGACCCTATATCAAACGGATACAGTTTACTTTTGTCAATTTTGGGTAAATGCAACTAAGTCACAATCATTGTCGAATCACGAATTATTGAAATGATGTTAGTAGTAGAGACTAATGGAAAATAAAGACTGCCATTGACGATATTTAAGTCTCGAGATGACCATAACGCTAACGCCAATTAGTTCACGTATACAGTCTGAAATCTCGCTAACTGACGAATTGACGATATTGTTTATGTCATAGAGTGATAAAAACGTATTTCTCTTCTTTTCGAGTCGGTCAAAGCCACCCAAAATACTCGTATCGGCTAAAAATATTTACTACTTTAAATTATGAAAAGTTATCTGCTCAAGTGCTCAGGCCAAATCGGTGTTGGAAATGCAGTGACACCCAGAGGCTTTCTACTTAGATTGACAGTCTCAATAATCATATGATCTCTGCTAGTAGCATTACAGTTTAATTCAGCAAGTCGTGTTGCCCTAACTGTACCGATTGTTATAGACTATTGGGGCCCTAGATGCCTATTCTGTGCACTTAGACAATACTTGCTTTGAGCAGTTAAACGGCTTGACAGTTACAGTTTAGGAACGTCTTAGATTTCCAATAGAGAATACGGTTATGTTTCTAGTATTTTAAGCACGATAGATCGCTAGTGCTAAAAATTGTCTGTCAATTTTAAAATGCCGTTGAAATCCGTCACTATGTTATTTGTATTTGTTAAAAGATGAGAAAGCTTTATACATAGAAGCGTTTTAAGTTTTGTGAATACAGAACTAAATATCCTTTTGTTAGTTATACAATAGTTGAAATTGTATCGACTTCAAATAACATAAAAGGAATACTAATGTTTTTAGGGTTCCGTAGCCAAAATGGTAAAAACGAAACCCTTATAGTTTCATCGGACATGAGTCCCTATGTCCGTCCGTCCGTATGTCACAGCCATTTTACGTCGTCACTCACATTAAAAAAACTCAAAAAACGTAAATAACTTTATTTTCTGAACTGTAACTGTAAAAAAGGCACTAATATAATAATAAATTGTAATAATAAATACAATGCGGATTTATTCAATCCGGTTTCCGCTGGCATAATAATCGCGATAAAAAGTCGCCGTTACATCTTTTTGATGTTTGCGCAATGTTTGGACACGACAATATTACAACCGACTATGACAAATAATTCTTTGTAAACTCTTCCCAGCAGGAAGCCCACGGCAGGTTTACCTAAAGCGATTATCACACTGGCGCCGCAACTGGATGCAGCGACTGTGTACAGTCGCCATCAGATATATCGGAGCAGCCAAGGTGGTCAGAAATATCTGAACAACGCGTCTGTTGTCAAGGCGATAAAGTGCATGTTCAGATATTTTTGAGTACCTTGGCCGCTCCGATATATTTGATTGTACAAGGGTGACAGCGCTATACACATGCAGAGCGCTATCTCGCTCGCGCACCGACGCCGCATGCGGAAACCGCAGCAGTGTGAAGGTTCACCCTACCTTAAACTTTTGATGCCGTTGGCCAAACCTGATATGTATTTTAAAAAAACCGGCCAAGTGCGTGTCGGACCACGCATAATGGAGCGTTCCGTAGCTTCAATGGAATAAGAACCAAACTGATGCCTATTGAAGAAGTTTTTTGGAAATAACTCAAAAATGGCTTAACCGATAATGTACAAAACAATTTTCGTAGAAAGTATGTAATAACGCGCATTTTCCCAAATATTTTATATTTTTTGGACTTCTTACAGTTCAAATGTTAGGGGGGGGGGGACGCTATTTTTTTGTCGAAGCGATTATTTCTAAACTTATATAGATGTCATATACAAAGGAAAAAGTGACCTAGGCCTCGATTATTTCTGATAATATTTACTTAATCACAAAATGTTCAAAGAAACCTTAATGTTATTTTTAAAGACCTATCGATTGATGTGCAACGTGTTAATATTTGGTATATTTTTTTTTTAAATTTAGTTACATGTATGGAGCGCCCCCCCCTGAAAATATTGTTTTCAGCCATTTCACTACATAACTAAATAGCGGCATACAAAATACACCTCATGTCAAAATTTTATTAAGATACGTCTTATAGTTTCCGAGTAAAATGGCTGTGACATACGGACGGACGGACAAACGGACATGACGAAACTATAAGGGTTCCGTTTTTGCCATATTGGCTACGGAACCCTAAAAATTGATTCAACTTTCGATTAAGCACACATATAGACATGCCGAGATAGAGAGATGTGGTTAGTTATTTCATGCCTTTATGTTATGAGCTGGTAGAATTATATTAAAATTTAATAAGTATCATATTTAAAAAAAATACGCAAAATCAACGGCCGAAACAAAGGATTTAAACGAAAAAATGATTTAGTAAGTATATGATTCAGTTTTATTTTGTTTTTTTCTATATTATTCCTTCAGAGTTTTTTTTCTTTATGAATGGTAATAAAGTTATATTATTCTGATGAATAAAAGCGCAACTACAAAATATAAAGTATTTTATCTACACTCACATTGTAAATCCTCTAAAATGTGTTCAAAAACGGCATTACAACAACCGATTTTATTATGATGATAAGTTTTCTATCTGTAGCAGTAACGTAATTTTAGCATTACATGGTCAAATATTGTTAAGTTTTATGAGTTTCAAAGGAGATCGTCAATTCTGCCTTATAGCCTTAAATGGCTGAACGCCATGATCCTGTGCTAAAAATATATGTGCAATGGAAATTAAAAAACAGGCACTTGCCGGCCTAGGCCTCCAAATTTGTAATAAATTCCATTATCGACCACCTGATATAAACCGTATACAGTTTGTACTGCAATGTAAAATAAATACTCATTTTATTACTAAAGTAGACAAAATATTGCAAAAAAATGAAACGGGAATTAGAAATACTAAATAAATAAACATTATGTTGATTTTTCCGCGATTAAAATACAGCAAGACAAGTCGTTAACGTCCTTATGGCATTGACATAAAGTTCAACTTCACCCTGGCCTGAAACGGGATTGTTTTTTGGTTTGACACTGTCAATGTATACCGTTACATAATCTGCGCTTTCATACTGTTTAGTAAGTTAGAATATTGTCATATTAAAATAGTATCTAAGCCTACGAATACGGAAGTTTAAATTAGAAATCGACTGTATTAAAACGCCTAAAGATTGAAAATGCGTATTTTTGTATTTTTGATCGGAGTTTGAATATTAAAAGTGGGTTTCATAATGGCATAATATCATGCTCCTTCAATAACGAAACGCATCTTTTTTTCAATATTGTAATGTCAGATACTAGTGCTATCGCACTTAACGGTGGTAAACCTTATCCCTTCGCAATAGTTGTTAGGAATGTTCAGTTAATAGTATCAACGATGGTTTGACAGCCGTCTTTGTTTACCGAAATACAGGAACTATAAATACGATCAAAATATGACTTTTTATTATGTCCTCATGATTCCCGTTTTGTTTTCAAGTCCGCTTTTGAACAATATCTTTAAAAAATCGGGTCTTTTGTACATTAATATACATATTAACGGGTGGTTATATATATATTAACGGCCTCCTAGCCTAGTCGGTAGTAACACTGCCTACGAAGCAGGAGGTTCCGGGTTCGAATCCTGGTCAGGGCATTTATTTGTGTGTTTATCACAGATATTTGTTCCTGAGTTATGGATGTTTTCTATGTATTCAAGTATTTATCCATATTTATCTATTATATATATCGTCGTCTAGTACCCATAATACAAGCCTTAATGAGCTTACCGTGGGCCTAGGTCGATTTGTGTAAGATTGTCCTATAATATTTATTATTTATATTTATTTATTTAATATATAAATCATGGGCAAGCACAATTTCAAATATTGTCCTTGTCAGATTCAAGTTTTAAATGCATGATTTTTCAGTTTTCCCATTAGATTTCTCAATATTTTTACCACCATCCTGATCTAGAAATTATGACGATTCTTTAAAGGTAAGAACCATTCCTAAACGGTCCTAAATAATCTGAGCCAGATCACCTAACAAAAATTGACGATCTCCTTTGGAACATCGATTTTGGTAACGTAATGAAAATCCAGCTTCCTCCTCGCCGACCGCGGTTTCCCTCCTCCCCGACCGTCGGCGCAATCGCGCATGTGACACCTCTGGAGTTGCAGGCGTCCATAGGCTGCGGTAGCTGCTTACCATCAGATGGGCCGTATACTTGCTTGCCACCGTCGTGGTATTAAATAAAAAACCGGCCAAGTGCGTGTCGGACCCACATAATGGAGGGTTCCGTAGCTTCAATGGAATAAGAACCAGACTAATGCCAAAAGGTCGTATCTGATGCCTATGGAAGAAGTTTTTTGGAATTAACTCAAAAATGGCTAAACCGATAATGTTCCAAACAATTTTCGTAGAAAGTACGAGTATATGATTGATAACGCGCATCTTCTCAAATTTTTACGGTTCAAAAGTTACAGATTATTTCTGAAACTATTCACTTAATCACAAAATGTTCAAAAAAATCATAACGTTACTTTTAACGACCTATCGATTGACGTGCAACATGTTGATATTTGGTAATCAGAAAAAGTGAGGTAAAAAGTAAAGAGAAATAAGAGAAGAAAAGGAAAGAAGAGTAAAGAGGTAAAGAGCTCAAAGAAGACCCAGTGGGTTGACGATGAGGGACCTTCTTGTTACATTAGCCGTCAACACAGTGAATCATCCTTTTTGTAAAGGGTCGGCAACGCGCATGTGACTCCTTTGGAGTTGCAGGCGTCCATAGGTTACGGTAGCTGCTTACCATCAGGCGGGCCGTATGCTTGTTTCGGCCAAAACTATAAGGGTTCCGTTTTCGCCATTCTGGCTAAAAATCTAGTTGCCCATGACGGTGCAATGGCGGTCAATTTTAATGGTTTCCGAACACGTCATTGAGGATTTATAATGTGTGCGATAAAGCAGTGTATGCAACAGTTATATTTGAATTCCGCTATATCACCGAATGTCACGATGCCCTTGCTAACAAAACCATTACCATTTAAATATGAAAAGCTAGCAAAAATATTTGTTTCATTACAATCAAATTTAGTCCTTTCTTTCTTTTTTGGAAGCCGTTAATAACTTCATACTTCATAAAATAACGAGAGAGAAGCTTTACTCCGGCACATATTACTATATCCGTGATACAGTTTCAAACCGCAAATCCGAGTAAAATCTAAACCGCACTTTTACTCGCACTAATCTAAATTGTGGTCGACTGGCATCTTACGTAAACTATTTTTCAACACACCTGCTCGTAACGAGGTTCTTATTCCACCGCTTTTATGCTCATAATCCTAGATATTAAACAGGGATGCATTTCACAATAATTATTCCAACTAGTGGAATAATATAATAATCCGATCAAGTGACGTTTGTACTCTAGTACCGAGTTGTACGTACGCAGACGAATCGTTGTGATTTAGTCGGGTATTACCTTTACTTTTTTTAACTCTTTATGAGTTTACATTCTAAAAAAGTAAATATATTAAAAATATACACATTTACGATAGAATACAAATTATAAAATCCTGATTGTGAATAAGAATCATTTCAACTTATTATATTACCCGTAATACACAATAAATTACGTTTTAAACACGAATTGTCTGTTTTAATATTGGCTGTTTGGCATTATACGTGCGCGCCTTTGCCTCAAGCTGCACGCATATCCAAAAAAGAAAATTGCGCGCCATTTATAAGTTAACCTCAAATCATTATTTATTTGTTAGATTTTTCTCGTCGTGTTTTATTAATTTAAACAAATTATATTTTCAATGAATAAGAAGACAACTTTAGCGTTAATTTAACCTCTGGTTATATTTCAAAATTGTGATACATACTAGTAAAATGTCATCATAAAAATCTAGTGAGCAATACGTAAGAAAAAAATACTATACTTTATTGCACAATAAATGTGAAGTCTTTAATTTTATGAAATGATTTGAAAAAGAGTTCCAGATACTCAATAACATCACAAAAAAGGTTAGTTAAATTTAATTATCTTAGGTTCGTAAGTACCTCTATCCTGTAAACATTCTGACAATTAATGTATTTATCAAAAGTTATTAATTATACTATTATGTTATTTCCTCGCAAGTGTGTTGAAAAACGTCGTATGAAACGCGTGTGCTTGATCATTACATAAGCTCAGCTTCCTTATGCGCACTCACATGCGGTCGTGCGCACAATATCGCTTCGTATGTAATGATCAACTTAGCACACTTGTATCATAATGTACTATTTCATATGAGCAAAAATCACTCTACTTTGCGCAAAATAAAGTTTATATATATTTATTTAAATTCCCTTTAATATAATTTGAGGTAGTCGTAACTATTAAACTATGACTATTAGTGTACCTCGGTCTAGCTTAACTTATATGTTTTAAGCTAAATACTCCTAAGCCTGCATATTGACTAAATACCATTTCTTATTAGAATTTCAGTAATCTTATTATTTATACACGTTGGTACAATTAAAGAGAATCAACCGTTTTAAAAAGGCTAATGACGGGCGACTTACATACTCGTATGTGTACAGTTGTACAGTTTTAATGGTAGGCCGTATCGATTGTTCCGCTTCCAAACTATTTAAAACTTTTAAAGCTTATTTAAAAGGTCAATATTTACCCAATTGGGAAAAGTTGACTCATAAAGCCACTTGCATTTTGCCGAACACTAGTATATATGTATCTTTATCAATGATGAACATGATGGTGTCCTGTTATCCCTTCTCAGGGATAACATCCACCCTCAGGGTTCTCAGAAGGGATTTTTGTTTCTTCATGGTAGCGCAACCTTCACCATCCCCATGCAGCCGATGCCAATTGATGCTGCCTCCTTCTCAGCCACCATGTGGTACGATGACGACCTTGTATATTTTTACCAGGAACTTGCCACGTCAACTTTTGGCTGGATAGGTAGTTGTTTGGACTTGCTACTGCATGTAGTTTGTGTTTCTTTTAATGGTATACCGTAAAATTATGATTGCCAGATAACACAAGAAATGCCACAGAACAAATGCTGGAAAATAAATCTCCTGTTAATTTTGGTAATGTTTGATCTTAGTAGATCCTTAAGGAAGCGATTAATCCAGCAATACTTATGTAGGTATTAAAGACATGTACAGTATTGTTATATGAGATACAATCAAAAAATCACTTAAAGTAATAAAATAATACGAAGTTAAGGGATCTATTAAAGGGCATTATCCAATTAACCTTTAAGCAGTTTAACTGACGCAGTAAATCTAATGGATTTCGATTGCACTCCTACCACATCAAATCAGTCTTTTTGCTAATAAACAACAACCATAAATAAATCGTAATTCAAAATTACGTTTAACAACTATGTTTCCGTCTGCTAGGAAGACTTGTATATTCTAGCTTCTAACTAAGCGGTGTGTTATTTTTATATTATGCATAACCAACTTGTATGGCTCAAAGATCTTGACAGAACGTTATGACGCTACGTCACTGAACCGATTTTATCCACCACTTCCTTGAAATAGGACATATAATTCTTGTGGCCTTACATCTAGATGCTATGTGCCTAATTTAGGACATCATAGTATTTTGTAGGTATAGACCAAGAGGCAACCCTATTGTAAAAGTGAAGATCTTAAAGCCAAGTTGTAAAAGTAAAGAGAAATAAGTAAGCGTCGTTACCTACTGCAAACATGCTCCCAAGCCGTACGAGTAGGAGATAAACCAGACTGAGAAAGGAACGGTTAGATACGTGATTACATTCTGTTAAGGGTAAAATAATATGCTAAAATCGTAAAAGTTTATTATTCGTTATTCATAAGCTTTGTTAGAAAATTATCTCTGTTTTACCCTTAATTGAGTTGTTCGAACTTGTTTCAAAGAATAACTTACACGTTAAACTCGCATCAGTTACTTTATTGACCCACTATTAGGTATGTTATTGAACGACCTTGCGTGTAAATGGGTACTCAGCGCAAACAACCTGTTAACCCAAAATGTAATTCCCATTTAATTTTTAATCACAAATACATAACCCTTACACCGGCCATAGTGCGTTATTTGACCGGATTTCAAGCGACAAAACTGTAGCATTTGTAGTGTACCGTTTGCTTGGTAACGGATTAAAGCAAATAAATGGCTTTTCTGTATTGACCTCAGTAGGAGAGATATTGAATGCAATCAGGCTATATTGAACATTGAACTACATATACAAATGCAACTGATACAATATAATTAGGTCGTACCTAATCAAGAAGTAAAATAAAAAGACAGCTCTTAAACAGAATAAATAACATTCTTGGGTTTTAACACAGCGGGTCGGGGACTGTTTTGATAGAATATGTATATAAAATGACGAAATTTTAGATTATGCATTATTCAGAAATACACACATTTCATGTCTGAAATGAGTAGGGCATGCAAATCGGTTATAACCGAAACCGAAATAGTCGGTTATAACCGGTTATTTTATTAAATCCGGTTATTGGAAATTCAAAAAACCGGGTTCGCTTATTTAATGCTATTTTTACCTAAATTTGTAAAAGGTTGTAAAATCATAGTTTTTTCGTCTGGAACTATGATTTCTTTACTCTATTTTATAATATGTAATTTCAGGATTATCTCCTTTTACTCTATTTCGGCGAGCGATTTGCAGCGAGTGTGACCACCTAAGTAATTCGTACGGCTGACCTTGAAGCACAAATTTTCCACTTTATTTCGAATTAAAGACCCATGCTAACTCTCATCTACATTATACAATTATCTTTTAGATTTTTTTTTGGCGTTTTTACAAAAATAACCGAAACCGAAACGTATGTCTTTTCTTAGTTGTGTAAACAAGTAATTCCAGTTGATTAACGAATTTTATTGGCTTCGATTCCTGGTCGGAACTTAGAGTTTTTCGAATATCATTAAATGTAAATTTTGTAGTCTCCTTATAAGTATATTCTTATTTTTCCTCGCTTGCTTTACACACATTACATATATTGAACATACCTGAACCATATCACGAAATTAATAACTTGAATTGTTTGTTCACCGTAGTTCAACTATACAGTGATGTTTAATTTAATTAAGCGCGCTCTTACCATATTTACCACCGTTGTTATGAAAGCATGCACAAAGCCAACCACGCCAATGCCAAAACCGCTACAAACAAAATGTGGAGATAATTTGCGAACGGCTAAAATGCGCGGAGAACCACGAAATATGGCACTTATGGGGAATATGAGGAGATACGAAATTCCTAGCACAATTCTTAGCACGATAATCGTAGTACCGACTGTTGCTATAGTTACAAACGTTCTTGAGTGACGATCGTACATAGCGACGACCTTAGCAAAAAGTTCGCAAATATAATCATTGCATACAACTTATATATTTTATTTAGTTAAGTATGTGATTTCAGACACAATCAAGTATTGTTATTGAGTTGAACAAATAATAATAATAATAATAATCAAGTTTGGCGCCCTGTAGCAGCGGTCTAGGAACTCATTGTTTAATTGAATGTAATTATTTTGCATGTTTTTAAACTGGGGAAAAACTCATACAATAGTTTGTTATTAAATCAAATTCAAACATTGAAAACATTGGAAAAATAATCAACCCAGCAGGACTTGAACCTACATCGATACGCCTTGCCGGAGCTCGATCGCTAGGACTAAGCTGACGAAATGTTCAATGTATTCAATCCTCGTTTTGATCTACAGCGGCCGTTTTTTGTAAATCCATTATTGAACTCGGTAAACAAAACCATTTAAAAAGCCAATGATCCATTATCGCTATTCTACGTAACGTAAAAATTTCTCTAGAAATTTGTAACGGCATTGGATAATCTGTGAATAATCCCTCGTAAACATCAAGTTACGTCAGCCATCTTTATTGTTAGTTTGGACAATGGTAAACAATTATAGTGGTTACTTAGTTGTGTCGTGCTTTTGAAGGCATGCTAAGGTTTTTTTGAAGACGGCAATGAACATTCTAACAAATGTTATAAATGCGAAAGTATATGTTTAGATTTTGTATGTTTGTGTTATTCCAAAAAAAGTTTGTTCAGTGAGTTAATCGAAAGACTAAATGGAATTTTCGATATGAAGATTCCGTAGACTGGATTCATTACTAAATAAACTATTGTGATCAAACTAAGTGGCCCCAATGAAAAAAATTGTTGATATCGAAACATTTGTTTATTTTTCTTCAATAATTTAACTTAAGATTAAATTTATACATAAAACAAATGCGGAAGACAGACCGCGTCAAAGTATCATTTTTCAAACATGATTCATATTTACATAGATACAATCTTCAGCAGTGCCTCGACTCCTGAACTTTAAATACTTTGTAAATTCAACATAAGCTTTATATTCAACTTATTTTGTCATCTTAATTCTAATTTTCACTTTGCGACACTAATTTTAATTTTATATAAGTTTGTCTTAGAACGGGACCTTCAAGTAGTTCTATGGAACTTTTGACATTATTTTTCAAGGAATTTATAGTTCCATGAAATATTTTGAAATTACTTCCTAAGAGTTATTATAAATTAACTTAAGATTAGTAGTTTTGAATACTGAGTCATTTTGTTAAGTATTTGTTCTTTAATGTTGGAATTTTGCAACATTCCTTTTACTTAACTTATTATGGTCATCTTATAAAAAAGTTATAAAAAGATTTAGGAAGTTAAAACATACTTTGATCGAGTATAATTAAGACCGTGACGAATTTATCGTCAAAAAATAACAAAAACTATTAGACAATAGTAAACATAAACAAAATAATGAAACAATTTTGTCTTCATGACTGGAATGGAAGACTGGGAACAAACGCAACGCAACGTCCATATGGCAAGTAAATAATTAAAATATCAATTAATTAATCGTCTATACTAACCGTTTGGAATGATTACTTAACATACAATTATTTACATAATAACTATAACAGAAACAATATGATGGCGTGCCCTTACACGAAGGGAGATTTCTTTTCTGTTTAATATTAAAAACGTTATACATCAGACTGACAAAACAGTTTATGCATCTTGTTCGTAATTTACCTCAATCAAGAAAGATCCAAATTAGTACAATCTTTTAATCCACCGATGTTACGACGGAAACATATTTTTGATTTCGGAAACAGCTGGTATTCATTGCCTTATTGATTGGGATATTTGTTCAGTCATATAAAATAAAACAATAGTATTAATAATAAAAAAAGCATTTCGAGCTGCCTTATGATGGTCCCATACAGATTTTTTAATATAACGTTATAAAACACAGTGTAACTAGGATGCCATTCTGATGACATACTAGCGGCATCCTTGTTTCACTGTGTTCTATACCATTTTATAAAATCAGTGTCAGATCACCATTATAAGTTTTTGTACTAAACAGGTAATGAGCAAAGCTTAGCGTCATTGTAATCGAATGAAAGGCGTTCGTACAGCATTTGTCGCGGGACTATTATTTATAGCTGTAGATAAGACATCAACAGTCAACACCAATGCCATACCTACAACTATAAAAGATATAAAAGCCAATTTTAACTAAGGTGCCATTTTCTGTTCATTTGAATATAATCGGTAGATATATGTAAACTAGTTTTTTATTATTAACGTTCCACATTATGTCTAACAATCCACTGTTTACGGGGTTAGGAAAAAATAATAATTTTAATAATTCAAATGATTATGGTGAAGAACAGATCGGGATGTCTATGCTGCATATAATAACACCACACTTTTAAATCGACAACATAATCGTTCCATGCGACCTTATTAATCCCGTATGGTATGACAACTACTTTCAGTCTTTATCCCCCACAAACCTATACGTCTCGGGCGGCTCCGGCATGCAGTAACCATGATACGTGCGTATGTCCTCAGCTGCGTACGTGACTCCTGCCAGCACGCCGGGCTCCGTGTGGTGGCGTGGGCAAGAGTGGTCTCGGGGGCACTGGCAGATGGTGTTGGCGTTGACTTCGTCGATCTGCTCGTGCCGGCGGCGGACGCTGAAGAGCTTGCAGGGCTCTTTACGTGAGCAGCGTAGTCTCTGAAAGGATAACGGATGGATTACATATGCTGTCTGATTTACAAGGATTTTCTAGTTGAAACGTCTTTTTTAACCTGATTCGCCAGTTCGTCTGTTCAGGTTCTGTTGATATTTAAAAGGACCTTATTATATGTTGAATTTACAGGATACTTATGGATCCAGCGGATTTTAGACGATTTCCTATATTTAGAACTTAAGTCACCATTTTTTAGACCGCCAGACTCCCTGTTATTGGGTAAGTAGACTGAAAAGGAAGAAATGCTTGCCGGTTTTTTTTTAATATAGTCGATTGAAAATTGTGTCACTTAACTTCCAACTCGGATAAATCCATGCAACCCTCAGCAAATATCTAGCCTTGTTATGAAAAGGTAATACTTCTCTTAATACCAAAATCGCAAAATCTGACGGATGGATTTATCCGAGTTTGAAGTTAAGCGACAAAATTGTTGTTTCAGTTTAACGTTATTCTAGTCAATGAGTATTCATTTTCAATCAAAGGTCTATTATTTAAAATAAAATATAGAGCTTTTACGGACATCAGCGCCGCCTCGCGATAACGGCGCGAACTAAAGAGAATGGAAAAGCAACCGCGCTAACTGGTGAGCTCGCGATCTTGCACTAAATGAGTCTTCGTTACTCCGCTAGATGTCGTATAACGTATCGTTTCCATCGTAAGAGACATTTGGAAGATGTAACTGATGCTACGTGACCACAGTACATGAACAATGTCATAATAGCCAAGTTTTCATAGCCCTACACTTGACGCTCAAATTTCGGATGCAACAACAGCTCGTCGCTATTAATTCAGGCATTTGCTACTGCGCTCCTGTAGCTTACATCCTCCATTGTTTTTACGATACCATCTAAGAGCCTTTTGTAGAATCTAAATGAATATACTTCGGAGTAATAAGCGTTACAATTATAGCGAAAAACAACTTACGCTGATAGGCGAGCACGCAAACTGATACTGGTTCCCCTGTTCCCCGCCAGGCGTCGTATACGGCAGCTTCTTCAGCAGATAAGTGACCGACATCTTTGGGCAGTGGCAGCTGATGATCTGCTGCGTGGCGTTGCTGTCGGGCAGGGTGTAGATGGTCCACGCCGGGTCCTTGAAGTAGCGGCATTTGGGCAGCCGCTTGACCGTCTCGCAGGTCTTGTATAGGGTTGTCTTGTCGGCCAGCGTGTGGTTGTCGTCGGCAGAGAGTTCGCTGGAAAATTATAGATAGCATGTTATAGTACCTATTCATTTAGTTGATTTGGAGATGTTTAAGAGGAGACGTTCGCTTTGCGGCTTACATAAAATTGTGAAACATTCGCTTTTTTGCTAAGTAGGCAAATAATATTTACTCATACTTTAATATTTTAGATATTTTGAAACAAAAACATATCGAAACTGTCCTGAGGTTGCTAAATGTCTACGATATCAAGACATTTACTGTAAGCAAGTTTACTCGTCGACTAAATTCTTGGTCAAATTCACGATAGTTTGTAGTGTGATAATGTTCACTTCCGGCTCGTATCGCACGCCACTTCCCTTTTCTGACTTTCCTTGTAGGTACTTCTTACAATTGATACATAAAATATCTACTTTGAGCGCGACCTGTGGCCCAAACACCGGCACTTCTTCTCGAGGCAGGGTTCCGTGGTGTCATACAGATCGACCGTACTGTATTTAGGTATAGCTATCTCGACTTGCACTCCGGTAGGTCGTTCTCTGTAGCCGTCCAATTTATGAGCATGACCTATCCTAATACAACGGATGCATAAAATAGTATTATTTACCTCGAGCACGGCCTGTGCCCCAGACACCGGCACTTCTTCTCGAGCCAGGGTTGCGTGGTGTCGTACAGGTCTACCTTACTGCACACCTGTCTCGGCCTGCACGCTGGCAGATCCTCCTCTGAACCCTGGAATGAGAAAGACTTACGTTAACATCAGTTAAAAAGTTAGGACTGGAATGTAAGATTTAATTTTAATGTACATAAAAGTTGTATACGTATTTGTTTAAGTACTTCATTCAAATCGCATATCAAATTTAAACCAGCACATCGCAGGCCGTTAAGCAGTCATTTGTTTACTGTTAATTTTTGTTATGTACTAAACTATCTTTAGGTTATATAAATTATGTCACATGAAATACTATTTAATATTTTCCATTTGCTTTCAAATAGAAAAAATAGGTACATTACCTAATGTGGTATTGTAACTCCGTTTCGCATGAAACTTTTTTGATACCTTTTGAAATTTTTCTTTTTCATCAAAGAATCGCATTTTTGCATATTCATAGTAACATTAGTGCTACGTAATTTAAAAAAATATGACGATGAGTTGATGATTTCGTACAAACTAAACCTATTTAGATTTATGCATGTAAGCCTCTTATTATTCCGCATAAGTACAAAATAAGTAATTTATAATTGTTATGCAAACTACAGTGCTCGCTGACGACACGAAAACACATTGTATAATGTATTATGTAGATATTGTAATTAGTAGGCTATGAAAGGTAAAGTCGGGAGCTAGGAGGTTCTATTTATTAAGTCTTAATGACGGTCCATATATGGGGCCGTCGGTAACCGTCAATTTGTAAAATATTTAATTATATAGTGTACATAAATACACATGATATAATGTTGTATTGTGATACAAAGCTGTTATTAAAATTATGTAGGAAGAGAAGAAAAGAAGGATATTGGGACTTCACTTATTTTTTGTTCCTTTTAGAAATGGCGGATATTATACCATTTTACTTAGCGTTCTGAAAAAGGCACTATTAAAAGAGAAAGATAGAGAGAGAGAGTATTATCAACTTCCTTATTTGATAGTCGCAAATGATTAAAAAACACAAGTCGGCAATCTGATCAAAAGCATCGTTTGAAGTCCTAATGTCAAACAACGTTGCATTAATTTCGTCGGTCTGTAAGAGTGTAGCTTTATAACGTAAGGCCCTGCTCTAACATTGTAACATTTATCGATTTGTCGCGATCAATGGCTCTTTTATAATTCCAATCACATTGCTGTTAACATTCCAGGTAAGTAGGTACCTAATATAACACCGCCACACCAGTGCTCCATTCGACTCACCAATCAATTTCAACGAGAAAGCTATTTCCAACATTTTATTTGAGACTATCAATTCTTCCATTAATGTCTTTGAAATTCAAATCATAAACATGAGATTAAATGTTCTGAAAGTTTGACGGGAAATATTAAAAATATGAATATATCCTATTGTATCTAATCCTATTGTGACTAAAACAGGTGTAAAAAACATCGCTATAAAAGGCCGGTTCATAAACATTGAATTAAATAACCTGCAAACATCCATTTATCAAACAGAATAGCGATTACAGTCCATCCCAGAGACTTGCTTGTAAAAACTTTGTGCCATTCAGAAATTTAATAGCATCCATCTGACCCATAAGTCAGGTGAAAATGGCCACAAAAGATCGCTCGTGGGAAAAACGAAATGTGCAATCCATGTTGCTACACACCTGTCGCCAAGAAACCGATCATTATACCCCACGAGATGTTAATCATTATCATTCACACAATACAGACTGGCATTCTGCTTCCGAAGCGAGTAAATGCGTAGGAACCCCTTAAGGACATATGCCTTTTTGATTGGCGACAAGGAACATGTGTGCTCAAAATCTGTTGTAGAAAAAAAGGTTTTTTTGTGACGAAAAGGACCATTGGTCGTACTCCGGAAGGAAGACGTGCTTGGCAACCTGTTGGACGTGGGAAAATTGACACTGAGCAGTGCCACAGGGTTGTCTGCTAGGGCATATGGTCTAATTATGCCTAATTAATTAATATTGAATTTAAAGTCTCATTCCCTATAGGGCGCTCATCGAATCCTAAGAGTGAATCCAAGTAAAACCAAAACATATATTTACTTATAAACTGGTATTAGATTGACCGTTTGGGATGATATTTAAATTACAATATTATAAAGTATGTGACCCATATTCCATTTTATTCCCATTACCTATTGGCACATTTACAAGTTCCAGTAAGGTCATCTTAATAAGCATACGTACATATCTGTGCCTAGACTGCCTGGTGGAGAGGGGTATTACACTTACGGGGTTAAAGACTACCTACTGAGCTTGTATGTTTAAATTACAGAAGTTTGAATTCTACACCGTGTCCAAAAAGTTCGAATACACTTTGGAGGTCTTATAACTTTTTGTACGAATAGTTAATGTATTTTATTAAATCTATACTAATATACAAAATATGCTACAAATATATTGGACTAACTCCACCTCTTACCTATTTTACTAGCTGACTACATTTTTCAACTCAATCTCACGCGGCACGCACCGCTTTCAAGGTTATTTCGTCCCAAATATGCTCAATATCTTTTTTTTCACTGTCCATATTTGCTATTTTATAATAATGTGACCTACAAGTGCCTACAAGGCATGTAAAAACATACCAAATCAATGTAATAAACGCAAATCTGGAGAATGGAGTGGCCGTTTACTTTCGGCAATATAATCATCGAAATTAGCTTTTCTCAAAGCTTGAACAACGTTTGGACTGTTTTGAGCACAATTTTGTGAGAAAATAATTTAATTTTTATTCCTAAACACAGTTTTCAAATTTTCAGGAGCGTTTTTCGACGAAATTTATAATTTTCATTATTAATGTGCGACTTTATCGGTAAATATAACGAAATTTGGCCCCACATATTTAACTGAACCCCACACTACCACCAATAGTTCCCTCTGGAGTCTGGGAACATTAACCTCATGGTTTAGGCTGTTTTTTATACTTGCTGCTCACAAACGACCGTTTTGAGCATTGTAAGGCTATTTTAATTCAATGAGTTTCTCGTCAGAAAATCAACTCCTTCCTGCGTGCCAGGAATGTATTGAGTTGGATGTACTCTAATTTTCTCGATTGCTACGGAAAAACGATGAACTTCACTTTTATTGTAGCTATGATATCCAGGATCCACCTCCAAAATACCACGTAAGGATCTCCTCAAAATTTTCAGATCGGCAGTTGATTTTTGGATAAAGCGGCTTTTGTCCTCTAAACTCTCACGATATTTAGTATTTTAATGGTTCTAGCTGCGTAGCTGACCAGATTTTTTCCTGTCTTCTAAAGAGGAGCTATTTTAAGACCTTCTCATTGTTGTGTAAACGAGATTGCGTTTGATTCCAAAAAGTTTTACCGCCTTGAAAAAACACCTTCGCAGTCGCCATTACGAAATTTTGTACTAAATTGTTAATCGAAAGTACTTCATTGAAGAGTGAAGACAAATTTCAAGTCCTTGGCGTTTTTTACTATTACATTATATTCAAGTTAACTTATTCTTTAGATTAATATAATAAATGGATGGCCTGCAGCCTGTATGCCTTCAGGGTCAACGCAAAAATATGTGTATTCAAACTTATTGGACAGGGTGTATTACATCATTGATACTGTTTGATATTGTTTAGTCTCAAAGTCCTCTTTGTTAAATGCTACAATGAATTTACGTCAACGTTATTAGATCTTCAATATATTCATTCATCAAATCATCACTCCTCAAATTACTTGTAAGCATTTATCAAGTACGAAATTAAAACTGACAAGTGCCAGCCCTAACAACTCGGAGGTTTGAAAAAAACTGGTGTTTTTTCGTTGTTCCGGATATACTTCCCGTTTCTTGTTGCGATAGATTTCGCGGAAGCGGCCCGATCTTACCG
The DNA here is from genome assembly GCA_947086415.1 of Pammene aurita. NCBI lineage: Eukaryota > Metazoa > Arthropoda > Insecta > Lepidoptera > Tortricidae > Pammene > Pammene aurita. The sequence goes on along the minus strand of OX352305.1, from coordinate 23,941,442 downwards.
GATACAGCCCTTTTGTGTGTGAACAAAATGCTCCAGCTAAGGAACACACTGCACAATGTTGACTTATACTTTACGTGTGCCTTCATTTGAACGGGCGCCAAGAATGTAGAAAGAAGAAAAACTACTTTTCCCGTTGTTGTAGCCGAGTCTCAAAAGCGACTTTTTGCAAAGGTCTTACGATTTGTCAGTGTTATTCTGAGGTATCAAATAGGTCCTTTGAATAGGTTGTGAATGTTTGATCATGATGTCCTATTTGTCGTTTTATTTAGGCCAAATCTGATCGATCACTAAATTACCCATTACAAACGTTATTTCAAACTGCTTAAAGATCTAATCGAGCCCATCGCGTGTACTTAATTTATTCATTTGACTCAAGACACTGATTTTAGTAACGACCTCCCATTTGTAGCTGGGAGGCTCAACGGATGTTATGTCAATGATTTTTTGGAAACGTTATTTGAGACCTGACCGGGGGCGACATTTGCGTTTTCGTCCTTTTCTAAGTCGTTTTGAAAACCAGACGTGACCCACTACCTTTGGGATATGGACCCTGCAGTTTTCATGTTAAGGTTGTTTTTCAGTTGCGGTGGAGGCTGTGGTGAGGGGGTGCCGCGGGTGGGGGGGGGGGGTCGAGGTATCCGGTCGCCGGACAGGTGTCTTGCGCGCGCGCCGCGCCCACTCTAATGAAATAATTTGTTACCAGCACAGACCGACCTTCCACAACCGTCCTACGGCTATCCCTATCCCGCATAAGCTAATGAGCAGCTGGCTGTCTTACTCACACGTATCTTTGATTTAGTAACTACTTTATTGTTATTTCGTTTAGTCAAAAGTTAAACTAATTTATTTTCTTTAACTTTTTAATAGTCTCGAGGTACATGCTCTTAAGTGGAACTGGACGGAGAGCTGGCTACGTCAGATATGACACAATGATGAGAGCAATGAAAGCCCTCTAGTTCGTTTGCTATACTATGCTTATTTTTACATCCGGACATCTGGCAGGTGTTAATTGGTGGAGGTCAAAGAATGCAAACCACTTCAAGAATACAAATCCTAGAGTTCTGGGTTTAATGCAATATTATGAGAAACTATATAAATAAATAGATTATATCAAAATGAGTGCCAAACGACGTATAATTTAATGTAATTCATAGTTTGTCGCCTACTGTCTTTATTTCCACAATAATACGAAACGTTTTTTGTTCAAACGTTAAAATATAGGCACTGTCCTCTACAAATGAGACAACTTCGGCAGTTATTACCTATTTTGGTACTACTTTTTCCAACTGAAAAATTTTGCTCTGTTACTCTGACCCATTAAGAGCTACCAGATGCCCTGATCTAACAATAAGGATAGTATAGCAATCTAACTAGACAGGTTTTGTTGCTTTCATTATTGTATCATACTTATCTGACGTGACCAGCTCTTAGTTAAACAGCGTTCAGTAGTACTTAGATGACAAGATTTACCTGTGCAGTTATTTTTGATAGATTTACTGGAACCGGTGCAGGAGTGACGATTGTCTCATTTGAATGTCATGGACTATGAAAATGACCCGTCTCAATTAAAATATTTATTTTCCAGCAGGCTAAGAGGCAAAAATTAATTAGGTATGTCCAGGGTATGTCACATTGTTATGACAGCCAAACCTACGCAATGCTGCATATTCTGGCGAGCGACGTTGTAACACCCGACCTCTTCAGCATACCTATACGTTTTGTAAATGGGACCACGTTTACAAAAACTGTTCAAAATCAAAACGCAAATTCAATATATTTGTATCAAATATAATAGCTTTAGAATATATTTGCATCAAATCAAAAGGGCGCAGGAAACGACGAAATTATACAATTAATTTGTTGTTGTTAAGTTTTTGTAGTTGTTTAATTATAAAAGATTTGGGAGCGGATCCGCCTCGGGCGCGGACGGACTCCTGGTGTATTCACATTGCTTATTGAGTAGGTAGCTCTGGCAAAGCTAGCCTTTTTTTATCGCGCGGTTAGAAACAATCAGAGGGCGCACATAATACTGGTTATCTTGAGTGTTCGTTTCGGTAAGTGACTTTAATAACACTTCTGGTAATACAAGTAGCCAAGAAATTATGATTACACATCGCCACTGGTTATATCAGTCGCAATCTATTTCGCCTCTCTTCATCACTTTTTATCGTTCATTTTTAAACCTTGTTGTGTCCTGCTTAAAGTTACGTTTCGCTTGATATTATCCCATAGGTTTGGTAGATGACTAAACATTATTTATTACTGGATGTTTATTACAAGCGTTATTAATATGAGGCCTCAAGCACTTTTTAACTACTTTTGTTAGCCTTCATCGAGATCGAGTAAGATATTGACTAACTGGTTTAAGAGTACCTATAACCGTTATTGTTTTATTTTGCTTTGTAATTAGAGTCTTTTCATATCCTTGTTCCGTTTCTTCACTTGGAGTATTCGTATTTGTACTTACATACTTGAAATCCTAAGAAATTATATTACTATTTTTAACCTTTCATCTAATATAACCTAGAATGTTAACTGGATCCACTTAAAGTTCTAATTTTGGAGTTCGCTGGATGAAGGAGGAAAGACCGAGTACGAAGACGCCTACGTTCAGTTTTTTTTTTAACTTTTACTGTTGTAAAGTTTAACCGACAAATTATAAGGGTACTTTAATAATGTTACTTGGTTTTGTTCACATTTATTTTCATAATCGCTGATTATAGTTGTTGTCTTTACATTCAAGTTCAATACATACATTCTGAGATGACTGGGTTCAATGTTCGGGCCAGAATTATTTAGTATCAGAAAGTGTAATATTGTTTCATCCGATTAGCTATGGAATATAAATTTACAAAACGGATGTCGAATATGGTTTCTTTAAATTCGGTTTATATTTTTCCTTTTTTTACTGACCAGAATTTAAATGTTAAATTACTCAAATAAGTATGTAAGGTATTTCATCAATTCTACTTCTTCTTGAGCGAGTATGCGCTCACTGTTGGGCATACGCCTCTCCGATTTTCCACCAATACGTCCGGTTAGCAGTTACTGTCCTTCGTGGGCCTGCAATCTTTTTAATAACGTCCTCCCATCTGATCAATTCAGTTAAATGAAACATTTATAAATTAATTACTATTTAAACTAATTATTTGAGCCGGTAATTTTTTGTCAATCGTTTTGTTTGTCGGATTTCAATAAAATTTATATTTAAAGTGTGATTGATTATTTGCACTTTAATCACAGTAAATAATCATTTTATGGGGATGATACTGAGCGGAAGTGCGAATAACTAATTTTTCAAAATTGCCCTTCATCAACTTGTGTTTACCTCTACATACCCACGAGCTACACACACTCGCACACATGGATCCATTGTAGCTTCCATCCGGAGGGCCCATTCAAGACGCACGTGGCCAGCCTTCTGAGGCGGATGCTAACCTAAGACATTGCAGCCATATTCAACGAGGGTTTTTGACAGCTCGTGACATTGTAGGCACTCTGACTCTGATTCTTAAGAAAATGTTACGGAATTTTGATCACTGTTGTAAAACTCTTTCAAATGTATTCGTCAATATTTCTGACGTTACCTTTCCATCTAATTTTCGAATAACAAACCATTACAATGGGGAAGGCCGGTGAAAACTTATCGTAGAGGGCGCTCTTCCAGATTCCATACAACGAGAGAAAGAGACAAAAAGTGACTGGGCCTTAAAATTGTTCGGAAACTTAATACAGTCAGAAGGATTTTGTTGGGGAAAAATCTTCCCTAAGTATAGCTTTATTCAACAGCATTATAATTTAACAGTATTCTCAGAAACCGGCGAATTTCCCTATGGGACCAATTCGATACAAAACAGTGAGTCACTTTCGCTTAAATAAATAAAAACTAGTACGTCTAGTACCCGCCATACAAATTTAGCTTTTCCAAGGCCATTGTTGGAAATGTCATTATGAAAGTTTTCCTCCCTAATCGCTCACAACCTTCCCGTCTCGTCTATTTCAAATTTGCCCCCATGATCGCATAAGATAAAAGTTGAATATGGCATGTGCATAGACTAAAAAGTAAAGATGTCTGTTTGGGAAAATCTCCACGCAATCACAGGATAAAAGAAGCCTCTTTGGTTGAAAGGGTTTCAAGTATGTGAATGCCTATGCCTCACCCATCCACTTCACCATTCAGAGGCGTTTTGTTTCCTCTCGTCCACAAAAGTATGTTCCGGTTTAATAAGATACATACTTCAATTTAGCTTTCTATTGAGTGTTAAGTTCTTCCAACTCTTTTCTTGACAGGGTTTCCGTTCAGGCCTTTGTCATACGAGTCAGTTCATTCCTTTTGTCTTCCTATATTTTTGCTTTAAGGTTTTATTGTTAAAAGACGATTATACAATCTAGATACATATGTAAGCTTTAGCAGTTGACAATGCTTTATAAAAACAAATACTTAACATAGTAAGCTCATAAAATATGCAGGGAAAGTTAAAAGCGTAGGTACCTTAAAAGGGTGAATGGTTTAACATCTGAGTCGCGCTGCAGCACGGACTAAGTTTAAAATTAAAGCAAAAATTTGCGAATTGAAAGATTTTTACCTTTTTTTTATTACGCGATTTTTTTAAATGTATATCGAAAAAAGGACAACAAATCATTTCAAAGTTTTGTATAAAACTATTGGTAATTAATAAATATCATAAAACCGGATGTTACAAATCTTATATCAGCTAGCATAGTAAACTTTATGTATATATTTGTTTAAATGTGCCACTTCTAACCATTACCAGGGCACCATCTTTAACCGTTGAGCAAGTAAAATAAGAAGAAGGAACATTTTTTGTGCCCGCGTAACACAGGTGTCCCATCCTTTTGGAGTCCTATTGCTTTTTTTAAACCTTGCGCCCTATACACAGCAGCTTCTAATTTAAAAACTCGCTCGACGTCTCTTTGGTTACAAACGTTATTACGATGAAGCAAGTTTTCGCGTTAACTTTACAATTTTGCATAGCGATTGTATCTATTTTTGTATACATCTGTAGTACTTACCTAATTGATGTCTTTTTAGCCTAAAGAATAGGTAAAAATATTTGGACATGAGTTCGCCCAACGCTTCCATAAGTAATACGATCAACAGTTGAACACGCGTACAGGTCACTTAGACGTGTCACCTAGACGTGTCGCTTCTCTCATCATAGAGAACTGTACAATTCTCCATTCACAACATTTTAAAAACGTAAATTAGGTATCGAAGGTATTCCAAAGTTACTAACTGGTAGTCATTAAGATTAACAGTTTGAAAGAGGGCTTTTACTCAGTGGCCATGTGCATTTGCCTTTACCGATTGTTGGCTCGAGCCCGTCCCTGCCGAGGTCACTCTGAGCATTCACTTTTCTTTATTGACGCATGTCTCGCCTTTTTTGTGTCCCTACCGAAGCGTAAATTATCTCATTAAACCCATTGATCGGAGCCAAGATTTGTCTAAATCCTGTCGTCACAAAAACTGCTTTGTCCGATAAAAAAGTTTAAACGCTGTTAGCTACCGTAACGTGAAGGGATGCTTATTAGTAGTAAAAAAACTAAAAGAGCGGTAGTTGACTTTATTTTTTGACAACTACATAGTGACATCGCAAATCTTGGAGCATGCCCACCACGACATTAACCTTGCGTAATACATTAACGTTTATCAAGTAGCTAGTAACACGTTACTTCACCAAAAAAGTTTTTGTATATATTGGACTTGGTAAAAAACATTTTTTTATAATTTTAAAGAAAACACGGAATAACCAATTATTTTTAAATCAAAAGCCAAGAAGGATGGGTAAAGCAATCCCTCTAAGATCACTGCGATATGACGTGTCATTTTATCACGTCATAAATTTAACACACGCCGAATAAAATCAACATTAACACAACTTAATTGAAAAATTCGCAAAGAACTCCGTTACATGAGTAAACTATGCATATACATTAAAAGCAATGTTGTTTAATATGAAATTTAAATCGTTGCTTGGATAGCCTAGTCAATTAGGATGATAATCGTGAAGGTATGCCCATTGTTAAGGCCATGAGAACTGTTCAAATTTAATTTTATTTGTATGATAAAATAATTTATATGCTAAACTGCCTACTTTATTCAGAACGCTAACAGAGTTGTAATAAAAAGCTTAACAAACACAGGTTTACTGTTCACTTCCGTACTAGTACGGCATTTATGAGCTGAGCTAGAAAATGTTACACTTCCTTTGGAAGTAAATAAAGGAAAATAACGAACGTAGTACTTACTACAAGACTTTTTCAATCAGACATTTCTTAACTTTGGGTCTCCAGAAGGATAAAATATGATGTATCCATGGCCAATTTTATAAATAAAATAAGACAACAATGACCTTTTCCTTCCGTAAAACATTGATATTTTCACAATAACCCTCATTTTTACACACAAATTACTTTTGTTAAATGCTGACTCATTCGATAATATTCACAAGAACTCGGTGAACTTCCAAATAAGCGACCTGTAACGACACAGTGATATCCAGTTACCGCGGATTCATCGGATATTTGTCAAGACGATACATCCGATATTGAATTTGTCAACGTACCGCCTATAAGTACGAGAAGTACATATATCTTTATAGTAAACAAGTCGTGCGGCTTGGACATTTTGGTTAAGTTGACCAAAGTTGGTCAACTTATCATACTAATATCAATGCAATAATAAATCAAATCAAAAAAGAAAGTAAATCTATACAATAATATGTATAATAAAGTTCATGCTACAATATTTTAGGAGTAAATGCAGAATATCAGTTTGTTTTCACGCTTGAACCGTTAAACTGATTTGTAAGGTCTAAATTGGCATTGAGATAGCTTCGGAGGTAGGGCGATGTATCCGAAAATAAACCTCTCCAGGAATAAAGAAGCCTGTTCAGGTCATGAAGGAACGATCGGAGGAAAAGATGGGAGCTTAGAAGTTGGTCCTTATTTAAGCTACGAGTATAAAGCGTCTATTGTTAAAATCCTAACCCCTTCCATACATTACTATGATGCAAAAAACCTTTTATCATTCGTTTTATATATATACTATAGGTATGGGCTGGAAAAATACTAGTTCGGTTACTTCTTTATTTATGGTCTTATAAGTAGGTATATGACTAAAATACGACACTCTGCTTCCGTCAACGCAATTATATCCCAGGAGTAGAGGATGTGACTTTCCTCTATTAGGGAAATCTGTGGCTATATCAGCTTCCTGCTAGAGTAACGCAAAGTTAACTTTGTACACGCAAGCAATGAAAATGTTAAGAAATTTCTATATTGAAGTGACACATTTCAGTGACTCGAGAGTGTAGGTACATGTTTACTTTAATTTTCCCTGGTAGCCGTAGTAATCCATTTAAAATGATTGACGACCAGTTAAGGGAGTGCTCTTGCAATTTCCGCGAGCGCATCGGCTTGTAAAGTATTAAAAACGCATTAACATATTAACCCATTGGCTATGCATGTAATGTTTGGTTCCGGTTTCCGTTGATCCATTATCTTATTTTGTAAATTTCGTCAAGAGTTTGGACTTCGTCCATTGTTTCCTTAATGTTAGTTTATACTGGTATTTATATCAGTGGTCTAATAGATAGTATTAAATAATAATAATAAATAAATAAATAAATAATAAATATTATGGGACAATCTTACACAAATCAACCTAGTCCCACAGTAAGCTCAATAAGGCTTGTGTTGTGGGTACTAAGCGACGATATATATAATAGATAGATATAGATAAATACTTAAATACATAGAAAACATCCATAACTCAGGAACAAATATCCGTGATGAACACACAAATAAATGCCCTGACCAGGATTCGAACCCGGGACCTCCGGCTTCGTAGGCAGGGTCACTACCGACTAGGCTAGGGGGCCGTTAAAAAGTATGCTTTTTACAAAGTGGCCATTCGGTTACAGCATATCCTCCACTCCATGAAAGATTAAAATGTGCTTGTTTAGGTAATGAATGAGGTTGAATCCTCACCGACACGTGGTTCAGTGTCGTACGTAGGTGGTTAGTGTACTTACGTAGGTACCTATAACGTTTGTTTAGCTTTAAACTAAACTGGCAGTAAGTATCGTGCGGGTTGGACAATTCAGGCCAATATAATGCGACACCCGATATGCCCACATTGTCAACACGAGTGAATCGTGCGGCTCTGAAGCCATTTTGCGACAAGTGGTCAATTGGATGGGGTGCAATTCAAGTTGGGTTTTTTATACTAGTATGCTTAAACCAAATTTACAAATAACTATTTGAAAATTTGTGATATGGAACCTTAAGGTTCTTATGAAAAAGTCTAACGTCACCGACTAACTATTAAGTTGTCGTTGTAGCTGAAGCTTGCTAGATACCGTATGTGAAGACGTCCTAGATTCAGGCTTGATCTTTTCCAAGACATTACAGCTGCCCACATACAACGATTCCTCACAATTCTGACCAGATCGTCGATGTTTTTGTTATAATGATTATGATGACGATGACCTTGTTTCATCATGTGTCGATATAGGTAGTTTGAATTGTCTGCACTGTATTTTGGTTCCTCCTAATCTTCTTCGCAAACACAAGGCTGGAAAGATTCCTAGTTTAAAATTGTTACTATATTATCCAAATATCGTCATTATTTTATAACAATGCTTAAACTCCAATGAAACTTGATATCAAAAACATTCGCAAGTAGAAATTTAAACACTTCACCTCCTATTTCACATTCCTGATAAAATACAGTAGGTACCCTAGTTTATTCACTACTAACAGTTTAACATAGCAAAGTAGTGAGCCTAGATCAGATTACGTGATGTCGCTATTTAACCCTTATCATAGACATAAACAAGATTAGCTTGCCTAATTTAAAGGCTCAAACTGTTGGTTGGTATTATAGGCGTTAAAGTCAGTCCAGCGAATAGTAAAAGTACAAAAAATGTTTCATAATGAAGATACCTATGTACATAGATGCCTAAATATATTCACAATGGCGTATTTCTGTTGCACTGCACTATGGAGTTATGGATAATATAATATGTACTGATTTAAACTTACACGATTTTCACTCATTATTATGACAAAAACGGGACTTAATCGCGTACACTTACTTTTATTATTTTCCTGACGTTTCGAGCGTGCCGTAACGCTCGTGGTCGCAGGCAGACTGGCGAGGAATTGTATCAGCATCTCCTAGCTGCGCGGGTTTTTCGAACTACCCGCACTTGGTCTCGATTATGCACATTCACGCTTTTCAATGCAAAACTGTATTTATTTTTATGGTATCGTAACATTCGTAACGACATTAATGGCGTATGTTATAGATCGACTTAGAACTCTTAGAAGAGATGTGGCCCGTTTCGGGAACTATACAGATTACTTAACATAGAGAGTTTTGCAAGTACATATGTCAATAAAAATACATAAATGACTGAACAAACCTTGTGATGTGAACAAATCAATGTAACCTTGAAAACTCCTGTGGGTCGATTTCTTTTAATTTTGACAAAGCTTTGTGAAAATAAATGATTTTCTATCGGCTAATAAAACATGAATAAAATATCTTGTGATATGTTTCAGTAGGTACGATAATTCAACCCAAAAATCGCCTCAGACCTCCTTGGCGGTATAAAAGCAGGCTCTACTTTTGGTAGCCCTAAAACCTAAAAAGCGGTATATAGTCTTATTTACGATCCTGATTACGCAACCCCACGCGACCGTCGGCATTTGAAACTTTAAAAAGGCTTTAGACTCTTTAGATAAGCTTTGTAACATTTGTAAGTAAGGAGGTGTGGCAGCGGCGAGATGTGAAGGTAGAGACATTTTTGTTATTCAAATTTCAGCCAGTAATAAACTCCTTTTTCATCGGCCGTCGGCTCCTTTGACCGTCGCAGCCACTTCATGCCTGATTATTGCGAAAATTAACAATTGCCAAGACGATTGCATTGTTGCGGTCTCATAGAAGTTAGATAATGCTTCGGTGCACTGTGATTATGAAATAATAGCAGAAGTTGGAATGGGAAACTTGCGTCTCTTATTGATAATATCAATCGATTCGTCATTGTATGAAAGACATACTTCTACAGAACTGTAAGAATTAAATTGAAAAACTTTTTTTAATTACTTAATAAGAGTATTATATACTATACTAAAAAGCATAAACAAGTTCGCCGAGTTTAAAAATCTAGCTATAAAGCTTTCTGTATAAACAGAATCAAAAGGGTTTTATACCATGTTAATACATATAAATAAATTATATAATGCGTTAAAAAACCTTACTAACTACAAAGATGACGTAAATATTTTTATGCAAGTAATCCATTGCATTCCTTGAACGGTTACCGTTAAATTTAAAAAAGGCGACGTTTTTTTTCACTAAATCCGTGCACACAGACCGCAGCCGTAACTCATCGAAGCTGTCGAGATAAGAATGAGTGAATGAACACCTGCCGCCACCGGTGTTACGCGTGCGCCCACGCACCCATTCAGACAAATCCGATTTTAAAAATTCCCATTTACACACACGATTCCATACCTAAATCTCTAAAATTTAGAGTTTAAAACCCAACGGCACCGAGGAACGTCTTAAAATGTAGAGTAGAACGAAGACGATTATCCCCTTTGAAATTATTATAATGATTATCAATTTTTTTAAATTGAAGACTTGACATCCGGATTTATTTCCTCTCATTTTCGGGCGAGGAATGTAATCATTTTATTACAGCTACAATTTTGTGAGAGGAAATCGATGGCCGGAGATAGTTAGGTATTTGTTTGCGGATGTTGTTGTCTCAGTAATTTTCTTTTTATTCCCAATCGTTACGTTGGACATACTTTTAGAGATCGTAAAATGTAAACAGATAGAAAGTTTCTTAGTATGAGACGGTTTTACTAGAAGCCTACATAGGTACTAAATAGCTTGTAGGTACCTATACATTATATCATATAGGTTAAAAATAAGGACATGTGTTACGACACGACATTATGTACATTAAAAGTAACTGTCTGTTTACCATTTTCGCGCGTAAACTTTTACAACGACATGACTGAAATTTTGTGTAGATAAAAAAGTAATTTCAATTTAAAAAAATACATGGGACATTACTGATAATTTCAGAAAGTAAATTATGAGGGTAATTCGAGAAACACAGAAGTGTATGCGGATATAATCCCATGCAAATCTAACCGCTTAATCAATTAAAATTCCTCATATTTTATACGCCGTGATCGGTTACTTTGAACAGCCTATTTTAACGTCACATTAAAACGGTTTTAGACATATAACTACCAGATTTCGGTATATTTTGTCATATCACGGCTATTACGGGTTCTCGGTAAGATTAGTCACGGGGCCAGTGGCATGTTTGTAAAATTTAACCACTCGTATTATACTAGTCAGTTTTAATTGATCTAATTGCTGGGTGGATTCCTTCGGTCGTGTATTGTAATAGTTTATACGTAGTTATTGCGTCACAATACGCAGTAGCGTGCGTCATTTTATGTTTTTTTTTTCTAAATTGTCCAGCGATTGCCTATAGTCTCACCTGGACATTCGATAAGGCTTTGGCCCTTTAGGGTGGGTTGGATTGTCGGAGTTACCATAAAACTGTATTTGTCACGGAAATCACGGATTGCCGAAGACGGAAGGAAATTCTTATGTTTAGGTACTTAGTTGTCAGAATGAGGAGGCAAAGCGTAGCCTTTCAAACACGTCATATATTTGACAGTTGCGTTTGGCCCGTAGGAAAGACCGATCCAATTGGACTAGATTGACAATAGACCAACCATCGTAATTTTCAGGCAGTTGAGTAATAGAACGGCTTTTGAATAAAATCTAAGTCAAAATAGCTTAGAAGCTAAATAGCTTAGAAAATATTTGTAGCGTAGACGCTACAAATATTTTTGTAGAACAGCTATTGCTAGGTAATGATTTCACTGCGAGATATAAATTAATGTAAACTTAACATGACTGCAGCCACTTGAAATGTGCCCTTTTAAGTTTTTCAGCTAGGTACCTAGCTTATTTTATACTACGAATAATATGAGAAAATTTGCTTATAGCTAGGATTTATGCAGTGGTCGTAGAATGAGGTTTTTTTCTTACCTAAGCGTAAAGATTAATATTGAAATAAATTGCAGTCTTAATTATGTATTTTATAAGTTTAAATATTTTTATAACATTAAAGAGATTTGTTTATAAGATTAGAGAAATAAATATATTATCTTTTTTAAAAATCATTTTAACATGTTTTTGATGTATATTAAATCCGTGATGTTGTTAATGTTAAATGATCCTATATTTTAAAACCCTCAAACATTAAAATCAGAAAATTTAGTCTGTAAAGCGTGAGACATAAGAGAAATGTATAAACATACTTCACACATACAGAATCATACCTACTTTGGGCAAAAATTGTCAACACATTAACATCTAGAAATAGGTACTTCCATCTATGTAGGTTGATATCAATGATTCCCCAGCTAATTCTTACAGGAATGAACGTGTCACTTTACCTTAGCGTATACATAGAACTTAACAAAATAATATTTTTTTAAAAAGTATAAGTAGGTACTTATACACAATAATCTACAACGGTAAACATAGTATGACAGGTGACTTACATGACTTACCTATACGTATCAGGATTTATGGGGAAGTAGGCTCTAAAATATCAATTCATATATTAATTGATTCTTAAATTATCAATTTAAGTGTCATTTGTATTCGGTTTGTTCGCATATGTGGTTGCAATAGTGCGTGGCCTTAGTACCTATTAGTTAAGTATCTTGACACTGCCTATGAGTTCCTATAATTGGCTTCCTGTATTTACTACAATGTATAATGTTTATGACACAGCTGTTGAATCTCCAAATAAATAAAATAAAATTAAAATAAATAAAGCAGACATCAAATAAGTCCTATTAAAAAATCCTCAAACCACTGGTAGCGTCAGCACTTGAAGATTGGCAGAACTTCTCATGAGGTCAAACAACATCTTCATATTTTTTTTCTAACAAGTATGGGATCATTTAGGAGGTCCAAGGTTTCGGGAAAAAATGTTTTATGTTTTAACATAACACTAAGAAGTTTTAAAATTTAAAGTAACAACAGAGACGTTTGTAAAAACGACCTTGTTTAGAACTCAGTTAAAACACTCACCCCGGTCTGGTATAAAATCTTGAGTCCACTCTTAAAGGGCGGCACGGGCCGCTTGTGCGGCAAGAACGGCAGCTTATCCGGCCTCCTCAAATGTATCTCCCCTGACGGCCTGAACGCTTCCAGAGGCGTCCTGATCACGCCCTGGACGCAGCAGAGCCATGCTAGAACGACGCTGAGCACTTGCATGATCACTGTAATACACTGGCGTTGTTGGCGGGCGGGCGAGGACTGGCGTCGGCCGCGCCGAGGCAGGTATGAGTTGGCCTACGCGCCCGGTATAACCACCTCCGACTGCGATTGATGCGTCTTGATACTTTGAGTAGCTTAAAAGCCTTAGTGAGTTTTTTATTTGAGCTCGCTTTTGTAATTAATGATACATTTCATATGATAGCTTTATGGCGTTATTTGTAGGGTTATAATGTAGTTACTTAACATACGGGTGGTTTTTGTTATATACAGATTATGATTTTGTTGTCTAACTTAAAGTTTATAAAAAAAAATAGGATTATAAATAAAAGTAACCTTTAATATTGTCTTCGGTTGCCGCGATAGTTATTCATGAAATAAAACAATTAAAAATGGATTTTATCGCGTGTATTGAGCTTAAATTACATCCCGACGTTTCGAACACTTTACAGCGTTCGTGGTCACCCGACCCGTTGACCACGAACGCTGTAAAGTGTTCGAAACGTCGGGATGTAATTTAAGCTCAATACACGCGATAAAATCCGTTTTTAATTGTTTTATTTCATAAAAGTAACCTTTATTTTTTTTAATACTTAATTCAAATACTCATTAAGTTTTTGATTCTTAATTTAATTTACAGAGTTTAATACGTATAAGCATTTTTTCTTATAATTTATGTTATCACATAAATACTGATGTTTATTGACAGCGTCCTAACTTAGACTACGAGTATAATAGTAAAGAATTGTAACTTTAAATTATTTTTTGTTTCAGGTAAGAAAAAGGCAAGAAAATTCAAACTATGGGTAGTATGAAGAATTGGGATACTGTAAAGGTAGTAAGTGCCACACTATTAATATGACAATATGGGATATTTTACTTTATAAATAATAAAAAAAATATATCTATTTACATATTACGTGAGTGCTTTTCAAAAGTAAATCGAACAATATTGCTATTAAATAACCGTTTCGTAACTGGTTTGAAGAAAGACCTATAAGAAAGCAGACCTTATATTATATACGCCGGTTCTGACACTTTTAAGATAACGCAGTTTTTCTTACATTTCTATCATTTTCGATATATTGAATCATTTCAAAAGCTCGACCGACGTCGGTTGAAAAGTGTTGCGTCTTGCGAGTGTCAAGACCGTTTGCGGCCGCGCAGGCCTGACTTCCTACCGATGATGTTTTTCTACACAATCTTGTTGCTCTGATATAAAGCTGTGTCCACTAACTTATATCTAAGCTTCAATTAAGTTGGAGTTTGTTTTTACTTTGTTGTTTGTCCCTATGATATACGTTACATATTGTTTAAAATTTAAATAGTATGATTGGTAACCTAATACTTTTATATAGGTAGGAAAAAATCACAGGTTTATGCTGTTTTGATAGTAAGTAGGAATATAACGATTTAACTTCAATTATCAAGATTATTCAAGATGTAAGTAAACGTGTCCACTATCTTAAACCTGTTACAACTCGTTAGTAACTAAAATATTGACTTGCCATTTATTTTTGATGACGGTCTATTTATTATTTCTACAACAATCGATTATATAAGGTGCTAACAAATTAGTCACGGATATTTTTTACCGCTGATAGTACTCGGTTCTCGGAGTATATTTAAGTATGAAACATCATAGGTTTTGTTATGTTTTTTGGAGAAAACTAGGAAACAAATTTCCTACGTTAAAACACCCTGTTAATAAGATAATAAAAAAATGATATATAAAGGTTCCTTAATTACAGTTAAAAGTTAATTGTTTTAATGCAATGTATTATCTATTAAAATATCCGTGACTAATTTGTTAGCACCTATTTGCTAGCATATACCTACCTAAACTAAAACATGTAACCGTAGGTATACAAGGCGATCAATCCAAATCGGTCAATATGGAGAAGTCAGAAACTATGAGAGATAGCGAACTCTGTTCTTAGGAACCATGGCGTCGATTTTAGATTTAATAATAATGACATCAAACTTTTTTTTATAGTCTCATATGTATGAGACTATAAAAACGGTCATGTGACCGGGAATCGAACTTCTGACTTCTTCCTACTGACCCATTTGGCTTGATCAGCCTGTATAGATATATGTACGCGCATGTGACACCTTAGAAGTTGCAAGCCTTGCAAGTATGTACCCAGTACCCACAAGTTACGGCGTTGGCTTTGTCATATCAGTAAAGTTAATCAACAATATAAAAAAAAAGTATAAGTACCTAAAAGTACCTTTAAGAATAAAAGGTTTTACGTTTTACGGTAGTACGTTACTTGAAATCAAAAAAGGATTGCATGTCTGTAGTTTCCAACTTTAAACCATTCACGTAATAATCATCACTTCAACTTCAATGGCCACCGATTGTCTTTAACACAACAATGTCATTCAAGTATTTCGTAGAACACGATTTCAAGAAATCCCATTGTGCATTATAACGCAGCTTTATCTTATGTCTCGCTCGCTCCCATTCACTGTCCTCGCGCCCGCATGAATGAACCGCTTCTTATGAATGAACGGACAGTCGCTATCGTACTATACATGCCTACCTGCAGCTCGTAGCTATACATGTGTTTTTTACGCGCAGGGGATTAATTATCACCGCTTGCCGAGCCCCTTACTTGTCGAAGGCTTAAAGGGACAAGGAACCATTTTATGAGCGCTTTTGGATACCCATAGTTGTAACGGGTCACGCTATACTGGTTTGTTTGGTTAGAGTCGCTCGCGGCAAGATGGAAATACATTAAGTTATAAGGCCATTGAGAAATGTAGGGTTGGCGTCAAAAACATTTTACCTTTTTGGACCTTATCTCAATGTAATACGGCGATAAATGCGTACATATTTATAGCACTATGTTTATGTTAGCTGAATACGAGTACATATAAGTTCTAAAGGCCGTGGCACGTGTTTTGTTTTTTTTTTCTCGTGTGATAAATGTTTTGCTCGGCGGAGGACGTTGCGTTTTGAATACTGTAAAGCCTCTTTAGGAGATATGGACGTAAATGACGTCAACGTGGCATATTTGACGTTCATACGTCACTGGCTTTCATGATAAATTTATTACAGGCAGGTACAGTCGCCATCAGATATATCGGAGCGGCCAAGGTGGTCACAAATATCTGAGCAACGCCTCTATTTTCAAGGCGCTAAAGTGCATGTTCAGATATTTTTGACTACCTTGGCCGCTCCGATATATCTGATGGCGACTGTACATGACCAGTTATAGAACTTGTAGTGGCAGGAATGAAAATAGCATAGGGACTTCCCAACGATATTAATTTATCGATAAATCCTTATGACAGTTGTGGTCTACCTATACATATATACTTAATATGAAATTTGAAGTCGCATATATTATATTACAATATACAACCTATATGGTCATGTTATGCGTAGAGGTGATGAAAACCTAGAAAAAATGATCCTGGTCGGAGAAGTGGAAGGCGAAAGGCCTAAGGGCCCCCCGCCAACCAGATGGTCTGACCAAATTAAGAAGGCCACCTCAGGCAAATTCCATCAAGCGGTGAGGGCTACGGGAGATCGATCGAGACCGATGGAAACAAATCACAAGGACTGGAAAACCAAGTGGTCACGATCCTCAGTAATGAGGGACCGACGAAGAAGAAGGGGCCTTGACCCCAGCTCCGGGTCGTTCCTTGTGCAGCGGCTATCCATCGCAGTTCAACGCGGCAACGCAGCGAGCGTGCTGGGTACCTTTGCGCCTGGGATGACACGTAGTGGGCTTTACGATTAGGCTTTTAGTTTTCTATAAGTACCTCCATTTTTGTTTCCGTATTTTATTTTAGATTTACTCGTATTTAGGTTTAAAATATTACAAATGTATCACGAAAATGGTTATTTTTTCTAATAAGTGTTAAAATATAACATTAAAAATGTATATAACATCGACAGGTAGTTATCAGCATACAGGTTAATTTATACTTTACCCGGTGAACTTAGTATCTGGTATGAAATGTCACTTCGAAACAGTTTTAACGATACATTTGATATTGAAAGGAACTCCCTCGTTAATTGATTTTTTTTACGGTCCCGTTGTTTCTATGTCTATACATGACATGACATTTTACTAGATTAGAAATAGTAGAAAATTGGATTTAAAATTTTCAAAATGCTTATCGATTTTACACACATGAATGAGTCTTTCAAGTAAGTACCTATATTTAATGTTATTTTGAATGCTAGCTACTGACATAAATAGCAACAGTATTTACAAGGAAGTACATATGTATATTTAGAAATTACCATACTTGGTACAAAAGGAGTTTAAAAATTGTTGTTAAATCTGGAGATTTTACTAATGAAAATAAATATAACTGAATGTTGTGCTTAACCGAAACACATTAGAAACTTATTGTTGCTATATTAGAAAATTCGAAAAATACTTGGATTGTCAAAAGATACGCTATTTTACAAGCTGCCGAAATATAAGTGTAATAGGGCCCAGACCCGCGCCGGTAAAATATAAAGGCGATATTTAATATCTTTTTTATTTTAGTAATAATAGGTTTAGACACGCAAAGTCAGACAACACCCAATGAAGGTACAAATATAGGTTTTCAGTATAATCAAAAACTAGTAAATAAATAAGACAGTCAATCTCCGTTCATTATCGCAATATTTATTTTTTTATACGTAGGTATATTTAAGTGATTTGACTCCCTGAGAGATACATATAAATTGACAATAGTGATAATAACGGCCTCCTGGCCTAGTCGGTAGTGACCCTGCCTACGAAGCAGGAGGTCCCGGGTTCGAATCCTGGTCAGGGCATTTATTTGTGTGTTTATCACACATATTTGTTCCTGAGTTATGGATGTTTTCTATGTATTTAAGTATTTATATGTATATATCTAATTTTTTTTAATACTACGACGGTGGCAAACAATCATACGGCCTGCCTGATGGTAAGCAGCTACCGTAACCTATGGACGCCTGTAACTCCACAGGAGTCACATGCGCGTTGCCGACCCTTTACAAAAAGGAGGATTCACTGTGTTGACGGCTAAAGGAACAAGAGGGTCCCTCATCGTCAACACACTGGGTCCTCTTTGAGCTCTTTGGCAACCTTACTCACTAGCAGGAACACAACACTATGAGTAGGGTCTAGTGCTAGCTAGCATAAACGACTGTATCTTTTGATTGCGTTGGCTTTTAAGTTTGATTTTTTCACAGCTTCAAGGCCTGAGTATTTGGTATAAATTTCAGCTTGATACCTCCACGCGTTCCTGAGAAAAAAGGTCTTGACAGACAGACAGACAGACAGACAGACAGACGGACAACAAAGTGATCCTATAAGGGTTCCGTTTTTTCCTTTCGAGGTACGGAACCCTAAAAATTAATTTTGATGGGGATTACCAGTCCTTATTAAAACTTGTTTCTAGTATTATACACCTACGCAGCTGTCAAATGACAAGAATTAGGTCAGAAGTGGCCATTTATGGGTGCTCGCGTGATTTTGGTGAACATGTGAACGTGTGAGAAAACCACGTCAATGCAGGGTTGGCGATATGGCGATTTCGTTCACACTTAGTGCTTTTAGTGTACGAAAATCTATTAAAAGTTGTGTAGAAATTACTTGTGAACTGATAAATTACCAATAAATAAGAAGAGAACCTTCATCATCATCATCATTTTAGCCATTTGTCGCCCATGCACTGCTGAGCATAGGCCTCTCTTCGAGTACGCCATTTATCCCGGTCCTGAGCTAATCTCATCCAGAAGTGACTCGCGATCTTCCTAATGTCATCCACCCAACGAGCCAACGGACGCAAAGGACTCCTTTCATCCAAAAGTGGCCACCAATCCGTCAACATTTTAGTACACCTGCCATCACCCATCAAAATACTCCCGTGAAGAAGATTACCTTACCAATAAATAAGAAGATTACCTCAGTTAAAAGTCCAAAATTTTAATTATAATAGCGCCATATATCGAATTAAAACTTGTCTAAGAACAAGAACCTTTGCAAAATAGCAACTTGGAGCTTGAAGCGAAATTGGTCAAACCATTTTGGAAATTAAAGGGCCGCCACTGTCAGTAATAATGTAATTATTTATGTACCCGTCCTTTTCTATGTATATGAAGGATGAGGAGAAAGAGTAGAGAAATAATTTCATTATTACTGAGTGTCTGCTGGCCTCTCGTTTATATGGCACAAACATACAATCTAACAAACAAAGAGCCTCTCACTCTAAACGCATAGACCGTCTCTATTCCTTCGGAGACTAAAACAAGTAGATAGATACAACCCCGATTAACATCACAAAAATAACCATTGACGTCATACTATGGGGTGGAAACGTGACACACAGTCATCAAAAGGGGAGCGAAACTTTTAACCTCTAAATATCGTGAGGCATAAATGTCAAAGCGACTAAACTTTCGATGTACTGAATGACATTGTTGATGGGACCTTCGACTTCTCAACACAATAATTTAAGTCCTTAAAAAAAGATTGTATTTAATATCAACCAATCAGAATACAGCAATGTTAAAATCGACCAATCAGGAAACGCAATTTATTTCTCAAAACATGAGGTGTGTCAATCATTAAAAAAGATTAATTTTTTTGGGAAACGCTTTAAAGTGTGACTGTTTAAAGAGCTAATTATACCGTCGTCTGTGGCATTTATTCGCGGTATTTATATTTTGTATCTATGTCACAGAAGTTAAAAAAATTAAAAGACCGTCAAGTTATACCATAATTTCACCTTAGTTTAGTTATTGTGCGTAAATAATAAGTATTTTTATGATATTTTCTCGCAATCGAAGTGAAACATTGTATGCATTACTCTGGTCTAAAAGCCATATTATCACTCGAACAATTTTCCCTCACTTCGGTCGGGAAAATAACCACCTGGTGGTAATATGGCCTACTTTAGACACTGGTCAAACAATCTACTATTATTTCATTGTAGTTTTTTCGCAATTGTATTAAAAAACGTTGTTCGACACGTGCAGAAGTGTCATTTTCACTCGTCCCGAGTCTTGACCCTCGCCTCTCGGCTCGGGCCAAGTAACCTCGGTACTCGTGCAGAATGACATCATTCTCGCACTTGTATCGAAAACTACTATTTTGGCATGGGAACCGTCGTCCCAGTCATCCCTCCATACAAAACCATTGTGTTTTTTCGGGTGAAAATCTTTTTTTATCTTAGTTTTTCGTAGTTAGCATACGATGCCAATTATGCCCTTAAACGGATCACCAGCATTTTTATTACATCTTTTATTCTACGCTTATGAAATACACATAGCCTAGCTGGCCAAAAGGTGCAGCAACAGTGGAAGTAGCAAGGGTACTAGCGTACAAAAGAGTCAGTATGCTTCTCTTTGTCCATGCTTAAACTAAAACGAACCCTGGCTAAATTATAGATATCAAATACGAAAGGACATGATGGTCAAGGCATCGATTGCCCAGGACTAGAATAAAACCAGCCGCTTCTAAATTCGCGGAAAACGGCGACGGTGGCAAACAACCATACAGCCCGTCTGGTGGTAAGCAGCTACAGTAGCCTACGGACGCCTGCAACTCCTGAGGTGTCACATGCGCGTTGCCGACCCTTTTATAAAATAAAATAAATTAATTTAATATAACGGAGGATTCACTGTGTCGACGGCTAAAGGGATAAGAGGTCCACCGTCGTCAACAAACTGCATCCTCTTTGAGCTCTCTGGCAACATTATTATTATTATTAAACTAGAGGTTAGATTGATCACCCGTTGAAATTACTCGTGCTTATGCAATATTTTGTAAATGCTAATGCGCATTTGGCTATCTCTAAGGAAGAACAGTGTGTGCTAGTACCTTCTATCTAAATTCTGAAATTATATTCGTAAGTTTACCATATACTCCACTATTACTAACTGATTGCAGTAAGAAAGCTTTATAACGTTTAAAGCAAAAATGTTCAGTTTTCGAGAGGGCTGGCTAAAGTCGCGAAGCCCAAGTAAAAAAAAAACACTGTAGGTCACTGATATGAGTTATATGTTATATGTATACAAAGGTTTTTTTAATTCTAAAGGGTCGCGTCATGAAAAAGTTTTACATTTATTTTGTAAAATAAAAAAGTCATATATACATAAGTATTGTCCTTACCATCTCATTCAAATTGAAACCAAAAAGTTAGCACCAAATAAAATTTAAACCGCTGTAAAATAATGATCACCAAAAAAACCCATAACAAAGCCTTGCTCAAGGAAGTGCCGAAGTATCAAGTATGCTTAGGCTCGTTTCTCAGATAAGGGACACTCAGCATAAGTGCCGTATTGTGCATAGACAATGCACCAGAATGCACTTCAACTCGAGTGGTCAGCACTTTTTGTGCCCTTCATGTCTGATAAGGACTGGTATATTTGTTTCAGAATATACCTGTATACGGGGACATTCGTAAATTATGTAAGTTTATAATTTTCTGACTCTTTTCTGGCCACCGATTGTCATATTTGGTGTGAGCTTTTTTTCAGTAATTTGAGGAGATAACATACCTACTTAACTTTTTTATGTAGGTAAGCTGCTTCCATTTTTTATTTGTTGTGTATGGAAAGAAAAAGAGTGAATTGTGAGCTTTTTGCTGTATATAGGAAGAAGTAACGACAAACGGTGCCTAGGTAAAATATTTTTGAAATAGTTATCCTATTAGTAATTGTAGCTGTAGAGCTACAACTACTATTACCAGTATCACCTGTACTTCCCATTATCTGGTTTATGATTTGAAGGCAGTTTAAATCGTAACATGGTGTTCTGGTCGCAACACATAACACTATGAACTCCCTTCTAAAGTACCTAACACTATCTAGATTCTCATCCTAAAGTAACTCAGGCAATCCAGGTATCTTTTCCAAAAAGTCTGACGTAGTGTATGGATGACCCTCACCAGAAAGACAGGGACAGAACCACCGTGTCATTGAAACTTACGTTAGTGTTGGCACGCGCACTCGAAATGTCTTGTAAAAAAAGGTATTTCCTCGTAAGTACGGGTTCTAGGGAAGTGAGAGTTCCGGTCGGATTTTTTACGGCATTCTCTTGTTGATGTGCTTAATGGAAAATGATGCCGTTTGTCCGGACCCGGGGGAATAGGACGTTAGGGATGCCAATGCTGTGCATGTATTATTTTTGAGAGATGAAATTTAAAAAGAAAACATTTAATAGTAAGTTCCTATTAAGTTTATTTTTAGAAGTTGGTTAACCAATAAGATATAATAATGATCTTTGTTCTACTTGGCCACAACAGCCAATCAGCCAACTTTATTGTGTTTTGTTTAGGCTAATAATATGTACTACCCATTAGTGCAAAACTAATTTATGCAGCGCTTTAGAAACAAAGATAAATATTTTATCCAAAATAAATAAGTGAAGCAAACGTAGTTTGTTATTAAATCAAATACAAACATTGAAACCATTAAAAAAATAATCAACCCATTAGGACTTGAACCTGCATCGATACGCCAATAACAAACTATTGTATGAGTGGAATGCCCCACTTTAAAAACATGCAAAATAATTATGAAGCAAACGTACCTACAATGTAGCTACATTAGTCTACTACTACTAAGTTACAAAATTCATGTAAAGCCTGACCAGAAATATATGATCATGCGCCATGTTGCGGAATTTCATTGGAACTAATTTCTTACACTGGCAATAATTTTAATGACAGAATGATATGCATATGTGAATGCATGTGATAGGCTGTCACTGTTGTCAAGTGTCATTGAGACGGTTTACTTGAATAAGAATAAAATGTTGAATATGAAATAATAAACGACAAAAATATCCCAAAATTATCCATATTCAAGAGCGAAACATTGTAAATAGTGTATATAATAAACTGCTGTAAATAATACACTCTGGAAATGAAACTATTTCGCTGTGAAACATTTTCAAATTAACATCAGAACTGACAGGTAAACAAATCAAGACGTCACTATACCATAGACAAGTATACGCTCTATGACTGTTGCCATATAAATGAGAATAATAGCGCCCTCTTGACAATAATCATATATTTCTGGTCAGGCTTTAAATACATAACTTTTTTTATATGTTCAAGTTCATAGTATAACGAATTTCCCATATTTTAATTTTATTAGTCAGTGAACTTATTTAAAATAATAGAATATATAAAGTATTTGTGTATTATATGTACTTATGTATAAAACGTGCTCCCTCTGTTGTTTAATACCCCGCAGCTTGTAACTATCCCAGCTTTACGACTGGTATCAAATAAACCAAACCATTAATATATTTTATGAAGCTATCCAATACTACTTTTATTTTACATTACTTACAAAAAAGGCGTATTTGTTAAAGGAAATCCCTTTAGTTATGACTTTGTAGTTTGAATACTAGAATTATTTAGCAAGGTTATAAAATATAAGTTACGATTCCGTGCTAAAGCTCTTAAAGCACTCTACTGACATGGCCATCTTGATAAAAAGTAACATCACGAATATAGTTCACAGGTTAATGACTAGGGCTGGTCGACTAGTCGACAGAGCTGGCTGGACGAGTATTTCATGCGACTTAAGAAGCGAGGTGGTTATAGTCTTATTTTATTTTAGTTTTTTAAATATATCAAGAAGCTGTTTGACGGATTTTATCGAAATTCGTGTACCTACCTATTAGGTACTTTCTTCACATAATGGACCGTAAGCCAGGAGTGCGATTTTTGAATCTCACCAAGTGACTAATTCTCACCGATGTGAGTGATTTCCGAAAGTAAATCACTCACATCGGTGAGAATTAGTCACTTGGTGAGATTCAAAAATCGCACTCCTGGAACAAATTTCATGACCAATAGCGTCCCAGGCGATAACTTGTGAAGTGGTTAGGGGCGTATGTATAATGAAGCCTCATGAAGATCAGCTGCCGCTCCGTTGGTGGGTTGGGGAACGGCAGCCTAGAAATCACTTTGAAAAAAATGGTAATCTCGTCCCGATTGAAAATTTGTCAGAGATGAAAATGTATCGAGGTGGAAAGACCGTCAGCTGATGCCCTGAAGATCGTATGTTCATGTGACCAGCTGACGGTCTTTTCACTGCGATACAGCCGACTGATGATTTTTTATATTTATAATAGGATATAGACTATCATTTGACAAAGTTTCAATCGGAATGCGATGACCATTTTTTTAATAAATTTTTCTCGGTTGACACGGAGAAAAGATAATCTTCCAGTTTCGTTGTCAAGCTCATCATATATACGGGATGAATTAGGAAATTCTCATATTATAAGGTCTCCTTTCACCCGTAGTTCGACATTTAAGCGAACTAGGGAATGAGCGCTTTTTTTAATACCACGACGGTGGCAAACAAGCATACGGTCCACCTGATGGTAAGCAGCTACTGTATCTTATGGACGCATATTTACAACTCCAGAGCCAGTTTGCCAACCCTTTATATAAAAAGGAGTATTCACTGTGTTGAAGGCTATAGGTACACGAGCGTCCCTCGACGTGAACACACCCACGAAGAGAAATGTGGCTGAATAGTGTTACCGACTTCCATGTATTCAGTCAGACTAGTAATATACATGAATATTTTTATTATCTACTAGCCTTTTCCCGCGGCTTCGCCCGCGTTTTATAAGTACTCAAAAAGGGTACGATACCCATGTTGATTTTCAGACTTTGTGACCACATTTGCCCCTTTTAGGGGTTGAATTTTCAAAAAATCTGAAACATGTGTTTACTCTTTTACCGTTAGGAATACTCCTGTGAAGTTTCGAATAAAATAATCTAACAAATCTTGATTCGCCATACAAACTTTGGACCCCCATTTTACCCCCTTAGGGGGTGAATTTTGAAAAATCCTTTCTTAGTGCACCCCTAGACCTTATAAGGAACCTACGTGCCAAATTTGGAATCAGTAGAACCAGCGGTTTGGGCTGTGCGTTGATATGTCAGTCAGTCAGTCAGTTAGTCAATCAGTCAGTCAGTTAGTCAGTCAATCAGTCAGTCAGTCAGTCAGTCAGTTTCTTCTTTTATATATTTAGAAGAATATTGGCGGTTCGCATCAGCACATCTATATTACCTTAATGGCTAAAATTGGACTCATTTGCAGCAATGAATCCCGTGTCTAAGTTTTAAACTTCGCTTAAATCAACAGCTCCAGGCACGCGATGGTTTATTTGGAACTTTTAACTAATGTTACTGGAATACCTAATGCTAACTTTATAAAGTTTGCATTTAATGTTGTCATAAATTACAATAAACTCTCATCTCGATTTTAGTCGACAGATATGTAAGTAAGTATATTCTGATTGGACGACATTACACGTGTAGATAAATGTCAAAGTTGTCTCCATATTCTTGTCCTCCGAAATGACGTCTGCCGACACAAAATTATCGGGCAACAACGAAAACTGAGACCCTTTGAACTAAAAGAAAGATGTACTCATTTTAATGTTTCTAATGAGTGAATAATGATTGATATGATGATAAATATTATTAATTTATTAGATCAATACATTAACTTTTACATAATATTACATTTTGATGCGAGAGCGGAACGTATGTCATTATCTACTTCAAGAGACTTTATTTATTTAGAAGACACAGTTCAGGTAAGAAAGTATATCAAACTTGTATGTAATTCATTTTCAATAGTCAGATTTGGACTCATCTTTTTTCTTTGGTATTTTTCTTAAACTATAACCTATTGTTGGTTAATCTAACCTTGGTTTGATATGTTTTCTGTTAGAACAACGCACTTATATGTATTGTTTAGTTTTGATGTACTGTTGTTTTGAAAAAATAAGTCCCGCCGAGTTTCTTGCCGGACATAATTCTTCTCAGGTGTAGGGTTAGAACCGGTGTAGTTTGATTTTTTTTTTCTCACTTTTACTTTGACGTGTAAAAGTGCCCTTGTGGCCTACTTACTGAATAAATGTTTGAGTTTGAGTTTGAGAGCCCCGAGTTATCGCTTTCAGCCTCAGCAAAACTCGGGAAGATTGAAGAATGACATTTCCGCACATGCTTTAAACGACGTTTTTTTAATTTAATACTTAAAG
Organism: Pammene aurita; assembly: GCA_947086415.1. Classification (NCBI taxonomy): domain Eukaryota; kingdom Metazoa; phylum Arthropoda; class Insecta; order Lepidoptera; family Tortricidae; genus Pammene; species Pammene aurita. The sequence goes on along the minus strand of OX352305.1, from coordinate 23,915,054 downwards.
TTGCGAGAAAATAAAATTATATCATATATTGGTAACATTAGTACCAAATCTACAGTTACAAATTTTTAGTTTATATCATGAACATGACCAAATTACACCGATATTGAATACACAGACTCAAAAAAAATCGTAATAAGTAGTTAATTTTATACAAAAAAACACTTTCAAAACTGCATATTAAACGCTCCGGGAGGGGTCCGTAGCTACTCAGTGAGCCGGTGTCGGCAGGGAGCCGGTCTAATTCCTTGCCATCAAACATGTTGAAGCGTATAAAGCAATTCATATATGGATATTAAACGCTAGGAAAGTAAGTCAGTAAATAAAACTTTTCGCCTGCTAAAGTCCTACTAAAAACTTTTTAAGCAATTGTATTTAAACGTGATCCAATTATGTTGGTACCTACCGTTACGCTTGAATTTACTTTGCAGTCAGTGCAGCAGCAAGTGTAATATCCGTCGTCTCAATTGGCTTGACATAAGTTAGTGCCTAACTTATCAGTATTGTTTACTACGAACGTGTTTGTAATGGCGTACTTGAGAAGCATATTAAATAACTTGTTCGCATGTGAACCTATGGAATACGAGTCAATTCGTGGTTTCGTATAGAAATCTCCATACAAGGTGACCCGCTTCATTATCGAGTGTATTTCAATGTGAAATGAAAGAGAAGTGATAAGGTTTGCAACCCATTTTAGACCAGTGTGGAGACTTATAGCATATGGCCTAGAGGACGCCTGTGCCCATGATATAAATTGTTGTCTGTATCTATGTATATGATTAGATCTTTAAAACTACGCAACAGATTTTGATGCGGTTTTTTTAATAGATAGAGTGATTCAAGAGAATGGTTTATATGTATAATAAATGCATGATATACTACAGAAACACTGATAATTTTAGAGGTTTCTAATGTGATGTCGTAAATAAACTCTTTTTTTTTGCGCTTACATTGCAAACGCTGGGTGAACCCTACGAGATAGATCAAAATAATGTACTACAGTATTGTACACCTTTAAAAGGTCTACAAAAAAGTCCCGTGCGAAGCTGGGGCGGGTCGCTAGTTACTACTAAATTGTCTTTTAGGTATAAGGCGACCCCCCATATTGCCAAAGTTCGTAGCTAGGGTAGTCGCGTGGGGTATACGCACGCGTTCGGCGGTCTATTTATGGCCCGTGTACACGAGCCGCCGATTTACAAACCTCCTGAAGGCTACTTTTATCCCTCAATAGGCTTAATAAACTCACCATTACGCCTTCTCAGACAAATGTTATACCTACCTTGGCAATAAGCATGGCTTGTAGTTGCATTTGTGTACGGTCTTTTTGGAATGAAAATAAGTCTTAAAGTGGCTTCATAATTTTGATAGTCTTTAAAAAGACTTTACAAAATTACTAAGTTTGTTAAATATGAAGTGGGTTTATTGAATCGTATATTTTAAATATACGATTGTCGTAAATTGGGATCGTTATTGTTAAAAATATGATCAGATTAATTATTTGTTTAATATTATTGTAAATAAGTATTTATTTAGTTCAGCAGCAGGTTCATTTTTTAATTCGAACAAAAGCAGTTCGATAAAAGATGACAAATTGGTGAAATAGACGTTTACGTGGATGACTGTCAAAACCAAATCGAAACAATTTTAGTTAGCATCCGTCTCCCACCTAACTCCTATATATACAACGAGTGGGTATAAAAAAATCCGGCCCGCGTGCCGTAAGACGTTATGTAAGCGTGGTAAACACCACCTACATACCAGGGTAGTGGGTTCCTACCCACGCAGGCCCACATTACGAGCCGTATTCAGAGATACGTGCAACACGGTGTAATTTTTATTTTCCATACAAAGTACAAATGACCAGCTTAATACAGTATTTAGTCCGCCTAAAACTGTGTGTTTTCAAAACTGTTGCCTTACGGACATATTGGCTAGAGTTTTTATTAAAATTAACATCAGTAATATAGCTAATACGATGATTATTATTTTATTATTAATTCTATTCTGTTTTATTATTAATTGTATCTCAATAAATACGATAATCTAAAGCCTCAAAAGGTTCAAAAACCTCAAAAGACGGATTTTCAGTGCCTTCAGTAGTACTATTCTTTTTTTACTGGCAAAGAGTATCTAATATTTGCCAACAGACGTTGATAGTCATCAAACGTCACTTATGTAAACACGCAGAATAGATATCGCAGTTTTAAAGGATTTTACCACGAAAATGTCAAAAAAGATTCCCGAAGGTGCCACAATTTTTTTTTTATATGTTTCTATGCAATAACATGTTTACATCAAAAATAATACCCTGAATCTGATTTACGTAGCATTCTAATAAATAATGTTTTGAAATTGGTCTTTGACATCCACGGTACTGACATTTTGACTATTGCCATATGTAAGCTGTTTGTAGCGACACTTTCAGAGCTAAGTACGAGGGTTGCTACTTATATATCCGGAAACAAAAAAACAAACAAACGTACACGGCTGAAAATGGTTTTATTGTTTTTCAAAGTATTCCCCTTGATGATCTATGCACTTTTGCATTCGCGTGAACCAATTTTTAAAGCACTTCTGCCACTCCGCCTGAGGTACCTCCATAACGTGTTGTTTGAATGCGTCGACAGCATCTTCAGCGGTCGAAAATCGTTGACCGCGTAATTTATTCTTTATATTTGGGAATAAATAAAAATCATTGGGTGCCAAGTCAGGGCTGTACGGCGGATGACCCGTTAATTCCACATTTTGACCCTCCAAAAATACAGTTGTTTCGCGTGACGTATGACAGCTGGCATTGTCATGATGAAGAATGATTCTTCGTCGCTGGTTAGTTTTACGAATTTGTTCAAATACTTCCGGTAAGCAAATGGTCGTGTACCACTCTGAATTAACCGTTCTACGGTTTTCTAGTGGCACTGTAGCTACATGGCCATTAATACCGAAGAAGCAGGCCACCATTTGTTTCAATGTACTTTTTGCACGAGTAACTTTCGTAGGGTTCGGCTCATTTTGAAACACCCATACCGTTGATTGTTGCTTCGTTTGGGGATCGTATGCATAGATCCAGGATTCGTCACCTGTATAGATGTTATAAACGGCTTTTGAGTCACCACGGTTATATTTTTTTACCATTTTATTGCACCATTCGACGCGAGCATCTTTTTGCTCTTTTGTTAAGTTGTGGGGTATCCAACGCGAACAAATTTTTTTTACAGCCAAATAATTATGTAATATGCTATTAATGCTAGTCATAGAAATACCCAGAGTCGCCTCTATCTCGCAGTACGTAACATGTCGGTCGTCCATTATAAGTTTTCGCACAGCCTCGATATTTTGTTGTACAACGACCGATTTCGGGCGACCTGCCTTAACTTCGTCCGTAAGCATACTACGTCCACGATTGAACTCACTAAACCAGTGATACACAGTAGTTTTAGATGGGGCTTCATCACCAAAAGTTGAAGTTAGTTGATCTATGCACTGTTGTTGCGTTAAACCACCCCGAAAATCATAATAAATCATAGCACGAATATTTTCAGAGTGAGTTCCATTCTTGCTGCGAGATGACATTTAAAACCCGTCAAAAACAAAACACGAGCGTTAATAAGAAAGAAAAAATATACCGGCCAGTACTTAAAAAAGTTCAAATTTTACCATGGAGGTCAAATATGCTATTTAAGAAGATTGTAATCCCGGTTTCCGGATATATAAATAGCAGCCTATGTAGCCCGACATAATTATATCAATGTTTTTCGATAGAGTTAGAAAGCGGCCGAGTGCCAATTTTTTGACATAATTTTGATACTTTATTAAAACATTCCAGAATAAGGCCTTTTGGATTACAACCTGTGCCACTGCGGCTTTTAAAATGATGCTTATTCTGCGTTGCATATACGTTTTATCATAAAGGCCTAAATACTTTAGTATTGCAATTTGTTAAGGCCCCTTATGAATGGGCTTCGTAATTTATGCAGATTATTGTGAAATTGACATCAATGCAAGTGCGTAAAGTATGAGCAATATGCGGCTTTGCTCGTCTGCGGGTTATGCAAGATATGCAAGATATATAAGGTCTCAGGGCTGACAAATCATTGACAAAATTTATCTCGATCTTAGGAAAATTTATCGGTTTCGGAGATAAATTTAATAAGAGCATAAGAATAAAAATATTTATCAATTGAGAGTTAAAATGTCAAACCATAACCAATTAAACATGCTAAATTATCTGGGTCTACCTAAGTCAAACGCTCCGTGTGACCTCGTTGAAAATAGCCAAACTCAATTAAAATGGGACTAAGCTAGAAATATAATTATTACCACACAGTTAGAACTATCAAAATAACTACTAACTAAATATACCAACTATATTTATTTGGTTTTTATTATAAATACTTACTCGTTCTCTAACTTAATCTTTACACGAGTTGGTTCTAAGTGAAAAAATACTTATTAGTATTTAAGAATGGAAAAAGTTACCCCTTAATACCGGAGCAGCCTAGTGCAAGGGCCCCTAAAACTTCTGTTTATAACATTCCTTTCCGTATAAAGTAAAATATGCTTCCATACTGTATTGGAGTGTATTAACTGAGGCTAATTCAGCTCAAAACCTTAATAGAAATGACACTACAGCTCATACTAATTGAAAAGACAATTCAGTTTCCCAAGTCCGACTACAAGGTAACGTCTGCCCACTGTGCTCCAGTTGTCTATACAGGGTGTTTGGTAACCGGATGCAAAGCCGAAAGTAGGAGATAGTCTAGGTCATGTAGAACATTTTTAGCCATACTTGTCTTAGACAAATGTTATTAGTTTTTTTTTAATTTAAATTTTAAGATTTGTCGGAGAAAACTGCAAAACTTCACTTATATACTTTTTTTACTGCAGGTAGATTTTTTTTTGTTTTATTTCTTATTGTGCAATGTCTATCAAACACTAGAAAAGTGATTTCAAACATCTGTGTCTAAAGAAAACAAGTTGACAGCGATTTAAAATTTTAGTTACATGAAAATGTAAACGATTTAAGTGATTTCAAAGTACGATAAAAAAAAAACTAAAATAGCCACGAATTTTCAAACCATTTTAAAAACATGCTTGGCTTTTACCCTTTTATTTAAGCTATCAAACACGACTGTAGCTACTGTATCCTTGAAAATAAGCCACCTAAACCAACTGGGTAGCTAAAATGTTTCACTCTACTTGTGATACTTGTGGTAGTTGTGGTGACGAATCTCATTATGATTTTACAATAAAACATTGGTTCTGAATACTAAGTTGGCGTTGACTTGACATTTGACTTGTTTTAAAAGGGTTAAGTGTACTGGACAAAACTACCACATGCAATTTTAACAAACAAAGGCTTGCGGCGGTGAGAGACAAAAGAGACTGATAGCGGCAGGCGGTGAGCGGCGTTAAACAAAGATGATCGGTTTTGTGCTTTATTGACAAAGATAAACTGATTAGCTACATGAGTATTTGTGCAAAAACTAGTAATTTAGTCTAGTTACAACTTCAGTTGCGATTAGACGTTCATTGTGGTTTAATTTCCCGCTCTCATCTCAATTTACCGTGTCAAGTTGTAGCTGCCGTAGGCGCTCCTTCACGTGTAATTACGACTTCTTCATTGTAAACATGGAGTTTACGAACGAAGAATACGCCGACATTATCTACATGTACTGCAAAGCTGACAGTAATGGAGCGATGGCCCGACGGATGTACCAAGAGCGTTTTCCAAACCGGAGATTGCCTAATGTGAGAGTGTTTTACAATTCATTCCGAAGGCTACGTGAGAATGGTATTGCTGTGCAACATGGAGGGAATCCAGGACGTAATCGCCCTGAAGTGGAGGAAGACGTTCTACAGGCATTTGCAGAGGATCCGAATACGAGCATCAGAGTGGTAGCTCGTAATCTGAACTTGTCCACATGGAAAGTATGGGCCACAATGAATCGTGAGGGAAAATATCCTTTTCGCGGCATCGGAGTTCAAGGTTTGGACGAAGGAGATCCTGCACGCCGAGTGGACTTCTGCCGATTTTTACTCAATGCGGATATCGAAGACCGACGTTTTTTGCGAAGCATTCTTTGGACCGATGAATCGAAATTTTCCCGGGAGGGGATCACAAATTTCCATAACCTACACCAATGGGCTGACAAAAACAACAATCCACATTGGAAAAAGCAAGTGTCCTTCCAAAGAAGGTTTTCCGTCAATGTGTGGGCTGGAATCATCGGCAGAGTCCTTATTGGGCCACATTTTTTGCCAAATAATTTAAATGGGGCAAATTATTTGGAATTTTTACAAAACGATTTGCCCAGGCTTATTGACGAAGACCAGCTGCCCGGTGCAGTGACATTTCAACACGACGGTTGTCCCGCCCATTACTCTCTGGCTGTAAGGGAGCATCTGGATAACTGTTTCCCGGACGGTTGGATCGGCAGAGGCGGACGAATCCCTTGGCCCGCTCGGTCACCTGATTTGACACCATTGGATTTTTTCGTTTGGGGCCGAGCTAAGGAGCTAGTCTACACACAAGAGGTCATTAATACCGTAGAAGAGCTGAGGAAGAGGATAGAAGCGGCGTTCGAAAGGATGAGGGAAGAAATGATATTCGGAACAACCACCACAGAAGTAAGAAGACGGGCACGTGCTTGTATTCGAAACGGCGGGTCACATTTTGAAAACGAGCGATGATGTGTAATTTTAATGTGTTGATCGTAAAAATAAATGACTTATCTTTTATGCTTTTGTTTTAATTTACCCTAAACATTCCCTCTTATTAGTACAGGTAGCCTATTTTCAAAGATAAAATGGCTTGAGACATGATTGTCTTATCGCCCGCCGCCTGCCGCTATCAGTCCCTTTTATCTCTCACCGCCGCAAGCCTTTGTTTGTTAAAATTGCATGTGGTAGTTTTGTCCAGTACACTTAACCCTTTTAAAACAAGTCAAATGTCAAGTCAACGCCAACTTAGTATTCAGAACCAATGTTTTATTGTAAAATCATAATGAGATTCGTCACCACAACTACCACAAGTATCACAAGTAGAGTGAAACATTTTAGCTACCCAGTTGGTTTAGGTGGCTTATTTTCAAGGATACAGTAGCTACAGTCGTGTTTGATAGCTTAAATAAAAGGGTAAAAGCCAAGCATGTTTTTAAAATGGTTTGAAAATTCGTGGCTATTTTAGTTTTTTTTTTCGTACTTTGAAATCACTTAAATCGTTTACATTTTCATGTAACTAAAATTTTAAATCGCTGTCAACTTGTTTTCTTTAGACACAGATGTTTGAAATCACTTTTCTAGTGTTTGATAGACATTGCACAATACGAAATAAAACAAAAAAAAATCTACCTGCAGTAAAAAAAGTACTAATTATCGATTTAGTCTGAAGTTTTGCAGTTTTCTCCGACAAATTTTTAAATTTAAATTAAAAAGAAACTAATAACATTTGTCTAAGACAAGTATGGCTAAAAATGTTCTAGATGACCTAGGCTATCTCCTACTTTCGGCTTTGCATCCGGTTACCAAACACCCTGTATGCGATGTCACATGCAAATGATGCAAATATCGCACAACTATATTTGTTGCGGCTTCATTGTCACCTACTTATATAGACGCATTGACTACTTAGTCAATACTTTACTTAGTAATAGTAGTAGAAAACAAGGTATCGCCAGCACTATATATGTACGTCACAGACACTTCGATACTTAAACTTTAAATTTTTTGGATAATTTTAACTTACTTTTTTTTTTTTTATGAATGAAAAATTGGGCTCTCTAAAGTACCTTTTTTGCATGACTCATAATTGTTTATTAGTTTAGGGTGTTTTTCCTTGTGAAATAGAGAATTTCAGTATATTCTCCCTAAAAATTGACATAAAAAATCTTGGTGGCTCCACTTCTCAAATCCATCCTAGGATCCTAATAAAGGAATAATCATGCCATATGAAATTTTCGGTACACGGAAAGCCGAAAAAAAACAACTTTTTATGTTGTGTGGAAACGCAACTACGAGTACTGGCCCTGTATTCCACTAGTAGGTAGTTAAAATTACCCGAAAAATTTTAGTTTGAGTATTAAAATGGTGTCTGTGACGTAGTGATGGCGATACCTTGTTTTCTTCATCCATGATTATGTATTTAATATGTCATGCTAAGTGCTTGTCAATTTTTGAGTATAAAAAATATGTCGTCAAGTAAGATTTTTTTGTCATTTTTTGTGATAAGTCTATTGTGACAAGATGTAAAGTCCTAGTTTGAATACAAAATATAGGTGTGTTATTTATTATTATAACCGTAAAGAATCAAAAGTGTCATTCATATTTATGATTTCAACGCGTTTATGTACGAGACGTTTGATGCGTAGTGCAGTAAGTAGGCGTTACTCTTGAAACTATTCGACATGACCGCTTTGTAGCCAAGCTTTCAAAAACCTAACGTACCGTACGTACGTAAAGCCTTAAGGTTTAAATTACGATGACTGCTGCAGATTGTCGGTCATCTCACAATGTAAACGCAGGATATGGTCGCCGGAGGCTGTAGCGCCGAGATGTTTGACATCGCTCAGGCGCAATGGACCAGTTTAAGTGTGATCTTCACCAACGTATTGTTGTTACAGTTGTCGTGTCATACTTACTTGGTTATCCTGAGGCAATGAAGCTGAGGATGGGAATATCGGTCTGGTCTTCCGGTCGCACTTCCCGAGGGACACCTGGCTTCGGATCCCATCGTTAGATCTCGATGGTGTTAATAGTCTAGGAAATTGATATTGAGACACGTTTTACTGTATGTTATTTTTCCGGTCTTGTGCTCATTTATAAGAAAAAAACATATACCTGACAAAGACCTGGGACCGTATTTAAACTTTAAAACACATTTAAACTTCAGTACAACTCCGATGCATTGACTACGCAATACTTAAAGCTAGCGCCTAAACGTCTGTATCAGAGTTTGCTTGAAAATTATTCCAATGTAGCTCCAATACAACTTCAATATTGTTTGATTATTTGTTGTGTGTTGGAGTTATGTTTGAGATAGATTGTGTTTTTATGAATTGTTTATGTATTTTAAAATTAGAATACGGCACAGTGGCGTGGATTTGATATTCTCTCTTTCTCATCCCAGTAGCATCATTATAGCTCGGAGCCTATTATTGAATCCTAACAAAATAGTCTTCTTCTTCCTCCCAGCGTTTGTCCCAGCTTGGGGTCCGCTAGACAACCTAATCCCATGAAATGGCGTAGGCACTAGATTTACGAAAGCGACTGCCATCTGACCTTCCAACCCAGAGGGGAAACTAGGCCTTATCGGGATTAGGTCCGTTTTTTTTTCACCTTTTTTCTTTTTTTTTCCTTTTCCTTCACCGAAAAGCGACTGGTAAATATCAAATGAAAAGCCGGCGTTTGAACCCGATACCTTAAACAAAATAGTAATCTCTTACTTAAAACAAAATAGTAATTTGAAAAAAAGTTTATTTTTATTTAAAAGCATGCTATTTTACAATAAACTACTACGTTTAGTGTTAAATGACTTGTAAACGAACCTTGGTCGGCGCCTACTACTTAACCCCCACTTGCTTGGTTTGGTCGGATTAACATCCTTATTGAGGGATTAGACTAGGTGTTCGCAAGGTTTAAGCACCAGTGCGTTATTCATATAGATTTACTATTTAGGCATACTCTATCTATGTTGTAACATATGTAGGACGATTTCGATGAGGCATTTGGATAAACCTATGCGATTTTACTATTTTTGTAAACTGTTTTCTCGTAGTTTATTAAAAGTCTTACGAATAGGTAGCTGAAGTTCGTGATCCCTGCTAAACATGTCATTTTGACATTTGTGTTTCTAAGAAATAATGATATTCGCTCAGGATCAGAGGAAGTGATGTACCTACACCTAGGCTACCTACACAAAGAAGGCCTACGTCCAACAGTGAACAAACGATGATGATGATGATGATAATGATAGTAATGTTGATTAGTAAGAGACAAACCGTATTTTCAATTAACTATTAATTTAAAACCGCGCTTAAAACTACGTCCGGAAACATTACATAACGTGTACTTATATAAATCGTCAAATCAAAACCTATAAACCAAATAATTATGCAATTAAAATGAATGCATTAATTATGAAATTTCCCGTCATATACTAACACTGCATTTCCGGATCATTGGCTTCGAGTCGGGTGTCACTCCACCGCGTGTTTGTGTGTGTCAATTATTTGGAGACACATGCGATTAGCTTGAATGATTGTTAGTGACATAGCGACAGAATTACTACGTGTAAGCAGTAGGCATCTCATAGTCATATAAGAAATGCAGGGACCGACCGAGAGTTTTCGTAACGGTTTACCAAACTGCTAAAGAATCGAGGTTGATGGATAGGAAATACACTACATCGAAGGATATATGTAGAACATTGCTCACATCTGTGGCATGGTTCAGCAAAATACTAACTTGAGGCGCTCGCGTCAGTCGAGAGGAGAGCCAAGAGAATCATCAATGACGACTATCTGACGAATGCTCGACTTTAAAGTCTGGAGCGTCGTCGCAAGGTTGCCAGACTATCGATCTTTTATAGGATACCTACATTTCGGAGAGTGTGTCGAGGAGTTCCTTACTGCATTAAATTTTACTAATGTAATTATACGTGTAACATACCTACTTATGGGGACCTGTTGTATAGTGGGTAAACAATAACCTTAAAGCTTTTTATTCGATGGCAACGAATGAGTAGGGTCTAGTGCTATTTGCCTGTGGTTTTCTGTAAGGTGTGCAGTAAAACACTTCTATAATTGCATTAACACGTTTAATTTTGAAGACAAAGTAAAAATATTTAAGATTAGCAAAAATAGTCAATTATTTAAAATTTAGCATTTCACGTAAAAATCACAATACCGGCATCTATATAAGGATATTTCACATTCAATAACTTCCCTAGTGGTCAGAATGCAATTAAATTACAATAATAAAAATATTTAAAATTAGCACTTCACTTAAAAATGAAGACAACTGTACCTATATAAGGATATTTCACATTCAATAGTTAACAAAACTGGTAAGTAAAAATAAAGACTCGGCTGGTAATAATTTGGCTGCAGGAAAATAATGGGTTAATGAGGCGGGTGATATGGATGGTGACAGATGATTCGCTGGCTGAACGTAGCCTAAATTAAAGAGCCAGGTCTTTATATGCCCGTCAAACGAGGCAATTGGAATTTGGGGAAATTTAGCAAAACAACAAAAAAAACTATTATGGCACAAAAATACTGGATACAAAGAAAAGGAATCGGATTTATAACGTTTTTAAAAAAAATGTAAATAATTTGATATTCTCGAAAGCAGGATGGCTAAAGCTGTTGTTTTTAATTAAAAAGAGTTCGTGGGCAAGTGTCCGCTTTGATTTAGGCGGACCCAATAGCTCGCTGAACTCCTTTTCTCACTTGGAGAGCCCGCTGGATGCGGACTCTAATTCTCCGATGAATGGTGAAGAAACCCGCGGAAAACGCGGCAGTTGCAGACCGTCTCGCCGGTCCGGCACCCACAAGTGCCTTCCGGAATCCTTCCGGCTCAGGCGGTCCCTCTGGTTGCCTTTTTGTCCGGCGACGTATTTGGTTTTTAAAAATTTGTATTTAATAATGTATTAGCGCTTGCTATATAATGTTTGAGCGCAAAGATCTACAGAAATAGATCGCACTTCAACTCGATGCAACTAAGCAAATTACAGCAAAACTCTCAGACAAAACCAGAATATCTGTTTTTCTTTAAAAATCTCCCGTCGCTCTGACACACTCAATCAAAAATCAACTTTTTTCTTTTTGTTAATCTGGAATACCTCAAAAATTCACATTCAAAATTAGCGCGAGTATTATCTAAATTTTATAACTGCCAGACGTATTACAAAATGCGGACTGATATAAGCGCCATCTAACTGTAATGCCGTGAATCACAATGTACGCTTTTTATATATTAACCGTGACTTAGCCTTAGACCTCCCTTAGACACAGAAGTTCAGAAGTTCTAAAGAAAGTCGACAGATGTTGTACGATACGTAGCGTCATGCTACAGGTGGTGGTACTTCCCCAGTCGGGCTCTGCTCCAGATTTGAGCGAGATGACATTCGCTGTGCTGTGTCCTACCACACATAGCGAAATAACATTCACAGTACCCATACCTCTCTTTTGGACGTAGTTTAAGGACATACCCGTGTCCGGGCGCAGTTTAAGGGCCTACCCGGGTCCAAACTGTTCTTGCGAAACCTACCAAAATTTAACATTACCTACCAACTTCATACCTAAAGTATGAAATGTATTCGTATAAAAATTGCATAATACTGTGTAGGTATACGTACCTGTACTTAAATACCTAAATATACCTACCTACATAGGTACTTATAGCTACAACTCCACAAATTTCAAGAATTGTCTTACCCGTCTTCCAATTTGAGGTAGTCAAAAGAACCAGAATCCCTTTCCTGTTCCGTGGTTATTTAGTTTTTCTAAGCTTTCGTGTATCTCAGAAAGCCGCATGTTCGTTCATAACCAAGTATACTTAGGCCCCTTTATTGTGGTATTGTCAGCTTTGTTATTCCCAAACCACTGATGTATTAGGTTTGAAAGCACCCAACTCAGTTCTAATTTTTAGTAGACACTCGACACGGTTGAAGTGAAGTCAGTACACCTAAGCATCATCCCACACTGGCGTCTATTGAGCGTCGCCCTGCGCGGGCGCTCGCGTGACATAGACACTCGAAAGGCGCTAGTGTGGGGTCAGCCTAAATCTCGAAATATTTTGAATTTCTTGATTCTTCTTTCTGTCGCTTGATGGAACGTTGCGAACGCATATAACTGCGTCTACAACGTGGTCCAGTGCGAAAGCTGCCAATGGTGGTAGAAACCACCACTAAACTACACTACTAAAGACTAACCAACTACTAAAGGCTAAAGACCTTTTTTCTTAACGAAATCCATTTGGCCAATACCTAGTTGCAATTGGTAAGCCCGTAACAGTTGTTACACTAGTTTTTCCGAGTCAAAAGCTCGCCTGCCTCGGTTATCAGTTGGAATGGAGTGGACGGAAATGGCGGCTGGCGACCAAAGGAAATGGACCAGTATTTATTGACGTCAGTATTCTGCCCTTCAATCACTGCCACGGTTTTTACTGACTGACTTTGTGGTCAAGCGTGGGTCCAGCTGTATAAGTAGATATGGGGCCAAAAATGATGAGATGTTTTTTTTATCTAGCTCGATTTTCCTTTCCTCATCACGCAATAGCAAGCCAGTAATCACCATTTTATATTAGTCATACGTGATGCATTAATGACAACAGAGGTTTAAGTTCTAGTTTGTTTTTTCCTCCGACGGAACGGGGACGGTGTATGCGCTATATTGTCGTTACTCTTTAGTGTTAGAGGTTGATATAAAAAAAGTATTACTTATACGTCCCGTCCCGTTAGCGGCATAATCGCGTGAGAGACGGATGTCCTCCGAGGCCGTCAAAAGGTAACCATACATTTTGGTACCCGTCCATCTGCAAGGCTTCTTTGTCAAAAAAATTAGGGAAAACACTAGTTTGACTAAATCAACGCTCCCTGGTGACTCTCTCGTCTAATTAGGTTGATATAAAAACCGTTTGTACGCTGTGTCATATAAGAACGCTATGAGATCACAGAAGTGCCAAAAATCTTACTTAAGGTAGAATTCATACTTAAGTGGAGTAATCTGACAGCTCCTGGCATAACAAGCTGTTTACAAAATGTATATGTAAGTTTCCTTTGCAGTAAAAAATTTAGAGGGAAACCTGGTCAATCAACGGTCCCTATTGGTCTCTTCTAATTAGGTTGATATAAAAACAGTATTATAACATCAATGTGCGTCCCGTTAGCGGTATAATCGCGTGATAGACGGATGTCCTCCGCGGCCGTTACGGGGATATAGGCCGCAACGGTGTCGCAGCCGCTGGAACATGTCATTATGGATGCTTGTGGCTTTAACGTGTCCCTAGCCGTTGAAATTAGATATATATTAAAAAAGTATAAAACATGGTTAAGAATTTAAAAGATGACATTGTTGACTAAGTGTACTGTGATAATTCTTTCGGCGTATTTGGTTTAAGAACTTTAGGAGAATACATTCAATAACTAAATATTTACAGTGAAAATTAAGTAAATTATTATGAATGTATCACATCAATACATCATTTAATTTCTACGTGTGTAAAGCGTACTGATCCTACACGTATACCTACTATGGGATTAAATCTATATATTTATATAAACGTCAAATTCCTGACTGACTCACTTAAATCAACGCCCAGCCCAAACCGTTGAACCTAGAGAGCTGAATTTTTCACAATAGGTAGTTTTTATAACGTTAGTATCCACTAAGAAGGGGTTTTTCAAAATTCATCCCCAAGGGGATGAAATGAGGATCCAAATCCAATGTTTGTATTGGGAAACCACATCAGTTTCGACTGTTTTATTCTTAACATCACACGAGTATTTCTAACAATAAATGAGTAAATACGTGTTTCAGGATTTTTCTTATTTTACCTCCTAAGGGGATGAAATGGGGGTCCAAAGTTTGTATTATATTAGTTAGACTATTTTATTCGAAACTTCACAGAAGTATTCCTAACGATAAATGAGTAAACACGTGTTTCTGTTTTTTTGAAAATTCAACCCCTAAAAGGGGTAAATGTGGTCACAAAATCTGAAAATCAACATGGGTATTGTTTCTATTGTTTATCGGGTCGTTGATTACGAAAACAATAACGATTATAAAATCCAACGTGGTGAACGTGAAATACCATCTCCCCTGTTGGGGTGCGATGGGGTTGAAATGTCTTAATATCAATATGGGTGTCGTTTTTGTGTTTTAAGGGACGTTAATTACGAAATTGGCATCGATTTTGAAATTTGATATTGTGGACATGAAAATTCTTGAAAGTATTTGTGCCAAATTACAATCTTCTTCTTCTAAATTTATAAAAGAACAAACTGACTCACTGACTGACTGACATATCAACGCATAGCCCAAACCACTGGTTCTAGATTCGAAATTTGGCACGTAGGTTCCTTATAAGGCCTAGGGGTTTACTAAGAAAGGATTTTTCAAATTTCACCCCCATAGGGTCCAAAGTTTTTACGGGGAAACAAGATTAGTTCGACTATTTTATTCGAAACTTTACAGGAGTATTCCTAAAAATAAATGTGTAAACAAATGTTTCAGGTTTTTTGAGAATTCAATCCCTAAAAGGGGTAAATACGTGACAAAGTCTGAAAATCAACATGGGTATTTTTTCTATGGTTTATGGAGTCGCTGATTATAAAAACAACAACGATTTTAAAATCTAACGTGGCGGACGTGACTTACCATCTCCCCTGTTGGGGTGCGATGGGGTGGAAATGTCTAAATATCAATATGGGTGTCGTTTATATGGTTTTTTGGAACGTTAATTACGCAAATGGCATCGATTTGGAAGTTTAATATTGTGGACATGAAAGTATTTGTGCCAAATTGCAATCTAATCTAAATATATAAAAGAAGAAACTGACTGACTTATCATGACTGACTGAAATCAACACTTAAAAGGATGAAATGAGGGTTGAAAGTTTATATGGGAAATTTTTAAACGTTAAACCGATTTAGATGAAACTTGGTATAGAGATAGTTAGTGTCCCGGGAAGGAACATAAAATAGTTTTTAACGTGAAAATCAACCCTTAAGGTTAAGGGGTAAAATGGGGGTTGGAGGTTTGAATGGGTAATTTTTAACCACTGAACCGATTTAGATGGAACTTAGTATAGAGATAGTTTGAGTATCGGGAAAGGATAAGTAAAGTTCTTATTCCTAATATCAACACTTAAGTAGGTGAAATAGGGGTTGAAAGTTTGTGTGGGGAAAACGTGGTATAGAGATAGTTTGAGTCCCGGGAAACGACATAGGATAGTTTTTATCCCGAAAATCAATCCTTATGGGGGTGAAGTGGGGGTTAGAGGTCTGTATGGAGATTTTTTACCGCGAACTGATTTAGATAAAATTTGGTGTGTATATAGTTTGAGTCCCGACAAACAATAAAGGACAGTTTTTGTCCCGAAAATCAATCCTAGAGGGGTAGAAAAGGGGTTGGTAGTTTGCATTGCGAATTATTAACCGCTGAACCTATTTAGATGATTTGGTATGGAGACAGTTTGAGTTCCTGGGAAGGATATATAATAGTTGTTATCCCAGAAGTTATTCCTTAAGCGGGTAAAAAGGAGGGTGGATTTACCAATTCCACGTAGACGAAGTTGCAGGGAAAAGCTACTATTCAAGAGTAGAAATCTGTTTAATCATAATCTCTTAATAGTGGTAGGTCGTTGCTGGCGAAACAATTCAACAATGATTACAATCATTTCTTTAAAAAAATAAGGGAACCGCCTTCACCAAAACGTGGTATACTGAAATCTCCAGAATGTAACAAATACTCTTCCGAAAACCGCATCTAAATCGGTTCAGCCAAACGCGAAATAAAAGCGGACAAACATACATACAAACATACGGGTCAAACTGAGAACCTTCTTTTTTAGTACTTTTAGTACGCGGGCGAAGCCGCGGGCAAAAGCTAGTAAATACATATGCATTTTCCATTTCATAAATGATGATACCTATTGAAAGTCAAACGATAGTTACAGACTACAGTGTAAATCAACGAAGCAATTTTAATACTTAACCATTTAGGAATTTTAAATTGCACCTACCTTTATTTTGATAATCTGCTTGCTAAAAATTTAAATCTTACAATCTAGACGGTCTTAAGTCAACACCGGTAATCGAGTAACGTAACTTAACAGCTTCTTGCATATACACACATGCCCATATATGCAACTCATTGACATAGCCACCGCACAGCGCATACCAACTCTTTACTTGCAACATTGTATTTTATCTTATTCTTCATTTTAAATTATGGACTCTATGTAATATTGCACAAGATTATTTTTTGTATAACACGGATCATTTAGATAAGCCGATGAAAAGGTAAACGTAGTGTATAAAATACTTGTTTTCTTGCCGCGTGGTGATTGGCCATTCATAAGTCGGAGTGAATGAAGCCGCAGGCAGCGGGTCTCGTGGAGCGAGGCAAATTGCACAGCCTCGCTTACGTCACCTCCCATTACGTGGATTGGGAGAAATGTTTAAGACTAGTACAAGGTGGCTTAGGAAATCGTTGCATTTCCCTATTAAAAAGTAAAAGGGTTTTATACAGTCAACAGCAGAAGTAGCAATGTGGACGAAGTGCTTGGACCGATTTGAAATAGTTATTTGTTATACAAGGGTGCAAAGTTGTATTTTAACCGCGAGTGTGGAATTGAAGCACCAGCTAGAGAATGGATTCTAGGGTTGAACTGCGAGGTAGCGAATGGATTATATGGTTGAACCGCGAGCGAAGCGAGTGGTTCGAAAATAGAATCCTGAGCGAAGCGAGTAGTTCAAAAATAGAATCCTGAGCGTAGCAAGTGTTGCAACACACGAGACGTAAAAATAACTTTGCAGCCGTGTGTAACACAAATCTTTTCACCTCACTAAAGCAAGGAAAATATAGTCTGGCCAGCCAACGAACGCAGTAACAATGTACATCAAACAAAAATATAACAACACTAAGCGAATCGAACAGCAGCATTGCTCCATAGAAAAGCAGCAATGTACATCAAACATTGATACTTACAATGATTGCTAAAATCATAAGGCCAGTCGAGGGAAACGAGTAACTACCTATATCTACCAGAAAATGCAACTTTTCAGTTTAGAATGGAACAGGAATAGCTTCATTATCTGTATGAATAAGAGAGTCATGTTAATTTACATCTATTATATCACTCAGTATACTCCCACTTATTTATTATGATTTCGTTTGACGACTATTTTAGGTAGGCACTTATTTAATCTAATGTACGAATTGTATAATTGAATAATCAATAGACGCACGTGAGGTTTTGGTGTTTATTTATTTTATACATAGCTTAGGTAGGTACATAAAGGAAAACATTTCAAAGGCTTGATAAAAGTCTGTTGTAGGTAGCGGGATGCTTGGTGCTTAAACCTGTTAAATTGTAGTGTTTTCTTGCTTTGTGACAATATGCAGCACTTGCTCCTATGCAACAAACGATCTTGGACTTCATTTAGCACTAGTTTTCGTTTCAATTATTCGATTTTACACTGAAAGAAAGAACTTGAAATGATAATTCGATACAAAACTCTACATAACCTCAAAGTCACATATATCACGAAAAATGTATTACACCTGTCGTAAGTACCTACATAAATATCTCAGCTGGTCTTTGCGTTGATTTAATACATTTATTGAAAGGTGATGGCAGATATTACATTAATAAATAATAAAAAACGCAATCTGAAACTTAAAAATATAAGTAAACAAAACTAACTTTTCAAAATTAAAAAGTTACATGTCACCATTGATGTATTATGTATTCTACTAGATGAGCTATGTAGAACAAATTTTGTGCCCCATGTTTGGCGGTTGACAGCTGTCACTGAATCAAAGAGTAGCTTTAACAGAACTGACGTAACACTGTTTTGACAAAATTCATTTTCTGCCTAAAGAAATTTTGTAAGGAAACGTAATCAACTAAATTATTGTTTTATTTATACCTAATGTTTATTTTGCTCCTTACCCTAGAGTTTTAGGAACGAATGGAGTAAAATACTATTTTCGCCGACAAGCGCCTTTCAATACGAACTTTGGGGGTTAATGATCCTTGATATATACTTAAAATTACATTGATTTCCTAGCACGAATGAAAAAACACTGTGTAAGTACGTATTACACGGGTGATATTTCGATATTTAAGTTTTAAATTCAAATCATAAAAACCGTTTCTATGTATTTTACTCGCATTAACAATCTTAGCAAAATCGCCCTTGTTGAACAATAAATATATGTTTAATGAACTAAACATTACCTATCGTACTTATCTAAAACATGATTATTACGTAAATAACAAACAATATCAAGTGTAACAATGTCAAGGTATATCAAGTGTAGTCACATATGCTGTGTTACTTCTGCGACATTAATCTGTGCGCCAAGGAATATGGCGTCGCACCGCCAACATTAATATTTTAAATTAATGTAACACCAAACTTTGCACTTATTTACCTATGGAATGTAATTCCGTGGCTTTTATTACTATTTTTACAGTTTATTATCACGCAAGAAGCCTTTACGTTTAGTATTTGATTTTTAAATTTTTTTGACACTTGCGTGTAATCATGTCTGTGGTCCAACTACCACTGTCAGACTTGTAGTGATTTTCACTAAAACTCATGGTACAAATAATTTCTTAGGGATGTCTTCTCCTGTTACTCAATGCATGTCACAGATAAAACAAAAACAATTCACAATTTTCGAATTATTCTGAGACAGGTAGTTCATCAATTAAAATGGATCGATCAAAATAATATTTCTTAAAAGATTTAAAGCGTTTTATAGTAAAATCATGAAACAAAATTGTTTACACTAAATGTTTTTAATTGAATACAATTAAATATAAAATAATTTTTGCGTCCATAGCACCTGATTTGATCAGACAATTTAATCAGATGGGCAAAGATTGTCCTGTCTGGAGTGGCCTTTACATGTTATAATGTTTAAAAAAGTGACTAATATCACGTTCGAATTTCAAATATTCTTTGCACTCTTGTGAATAAAATTCAGTTTTGCTATCTTTTTTTAAAGAATAAAAAAGAGCTTTCCGAGCCAGTGAGGTGAAAAAATTAAAACATCATTATGAATATATGTAAACACTTCAACGCTTAGCTGCCACTGACTGATCTAAAAGATACGGTTTGACCTTTTAACACACACGTAATTTCCAACTTGATGCCAGAGGATGAAGAGGTTATCTTAATAACATACATACCAGGTTCAATTCGCAAAAGCCGGGACAAACGCTAGGAGAATGAGCCATTTCTGAACGTCCCGCGTCCCAGTGTAGTCGGCGCCCAACATTCCGTCGTTCGTGTCCGCAACCGCAGTCGTTTGTTTTTGCCGGTAACCTCAAATACGTGCTCGAATCACAGACGCGCTGCTCTACTTGATGCCTCAACTTTTGATGAACCTACGACTCCCTCGCCGAGGCCCTCAAAAATGAGCAAGATTAGTCATTTTAAAACCAATAACCACGAGCTATATAATATTTGTACATAACTACATACATTGTCCGGAGGTTTTGTAGCCATTGTTCATCTGTGCAAAAAAATGGTAATCGAACTTTGGTTCAAATACTTCAATTTGCAATGCAATTTTGATTATACAACTCGTACTTAGGTAATTATGTATTTTGATCATTAAAAGAGTTCAAAAGTTAAAATAAAATAAAAATACGTATTAAAAACTTAACAAAAGAATTCTGCCGTCATACTAAAAAAAGACGCATCTACATTTTTCTTCGTAATTGAGTTTTATACATATTCGGAATCGCCTTTTTTTACTGATTCAGGGTATTATATACAACTCTGTTTAGGAAAAAATGTTATATGCTTATTTTTTCAGTATGACGGCAGAATTATTTGTCCATATTCTTAGCATCCCAAAACGAATTGCCAAAGCTTTTAACAGCATTCCCCACAAATTATTTGTAAAAACGGGCACATTCTGAGCATTCTTCGACACGTTAATTTTCCCAGAGACGTGACCTATTGAACCGGATGCTGACCGTGACCGGAAGGCCCCCTTACATCTCAAAATGACCGCGACGAATCTTAGACGTGGAACATACGGGATAATGTGGCACTGAGCAAGTGAAAAACCTTGGAGGGGCGCTAACGAAAGTTTGTTTTCAACCGACTTCAAGATTTCGAAGGAGGTTATCAATTCGTCGGGATCTTTGCTTTTTTTTTGCTATTATATTTTTTTTATGTATGTTCACCGATTATGCGCAGACGGCTGGACCGATTTGGAAAATTATTTTTTTGTTTGAAAGAGGATACTTCACAGTTGGTCCCATTGTAACCAGGTCAGAATTTACTATAGCTTTAAATTATAGAATAGGCCTGCCCTAGGCTATATTAAAAAGCGAAAGATTTGAAGGTTTAACAAATTTTTAATACCACGGCTTTTCAAGTAACGTCAATGTTTGGGTAGAGTAGATAGTATATAATTTTAAACAAAAAAAGAACCGACTTCACCTAGCCTCCACCTTTCCAAAAGCAAATGCTCGAGCTGCTGTAAAAAATACTCAAATCACTATAGGTGTGTCTATAATAGTTGAAGAGTTCCCTCGATTTCTTCAGGATCCCATCATCAGATCCTGACCTGGTTACAATGGGACCACTCTTTCAAACAAAAAAAGATTTTTACCTAAACAAAACCGGCCAAGTGCGAGTCGGACTCGCGCACCGAGGGTTCCGTACAAACCTGTAGGTATATAGGTAGTAACTTTAAAATTATTAAAAACATTTTTATTATATGATGTAACTAAAAATTTACGGTTTTCGCAATTTTTCCTTTATCTGTGCTATATGAAGTTTCTTCGTGCCAAGTTTCAAGTTTCCGAGTTTACGGGAAGTAACCTGGTTTTGAGTTTCTTGCGAGTACTCAGTTTCAAAATATGCGACTTAAATTGCTATTTCATTTGATTGCGTTGACATAAAAGTTTGGTTTTGCTACATCTGAAAGGTCCTATGGCCCTGAGTATTTGACAAGAGTTTCAATTTAATACCTCCACGCGTTTACGAGGAAAAAGGTAGAACGTTTAAGATTTAAAAAAAAAAATTTTTTTGTATGGTTTTACTAAAAATGTCTACTTTTTGTAATTGTCCATTGTCTATACTATATGACGTTGCTTCGTGCCAAATTTCAAGTTTCTGAGTTCACGGGAAGTACCCCGTAGGTTTTGCGAGTGCCGAAAAACTCTAAAATTTGCAGCATTTATGACTCGTTTACGACTGTATCTTTTGATTGCGTAGGCTTTTAAGTTTGATTTTTTCACAGCTCCAAGGGACAATAGACCTGAGTATTTGACATAAATTTCAGCTTGATACCTCCACGCGTTCCTGAGAAAAATGGTCTTGACAGACAGACAGACAGACGGACAACAGAGTGATCCTATAAGGGTTCCGTTTTTTCCTTTCGAGGTACGGAACCCTAAAAAAAACAAAGAGCCCGACGAATTGATAACCGCCTCTGTAAACCAAGGTTGATACGAAACACTAAAAACTTGTTCAATCAACATATATGGCACCTACTCAAATGTAAAATGATAATGATATGCCAGAATGATGTTGTGTGGACTAAGCTCAGCAACTTCACATTTTGTTTCGCAAACTAGGAATTACGCAATTTTACCATACTGAAAATCTCTGCGTTGAAGCCTCGGCCGTGAAGCTCGGTCCGGCGTAGCACTGTCCCGTGTGATCTGCCCTTTAAAGAGCCGAGGAATTTTTCTACGCGACTGCACTCGGAATATTTGGTCAAGACTCGAGCTCGAGCCCACGGAGCGAACTTTTTTGGGTGCACGTTTTTTCTCGCCGCTTCCTGTTGACTTCACGGATTGCGGATACCAGAGATATTTACGCCACTTGACTTGACAGTTACAAAAATAGTTGGAAAAGATGCCTTTTAGATATTTATGACCTTTTTACTGAGAGAGACATTTTGCACAGTTCATTCCGGCGTTGAAAATGGAATGTGTAATTAAATGATTTGTATTTTAATAGAATCTCAGCTTTAGTAGATTCTTTTTTCGATTTCTAGACTCAATCAGAGAAATTACATTTTAGATTTACATGTACGGTCACGTCTGAAAATATGGATACATATTATATGACAAAAACATGTATACAAGACTTTACGCCTTGGTAATAGAGTCGTGGCTACATATTTTTGTCACACTAAATGTATCCATATTTTCTTCGTACCTAGATATATCATAGGTAACATTGTTCGGCTGACTGTTTTATTAATGAATGTTTCTGATTCCAGGAAAGTTGTATGCGGCGCTTGGACGTCGCGGCGGGCGCGTCGTCGGCAGCGACCTGCAGACCGGCTCGGCCTCCTTCCGAGTCCAGGCTCTGATGCCCGTAGCCGAGAGCTTCAAGTTCGCGTTAGAACTGAGAACCCATACCTCCGGCCTCGCGGCACCTCAACTGTTATTCAGCCATTGGGAGGTAACACATACCTACCTATCACTATATATCACTGCACAGCAGCTCTTCTTCCGCGTCCAAACTCTGATGCCCGTAGCCGAAAGCTTCAAGTTCACACAGAAACTGAGAAATCACACCTCTGACCTGGCGGTGCCTCAACTGCTGTTCGGCCATTGGGAGGTAACACATGCCTGCATATATAATCACTGCATAAAAGCTCTCTTCCGCGTCCGGTAGCAGAGAGTTTCAAGTTTGCACTGGAAATGAGAACTCATACTTCAGGCCTGGCTGCGCTTCAGCTGTTGTTGAGTTTTTTTTTTTATATTGATAACTAATGCAGACCAGCTGAAGGTACATCTGCGCAGGGCTCGGTATCTGTATTTGCCCCATACTAAAATACTGGTATTTTTGCCTTTCTTTTCGTTCTTTCGTTTACTATTTCATATTTAATCGAACAATTTTATAATAAGAAGTCATTACCTAAATACAAAATTGAATTTTACATAAAAAACATAAAATAATTATGTTAGCCAGACTGGCAGCGGGTCACCACGTGCTTGATTGGAGAGATCTTCAAATTAAAGCTGGCGTCTGTATTGATCGAGTTTTATTTCATAATCACTTTATAGGCCTTTTTAGATTAAAATACAATTATAATATAGTGTAAAAAGTGTAAAACGAATTAAAGTAAAAATAAAATGGGACGACACAAGTTACAGGCGGGTGATCGGCGCTAAGCAATAGACAAGAAGGGTAGAAGATTCTAGTGTTGTCATGCACAAATCCTAAGTTGAGAATAGACAATTGAAGTTTATATTTTGGGTTATTTGGGGCTTTTTTGCAAAACCGGTTCCGAGCCATGCTTCTGCGTCTATTCCCGTGACAACAGGAGCCTTAAGTTACGTCTGGAGCTCCAAGGACTTTCGGGTTAAATAAGCTTGTGTGGAAGGTCGTTCCAGGAATCTCAATTTATTTATACGTCGTTTTGTTCGTTGCATATCTAGTTAATGATTACGTATGCAACTTTTTGCTTATCATAACCGGCCAGGCGTTTTTATTAGGGTTCCGTAGTCAACTAGGAACCCTTATAGTTTCGCCATGTCTGCCCGTCCGTCCGTCCGTCCGTCCGCGGATAATCTCAGTGACCGTTAGCACTAGAAAGCTGAAATTTGGTACTAATATGTATATCAATCACGCCGACAAAGTGGTAAAATAAAAAGTGGATTTTTTTTTTATTAGGTTACCTCCCCTATACGTAAAGTGGGGAGTGATTTTTTTTTTTCATTTCAACCCTAACGTGTGATATATTGTTGGATAGGTATTTAAAAATAAATAGGGGTTTACTAAAATCATTTTTCGATAATGTAAATATTTTCGGAAATAATCGCTCCAGAAGTAAACAAATATGCGTCGTCCCCCCCTCTAACTTTTGAACCATAAGTTTTAAAAATATGAAAAAAAAATTCAAAAGTAGAACTTTATAAAAACTTTCTAGGAAAATTATTTTGAACTTGATAGGATGAATAGTTTTTGAAAAAAAATTACAAAATAATTTCTGAACTAAGTTTGTAATTTAACCGTATAAGCAGGTGTTTATTGTACCTGTAATTTCTACAAAATTACAATGAAATGACGTGCTTTCAAATAAAGTAAAAACGGTGAAAATCGGTTCACGCAATAAAGAATTATTCTATAAAAATCATCTTCCATACTTTAAGCTCGCGCGCAATAGTTTACTTAATTTGCCGATAGATGTCGCTGTACGTGGAACTCTCATATCATATCCGACATGGCGGTGTTATTAACTCTTAAGTGGGGACACTTACTGTGACGGACGGAAAACTACGGAACCCTACACTGAGCGTGGCCCGACACGCTCTTGGCCGGTTTTTATGTGTAATGATTGATAACTGATGCCAGTAATTACACCAGTACCTGTTAGTCATGCAATAGAGGAAGACAATTAATCGTCACCAACTATTTCTTTCTTTCATTTAGAAAAGAAATTATAAGTATAAAATCCACTTCATTGTTCTGTGTCAATTCGATGGGACGAAAGTCGAGCCCGTTTGGACAACGACATGCACTTCATAATTTCGAACATAAATGTCATTATAAATTAACTAGTTATAACTACTTGGATAATTCCAAAGCAACTAACGTAACGACACGTACGTATTAGGTGTCCTCAGACTATGCGTAAATAAAGTTTACTTTCCTTATTCCAGGTTATCGAAATCGACCCATTCTGGAGTCCGCGCACCGAAGAGGAATACCTGCAGTGGGGCGAGAAATGGGACGGCGTGAACCGCGCCAAGGCGTACATGAACGCTGTCCGCGCGAGGAAAGGGCTAGCCACGGACAAGCATCTGGTGCAGCATGCCGAGAAGCAGAGGACGCTCTCTAAGAAGAAGTAACTAGTGCAGATAGAGTCATAACTGAATAGACGCCCAAATGTGTGTAGTACACCACTGTTGGGGTTTCCATTAAAGTTGGACTTCCGCCGACCTGCCTAAATATTTTTACGACCTTCCACTCGTACTCGACTGGTAGTCAGATTCAGTCACCAGTTTATACACACATTGTGCCGATTGCGCGTGTAGATGTAAATAATGCCGACCACACTTCGCTATGCGCTATACGTTATTCGGCTTATGCGCCTGCATTCGACGAAATGTGGAGGGTTTATTCGGCTATGTTTGCTTTATTCGCTCTCATAACGCATAAGCGCGTATAGCGAATACGCGTATCCGTCGACCTGTCGGTCATTGATACACATCAATAATAATGTTCGGCATACCGGCACGAAGTGTACATAGGCATGTTTGTTACTCGCACGCGTAACACAAATATTTTCGCAAAAACGGCGAAGTTACATAACGAATAGCGCATAGCGAAGTGTGGTGTCGGCATTATATATGTACAACATACAGCAAGACCGACATAGGTACGTACATCAAATTAATATGGAGTCACGCCAGTCACGGCAAGACTAGACATGACAGACATGTTTAAGCTACAGGTGAAATACAAATTAAATTCGTACCAGAAGTGTCACTCGTCTTTTTAAAATGTCTCTTAAACTTGTATTTTTATTTGACCTTTGTCAGATTAAGTATACCTACCTACATACCTAGAGTACCTATGGCCGATATGTAATTGTTTATACTTGTAATTTTTTATACAGATGGTTAATAATAGTAGTGCCTGCAATGTATGGCTAATCATCTACTTAGATGCATTTACATGTAGGCATACTAGGCATATCTACTCTATAATTTTTAACGAAGCTTTTCTTTGTAAACGAAGTTAAGTCTCTCTAAGGTATTGTTCTGTTTAGTATACTAATAAAATATATTTATTTTTAATAAACGCTTTTATTACTAGTATAGAGATTAACTGTGTTCAAAACACAGATACCTTGTCGCCGAATAGACTTTTCACGTTTTCCGATTTGATATTGGATGTCGGAATAATGTCGGATAGGACCACGAAGAATTCAAATATAAAATATATATATTTCTGTACTTTTCTATTAAATTAGCCAATCCTTTTTTGCTAAAAATAAACTAATAACGCATAAAAGGTTGACTTAATACCATAGCGCACTCTGTAGCAGCTGCTTTTATCCTTAGATCATCCGACATCGATATCGGATCGGACAATGTGAAAACGTTCTTAGTCGGGCATACACACCATGTCCAGTCGCCATCAGATATATCGGAGCGGCCAAGGTGGTCACAAATATGTGAACAACGCCTCTATTGTCAAGGCGATAAAGAGCATGTTCAGATATTTTTGAGTACCTTGGCTGCTCCGATATATCTGATGGCGACTGTCCAAGAAACAACTCGTTTAAATCTATATTTTCCTTAAGGAGTGTAATGCGCTCCCGCCATCTGTATTCCCTGGCAAATACGATTTAATTATCTTTAAAGTAATAGTGAATAGGTTATTACTGAACCGGTGAGCTCCATTTAAGACTCTGTCTTCACTTTCCATCAGGTGTGAGTAATGTCAATCACCGGTCAGTTTCATAATAAAAAATAAAACAGTTTTTTTTTTATATTGCACTTATACAACAAACAAAATATCTAGCCTAACCTTAACAAGATAAGGATATGGGACAAGACAAGGGCTAGAAATGAAAGAGTCATTCAATAAACTCAATTATCTATTATTTACAATAAACAAACAATAAACGAATCACAACTCCAAACAGATACAGAAAATATCGAACGTACGGTTAACAATTCCTACGCTGTAGAAACGAACCAACACAATAAGACATTTGCAACACCGTAACACATTGCACTTTGCTTGTTTAGCTCTAGTGAGTTGACTATAAGCTATCAGTTTATTAATTTACCTGATTAATGGTTCGTATTCAAGTCTAATTTAATTAACAATATCTAAGTTAAAATCTGTATTATTTTGTTCTTTAAGAACAGGAACATTTAAATTTACAACCCACTAAAACCGAACGAACGCATTTAAAAAGTTTTCAGGCAAAAGGTAACACTGACGGTTAAAAATATAGCAAGTCAAAATCGACCTTATTGACAACTGACATAGTGGTACATTTTGCCTGAAATTGTTACATAAAAAAATAATCACATGATCCTACCTACAACCTAGCTATTGTACAAACCTCACTAAGCTACTTTTTGATATTTCCACTAGTCTAGTTTTGTCTTTGGCAATATTAATGATTCTCCTTCGTGACTCGAAATGAATGGAAATGAAGCGATCTTAAATAACAAGAATAATGGACTTGCATTGTACCTGTGCCCTAATCACAAAGACACTACGAAGAATACCACAATTTATAATTAATAAGTAATTGAAAATAGTCTAGAGTTCTAGGAATGTGTTAGCCGTTTTTGCAAATCTGGTTCAGCATTTATTTTCTATGCACCAAAATAAATGCAACACGGATATTTGGACAAATACGGTTTCGAGTGAGTTGACGAGCTTACAGATTTCAGAACTTTAAATACAACAGTTCTCATCACGAATTCACCCGAACCTGATGCTAGCTCTACACATCGACGGACGCATCAGCAGATTACACCTGCGTCTCGTTATCGAGTAAGAATGAGACGCAGATGCAATCTGATGATGCGTCCGTCGATGTGTGGATAGCTAGCATGAGACATTTCGTTAACTCTAAAATATAGACGAAGGTGGTTTTATGTGAACTTGTGTGAATGATTAATCGAGCGTTTTAGTCGCCCCTATAACAAGCTGTGGAGAATAATGACGAATAAAACAGTTTTAATAAAAACGTAAAATGCTAAATATTCACCCGTCTCACTACAAATTACGTCTGTTATGGTTTTGTGTTTGCGATACGCAAGAAAAACAACATTATAAAACATCCCGCAGTGGTAGGCTTGCAGCCGCGACTGGGACAAGCATAAACGGTAAGTAAAAAAATGCAATCTACTGAGGGCCTCTTTAAATGAAGACAAACTCCAAGTGACTACTTTAACAAACTTATCGTTAGGACCCAGTGCAGTAGGTAACTGATTCGTTTACGCAAACTTTGGCACTGCGGTAACCTAGTACAAAGAAATTAGGCCTTCCATTTAACAATCAGCTTCCGTGAGCGATACTTATACAAAATTCGCTAAACACAGATACACCAAGTATAACTAGAAGAAAGCACTTGATTATAGTGTAACTAAACGATTAAATAACATTATAATTCACGACTGTTGCAAGGGCGAGTACACTTATACTTATTTTTAGGGAAATCAAGTGTACATTAATGAGCTATGTACATAAATATATCTTAACAATAAACCCGTTTTCTCAAATGCACTACCAATCCTGCACTGTTTATGACAACAAAACAAAAATATGACTTTTATAGGCCACAAAAGTTTATAAATGTGTTAAGAAAAAAAATATTTGAAGGAAAATCGGTTTAGTAATATCATTCGATATTTTCATGTCGTGAGGAAGGCTTAGCCTAACTAAATGAAGGAAAATAATGGAGACCTAGAAAAGTCATATTTTGCTCTGAATATAACAATAATATGTTTAACTTCAAATATGTCAATTCAAGCAAAACGGAATAGTGATTATTCTAAAATTAGTCAAATACATCTATTCCCAGAATATTTTCTACTCCGGCTTGTGTCAAAAGCGTTAGCTTGATTTGACTCATGTGTCGGCTAAAAGAAAATATGAAAATATAACAATAAGTACGCAAGTGACTCACCGATTTGCACCTTGAGCTTCTTCACCGAAGACTAGAATATAACCGTTACAATATAGCCCAACCTAATTAAACAGGAGATAACATTTCACTATAAAAAGATAATAAACATGTCGAAAATTACTTAATTAACTTTTCACGTTCCTTTCATCTTAAACTTAGGTATACGGATTTGTCGGTTGACAACAATTAGAAAACTATAGGTTTATGTATTGAAAATAAGTAGTTATTTGTTGCTTGATGAGCTTCAGTTGTTAACCGTCAATTACATGTTTAGTTGGACCTTGTCAATCCTGCCATAAAATAAAAGGCCTACTTATTTTCCACTGAACACCTTTCATTCCATTTATGTCTATAGAGCACGTATTATACAGTATTAGGTACAACCCACATTTAGGATTTCACAAAATAAATGACGCTGAATTTTATGCTAGAAAGGGTCAATTTACCTATAAAGATTTATGAATAAAATAAATCAATCTACATGATTGGCAAGAAACGCGAACACGCTCAAATCGAAATTATTTGCGATGGTCAAGTATTAACTATAATTATTCATTCAAATATGGGTCTTAATGTATAGGCTAAAGAGTCAAACTGTAATAAGAGTTAATATTTATTCATCGAAAACAATTTCAATTGCGAGCCCCTTCGTTGTCCAAAATCATTTGATCAAATGCGCTTTTATCCTAAGAAATCCGTCAGTATCTTGTTTTTGAACGGAATGTTTGACAGGTCTCTATGGAGTGTCACCTGTCGGCGCCATCTTTAATGTTAATCTGATGGACGGTTGCGTGTCGGTACCAATTATTGCAACCTGTGTTAATACGGCAAATGAGTTTATATGGGTAAAAACGCATTAAATAAAATGAAAAATTGGACATGAGTTTGCTCAGTTATTTTATGGGTAAACGACGGTAAATCTCAAGTATACCAACGTTTTCAAATTGCCTCGTCTGTGGGAATGTCTGTAGTCCTTACCTAACATTACTAGCACCTCGCTCTAATTATCTATTATATTCACAATTACGTAAGAACAGTAAATGTTCTGCCATTTATATACCGTGACGAACTAAATCTTGGACGTAGAGTAAATAAATAAAATAGATAAAAATACAAATAGAATAAAGTCATAATTATGGCTACCAATTTAATTATAAATACGGTTGGTTGTCTAAGTTCGGTACATAATTTAAACAAGTAAAAAAGTTTGACACGGTATAATAGCATTAATAGCTTAATTGTGACTATGATGATATCCCAACCATCCCTTATCTAAATGTTGTGTTTGACACAAATATGACGTAGACAATGCCTTGTAGACATACGAACTGGTTACAATTAACCTATACTATCATACATGAATAATCACATATTGACCAATAAATTAATTAATACGAAGGCTAAATAATGATAATGAATAATGATCTGATAATAATTTAAATACTGGAAACCATTAATCCACCCTGAAAGATAAATATGTATCTATTAAACCTATCGTTTTACAATTATTTTTTGGAGTAATCAATCCCATTTTGCTGTAAGTAAATGTAATTGATACATCCAACATCCAGGGCAACGATAGTGCTTTTACAAGAAATTGTATTGCACATAATTTAAAATTAAACAAGACATGCGTCTATTCTTTATCGGATAAAGAAAACTACAGCACGCCTTATGTCCGAGAATGAAATGCTTTAAAAAACAAGGTTAAAAGTCACTGTTACCATTGGCTTAGAAAAAATACATTAAGTTATATAAATAAATAACACGGCAGTTGACTGCCCTTAAACATAAACGTAAATACCACATAATCCATCAGTCTAAGTGTTCACGAACGCCTATGGAATGCAGGCTGCAAATTGAAGCTTTTCGTGAATCCTTGTTTACAATTTCGTGATTTCACACAAGATAATCCTTTTAAGGCGCTCCACACACTGGATGTCTGTGGTAGCTGATTTTTTGTATGGAGGCCATAGCATTTCCGCAACCACAGATAATAAAAAATAAAAAAATATCTAAGAATTGATGAATTCAGATCAAGTGTGTGGTGCGCCTTAACCGTTTGAGATCACGATATTTAGTCGACCCTTCCGGGTTACCACATCGTTATTATTTAACTCTAAATCTGAATCCCAAAACGCATCCATTTGATACGTTTTCACGCGTTAATGAAGATTACTTGGGCCCTTTTGACCTGTATGTATGTATTTTACGTGTTTTCTGAGCATTACTATTCTCTTTCTAAGTTCAACTGAAGATGTATCTTCTCTTTTGGTTACATACCCATAACCTACAGCGAATCGATGTGTTCTGGGCTTTACTGAAAAATCTGTCTTCCTTTTTGACCGGAACTTATTATTATTGGAATAGTATCTGGTGATGTTGATTCTGACCTTGCTCCAAAACGTATCCATACGACGTCATGTTACTGGGCGTTTCGGCCTGGTATTTCTGGTCACGTTCCTCTGGGAACCAGGACAGCGGGCTAACTGAAGGCGGTCTCGTTGGGCACGTCGTTCATCGTGGTGTGCGCCATGTCCGTTAGTATGACGCCCGATAGCGCTTCCAGGGATTGTCGAACCTAAAACAAGAGACAACTTGTTTAATAAAAACAAAAACCGAAGAGACATATTACTGTAGATTGGCGATTTGACAGAGGTTACAGAAGTCATTTGAATTTGGTCATTAACTATCAGTAGCAATGGATATTTTGAATCCGCAATGAATTGAAGTGGCAATTGGCTAACCACATTTATTTTAGCACGAAAACATTTGGGATGAACATATTTAGAGTGAATATCAAATTTGAAAATTTAGGGGAATCCTTTAGACTTAATTTATGCAAGATATACGGCAGAAGCTAGTACAATAGTACATTATTTTAGAGGCCGGACATTTCCCCATACATGGACGAGTTAGTACCTTGAAGATATGACTGACTTTAGTCCTTCGGTGTTGTGTTTTCGAACTGAAGTGGCAATGGGCTGACCACATTTTTAGCACGAAAACATTTGGGATAAACATATTTACAGTGAAGATCAAATTTGAAAATTTAGGGGAATACTTTAGACTTAATTTATACGTACAAGATATACGGCAGAAGTTGTCGTGTTCAATTTAAATTAGAATACCTAACTAGTATAATATCAAGTACATTATTTTAAAGGCCGGACATTTTTCTATAGATAGACGAGTATAGTAGACCTTGAAGATATGACTGGTTATCTGGAAATTATTGAATAGATACTGATATTGATATGAGAGAGATACTGGAGATTATTGAATATTTCTATTATGTAGCGGCATGTCGATTCAAAATGTGATAGAAACATTGTTGGACTCATAGTTCAGGTGTAGAACTTTCCAACTTATTTAGACCATCTACTATTCCGAAATTGCTACATTTCCGAATAATGGCATAAAAAAAACATAGCTAAATATGCCAAGGGCAAGTTTTTTTTTGACAATACAGTTACTTTACCTAGTAAAAGTAAGTAACCTATAATTTTAAACAAAAAAGAAGCTACTTCACTTAGCATCCACCTTCCCAACAGCAAATGCTCGAGCTGCTGTAAAAATACTCAAATTACTATAGGTGTGCCTATAATAGTTGAAGAGTTCCCTCGATTTCTCCAGGATCCCATCATCAGATCCTGACCTGGTTACAATGGGACCAACTGTGAAGTATACTCTTTCAAACAAAAAAGAATTTTGCAAATCGGTCCAGTCGTCTTCGAATAATCGGTGAAACTCCATTAAAAAAAATTGTATAAAAAAACAAAGATCCCGACGAATTGATAACCTCCTCCTTCGAAAACACGAGAAATAGTGCAAAGCAATAGTGGGTGTGGTACAGGCCCCGTAGCCAAGATGACAATCGTTTGCAAAAAACGAAACAAATCGCTACATGCTCTCGCTCACTCTTCATTACTGCGATAGAGACGGATAGCGTTTCGATTCGTTTTCTGCAAACGATTGTCATCTTGGCTAAGCCCCCTGGTACCTTAGTGAGCAGCAGCAGGTTGGTGGTGAGGAAGGCGTGCAGCTCGGAGGCGGCGCGGCCGTGCAGGCGCGCGCGCCAGCGCACCAGCTCGCCGTACAGCTGCTCGCCCGACAGCCCCGCCAGCGGGTCCTACACGGACAACATTCATTGTTACAGTAACGTGTACACTTACAAACTAACTACATTTTTCTTCCTTTGTCTTTATGATTATTATGAGAGACTTTGCCCGCGGCTTCGCTCGCGTTAATTCTCCATACTTCCACCCCCCATTTTAGGGAAGTGGGGGGGTTAAAAAGAGACAAAAAATAGCCTATGTCATTCTCCATCCCTTCAACTATCTCCACTTAAAAAATCACGTCAATTCGTCGCCCCGTTTTGCCGTGAAAGACGGACAAACAAACAAACACACACATACACTTTCCCATTTATAATATTAGTATGGATTACCTGTTCGTGTTGTGTGACCCGGTGCAGCCTGTAGGCGAGGAGCGCGGCGGAGCAGGCCAGCGCCAGCGCCAGCAGCAGCAGCAGCGCGCGGCCGCAGCGCGCCCGCTGCGCCGGCACCGCGCCCGTCAGCAGCGCCGGCTGGATCACCGCGGCGCCCGCTGGAAACATTATTTCATATTAAAACTTTTCAACACCAAATAAATACAAATACAAATGCGTTTATTTCATTACTTTTTACAGTACAGTGTTTACAGGTATCGAGATTAGGCAAGTAAGTAGTCTATGTTAGTTATGAAAAGTTAGGTAACAATTTAAGGATATGAATCATATTTAATTAAAACCATGTAATGAAAAAGGTACGGGTACAGCAGTACACCATACGTTATGTACAATAACTAAAATTATTAAAACCACTTAAAGCTCCTGCACCTTACCAAGAGCAAATGCCCGAGCTACTGTAAAAACTACTCGTCTAGGTATGCCTATTTAAAGAGTTCCCTCGATTTCTCCAGGATCCCATCTCCATCATCATCAAATTCCGACCGGATGACAAAGCCACCAAGTAATGCAGTGTGTAATGAATGTCTGAAATTCTGTGAGGCGATGGATGATAGGTGCTCTACTGTTCCAATATAATCTGTTTGTTTGTTACCAGTTATTTGAGTTACTTAATGTACATATTTCTAGTTTGTTAGTCTAAGTTTCGTGACGCATTGGTAATGTAACTGTTATGTCATGTAAACATTTTTACAATAAAAAATAAAAATAAAAAAACTGTCAAGTATACTCATACAAACAAAAAAATCGGTCCAGCCGTCTTCAGATAATCGATGAACATTGTTGCAAAGACCTCACCTGAAGTGATGATGGCCTCGGACTCCTTCCGCACGGGAGGAACGGGAGTGTGGTCACCGCCGGCGCTGCTGCTGTCGTCGTCAGGTGATTCCGTGGCATCCAACTCCACTTCCGATGCACGAAGATCCTGGAACGAATACCAAATGACTCCAATACTCAACACAAAGAAAATTAAAGAAAAGAAAAGAGGTTAAGTTTTATATACCATATCCATAACGGTCGTCACGTTTCAAACCTGACGTAAGACCAAGGACGTAACACAAAAAGTGTAACCCAACCCAACGTAAAGTGTAAATTACACGATTGCATCTCGTTATACTTAAGGTATGTGGCTTCGATGGGAAACCTACACCAGTGCCCTTCTCATTCCTTCTTGATCCGGTTGATCCGGGGGCAAGGGGAGTGTTCTTGGACGGTGCACCCGGAGGCAACGGTAAGTGATATCTCGGTGAACCCCATGGATTTCTTACCGGTGCTGATTGATAACATCCTGTCTGGGGGGATGAGGGAAAACCGCACGGGAAAACTCTCATTGAGGGAGAGAAAAAAACACGAGTATACCTGAGGTGTGGGGGTCGCTCGCTCGGGCACGCCAGCCGCCTTCCACACTTGCGTCATGAGCTTGTAGGTGGAGTCCCGCGACAACAGGGAGCCGAACACGTGCCTTTCGTCGCGGGTGCACACACCGACGGCGTTGGGGATGATGCGCGCCACCTTCTCTTTCGTGATGCGTAGGACTGACGTTGTTGGTATTAAGAGCTGAAATGAAAAAAAAATTGAATGTTAGTGGAATTTTAATTGTGGTTCTAAATCTGACTTGCGATTTTTGACTTGTTGAGAGTACTTTAACTGTCGTATAAAGCGACATCCTCTACTTTGACTAATTCTCAATCAAATCCCCATTATCCCTATACTTTAAATTAAATGAATACGTTCACCCTTGCAACTACAGTAAGTTGTAAGATT
Source organism: Pammene aurita (assembly GCA_947086415.1). Taxonomy (NCBI): domain Eukaryota; kingdom Metazoa; phylum Arthropoda; class Insecta; order Lepidoptera; family Tortricidae; genus Pammene; species Pammene aurita. Next base: position 23,879,404 of record OX352305.1, on the reverse strand, counting down.
ATATTGGTCATGTAATTTTTTTGTGCAATAAAGTGGTTTACTACTACTACAAATACCAATAATAAATAACTCAAGCGGTCAAAGTATGCCGTTACTGGTCCTACCTAACAAGAAAATTGTATCTTTTTATGGTTATCGAAGAATTCGGCTAGACCAAAGAAATAATTTGGAATTAATTTCTAGTAAAAATCTTGTTTCAGTTCACTGATGCAATAAGCATACACGCTGACCTAATTGAGTTTACCATAAACTTCATATCCGGCCAACACGTGCCTGAAATCGGCTTACACGCCTAAACTCTGACCTAGTTTGAGGCTCGTGTGTTGGCACGTTTCTATGCGACGATGCACTTACTCGGCTTTAGATGATCGAATTTGCTGAGCTAGCATCAAGTCCAAATTTGATTACTAGGCGGCTGACGGATGCGAATCACGTGGCAAAATCTTAATCTTAAAAATGAGTTTTTAATAGGATATATGAATGTGTTTTAACTCTTAGATGCAAAAACGGTGGAACGGAGCTGGTTGGAATTTGGTACAGTTTAGTTAGTTCATAACGTGCCGGCACTCGTATCTTGATGTTATAAAGAACTTTAACTTAAAATTAAATTGTACAGTCACGTCTGAAAATATGGATACATTTACTGTGCGAAAAAATTGTAGCCACGACTCTATTACCAAGGCGTAAAGTCTTGGATATATACGTGTTTTTGTCACGTTAAATGTATCCATATTTTGAGACGTGACCCTAAGAGGGGACCAAAGTAACGATATTGTAAGAAAATTAAGAAACGTTATCAACTACACATTTTTTACTAATTACACAAGCTAGACATTTTTTTCCGATATTCTCAAGGTTTCTCACCGCTACTTAATCTAGGTAATCAGAAATGAGCAGATAAGGTAACTTCATAAATCATAAATAGTCAAGTATCACTAGAAAAAATTGGATTTCTGTTGTAACATGTTTGCTTACTGCTGATAAGCCAATTATCACAGCGAAGTACTAATGTTTACCAATATACTTAGTGTAACTGATCTAAATAATGTTACTTCGTTATATGATGTCGCTCTACTATAGTTTTATGACTTAAATTCCCTGGAACCAGTTCCGGAAGTACTACTGGTTTACGATAACCAGTAAATATTTACGCGAGGATTGTCGGCCTCGAGCAACGGAATTTTTTCTTAGGCTTACGTAAATATTTAACATATATGTAACATAATAACATGTCAATTAGGACGCAGCAAAACAGTAAAGGTCATCGCATGTTTTAAATGTGAAAGGCCGGTGAAAACTTTTTGTAGGGGGCGCTCTTTCAGATTCCATACAATGAAAGAAAGAGACAGAAGGCGAAGTAGTATTTAGGTACGGAACCCATATACAGTAAGAAAGTTACCAAAACCTCCCTTATAAAGGTTAGTCTACTGCAATTTATTTTTATTAACCGACTTCAATTTCATAGAAGGAGGAGTTTCTGTATTCGGTTTGGGCTTTTTTTTATGTATGTTCACCGATTACTCCGAGACGCGTGGTCCGATTTGAATAATTATTTTTTTGTTTGAAAGGGTCTACTTCCAAGGTGGTCCCATATCAATCTGGTGCTGTTCTGATGATGGGATCTATGAGGAATTGAGGGAACTCCTCAATTTTTAAAGGCATACGTATGGTGATTTGGGTGTTTTCTTAAGCAACTCGAGGATTTTCTCTCGAAAACCACCAATTTGATGAAGTGAACCTCATGATGATGGTTATTTTGATCATAATGATGATGATTTTTTTTAAATGTAGTACGTTCAGCGATTACTCCGAAACCCGTGGTCCAATTTGAAGAATTCTTTTTTTGTTTGAAAGTAACTACCTCTAAGATGGTTCCACATTAATCTGGTGCTGTTCTGATGATGGGATCCATGAGGAATTGAGGGAACTCGTCAATTTTTAAAGGTACGTGTATGGTGATTTAGGTGTTTTCTTAAGCAACTCGAGGATTTTCTCTCGAAATCCACCAATTTGATGAAGTGAACCTCATGATGATGGTTGTTTTGATGATAATGATTTTATCAATAAATAAATAAAAAATAAAAAAATGATGATGTTTTTTTTAAATGTAGGATGTTTAGCGATTACTCCGAGACCCATGGTCCGATTTCAGGAATTATTTTTTTGTTTGAAAGGAACTACCTCTGAAATGGTTCCACATAAATCTGGTGCTCTTCTGATGATGGGATCTATGAGCATTTGAGGGAACTCCTCAATTTTTAAAGGCACATGTATGGTGATTTAGGTGTTTTCTTAAGCAACGTGAGGATTTTCTCTTGAAATCCACCAATTTGATGAAGTGAATCTCATGATGATAGTTGTTTTGATGATAATGATGATGTTTTTTTTTAATGTAGGATGTTCAGCGATTACTCCGAGACCCGTGGTCAGATTTCAGGAATTCTTTTTTGTTTGAAAGGAACTACCTTTGAGATGGTTCCACATTAATCTGGTGCTGTTCTGATGATGGGATCCATGAGGAATTGAGGGAACTCCTCAATTTTTAATGGCACATGTATGGTGATTTGGTTGTTTTTTTTAAGCAACTCAAGCATTTCCTCTCGAAAACCACTAATTTGATGGAGTGGACCTAATGATAAAGGGCACATATGATATGTGGAACTTTCCTTACATTGAGTACGTATCATGAACTTTTTCTTATATATCCTCACCGATTATTGCGAGATCCGTTGTCCGATTATGATAATTATATAACCACTAAAAATGGAAAAATAAAAACTTTTTACAAAATAAGATAAACCGACTTCAAAAAGGATAAAATAAATTATTATATTATTTATATGCGTTACAAACTGATATGTTTGAAGTCGGTGCCAAGCCAAAAAGTTACAATACCGGTCAAATCAGCTTCAAGTCTGAAAATCACATAACATTTCGATTCCTACTTATATTGAAAAGGTGAATGTGAATCTATCTGTTACATTTTCACGTCTAAACTACTAATCCAAGTTTGATGAAATGTGGTACCCATCTATATATACTCTGATACACGTCTACTTTGTCAATAATCAGAAAAAGGCGGCAAATTAAAAAATCAGAATAAGATAATAAATAAGAAAATTTAAATATCGCGCCTTTTTCTACTGAAAAGGTGGGTCCCACACACCCAGTGTGAGTATAGAAATATCAATCTAGCCATTGAATTCCTTTACACTTCGATATTACACCTTAGATGAAGTAGGATAAATAATTCAAACCGAAGCACGGGCTCCGTTCGAGATATGGTTAGTCCGAAAACTAGTACAAAAGTTTATTAACAAACATCATAAGACGCATGAATTTACTTTCTTTCTGTACTTGAGTGAAAACCTACGTGCAGTCAATACCGTATTAGAATAGTTCTATAGTATGAAGAACAATTCACTGAACACATACGCCTCGTTCGTATTAACTGTTTTGTGATTTTCAGACTTGAAGCTGATTTGACCGGTATTGTAACTTTTTGGCTTGGCACCGACTTCAAACATATCAGTTTGTAACGCATATAAATAATATAATAATTTATTTTATCCTTTTTGAAGTCGGTTTATCTTTTTTTTGTAAAAAGTTTTTATATTATTTCGGAAACCGGTGGAGTTCCATTTCGAAGCTATTCGAGACAAAATACTGAGCCATATTCGCGAAAACAAATAAAAACTAATTCCCGTTATACAGATTTAGGTTTTTTGAGGACTATTTTTGGATGTCATGTTGACAGTTGCCTTTCCCATTGTAACAAAACCGTTTTGAATTTGGTATTTGTTTAGCGAGAACACGGTAAACAATTCAATGAGTTTTCCAATAACGACTGTCATGCATGGTTGGGAAGACTAGCTACCGAACGACTTCCGAAATATTGTCATGGTTATATTAAAAGGTTTCAACGTAAATCGGTTAAATGTAAATGTCGCACCTTAGTCACATATCCGAACACGTTGGAGTAGAAGGCGAAGTAGTTCTTTGTGATGTAGAGGTGCCCCTGCAGCAGCAGGTCGCCCACCAGAGCGCATGAGTAATCTGGAATTAAGTAATTATATTCAATTCATCATCATCATCATAGACTTGGCTGTAAAGCTATCTCCATTGTATTTCTTTGTCTAGCGTTCTCATTGACGGCCTGATACGACACCACTTTTACTTCTTCTTTTATACCACCACTGTGGCAAACAAGCGTACGACCCGCCTGGTGGCAAGCAGCTACCGCAGCCTATGGATGGATATTCTAGAGGTGTCACATGCGCGTTTCTAACCCTTTTTAAATATGTACCTACCCTCCTTTTTAGGGTTCCGTAGTCAACTAGGAACCCTTATAGTTTCGCCATGTCTGCCCGTCCGTCCGTCCGTCCGTCCGCGGATAATCTCAGTGACCGTTAGCACTAGAAAGCTGAAATTTGGTACTAATATGTATATCAATCACGCCGACAAAGTGGTAAAATAAAAAGTGGATTTTTTTTATTTATTAGGGTACCTCCCCTATACGTAAAGTGGGGAGTGATTTTTTTTTTTCATTTCAACCCTAACGTGTGATATATTGTTGGATAGGTATTTAAAAATGAATAGGGGTTTGCTAAAATCATTTTTCGATAATGTAAATATTTTCGGAAATAATCGCTCCAGAAGTAAAAAAATATGCGTCCCCCCCCCCTCTAACTTTTGAACCATAAGTTTTAAAAATATGAAAAAAAATCTCAAAAGTAGAACTTTATAAAAACTTTCTAGGAAAATTATTTTGAACTTGATAGGATGAATAGTTTTTGAAAAAAAATTACAAAATAATTTCTGAACTAAGTTTGTAATTTAACCGTATAAGCAGGTGTTTATTGTACCTGTAATTTCTACAAAATTACAATGAAATGACGTGCTTTCAAATAAAGTAAAAACGGTGAAAATCGGTTCACGCAATAAAGAATTATTCCATAAAAATCATCTTCCATACTTTAAGCTCGCGCGCAATAGTTTACTTAATTTGCCGATAGATGTCGCTGTACGTGGAACTCTCATATCATATCCTACATGGCGGTGTTATTAACTCTTAAGTGGGGACGCTTACTGTGACGGACGGAAAACTACGGAACCCTACACTGAGCGTGGCCCGACACGCTCTTGGCCGGTTTTTTGAATAACGCCATACCTTGGTAGGGAGTTTATTTATCTTTTACTTGATTCTGCTTGATTCCATTTTTTATAATTTTTTAAAGGTATGGTATAGCCCGAGAAAATTCGAAATAAGTTTTATGCAAGGAAACTAATGTCCTAGATAAGACTCTCTCCTAGTTCTAAGGTAGTTAAATCCGATCAAGCAAAGCGCGAGTTGTTCCTAAAACTACCTCATTTATATTTAAAGCTGTCTTAACAATGAATGAGCTTACACAAAGCCACAGTCACAGCCATAGCCATAACAAAATTATTAATTCTGTCGGTGTGTTGTGTCGTGATCCTATACCCAACGACTATGAAAACAGATCACTTTAGGTATAGGTTTTCTTACCTATAGAATCCCTCCTTTATCTATAGAATTTTCAAAACAAACTGAGTCGTTGTCATTGTCTTCGTCTGTAAGAAGTAGAACTTACAAGGTTTAGGTAAGGCATTGTAGAAAATAATTGCGACTCTTTCTGTTGTTTTTTTATGAATATTCCATTCATAACACTATCAGAGATAAGATAGTATAGAGTAGAGATAATATTTAAAAGTAACAGCACAGACAAACAAACATCGTACAATATGTATGTATATTGTATTGTATGTATGTATAGTATGTAATTTCTATGTATTTGATTAGGTATATATATTTAGCATATTATCTGGTAGGTTAGATTTTTTTTAATTATCTATTTTTAATTTTATTCTTTGCCTTTTTGTACAGTATGTATGTCTACCAGTTCGAATTCTCCTTCAACTGCTCAAAGGTTAACTGGAAGAGATCCCTAAAAGGATAAGTTCGCCTTTGTACGGTCAGCTGCAGAGAAAAGGTACCACCGTGCCCTACAAACTTGTATCGCGGGTGGTACCTTTTCTCTGCAGCTGACTGTACCAATGTTACGTATTTTTTCATTTGTTGTACAATAAAGTGTTTTACTACTACCACTACTACAAACTATAATAGCACTAAATAGATCACAAATAATAGTCAAGTAGAGATACCTGTTGCTACTCTGATTTGTTGTATAAAAATATGTATTGTTTTCAAGTAAGTTCTCTAACCATAACATACCGAATTTGTTTGCAGAGGAAAAAAATATCAATCGGTTCTTGATTCTAGGTAAACAATTTTCCCGTTTTATATGTATGTTTGATTTCCGCATTTGTACTGTGTCATGAGAGCTAAAGCACGCAGTCGCTAACTATTCAATTAATTATGATTACGATGCGACTAGGTATTTAAAAAGCGGAAAATATATTGGTACTGCTGATAAACCGGTCAGTTGAAGGTAAATTTACAGGCTTAGAAATAACATATACTACATTCAATGTCAATAGTAATGAAAACAGAAAATAAGTCAATTTGCAATACTCAGGTACAATTATCTATGCTAAGCAGTACTTCTTTAACACATCACTTAAAAGTTTTTTTTTAACTAAGTACTTATATTTTTCCTTATCCAGGATCTAAAATGCTGTTAAAAAAATTCGAGAAAGTTGAACCATAATTCTTTGGACACAAATACATCGTCACTGTGCTATATTACCACATTCTATAACCAACTACCTATCATCATCATCATCTCAGCCATAAGACGTCCACTGCTGAACATAGGCCTCCCCCTTGGACCTCCACACGTACCGGTTGGAAGCGACCCGCATCCAGCGTCTTCCGGCGACCTTAACAAGATCGTCTGTCCATCTTGTGGGTGGACGTCCAACGCTGCGCTTGCTGGTTCCTGGTCTCCACTCGAGCACTTTCCTACCTATATCCTACATTTTCGTACATTTATGTAGTTAGATACTCGTAGGCCGTATCTATGTGTGTTAAATCTATATACTCGTATATAAATAAATGCCTTTGTCCTGACTGACTGACTGACTGATCCACGCAGAGCCGAAACTACTGTAGCTAGAAAGTTGAAAATTTCAGGTCTGGTTACATTTGTAATGTGTACAAGTAATAAGAAGCGATTTTGAAAAATTCATCCCCTACGGGGGTAAAAAAAGGGGTTGAAAGTTTGTATGTAAGGTTTGAAACTTTGTAGGCTTACTGATAATTAAAAAAGAATAAAAATAATTTCAGCGTTTTTTGAAATTCAACCTCTAACGGGGTAAAAAAGGGGTTGAAAGTTTAATAGAGATTAAATTTTTTTGTGACATACTTGAAATTTCGTTTGCAGGCTACTAACTTAAAATCAAAAAACCGACCAAGTGCGTGTCGGACCACGCAAAGGAGGCTTCCGTACCTTCAATGGAATAAGAACCAAACTAATACCAAAAGGTATCTGATGCCTATGGAAGAAGTTTTTTTGGAGATAACTCAAAAATGGCTGAACCGATAATGTTCAAAACAATTTTCGTAGAAAGTATATGATAAGGCGCATCTCTTAAAAATTTTTCATATTTTTTGAACTTACCTTTCAAAAGTTACGGGGGGGCTACACAACTTTTCTGACTTTCGAAGCGATTATTTCAGAAAATATTCACTTAATCACAAAATAGTCAAAGAAACCTCAATGTTAAATAACAAAATTGAAAGACCTATCGATTGATGTGTCACATGTTGATATTTGGTTAATTTTTTTATTTTTTATTTAGTTACCTGTATGGAGCGCCCCCCTAAAAATATATTTTTTTTTTCAAATTTAACTACATAACTAAATAGCTGCATACAAAATACACCTTATGTGTAAATTTTATTCAGATACGTCGTATAGTTTCCGAGTAAAATGCCTGTGACATACGGACGAACAGACAGACAGACAGACAGACAGACAGACAGACAGACATGACGAATCCATAAGGGTTCCGTTTTTTGCCAGTTGGCTACGGAACCCTAAAAACTGATTTCAGCGTTTTTCAAAATTTCACCCGAGAGGAGTTGAAACGGGGTTGAAAGTTTGTATTAAAGCAAGGCCGTAACAACTGAAGCTATAAAGTTGTAATTTGCAGGTCGGGTTACATTTATAACGTGTACAAATAATAAGAAGCGATTTTGAAAAATTCAACCCATAAAGGGGCAAAAAGGGGGTTCAAAGTTTGTATGTGTAGGATTTTAAATTTTAAGTTAGAGACTTGAAACTTCGTACGTTCGCTGATATTTATATAAATATTAAAGTGATTTCAGCGTTTTGGATAATTCCGTCCCTGAGAAGGTTGAATAGGGATGCAAAGTTTGTATGCGGAAAACTTCTTTCTTTGAGGTAGAGACTTACAACTTTGTAGGAATATTACTTATTAGAGATTACACAAAAAGTACTTTCAGCGTTTAGGATAATTTCACCCCTGAGGGGTTAAAAAGGGGTGCAAAGTTTGTATCGGGGATTTTTTTTTAACTAGAGACTTTTAACTTTGTAGGAAGATTACTTATTCAAATACAATAAAAGTGCTTTTAGCGTTTTGGATAATTTCACCCCTGAGGCGGTTAAAAAGGGGTTCAAAGTTTGTATGGAGAAATTTATTTTTTGAGCTAGAGACTTAACTTTGTGGGAAAATAACTTATTAAAATACAATAAAAGTCCTTTCAGCGATATGGAAATTTTACCCCTGAAGGAGTTAAATACGGGTGCGAAGGTGCTATCATACGCGGACGAAGTCGCGGGCCGAAAAGCTAGTTATTAAAACATAAGTTAGTAGAGTACGAATTTTTTAAATATCGGCATTGTAGGTACAACTCTTTATGAAGATTCCGACATCTTAAAAAATTACCACTATACCTTTTTAGGGTTCCGTAGTCAACTCGGAACCCTTATAGTTTCGCCATGTCTGTCCGTCCGTCCGTCCATCCGCGGATAATCTCAGTGACCGTTAGCACTAGAAAGCGGAAATTTGGTACTAATATGTATATCAATCACGCCGACAAAGTGGTAAAATAAAAAGTGGAAAAAAATGTTTTATTAGGGTACCTCCCCTATACGTAAAGTGGGGAGTGATTTTTTTTTCATTTCAACCCTAACGTGTGATATATTGTTGGATAGGTATTTAAAAACCGGCCAAGTGCGAGTCGGACTCGCGCACCGAGGGTTCCGTACAAACCTGTAGGTATATAGGGGTAGTAACTTTAAAATTATTAAATATATTTTTGATGTAACTAAAAATTTACGGTTTTCGCAATTTTTCCTTTATCTGTGCTATATGAAGTTTCTTCCTGCCAAGTTTCAAGTTTCTGAGTTTACGGGAAGTACCCTTTAGGTTTTGAGTTTCTTGCGAGTACTCAGTTTCAAAATATGCGACTTAAATTGCTATTTCTTTTGATTGCGTTGACATAAAAGTTTGGTTTTACTACATCTGAAAGGTCCTATTGCCCTGAGTATTTGACATGAATTTCAATTTAATACCTCCATGCGTTTACGAGGAAAAAGGTAGTAAGTTTAAAATTTAAAAAAAATATTTTTTTCTATGATTTTACTAAAAGTGTCTACTTTTTGTAATTTTTCCATTGTCTATGTTATATGACGTTGCTTCGTGCCAAATTTCAAGTTTCTGAGTTCACGGGAAGTACCCCGTAGGTTTTGCGAGTGCCGAAAAACTCTAAAATTTGCAGCATAAACGACGGTATCTTTTGATTGCGTTGGCTTTTAAGTTTGATATTTTCACAGCTCCAAGGGACAATAGACCTGAGTATTTTATATTAATTTCAGCTTGATACCTGCACGCGTTCCTGAGAAAAATGGTCTTGACAGACAGACAGACAGACGGACAACAAAGTGATCCTATAAGGGTTCCGTTTTTTCCTTTCGAGGTACAGAACCCTAAAAATGAATAGGGGTTTACTAAAATAATTTTTTGATAATGTAATTATCAGACCTCGGACAGGGTGAGCTGTTTTAAGAGTTTGCATAATATGGACATACCTACGTAGTCATTCAATGGCAGATGTGATGTAATTGAATAACGAATTAAATTATTCTATTTAGATCTTTACATAACTAGCAAAACAAATTAATTGTATAGCAAGCCTCTTTAAATGATAAGCATATTATTACATATATCCATATGAAAGTAATATAACTGATATGATATCATACCTCTTTAGATAGACAATAACTCTATTTAACGATGCCATATTTAACATTGAAATATCATGACAAAGTCATTAATGTCATTCTAATGTTCTGTTGTGTTATTTTAATTTGTGAGCAATTTGAGTTTGCTAATAAAAAATAAATAATTAAGAAGAGAGATTATTCCGAATTTGAGTATGCCGAAATATAAAGCAAAAACAGTTCTTAAGTGGATTCAAAATGAACCTGACATGACATATGACGGTAATAAAAGTATTTTTTGTGCAAAATCTAAAACCAAAGTGACAACTAAAAAAAGTAATGTGCAAAGACACATCAAGGGACCAATGCACAATGGCAATTATCGAAAGTTTGATGAGGATTTCAATCTCAATTTAATTCGATTCCTCATTTTGTGTAACATACCATGGTCACAAATGAAGAATCCGGCTTTCAAACAGTTTTTTTCTAAGTATTTATGCTGCCAGTGTGCAAACCAACCTACACTCCCGAGTGAATCATGGCTGAGGAAAGTTTATTTGGATAAATTGTATCAGAAGCAAATCAGTTCAATACACGATAATCTTTCGAATGAAAAAATATGGATTTCTCTTGATGAATCAACCGACTCTTTAGGGAGATATATAGTGCATTTTTTTAGTGAAGCCATTGAATTCATTTAACAGACCATATTTAATAGCCTGCAAAATATTATCAAAAGTTAATGGTCAAACAATATCTGTATTCGTGATGGACACTCTGAAAAATATGTGGGGCGAATCTTATGACTACAAAATTGGAAATGTTCTGGTGCTAAGTACTGATGGTGTTGCATACATGTTGCTGGCTGGCCGAATTTTGAAAACTTATCTGCCTAATTTGAAACACGTTACATGTTTGGCACATGGGCTAAACCGCGTAGCCGAAAAAATACGTTCCCTGTATCCAGATGTGGATTTGCTCATTTCAAACGTTAAAAAAGTATTTTTAAAGGCTCCTAATAGAATCCGCATATTAAAGGATAAATATCCTAATATGCCCCTGCCTCCAAAACCAGTGATTACGAGATGGGGAACTTGGCTAGCGGCAGCAGCATATTACGAAAAATATTTTGACGAAATAAAAGTAGTCCTATGGGCATTGAGATCGTCAGACGCAATGTCGATAAGAGTGGCGAAAAGAATTATACAAACTGAAAATTTACGAAATAATCTAAAATATATTGTTGAGAATTTCCATATAATTGAATATGCCTTAAAAAAATTACAGGAATCTAAAATATCCGTCGTAGATACATTTTTAACGTTGGACCAAGTGAGAGCTGTTATAAGCTGGTCTTCGTCTGCTTCTGTCAGTCAGAAATTAGAAGACGTCATAGCTAGAAACCCAGACTTAGATCTGTTTAGGGACTATGCTGAAAAAATTTCGGAAGGAACAGATGTGGACGATATTTTAATGTACAACTTCACTCCGCTCACTTCAGTGGAAGTAGAAAGGTCTTTTTCCATCTATAAGTGGATATTAAACTCAAGAAGAAGTGCGTTGAAAATTGAAAATCTAGAAAAAATTATAGTTCTTTATTACAATAACCAATAACAAAGAAAAATTTGAATAAATAAATAATACTTACTCGTTTTGTACATAATGCACTGTCATTTTTGTTTAATTATTATTCATGAATTCTTTTTAATATTTCATCTTGAGGCATATCTATATTAACATCTACACTTGACATTAATGACGTAAAAATGGCTCACTCTGTCCGAGGTCTGGTAATTATCTTCGGAAATAATCGCTCCAGAAGTAAAAAAAATGTGTCCCCCCCCTCCTGTAACTTTTGAACCATAAGTTTTAAAAATATGAAGAAAATCTCAAAAGTAGAACTTTATAAAAACTTTCTAGGAAAATTATTTTGAACTTGATAGGTTGAATAGTTTTTGAAAAAAAATTACAAAATAATTTCTGAACTATGTTTGTAATTTAACCGTATAAGCAGGTGTTTATTGTACCTGTAATTTCTACAAAATCACAATGAAATGACGTGCTTTCAAATAAAGTAAAAACGGTGAAAATCGGTTCACGCAATAAAGAATTATCCCATAAAAATCATCTTCCATACTTTAAGCTCGCGCGCAATAGTTTACTTAATTTGCCGATAGATGTCGTCACATACATGTCTGTCACGTACAGACGTCGAACGCTTATATCATATCCTACATGGCGGTGTTATTTTAACTCTTAAGTGGGGACACTTACTGTGACAGACGGAAAACTACGGAACCCTACACTGAGCGTGGCCCGACACGCTCTTGGCCAGTTTTTATTTCATGCTGTAACCTACAAGAGACTTTCAAGAAAAGAGCGTACCAACTCCCATTTAAAAGGCCGGCAACGCACTTGTAACTTGTAATAGTAGTTTATGTAACTGTTACTTAAGTTAAAAAGGAAATATGTGTTTTTTTAAGAGAGTAAAAACATACTGCGCGGGACCCCTGATTTTGACGTGAAGGTCCAAAAATTTTACGGACCTCCAATACTCAAAAATATTCATCGTGAGGCACTCTATCCATCGTCAAAAATTCACAACTTTTTCTCAATGCGCACAATTTTTTCAATTTCAAGCTCTGCTAGTAGCGTCATTCTGATAACCTAGAGATAAATTATCGAACGAGCGGAGCGTAAGCTAAGCAAGTTCTTACAAACAACTTCTGGCTACTAGAACGTCTCGGCATTTCAATGGCTTTTGATTTGAGAGTTTGTTCCGCGATAACTTTAGTAACGCTATTATGATCTTCATGAAAGTTGAGGTTGTAGCAGCGATACATATAATCGAACGAGGGGAGCGTAAGCGAAGCGGGTTCTTACAAACAACTTCTGGCTACTAGGACGTCTCAGCATTTCGATGGCTTTTAGATTTTGAGGGTTTGTTCTGCGATAACTTTAGTAACGTTTTTCTGATCTCTATGAAATTCGTTGGGGTTGTAGCAGAGATACATATAATTTGAGAGTTCGTGTAAGAGCAGGATCGATCAAGGGATTGTGGATAGCTCCACAATCCCTTCTAGCGAAGGCGAAAAAAAAATCTTCAGAAAGGTCTTGTTATATTGGTCATATCGTTTACAAGTAAATCGCGAGTTCTCAGTTCGAGGCGGACTACTAGTTAAATAAAAGTGACATTTAAATCTTAAAAAAGTGATTGTATCAAGTCACATTCAAATTGAACTGTTACTAATTACGTACAGTTGCATACACTGCTTTATCTACACTCATATTATTTATCCTAAATGCTTTATTCCGAAACCATAGAATGGCCGCCATTGCACCGCCATGGCCAACTCGATTGTGCCAGCGGTCGCGCGGGCGCGTGTCGTCGGCCGCGCGGGCGCGTGCAGGTGTACATTATGTTATCAAAACTCATAACACATCAATATTTGAGCATGTAAAGTTAAAATTACGTTACTGCCACAGATAAAAAGCTTATCATAGTAAAATCGGTTGTGGTAATGCTAGCCATTGCCTACTGTTTTCGAACACGTTTTAGAGAACTTACAATGTGAGTGTAGATAAAATAACCTTGTAGCAACAATGCCGCTGGTTACCAACATTTACTCGTACTATTAATATATTAAAGGAATCATCTGTAGGTATCGCTTAATTTAATTAGCAACATATTTGTATACAATGTACGTAGTGTTATTCAGTGGAACACTGACCCGGTTGTTAAGAATGTGATATTGAATAACAATAGAACCCGTTTGCATAAATCTGCTCTCGGCAGTCAATTATAGCCGCGGGCTTAATTAATAAACCATGGCCGTGACAAACTAGTATTGATAGAATACGCGTTAACGGTAAAACCATTTTGAATGTAGCATTGCAGCAACTTTAGCAATAATATATTATGTTGGATATGTATTTTTTTTATGTCACATACATTTGAGCATTGAAAAAAAATGCGTCGCCTAATAGTTGTATTGTATTAACTATTGACATACGTATCTGCAGGATTACCCCAAAAACACCTGGAGAAGTGCCGCCAAATCTTAGTCTGATGTCCTCCCCACGCCGTCTCCTTCTCGTGCATACAGACAGACAAAGACGACGGTATACTCACAGTTGAGCACTCGCTCCTCCGGCCCGACCTGCGGGAAGTGCCGCTGGAACTTCTTCTGGCGCGACTTGCTGGGCTGCTTGCTAGTGCGCTCCTCCACGGCCTCGGCCGGCGCCCGCACGGAGGGCGCCGAGCCCGATAGCGGCTTTACTACATGTCTGTAGACAAGGAAAAAGAGTGGATTAGTTTCTGTGAAGCCACGAAAATAAGCGAGTAGGTTAAGTCTCAAAGAGGACCCAGTGTGTTGACGATGAGGGACCTTCTTGTTCCTTTAGTCGTCAACACAGTGAATCCTCCTTTTTGTAAAGGGTCGGCAACGCGCATGTGACGCCTTTGGAGTTGCAGGCGTCCATAGGTTACGGTAGCTGCTTACCATCAGGCGGGCCGTATGCTTGTTTGCCACCGTAGTGGTATAAAAAAAAAAAAAAAAAAGTCTAACCTAAATTACATGCGTCGGTTGTACCACTTGTACCAAAGCATCCGTTAACTTCAACGTTGTAGTTAAAACTTGCTTGTAAATATGAACAGTTTGTCAGTTTCCTATACTAGCTGCGCCGCTATATTTAACATTGATCAGTTCGATACAATTGTGTGGGGCAAAAACCCACCCTAACAATAAGCCTAGGAACCTCATTCTCGTTTAAACTCGAGTTATAAAAAAAAGGACGGCAATCGTAGTAATCAATTGCTGAACAGAAATTATATCAGGTTTAAATGATTTCATTCTGGGTGTGCAAACGATGTTAAAAAATAAATCAAATAAAAAAAGTCTGATGCCAAATTCGGAGTATGTAAGTAACCAACTACTATTAATTACCCACTATAGCTAGGAAACATATTGAAGACGTAAAATACGATATCAATAACAGTGTCATTGCGTAACCTACGTGTTTGATCGTCTATAAAAACGTAACTGTTCCGCACTCCGCAGTGCCAACGGAAAACTTATGGAAGTACTTGTGCTTAATTTGCTACGACCTTTGCCGCCACCTCGCCCATGGCCCGCGATGTGACTGATTGAAACCTGTGTTACCACTTTGATAGTTCGCAGAGATGAATGAGTTTACGATAACCTTGAAGCTCATTCTGAATCTAGAAGCAAGTTCTTTATTACCAGAAACGTATGATACCGTACTCGTATTTATATTCTTCTTCATTTTTAGGGTTCCGTAGCTAAAATGGTAAAAACGGAACCCTTATAGTTTCATCATGTCCGTCTGTCCGTCCGTCCGTCCGTCTGTAGGCCTAGCACATGAGTGTATCGACAGTATCTCGCGGTCGAGATAGACATCTATCACTGTCTAACTGTATTCATCAGAAAGTGACAGATGTCTATCTCGACCGCGAGCGCTACAATCATGTGCTAGGCTTACTGTATGTCACAGCCATTTTACTCGGAAATTATTAGAATTCTAACATAAGGTGTAGGTATAATTGCTGAAAAAAATATTTTTAGGGGGCACTCCATACATGTAACTAATCGTATTTGTTTGTAAAAAATATCATCAATCGATAGCTAGGTCAATAAAAATAATATTAAGGTTTCTTGGACCATTGTTTGATTTAGCGAATATTTTCAGAAATAATCACCCCAAAATTCCATACAATTTGGTCTCCTCAACTTTTGAACCGGAGATCCAAAACTTATGAAAAAAAAATTGAGCAGATACATCATTGTATATTCTTTCAACTAAAAATACTTTGCAGGTTATAGGCATTTTCGAGTTATCTCCAAAAAACTTTTGATCGACCTTTTGATATTATTTTTTTCGATAGGTACGGATCCCTCCATTCAGCGTGGTCCGACACGCACTTGGCCGGTTTCTATAAGTTTTTACTGACACTTCGACGATTTTGATTAGGTTCATCACAGCGACAATAGTAAGGGTGATTGTAAGTCTAAGGTGGAAGGAAACAATGAGCCAATAGATTGATTAGCCGTGGGATTTGCCAGTTTCTCTAGTGTCTACGTAAATAACTGAAGATAAATTAGCAATCAATTTCCTGGTAATAAATTATATTGAACTGTACTATAATCTCTCCAGAGGTGCCAAGTGGACTATCGCTATATCGAAGTGCTGAAGTGTTTGTATGAGAACGCCACTATGTCAGTCCGTCTCCAGGACCAGAACTCGAAGCCTATTCCGTTGCAGCGGGGTGCTCCCCGCAAGGAAATGTAATTTCTGCTAAACTGTTTACCGCTGCACTGGAGGATGTTTTCAAGACACTGGACTGGAGAAGGCTAGGCATCAACATAAACGGCGAGTACATCACTCACCTTCGGTTTGCTGACGATATAGTAGTCTTGGCTGAGACCATGGAGGATTTGAGTACGATGCTCGATGACCTCAGTAAAGCCTCCGAGCGAGTTGGTCTAAAGATGAACATGGATAAGACGAAGATCATGTCAAATACCCATGTAGCACCAACTCCCGTTACAATCGGAGACTTTACACTCGAAGTTGTGGACGATTATATATACTTAGGACATACTGTCCAGTTAGGTAGATCCAACTTCGAGAAAGAGGTCAATCGACGAATCCGACTCGGTTGGGCAGCGTTCGGGAAGCTACGGCACATCTTTTTGTCCAATATTCCGCAGTGTCTCAAGACGAAAGTCTGACCAGTGTGTGTTGCCAGTGATGACATATGGTACTGACAGAGTTGGCCGTTAATTTCAATTAGAATTGAAAATTGATCAATAAGATTGAAGATTAATTCCGTAACTAATCAATTACACTAACATCAATTTTTACTAACGTTAGTTCGCATTGATTTTGTGACGTCGTCAATTACACTAACCGTCAATTAGAATTAACCTATTAGTTACACTAACGTCTCGAAAATTTAATAAGAATTACAGTCAATTAGATTAACGTTAGTGTAACTAAATTAATCCTGTCTTACACTAATAATTAATTTTAAAACTGCATCTCGGGTTCGGAAGTCGGGACCAATATCACAAGATGGAGCTCATGCTGGACCCTAGGGCTACCTACTGGATCTCGGGTTTGGCGCATCATAGACTCATGCTGTTTGGGCTCATTCGACTTGTACTGATGAGCAGATGGTACCGGTATCAAAATCTGGAGCTCATGCTGGACCCTGGGGATCCCTACTGGATCTCGGGTTTGGCGCATCATAGACTCATGCTGTTTGGGCTCATTCGACTTGTACTGATGAGCAGATGGTACCAGTATCATAATCTGGAGCCAATGCTGGACCCTGGGGATCCCTACTGGATCTCGGGTTTGGCGCATCATAGACTCATGCTGTTTGGGCTCATTCGACTTGTACTGATGAGCAGATGGTACCGGTATCAAAATCTGGAGGTCATGCTGGACCCTGGGGATCCCTACTGGATCTCGGGTTTGGCGCATCATAGACTCATGCTGTTTGGGCTCATTCGACTTGTACTGATGAGCAGATGGTACCGGTATCAAAATCTGGAGGTCATGCTGGACCCTGGGGATCCCTACTGGATCTCGGGTTTGGCGCATCATAGACTCATGCTGTTTGGGCTCATTCGACTTGTACTGATGAGCAGATGGTACCGGTATCAAAATCTGGAGCTCCTTATAACTTTTACTTTCTTAGTAAAAGTGAAAGTGAAAGTGAAAGTGAAAGTCAAAGTCAAAGTGAAAGTCAACGTGAAAGTGAAAGTCAAAGTCAAAGTGAAAGTCAACGTGAAAGTGAAAGTCAAAGTCAAGGTCAAGGTCAAAGGTCAAAGGTCAAATGTCAAAGTAAAAGTAAAAGTAAAAAGGAGCTATACCGGTACCATCTGCTCATCAGTACAGGTCGAATGAGCCCAAATAGCATGAGTCTATGATGCGCCAAACCCGAGATCCAGTAAGGATCCCCAGGGTCCAGCATGAGCTCCAGATTTTGATACCGGTACCATCTGCTCATCAGTACATGTGGAATGAGCCCAAACAGCATGAGTCTATGATGCGCCAAACCCGAGATCCAGTAGGGATCCCCAGGGTCCAGCATGAGCTCCAGATTTTGATCCCGGTACCATCTGCTCATCAGTACAAGTCGAATGAGCCCAAACAGCATGAGTCTATGATGCGCCAAACCCGAGATCCAGTAGGGATCCCCAGGGTCCAGCATGAACTTCAGATTTTGATACCGGTACCATCTGCTCATCAGTACAAGTGGAATGAGCCCAAACAGCATGAGTCTATGATGCGCCAAACCCGAGATCCAGTAGGGATCCCCGGGGTCCAGCATGAGCTCCAGATTTTGATCCCGGTACCATCTGCTCATCAGTACAAGTCAAATGAGCCCAAACAGCATGAGTCTATGATGCGCCAAACCCGAGATCCAGTAGGGATCCCCAGGGTCTAGCATGAGCTCCAGATTTTGATCCCGGTACCATCTGCTCATCAGTACAAGTCGAATGAGCCCAAACAGCATGAGTCTATGATGCACCAAACCCGAGATCCAGTAGGGATCCCCAGGGTCCAGCATGACTTCCATCTTAGGATACCGGTCCCATTGCTTATTAATACAAGCCCCCGAGTCCAGAGTCAAAATCGAAACAAAAATCAAAACCTCGTAGCTTAACCTAAATTCGCGTTTAGTTAGGTAAATTATTAATGTCAATTACCAATTCAATCTACACTAAAAATTAAATTAATGTTTCAATTTTTGAGAAAGACTAAAAATTAAATATCTTCAATTATTAGTTATTCGCAAAGGATTAACACGTTAGTTACAATTAATTTCAATTCTAATTGAAATCAATTTGCACTAAACTATTAGTGTTCAATTTTAACTAACGTGTTTCAATCTTCAATTTTTAATTTTCAATTACACTAACGTTCGGCCAACACTGGGTACTGAAACGTGGTCGCTTACAATGGGCCTCATAAGAAAGCTCAAAGTCACCCAAAGGGCAATGGAGAGGGCTATGATTGGAGTCTCTCTGCGTGATCGCATCGGAAATGAGGCCATCCGCAGCAGAACCAAAGTAACTGATGTATCCCTCCGAATCGCTAAACTAAAGTGGCAGTGGGCGGGGCACATTGCTCGTAGAACCGATGGTTGTTGGGGCGGAAAGTCTCGAGTGGCGACCACGAACCGGAAGGCGCAGCGTGGGTAGACCCCCCGCAAGGTGGACTGATGACCTGGTGAAGGTCGCGGGAGTCCGCTGGATGCGGGTGGCGCAGGACCGGTCATTGTGGCACTCTTTGGGGGAGGCCTATGTCCAGCAGTGGACGTCTTTCGGCTGATATGATGATGATGATGATGAAATTATATTGATACTAAAAAGCATAGGTAGGTATACTATCTTAAAGACGCTGACGCGCCATTATTTTTGTTTCCTATTTATAAATGAGATATTAAATGTAAACAAATGAATAAAACGAAGGACCCCAAAGCCCCAGACAATGGCGACTTATTCCCTGTTCCTAGTTATTACTAGTCCATAAGTTTACCTAGTTTAGGGCTAATCCTACGCTTATCTAACGAAATATGAAATCTAAAGATTTTGACTGTACAACCGTGTGAAATCCTTTAATCCCGATAGCCAAATAAATAATTTATCGTTTTATATAATTTCATTTCTTTTATCCTATCCAATTTAGAAAACCGATAATATTATTACGTCTTATGGGGATACCACAAAATAACATTTAGAGGCCTTAACTTTCGGCAAAACAAGATTATTTATTTCCGAGCTCAATACCGGGTAATCACCCAGGAATTAACGGCTAAGGAAGTCACCTCCATAAAATTAAAGAGCCAACTCGCCGTACGAAACTGGGTTGGCAGTAAAACAAACGTATTGGAACAGTTCTTTCAAATTTTATAGATTCCAGTTAAGACTACTTTACAGTACACAGAATAGGGTGACCTATAACGTTTACGTCGGCATCTAGAGCACGAATAATAAAGTTTGTAGGACTGACCGCTGATGACAATTTTGACCGACTACCAATGAAAAAGGTGCGACGTATCGTGTAGGATTTTTTTGAGACTTCCAGGTAACTATGAACATTGTCACATATTTCTATTTGTTTTATTTATGTACTATATAAATAAATTTCAATGCTCTCAAAAAAACTGAGTGGAGACTTATTAGTTTAAGATTATTTTGTTTACTTCTTAAATAGATAAGTATGTAAATTCACAAAATTTCATTTCTTCCTGAACAAAATCCTATATCCGCGTGACCAGAAAATATATACCCAAAATCTGCCATGAGAGTCTGAGCACAAAATACGTGTACTGATAACTGGGTAGTTATTAGGGCACCATAACATAACACCTCGCAACCTGACTAGCGTGTATCACACTTTTAACACTGCCATTCCCTCGCCACCAAGTTCATAATCATAATGGACGAAGCACCCTCTTTACAGGTGTTTACGAATACTCCTGCAATCAAGACAGTTTCCACGCCTCACTGACACAATGATCGATTGCCTGTTATGAAAGCACATTATAATCACACAAACAAATTAAGTAGGTAGTGTGTTCCGAGACATTGTTGACCGACATCGGTTATGCAAGGAAAAAAGGAGGCGCAGTAGTAAAGAGTTGCATCAATTGTTGAGATATTTTAATGCGATTATTTTGTAAAGTTTACTACCTATAGCAGGAAACAAAACAAACGGTATTGAAATTTATGTCACTCTAAGTATGCAATGACGAATTCAAAAAAATCCCTTTCCTATCAAGAGGAACACGTCAAATGCACGCGGTAATAAAAACATCCTCATATTACCTCTTTGAAACATTTAATTTAATATTCAGCTACGCAGGATCACATAAATACTTGTCATGTTTTATATTGTTGGTAAAAGTACTTCCACGTAAGGAATCCTCAATCTAGCATATTATTGCATTTGTGGCAATTCCAGACTAGATTCCAACTTGCAACTTTATTTTTATACCAACAAGAAATAAAAACTCACCTTTTAAAAAGAAAAACCCCCATTTCCCACACGAGTGACACGAAACGAACTGGAAACTTACGATAACGCACTGACCGAAAACCGAGATCGCATTAGGTTTTATGCAATATTCAGAAAACAAACCCACTCGTATAGCCAGCTTAAAATACATCTTTATCTCTATGAAAATAAGGAGCCTCTGGATATCTGAATGCATAAAACATTGAGTGACGTTGGTAAGTACGCAAGTTGTTGAATTTTAAAGCAAATGTTAGCATTTTGGGACGGGCAGAGAATTTCGAATGGGGTTGAAGGTAAATAGATCGGCAACAGGGTTTTAGAACTGTTATAATATATCTACATGCGCATAATCGGGTGACCTATATAGGAGCCCGTTACTTAACATGCTTCGTGTCTCTACTCTACACGGTGACGGCGAGAAAAGGGAAAGATTTCGGCCATGTATTTCAAATAAATGAAATTGAAACTAGTTTTTACGAAATAAAATGTACCAATTCATTGAAATAAAAAATAAAAAATAAATTTACTTATTATGTACAAAAACGTTAAAAAGTCATAAAAACATTAAAAAAATACCTTTTTTGACGGCATTGTTATAAACTCGTGTAATGTTTTTTTCCTTCTTATGATCTCAGGAATGCGTGGTAATTTTTTTTCCTTCTTCTCGCGGCATGTATATTTCAGTCATTTTCCGTTACTGTAGCTAGCAATCCACTTCGCCTTATTTAGTGGGGTTGTTAAGCGACATAAAAACGTCGAACCTCAAATTTTGATGCACAAGTATAAAATTTGCCACAGTTGTTTCAAATACAACATTAAAGCATATTTCATGTAGATTAAATAAATATAACATTTAATAACCATTACTATCAGCAAATGGCATTTTAAAAAAAATTGCGTCGTTCGTCGTGACATTATTTTTACCGCCGTCGGCATCCGCGGTCAAAATATCCAAATAACGCACTGTAGATAGGTACCATGTAAAAACTTGTTATTTATTGAAATCGATTATATATATACGAGTAACAAAGATAAAAACCGTACCTGACGGAATGTGGCATTCCGTCAGAAAAGGGACTTTTAGTATAGGATTTGAGTGCGCAACCTCTTTTCCTTGTGCTAAAATAAGCCAATTTATAATAAGAATAAAAAACCGTTACTTATTTAAATTTAAGAAATGTGGACTTCTGTTAAAAAGGTAACGTAAAAAGATTGGTGCTTATATTTGTATAATAGTATTGCTTAGCGTCAGTCATTATATATCTTCAATAAGTCGCTTACCTGTCATACAAAATCATCACATATTTTTGGAGAATGCTTCTGCTTGGCTTCTGCTATTGCTCCATCTTGAAGTAGTTTAAATTCTTGTGTGGCCGGGTTAAAGGCGTTCCGAGCTTCAAAGGCACTTTTCATACCTCTTCCATTAAATAAGGATACTGTGTCGCATCCAGTGAATGCATGGAACACGGACAAGACTGACGCTTTGTCAGGGCCTCATAGAAACAAAATAGAGTTTAGCTTGCGGAATGTATAAACTATAAAATAATGTATGGCTATTATAACAAAATACTCTTACCTAATAGTAGCAGGCGATAAAATTGTGTTTTTTCCCTGTGCCAATATGAACCTACAATTCCTGTAGTTGAAGTAAGCGACCTATTGAAGAGTTCAAGTTACGACTACATGTTGAAATTTAAACGTTTTTAATTTACTCATATTATTGCAGGCCGAGTCTCTGTTCAACACTAAATGAATGCCGGAAGTACTTCTTCTTCTTCTACGTTATCTTGGCTATTGCCAGGGTCCGCTTTCCTGCTCGCTTTCCTCCACTTTGCGCGGTCCTGGGCATCTTTTTTTACGAGCCCGTTTTCACTCATGTCGGCCTCCACGACATTCAGCCAGCGCTTCTTTGGTCTTCCGCGACCGCGTCGAGGGCTGTCCTGCGCTAGATTTATATCCCTATGTAGTCTGGTGGCCTGCGAGAGATGTGACCGAACCAACGAAGGCGACATTCTTGGAGCTTCTCCGCTACGTCACGAACTGCGAGGCTGCCCCGTATGTACTCATTACGAATGCGATCAGCACGTATAACGTCACACATCCACCACAGCATCTTCATTTCTGTAACGCAAAGCTCCTGAATATGCCTTCCACGAACCGGCCACGTCTAGCTTCCGTATATTAAGACCGCGGTCGGATGATGCACTTGTACACTAGCCCCTTCAGTCTTAGCGGAATTCTGCGATCGCAGATGACTCCTGTGACCTCTCGCTATTTAGACCAAGCTGCGCTGATTCGGGCTCGGATGTCGTGGTCAATGGACCCGGCCTCATGCAGTACGGATCCCAGGTACTTAAACTTGTCCGTTTTCACGGCAAGTTCGTTCCCTATTTTGATAGGAACGGGATCAGTACTTCCGCAGGCCATGTATTCGGTCGTCGAGACATTTAGCTTTAGACCACCGTTCTCTAGCGATCCCTTCCATAGGTTCACCTTTCGCTTTAGTTCCTGTTTGTCCTCGTCCGTCAGTGCAATGTCATCTGCATACATGAGCAGCCACGGCGGCGGGTCCTGGATTTCCGCCGTAACAGCATCAAGCCCAACACTAAACAGAAAAGGACTAAGGGCCGAGCCCTGGTGCACGCCAACTGTGATCGGGAAGGGTTTAGTGTCGCCAACAGCGGTCCTCACTAGAGAAACCGAGTTACGGTACATATCCCGGATAATGTCAACATAGACTTGTTCTTCACCTTTAGTGCCCACCATATCATCTGACGAGGGATGCAATCGAAAGCCTTTTGCAGGTCAAGAAATGCCATGTAAAGTGGCCTAATGCCGGAAATACTTATTTACGAAAAAAGATCGTCAGCTGGAGAATATACCACCAATTTAACAGAAACAACCCTATATCAGCATTTACTACGCGTAGTGTACATTTAAATAAATGTACCCAGCTACTCGTATCTCTTTGTGGAGGGCACTATGATGAAACACAAAATGTATAATTAAATAATTAAATTGTAGTTAACTCTCTTATTAATTTTATGATTTATTTTGCGTTTCTTGTTAAAGTGTGACTGTCCACAATCTGTGAACGACGCTTCCGAAGTTACTTTGGCCATATAATGAGAAGCGAAGACGAAAGTTTGGAAAGATTAATCGTTGTTGGCAAAAGGTCACGGGGCCGTTCACCAGCACGATGGACTGACCAACTCAAAGGTGAGGAACCCTCTCAGAAGTTCTACGATGTAGTAAGGAAAGCGATGGACCGAAATCGATGGCGAGAGTGTGTTCGTGCCAATCGTGCCCGAACAAAACCCACCAAACACGATCATCTGTCATGATGGATGCGACCAAGAAGAAGAATGCGTTTCTTGAGAATACGCGGAAAATATATAATGACTTACGCTAAGCAATACTATTATACAAATATAAGTCCACATTTCTTAAACTTAAATAAGTAACGGTTTATTATTCTTATTATAAATTGTCTTATTTTAGCACAAGGAAAAAAGTTTGCGCACTCAAATCCTATACTAAAAGTCCCTTTTCTTTTGTAATGCCACATTCCGTCAGGTACAGTTTTTATCTTTGTTATATTATATAAATAATTGATTTCAATAAATAACAAGTTTACATGGTACCTATCCAAAGTGCGTTATTTGGATATTTTGCCCGCGGATGCCGACGACGGTAAAAATAATTTCACGACGCGCGACGCAAATTTTTTTTTTAATGCCATTTACTGTTAGTAAAGGTTCTCAAATGTTATATTTTTTTGAATCTACATAAAATATGCTTTAATATTGTATTTTTTGTGTATGACAATAACTAGCAAATTAATATATATGATGACTGGAATATGAAAAATTTTGTTGAGATTTTCGATTTTCGTATGTTTTTTTTAAATATTACTCAGTAAATTGTATTTTTTAATACCAGAAACGAATTCTACGTAGTCGTTTTATCCGAAATTGATACCAAACTTGACCTATAAGCTAAACGTGAACAGTTAGAATTTTTTGAATGAAGCCGGGTGGAGTGGTATTTTAACCCCCCCTCCCCGGTGCCAGAAGGGGGGGTACCTTGGGGTACCGATCTTAATCAGCTTGTCTGGGGACAAGAAACAACTGTGCCAAATTTTATACTTGTGCATCAAAATTTGAGGTTGTGCACTTAAGACCCATACTAATTTAAGCAAACGCGGTAATAGGTGGTTAGTATTTTTATTTGAGTTTATTTCCGATTTAAGCAATATGGAATCTTACCTGTTTTGATGAAAGCCACCTTCCCCGCTGGATTCCTCGGAGCACTCAAAAGACGCGTTATCGACCATTATGGCCTAATTGTAACTTATTAGGTAATAATCAGTCATTACAATTTTAAAATGGCACAATTGCATTTCACTTGTCACTATTAAAATAAAACATAATAGTTTATATGACATAAATTAAATATACTACGAGATTAAAACTAACAGAATTGTATTCCTCTCCGGATAAATTGCAAGTATATTAATTATGATTAAAATATCAAAAAGTGACAAATATCTAGAAGTTAATATTATTAAGGTATTATCACAAAACACTGCCAAGGTAAATACACTGATATAAGGACAGGTGAGAAGATTATATTACAAAACTATACATATAGATAACCAACGCGGTATAAAGACACTGATAAAACCGAACCAAATGGCCGAACGTAAGCAAAACTAAAAGTTAAGTGGTGTAGTGTAGTAATTATAAAAGAAAAGACTAATATTGGGAGAATGTCACCGGAGACCAGAGCATGATCTCTTAGAGAAATGCAAACAAAATTGATAGTGAAACCGCGAGCTGTTTATTATTCCGTCCAATTATTTAGATCACTTTCCATTCATCGACAAGATTTAATCTAAATCATGTGGACATCGACAAGTGTCACTACACACGATATAGACTTTATTAGGCCGACCTAGTGGTCAAATTAAACTCCACGCAAATACTGTTGCGAACTATTGCGAAAATATGTATGAGATGTGGATATTCTAGATATCGCAAGAGGTACAGTCGATGCGGGTATTACTCCCATAACAGA
This sequence comes from Pammene aurita, assembly GCA_947086415.1. Taxonomy (NCBI): domain Eukaryota; kingdom Metazoa; phylum Arthropoda; class Insecta; order Lepidoptera; family Tortricidae; genus Pammene; species Pammene aurita. Next base: position 23,853,101 of record OX352305.1, on the reverse strand, counting down.
AGGTGCAAATTCGTTATAATAAAATAAAAATATGTAAAAGCAAAATTGTAAACAAATATTTGACATCAACGTACAAACGAACAAACAAGACACCGTAAAATTATATGCAATCATGCAACATTAACCCAAATCTTAATAATTTGAAACTGCGAAATACACTAAATAATTATAAATGAAATCGAAAGATGTCGCCAAGCGATTATATAAACATTAACGAAAGCACTAAACATTGCCAAACTCCTGTGGTATTGTAAAACTCGGATTATTATTAAACAAATCATGTGTCACTTTTAAGATCAACCTTTGAATGTTCATTAAAATATTTAGGAGATTCACAACAACATTTAGCAACGACAATAATAAATCTTACGTCATATTATTTGAGTAATTGAGTATTGAATGTGGACAGTTGATACTTCACGTGCAATCAAACAGCCACGTTCCAATCAAAGAGCCGGCAGTCCGTGTTGACATGCGAATTGATAACATCCAGATGTCAGCGTAACGCGTATATAATGACCCTTCATTATTTACGCGTTTTAACCGTGTCTCTTTCGGAGGCTTATCACTGTCGATTTACTGCCGATTCTAATGGCAATGCCGGTATTGCCGGTTATTTGGCAGATACTTTGTTTGGGCTTTTACCAAATAGCCGGAAGCGCCCTTTAAATCTTTCGCCACTTTTACGAAACTGTGTCCACGAAGTTTTTCCACTGATATACAAGATACACTGATAATCAAGCCACTATTTTTCAAAATTTTCGACGCATATTTAGTAATACGTCACTTTTCGAAGCATAGTTATAAAACAAGTTATACTGGATTGCTACCTTGTAACTATTATGCCAATAATTTACATATTATAAACTATAAAAATATTTTTAAGCATCTTTAAACGATTCAAGTAACAAAATCATACGACATAGCTACCAACAATAAACACTTATCTGAAATAGGTACGATTTGAAGAAATTTGACAAAGAATCACGTAATACGCGGATAACATTAGTAAGTAACTAAAACATCCGAAGTTTTTGGTCAACGCACACATATTAACGGCACGATACAAAAAATTGTTCAAGTACCTAATCCAACTACTTTTTATACGGCTACCGATGCATCTCCATGTCAAAGACTTAACCAACGTGGACGATACAGAATACGAGAAACGCATAATTATTTAAATTCCATAGTACTGTACAGTTGCGCTCCATCCGCGCTCGCGAGTACAACTGTCGCACCAATAGAAACTTACTTAAACACGTATCTAAATGTAAGTGACCAACTAGGTATTATATTGATAGGCGTATCGACTGCTAGCAATTTATCGGAACACCCGATAAGATAGTGCGGTACGACAGTAAAACTAGAAGCGAAGCGTTTTTATTTTGGGCATTTTTATTCTAGCTTGTACTTTAAAGCACGACTTAAGTCGTGTTTCAGTAACCATCACATTCCTGACAAAATATATGGGATTTTACATTGACCGTCAGTTTTGTGACGATTGCTAACCGGCCGTTAATGGTACACAGGTTACGAGTAAGTGAAAATGCCCTTTTATATCCAGAAAAAGTTTCCCGCAAATGAGACTTAAACAAACGACCTTGCGTTGAGAGATACCAGTCGTTTAAGATCCAAGAAAATCACCTTTAGGTGTTTCTGATGACAAAAAATTGATACGTACGTATTGACTTCTCCATACACCTACACGAATATTCTTGTTGCATCTTTTTCCTTACAACTAATAAAAGACAAAACGAGATACCTACTGAGCCATACTTGCGTAAACAAGCAGAACTGTAAAAAAAAATATTTCTGACGCACTATAGAAGTTACTTGGTTGACCTCTGCACAGAACGTGCAATTTTTTCAACTAAAATACCGAACAATAGAATTAAATGACCAATACGCCATATAAGAACTCGGTACAATTGAACCTTACTAACGAAATTTAAAGATTAGACGAAGACAACACAACTGTAATCTGAAACGCGACCATGCGACTCCCATTCACTATTCACCAGAGAACGGTACAGGCCGAGCCCGAGAGTACACTGAACGCGGACATGCTGTTTGTAACGAAGTAAAGTTCGTTTATAAACACTATATACGCTGTTATACAGCGGCCAACCGAAACAATGGGCGGCGTGTTGATATCAAAATTATATGGATACTTCAATTATCTCTTTAAAACGGGCATAAACAAAAGCCGGTGGACTGTACACCTATACTACTCGTACTGCTAAAGTCCTCGTGTTGCTGACCTACAACTATAACCTAAGACCCAGTTTACCCAGTAGTAATGTGTTTTCGTGTTTTAATTTTGGAACTTTTAATACATGCAGACAGGCAATATTTAAGTATGATTGTAAGATGTTTTATCGAATATCAGTCATAAATAATCTTCACATACTCATTAGGAACATTCGCACTTTCTCCAAGATCGTACCCTAGAAATCGCATAATAACCTGAAACGTAGGCCGATCTAGCCAATTAGAGCTTATACAGATTTGAGAGCACGGACAATCTAGTAGGATTTCTAGATCTATCTAGATCTTTGTTATATCAGCGACTAATTAAAATCCATTGATGCAGAGACCGGCCTTGGGCCTGATCGTTGTACCGTTCCGTTGGGACTGGGCCGTCATACCAATCGCTTACCACTTCAGACGAAGAACCAGTAAAAGTATAATCACCTATTCCGCATGGTTAATACACTTGTTACTGATGTCAAAGGTCTCGGTATACCGGTTGTCTAGAAAACTGGACTCGCCCGCAAGTAATGGCTGCTCGGCATCATTGTCTACGTTGATTGGACAAATGGGAGCACCCAGTGTGTTTTTGTTTCACACGTGATGCGACTGTTGAACCGGCCCACTGACGTCTATGATATTAAAAGCATATTGTAATCAAATAACAACATTTTACGTATTTAAAAAATACCAAGGGCATAGAACAATATGTGACAGTCTACATGAAAAGGTACTGCAGGAAGGCGGAAAACTAAGTCCCGCGGGTCGGGTCCGGGTGAATCTTTTGATGTAGTAGTTGTCAATGTCTCCTAGCAAGCAAAAGTCGACTACGAATTATGTCTGCGGTTTACTTTATGATGACATTACTTGTGAGTCGTGTAAAGTTTGTTAGTCTACTAGAAAGGTAATTGAACCCGTTCACTAAAATTAGGGCTGTAACAGGCAGTATTTCTTGAAAACGGTTAGGATTAGGAATACATATTAACTTAGTTAATTGGTTTAAAAGTTAACAACACCCCATTTTCGTAAAAGTCCATCGCACTATTTCACGCGGTATATTTGATGTTAATAATATAACAAAGGTTTAAAAATTCGAGTAGTGTTAATATTTACATTACATTATCCGGGTTATTTTATTGTTCAATAACCGTGAGATTAATTGTATGACAGAGCTGTGTGGCTGTCTGTCGAAAATCTTCATTCAAATTATTGTTTAAACATTTTAATTTATTAAGTTACTTAGTTAGGAAGTATTGCTAGTTTTGGTCAGCTGAACTGACAAATTTAGCAGTAGCAATAATTCTGGTAATACGTGTTTGAAGTAATAAATATATAGTTAAGTTGAGAACTTGAGAAGTAATGTGCCTTAATTTATTATGAGAACTCTAAGAGGAACACTAAACAGATAATTGGTACACATAGGTACGTAGCCAAACCCTAGGTTTACAAATAATAATGGCAACGATGAAAATGAAAATTGGATTGTTTCAATTATATGTTTCTGTACATAAAACTGTAATTTTATGTAGGTACCTCCCCTATACGTAAAGTGAGGAGTGATTTTTTTTTTCATTTCAACCCTAACGTGTGATATATTGTTGGATAGGTATTTAAAAATGAATAGGGGTTTACTAAAATTATTTTTTGATAATGTAAATATTTTCGGAAATAATCGCTCCAGAAGCAAAAAAAATGTGTGTCCCCCCTCTAACTTTTGAACCATAAGTTTTAAAAACATGACAAAAATCTCAAAAGTTGAACTTTATAAAAAATTTCTAGGAAAATTGTTTTGAACTTGATATGATGAGATACTTGATACTTGTTGAATAGTTTTTAAAAAAAAATTACAAAATAATTTCTGAACTAAGATTGTAATTTAACCGTATAAGCAGGTGTTTATTGTACAGCCGCCATCAAAAATATATCGGAGTGGCCAAGGTACTCAAAAATATCTGACCATGCACTTTATCGCCTTGACAGTAGAGGCGTTGATCAGATATTTGTGACCACCTTGGCCGCTCCGATATATCCGATGGCGGCTGTAGGTACCTGTAATTTCTACAAAATCACAATGAAATGACGTGCTTTCAAATAAAGTAAAAACGGTGAAAATCGGTTCACGCAATAAAGAATTATCCCATAAAAATCATCTTCCATACTTTAAGCTCGCGCGCAATAGCTTAATTTGCCGATAGATGTCGTTGTACGTGGAACGCTCATATCATATCCTACATGGTGGTGTTATTTTAACTCTTAAGTGGGGACACTTACTGTGACGGACGGAAAACTACGGAACCCTACACTGAGCGTGGCCCGACACGCTCTTGGCCGGTTTTTTTTATTTTATTTAGGACGTTTACCTAAAATATTAAGAAATCGTACGAGTAAATTGTGTAATAAAACACAGTAACCTCATGAATATTAAAGCACTTGCCGCAAATAGCTATTGACGTCATTGTCTCTCAGGCGAACCATATTTTATTATAAATATATAATGGCAATCTGTAGATAACCTCTTCTTAAATTGGTTACATCTGTTGTTACAAAATATTGTTCCGTTTCTAGGACATCCATTAAAAAAAATGGAGAAAATTAGATCTTCACATTTCGAACTTTCTACACAAAACTGTTTCAGGTTTAGATCTTCACATTTCGAACTTTCTACACAAAACTGTTTCAGGTTTAGAGTTTAGAGAAGGGGTCACTATCCTTCCTTTAGGCAAAAACCTGTACCATACACTACATAATACTTTATTTACGTGTTTCAGAAACAATCCATAGGCCAAAAATGCTTTTCTTTGTCTCATTTGTTACGCGAACTTGCCTTATTTAAAACTGGAATCCCATCACCTACGCTAGTTTTCAGATACCTAAGCGCCTACAGTCCATTCAAGAAAAGAGAGGCTCCGACTTCCCTACACATATTTGTGACGTACCGCCACTGCAAGATAAATCCCATCAAAAACGAGAGGTGAAATGAGAGCCAAGTTCTTCGCCGACAAAAGAACTGATCTCTATGGTATGGTTGCCAAGTTCTGTGTAGAAAATACTCAAAATTCCAGTTACAAGAACATGCAACATCCTAAAATAAATTTCCACAATGTAATTATTTCACTTGGGATGTAATTAAAGTTCAAGATTGGACTTGGCCAGTTTTCACATAAAGGCTAGTCTTCATATAATACGTAGGTATATTTGTCTACTCAGCTTATCTTCGTTAAGATAGAGTAGTCCCAATTTTTCTGGTTGGTTGATAAAGCCAGCCAAGATAAATAATTTATTAAACGCAGTTAATGTGCGTTATTTCAGTATTAGCAATTTTCGTTTTCAAATCGTTACCCGACTCTTAATTCGAATAAGGTTTTGCGTGTGACATCCGTCCAAGGAATGGACCTGCCATTCTCATTTGATACGGCATCCAAGCCGTATTATCCAAGATTTTATGCCCAATTTGTTAAATCTCTTTCTTCTACCACTTGTGTTGTACCACTTGTTTAAGAAAACAACTGAGGACCACCACGGCTAGCACGTCTTACGCGCGACTGGCGTGACAAAATACAGATCTGCGCGACTTCATGCGTTGTCGCTAGTTGGCAGCACAACTTGCGCGTGAAAGGAGCGACAGACTCGCGATTAAATGCCAGTGTCATAAAATGACAGTGACTCGCGACTTTGAACTAAAATCCTTTGCATAACTTTGAGTTCTCTTCGTGTCAGTTGTGGCCGCGGGTGCATGTTATGCTACTGGAAAGCGAGATTTTTGACAGGCGCGGTAAGGTTTCCCTACGCGCGGCTTAAGTCGCTCTTGTAAGACGTGCTAGCCGTGCTGTTCGAATTCGAGTGGCAGTGGTGACGTAATTAATATCGTAATTCTATAAGAATTTAGCAAATCTCTCGTTTACAGCGAGGAATAAAAGAGGTATTAGGTAAGAGTGGGTAAGAAGTGTGTGTTTATTATAGCTACGTAGAAATAGGTATATATAATTAGATGTGACATATACGATATGTACGCGTAAGTACATATTGTATCTAAATTGCCATCATCACGGCAATTATCCTATGACTCACATGGACAGGACAGGACACATTGACCCGATGAAGATCGTTTCGAGGAGAACAACAATTGGCACGGGTTTTTTCAACTACTGGGAAATAAGCGGACGCCCTCGACGCGTGAAACTCCAGTGATGTCTCAAACGCGTAGCTAAGCGTGTGGCTAAACCTTGAAACATACACATGAATTCATTCTTAAAAGTGATCCTCAGGAGCACTGTAAAAATCATTATTATGGTAGGTAAGTAGAGTTATCTGGGTATGGTATGGTTTACTGTACCCGGAGACAGGTACTGTCTCAGAAGCTGCCCTAAATTTGAGTGAGATGATATTCCAGTGTCTAACTTCTTGACGGTCCTATTATAATTTACAAACGCTGATAAAGAATTGGTTTTGTTTTATACAAGACAGATTAGTACCTATTACTCAAAACTTTCCTAAAGATTTCTACGTGTTTCATAAATATCATTACAACAGTTGGATGTGATTTTTCAACCGACTTCAAGATTTCGAAGGATGAGGTTATCAATTCGTCGGGATCTTTGTTTTTGCTATTTTTTATTTATGTTCACAGATTATTCGAAGACGGCTGGACCAATCGTAAGTTTTTTTTATTGTTTGAAAGAGTATACTTCACAGTTGGTCCCATTGTAACCAGGTCAGGATTTGACGATGGGATTTTAAAGAAACCGAGGGAACTCTTCACCTATTATAGGCACACCTATAGTGATTTGTGTATTTTTTACAGCAGCTCGAGCATTTGCTTTTGGAAAGGTGGAGGCTAAGTGAAGTCGGTTCTTTTTTGTTTAAAATTATTAATGCATTTTATTTAATATATCGGGTACAATCTTACACCGATATACCTTGCCCCAAACTATGCATATTAGTTAAATGAACGTTGCAAGTTAAATTTGATATATTATAAAAATGTTAACCTACAAACCCATCGGAACTGGCAACATTTATATATAACATTCAAACATTGAATCCATACAATCAATATCCTTATCGCTTAATCCGAAAGTTAACGGTAATAGCTCGATAGATACAAATCAATGCTGTGGCCGGTCGACAACATTGTTTGAAATATCTTTATTAGGTACCTCCAGCAATTATAATAGCATTATGTCGTTCCAAAATCCAAATTACAGTTGTAACAATTTGTATCCGGAAACGTTAAAAATAGAGTTTGTTGTTTATATTTTTTATCGCTTTTCTCACATCATTTTTTTATCAGAAAACTGTCGTATTAAAATGTATACCTATTCAGATTTGTTTGTATATAAATAAAAAAATGTAAATCTAATAAATATTTAAAAACGTAAAATATTAAAACAATATATATGTAATAAAGGAGGACCGGAAATACCAATTCTACGAGGCGTGAGACAAGGAGACCCTCTGTCCCCAAAGATTTTCATAGCAGTGCTGCAAAACATCTTCGAATACCTGGAATGGGAGAACGTAGGAATCAATATCGGAAACCGATATCTAAGCCACCTGCGATTCGCAGACGACATAGTCCTCTTCGCTGAAAGTAACAGAACTCTAGAAAAAATGATTAACCAATTAAACGATCAAAGTAAAAAAGCAGGTCTTTTGATGAACAAAGATAAAACAAAACTCATGACTAACAGTTTCTCGAATATAATATAACTTGAAGGAGAGCCTCTGGAATACGTAAATAAATACATATATCTAGGAAATCAAATATCGTTTCAAGACCACAACGAAGAAGAGGACGCCGAATAAATATGAGTTGGAAGAAGTACTGGTCACTCAAGGAAATTACGAAAGGCGACTATCCGCTTCACCTAAAAAAATAGCAATGGATACATGCGTTATTCCGACACTTACATATGGCTGTTAAACTATGTAGCACAAAAATAAAAACAAAACTCGCGAACTGCCAGAAAGCGATGGAAAGAAGCCTACTAAAAATAAGGAAAATGCACAAAATACGAAGCAAATACATACGGAAAAAGACAAATCTAATTGATGGCTGGCCATGTAGCACGTTACAACGATAAGCGATGAATAGCAGAAGTAACGAGATGGAAAGGACCTAGCAGAAAAAAGCGAAGAGGACGACCTATGAAACGATGTAGTGACGACATCATAGCTACAGCCGGCAAGGAATGGACAAAGAAAGCCAAAAACAGAGAAAACTGGAGGAGGCCTATACCCATAGAGGGGTTCCTACCTAAGGAAACTAACAAAGAAATAAATACATACATGTAATACTTAGGGGGAAATAAAAAAAGCTTGTATAATAATAATAATATAATATTTAACGGCCTCCTAGCCTAGTTGGTAGTGACCCTGCCTATGAAGCAGGAGGTCCCGGGTTCGAATCCTGGTCAGGGCATTTATTTGTGTGTTTATCACGGATATTTTTTCCTGAGTTATGGATGTTTTCTATGTATTTAAGTATTTATCTATATCTATCTATTATATATATCGCCGCCTAGTACCCACATCACAAGCCTTATTGAGCTTACCGTGGGACTAGGTTGATTTGTGTAAGATTGTCCCATAATATTTATTTATTTATTTAATAAAATAATGAAAAAAAAAACTTTAAAAAAACTTTTTGATTTCATGTTGTTTTATAAAAAATAAATAAAAATTACAAGGAAAATGAAAAAAAAAATTAAATATAAATAAAATAAAACTATATCTACTTAACAACATTCAGCTTCATATCTGCACTGAGTTAGTTTTTAATGTCGATTATCAATTCAATATGTACCTACACTAAAAACTATTTACGAAATTTCAATCTATTAAGTAAAAATACAGTTTCTTCAATTATTAGTGAATTTGTAACACATTCATGAATTAGTTATAATTCATGTTAATTCTAATTGAAATCAATTTGCATTGAACTGTTATGGCCTGTTTCACAATCTCCAGAAAGCATATCTGTCAGATAAATGTTTTCTGTCCTTTTCTTTTATATGACTGGAGAAAAGGATAGCAATAATTTTAACTGGCAGATAAGTTTATCTGGAGATTGTGAAACAGGCCCTTAGTCTTCAATTTTAATCAACGTGTTTTAATCTGATATTTTTAATTTTCAATTACACTAAAGTTTGCCCAACACCTAGCAAGATATCTACCGGTATATAACCCTTTGGCATCCGGTATTATACGAGTATAGGTCCCAGCTCTACGTACAAGTTGCAATTGATTTTCAAGGACTTCTGCTTTCGACAAAAATTTCAAAGTGACCTACCGATACGTAGAAGATTTCCGAGACACTTGCAAAATAAGTTTTGAACAGGTGAACCATGAATTTTGAATTTGAATACCTTAATCCATCATAGACACCATGTATCAGCCGGCTGCTCAGAGGCCAAGGCGGCTGCTCATCAGAAGCCATCATCGCCATTATAAAAGTGTTTCACACAAGACTGCTCACAAGCATCACTTCACATTCACAGCACCCGAGCACCTATACCAACAACTATTTTCCCATTGTGAATTTCGAGTCAAAAGTTTCAGTCCCTCTCACCCCGGCAAAACGCGAGTGTACCAAATAAACATGAAGCCTAATGACGTGTGTTAAGAGAATGATGTAATGAAGTCACACAATTGTACGGACCCCGACCCGTCTAATAAGGTATTTCATTCTGAAATAAATAGGCGTGAAAACCACGTTTGGTTTGCGTAGAGCCCCGAACACAACTGATTAGCGAAACGTTGCCATAGATAATCGTTTAACTAAGATAATACCGATACACACGATAAATCCTTTTTAAATATTCAAAGCGAATACCGTTCTGGAATAATTTGTATACAATATATCTTACATGCGTGACAATGACTGACGAGGCAAACAGAAACAAGAGGGTTAAAAAATAAGATGAATTTCATTGTTTTGTTTGCCTACTACCTAATACCTGAAAGTTAATTGGAATCACCAAATGGCCATTTAAGTTTAATAGCACATCGAATAAATACCAATAATTGTCTAATTTATCTGCTTATATTAAGGGAGACGGTATCCGTCGCGTAGATATTACTGAACCGCGATCAGAATAGGGTTACAGTTGAAAGGTTTCCCATATACGTACGTCAAAATTAGTATGGGTTGAACTAAATCGTATTCTCATCGCGGTTCAGTAATACAGACGCTGCTTAAATCATCTGTCAAGATAAAAGAAGCCTAATGATAATATCTATTTTATTACTATTAACCTAGACTTTCTCAGGCGAAAGGAGAACTTTTTTTATTTAAAAATCGTTTATACATTCTATCCAAATTTGAATATTGAGTGGTGATTACAACAAAAATCTAGAGAGGAATATTTTGTGAGGTTTTGATAAGTAGATCAGGTAAACTTTTTTGGCTTGGTAGCTTTGGTAGCTCAACTGTATTCAGTTTTCGCATTGTATCGATAGGTCAAAGTGCAAAAGGTTAACATATTTTTACTCAACTGTTCTAGCGTCATAGCATAAAGATATACAATACATAACTAAGAATTTAAAAAAAAACATAATAATACATAATATTATAAAGATATATTCGTACAGTCGCCATCAAATATATCGGAGCGGCCAAGGTGGTCACAAATATCTGAACAACGTCTCTATTGTCAAGGGGACAAAGTGCATGTTCAGATATTTTTGAGTACCCTGGCCGCTCCGATATATCTGATGGCGACTGTACATGTGTGACGTTCTCACACGAAAGCTATCACTTGGCGGGCAATAAAATTTCTAATAGTATCCTCAAGCAGCTAGCCTTTAATAATATAATAAACAATGACTAGGTGATACTTTTGCTGAGAGAGGCGCATATGTTTAACGTAATGATTAGCTTTGGCAAAATACTAGAAGCAGGTGTTCCCAGGAATGAAGTGATTCGGTGTGAAACCTTGCTTTGCCGATTTAACCTAGAAAGATTATATGCGATTTATCGATTTCTTGCTTATAAGGCCCGCAGACGCTGTCAGTAGTATTTCTCTACCAACCTTCATATAAATAGAAAAGGACGGGTACAGAAATAATAACATTATTATAGAACGTTTCCTGTAAAACTAAAGGATACGCGATAAGCAAATAATCAACCAGATTTAAGTAAATAATCCGCGTTCATTTATTCAGCGTAATGTACGCTGCGTCAGTGTATACAATGGGTACACAACTTTCTGTAGTCTTGAAATCGGAGAAGACCACCTTGGGTCAGTACCACAGCCAGTAAACACTCCCGTTTTTCGACAGTGGTTCCTCTCTGACAAACAGAAAACTGCACGAACTCAAGTTTTTTTAAAGCTAAAACCTAATAGCGTTACCCTTAAAAAGCGTAACACGGTTCATTTTAAATTCCTCGGCAAATAAGAAGTCCATTCTGCACTTGTGTTAAGGGAGCCCAAGAGGGGATTTTTGTAGTCACTCGATTGTGTCAGATTAAGATACGGGGGGTAACCTTACCCTGTTGAGTACCCCTACCATACATTACTCTTTTATGTAAGGGGGTTCGTCCAGAGCAGCCCATGGAAATATTTAAAAATATTTATCTTCGTTAAAAATCTCCAAAACGTCAGATTATGGTATGGTGGATTAACATGTTAATCAGTGTGCACTATTATAACCTGACGATTTGAGCAACTCATGAGGGAGTGGAAGGCCCTTCCGTGTGACTCCCGTATTATTATAATGCACACTGTAACATTTGATTAATCCACCATACCTTAATCTGACGCTTTGGAGCATTTTTAACGTAGATAAATATTTTTTTAATATTTCGATCGGCTGCCCTGGACGAAACTCCTTACATAAAAGAGTAATTTAATGTAGCGGCACTCAACAGGGTGCAAGGTATCCCTCATATCTTCATGTTACACGCTCAAGTAACTACAAAAATCCGCTCTTGGTTTTGGGCTCCCTACTATTGTATCAAACAATAGGTATAGGAAAGGTAGTACAACATATCTTGATAAAGATTAAGTCCTTCCTGCCGTGGAGCCCAGTCTTGCTGAAGCCTCTATGATGACAATGTATACTTGTAGAGTACTTACTTGTCATGCTTCGTGCGGGGGTGAGGTTCCAGCTGCAGCGGGGTGGCGGGGGCGGAGCGAGGGGCGCCGCACCCGCCACCTGCTGCGCCCGATGCAAAGTTGCCGGTTGACCTGAAACAATCAAATATTTGTTAGTGAATACTAAAATTATCTAAGTCAAAGAATGTTAAACATAAAACCTAGTTCAAGGAGCCGGCCCGTTAAAAAACAAGGCAAGTAAAAATAGTTCTTACAATATAGAAAGAAACTAAAGGAATTTTCCTTATCTGCACAACACATTCTCGGGAGATTGATTGATTAAGAATCATTAAGAATGATAAGGAAATATGAAGAAATCAAATTCTGTGACGAGGTACAAAGTGGCGTACAAATAAAAATAGGTATTTTACAAAGTTTACAGGTATGTTAACGAAAAACTAAGCTATCAATTAAAAAAAACCGAAACTCTTATTACACTTGTAATAAGCGCGAGAAAATAGGTCAAGAACGAAAATAATACCAGTTTAGCGGGGGCATCACAGATCCCTTAGCTCCACAGGTTCCGACCTCAATTGGCTGTTAATCGACGATATCTAAATCCAAACAGGCAAATATGAACAAAATGGAGACTTCCCGTTAAATTATTATATTATTTCCCTATTTAAATTATGCTTCAAAATCAAACACAAATCCACCAAAAATGTCATACAAGGCAAGTAGGAAACTATAAATAGATCGCCAACTCAGTCGTATTTGTTTTGGATATTCGTGTATTTTTCAACTGATGCATTTTCTTCCTGAGTATTGAAAGAAATGTTTTCAGTAGAGATGCAACGGATAGTTGTTTGGCCGGATACCGGATATCCGGTGGACCCGTTGGCCGGATAGCCGGATATTCAGTTATCGTGCAACTTGTATATTTTTATTATTTAATTAGTTCTACTTAGAAATTAAGGCCACCGTCACTTCAGACGGCCAAACCCAAATATATCCAAGAAGCTAGTTATCTGTTATCATTATCACTTAGCTTGAATATGTGACATTTTCAGGCACCTCATTGTCGGTTGTTTTCTAAATGAATTTTCATGACAGTAGCGCCTTGTCGACAACCGACAATGAGGTACCTTTTAATTGAAAACATCACATATCGTCAAAACTAAATTAACAAGTGTGTATTGCTTTGTTTTTACCTTCTCAGATTAGTATTACGTCGACGAGAAGATCTTGATAGAGAGTTTTGTGCTACATTATAGGAAGGATTGGCAGAGCTCCGAAATCTATTACCCGCACTTTTTGACATAATAGGTATCCAGTTAAAAAGCTATAGTGATATTGTTAGGTAACTGTTAAACTTTTTTTTCCGGTCCTATGGTTACAGATACAAGTCACTACAAGTTAAGAAAACTTCAATAACTTCAATTGTAGGCACTGGTTGTTATGAAAATACATTTTATTAATGAGGATTGACTATTATAATAAAACACGAGTAATATAAGTGCAATTCCGTTACACGGTTTGGTGTATGAATGAAGTCAAACTCAAAGTCAAAATGAGGTAAATGTGGATTGGATATAATAATAATGAGAGAGGCAATTGTTCAAATAACAGTACCATAATGAACGTATTGTATTTCGCTATACCTACTTATTTACGTAATGTTACATGTAAAAAGGTTAAATTATGTATCTAACTATCTAACAGTACACGTATTTGTAACAATAATTTAATATTACATTGTTATTGTAGCTATCTCCATGAGTTTTATTTTATTATCGTTGATGCTAATCTTTACTTTAGCCTCTAATCTTTATCTTAACAGCGCAATGGTCGCAATCCCAACTAGGTACCAGTTATTGAATGCAATAAGATCGAGCTTGCGTTCAATACCTGCGTAAGGAATATGATATTTAGAAATTATACACCGTAAGTACCTGATATCACTCCACCCTCAAAGGTAATATTATCTGTTTTCCAGTTTCCACTCAAATCCATAATCCAGTACTACGTGACCTTCCTAAAAGTCCCGTCCTTGCGAAAAGTGGGACGCGTCAAGGCCCCACTCGATTCGGCGAATTTACAATACATTCTTCTAGACACTGGCGTACCTATCCAGTTAGTTAAGATTTTTTTAATTGTAAGAACACTTTAGGATTAGATTTACATTTTTAATAAAAAAACTTTTTAATAATCAAACTGTAAAAAGTGTGAAATGTTCAAATAGGTAAAGGAAGGAAAGGAAATTTACAATGTTTTGGTTTACTTTATATATATCTAAATTTAATTATTGCGCTGTAATGTTAGAAGAAGCATATTACTCATACAAATACATAATAATAAACACGTACAAAAATAAACGGAACGGCGGCGTGTTGTCACAATGGTAGGAATGATGACCACCAATGATGATGATCGAAAACATCCAAGGCTCAATAAGAATTCGTTTTCATCAAATAAATATATTTATGACTTTCTTTACCCTGATATGAACGTAGTACCGTAAACGAACTAAGCCGATTGTCGAATTTATTGATTATTTTGGCAAATTAGGATTTGTCAACAAACAAGGCAGAGATAAACGATAATGAGGCGATATCAATTAAACAATGACTGATTATTTGCAACCCCTATATTATTCATTGGTCTCGCGTACACGTGGAATGGTAATACTTAACCTCAATACTCTTTTGAGTGGGCGTTATCATTGTCGCCCACACAATGTCAAACAAGCGCGAATCGGTAAAATAATATTAATCTTAATCATTGAGTTAGAATGTTAGTAGAGGTACAGTCTCAAACAAGATTTACCGACAATTATGGCTCTTGAAAATTTGTAACCGGCCAGTCTCAACTTAAGGCGCTAGGCGCTAATTGTGGCCAAAAACTGTTACTTTCTAAGAGATATATCTCAATACCGGGTCATTCAAAAATTTTGAAAAAAATATATGTTAATTACCATTTCATGTACAACATTGTCAACGTTTGAATAACTCGTGTAACGTATAGTTCCTCCGTTATTTAAATGTAACGAAATGTCGTTTTACGGTTAATTTTGATTATATCTACTGAACGGCTCATTCGATTTAAAATATTGTTGAACTAAAAAATGTGTACTACAGAACACTAAAAACACAACGTAGGATATTTAAATTGATTAAATTTTCTTAAACAACTTGATCATAATTCCACATTACGTGCGTTGGTAGCTCGAAAACGGCGTTGCTGGCAGTCGTGAGCTAGCTTTGAGACGAGGAGGCTGTGTCGCTCGTCGCTCCGTGCTTCCATTGTACTACAAATACTTGTGCTTGGCCCGTGAGCAATAATATTGGACTTACTGTGCCTAAAGACTAGATAACTGCAGAGGGTTCATGCGGTGCGGGCATAACGTGTCTTGTCGGAATCAATAGCACATAGACGTTTTTAAGATAATATACGCGTATGTGTGTTCATGTATTTACGTTCTTATAAAAAGTGTATTTTATTTAGATTACCTATATTACAAATTAAATAAAGAAATGAAATAAAAATTGAGAAAAAACAGAACTCATGCATCTTATAATTCCCTGAAAACAAATGTAGTCTTGTAAGTACACTACAATTATTAATTATTATGTATTAGTAGCAGTCAGCTGCAGAGAAAAGGTACCACCGTGCCCTATAAACTTGTATGGCGGGTGGTACCTTTTCTCTGCAGCTGACTGTACTTAGTCTGATGCATCACGCAAAATAGGCGTTAGTCGTCGAGTTGCGGAAACCTGCTATTGCTACAAGCCAATGGAGTAATAATTAATTTTCGGAGTTATTATTTACGAATATATGCGTTTTATCCAAAAGTTGTTTAAGACTTATCCTTTTTGAAAGACCTGTCCAATAATACCACACACTATCGTGTATCATGTATCGTATCAATCGTGTGGGTTGGAGCGAAAAAAAAAATCACCTCCACTTCATTTTATTTTTCTGATTTTGTTTTACCATATTGTCGGCGTGATTAAAACAATTTCAGTGTACTAACTATCACTGAGCAAAGCCTGATCGAGATTCTAATAAAAAAATGCTGATATTTAAGAGTTCAATGTAAGTAAGATTATGCAATGGAAAAAAGCTTTACTAACTCGCTGAAATGCAAATTTTATATTAATTATCAACACAAGTAAATAAATAAATTACTACTAACGGTTCATACTACCTATAAAATATCTTTAAAAGACCGGCCAAGAGTGTATCGGACCACGCATAATATAGGGTTCCATAGAAAGTAGTTTCTCGGAGATAACTCAAAAATGGCTCAACCGATAATATGTGAAATAGTTTTCATATAAATAAGTACTAAGCCGTATCTTCTTTATTTTTTTTCATATTTTTTGGACTTACGGATTAAAAGTTAGATGGGGGGACGGGACTATTATTTAGACTTTCGAAGCGATTATTTCTAAAAATATTGACTCAATATTTTTTTTGAATCCTCTATATATACTTAAGATATTTTTAAACCCGTATCGATAGAGTACACAATATTCATATTTGCAAAAAAAAGTTGTTTTGACATTTAGTTCGGCATATGTATGTATGGAGTGCCTCCCCTTAAAGTTTTTTTTCAGCAATTTAGCTAAAAACTAAGTAGCGGCACAAGAAACACACCTATGGATAAAATTTCATCAATATATGTTTTATAATAAAATGGTTGTGCCATACGGATGGACGGACGGACAGACGGACATGTTTCAAGAAACTTTTGAGAAACATTTCGTGGCAACCATATAATTAGTCCTTAGATTAAATATGTTTGTATGCATGTTGTTGTTGTCGCGAATAAATGTTTTTCTATTTCTACGAGTATTCTATTTCTATTTCTTTAAGGGTTCCTTTTTGCCATTATGGCTACGGAACCCGAAGAAGTTTTTGATCTGTGTTATATTTTAAAGATCAAAATTTAATGGTTTTACAGCTCTCGTGACATTTCGTGACGATTACGTGGACAAATGCAGCTCCTTACATGTGAATTTTTAGTATTCGTAACAACATTAGTTTTGTAAATTTTTCGTAATTATATAAGTGATTTTTACGGTTGCTAAAATTCAAAAACTAAATTCACAAAAAACATCGCTTTGATGTGCATTCAGTTTTTTTTCTGCGCTAGTCAGTTTTTTTTCTGATATGCAGAATATTTTTACCAATATTTTGCCGCTGACTGTACTTCAAATTCAAAATGTAGGTTTTATTTTATTACATAAAAATCTACTAATTGAGATCGTTATTATTTATCCTATTTAATAGGTAAGTAGCATTCCTAAAAATATCACCATTGCAGTACTTAATCACAGTATTAAATGAAAAAATATCCGCAAAAGGATTATATATTAAAAAGCTGCCCGCGCGCCTCTGTGTAAAGTCATATTCTTTGAACATCGTTCAGGTGCAGTGTGGCAGATTTACGTACGATCGCAATGAGGCGCATCGCGGGTACACAGCGCCCAAACGCTCAAGGACACTCTGGCGACAATCGTCTTAACACTGACAAAAGTCTAATAAAATAAAACTGACCGAGAAACTACTGTACGAGTCGTTCTTACAGCACTATTGTTCGGCCATTTTATTGGGCTGATTGTGTATCCCGTTCTTTATTATTATTACATACCGGTGATCTCAATGCAAAGGATTTACAATATCATTGTTGTGCAACTTGTGCTATAAAGTAAGGGCGCCATTTTAAGGTCTAGTACAGTCAAGTGTAAAAATATGGGAGTACTCATCTTACTCAAAAATATGTCCCATAGTATCTTATTCCGTTGTAATAAGTGCGTAGTACCATATTTATGAGACAATTTTTTCGATAAGTATTTTTGCACTTGACTGTACCAACTAGGGCCGCCACCGATTATTTACTTACTTACCTACAAAAATAAGGCAAGATTACGAAATAGTCTCATGAAATGAATCATGATTATGAGACTGTTAACGTGTTAAAGTGCAAGTACAGTCATTATATATTATTTACATATCAAAATATGTTACGCTAAAACCGCTCGTGTCGTAAAAACGCTCTACTATTTTATAAAAACTATCTCAAATGTAGATATTTTCGCCTGTCTCTCTTTCATAAAAACCGGCCAAGAGCGTGTCGGGCCACGCTCAGTGTAGGGTTCCGTAGTTTTCCGTCCGTCACAGTAAGTGTCCCCACTTAAGAGTTAAAATAACACCGCCATGTAGGATATCATATGAGCGTTCCACGTACAGCGACATCTATCGGCAAATTAAGTAAACTATTGCGCGCGAGCTTAAAGTATGGAAGGTGATTTTTATGGGATAATTATTTATTGCGTGAACCGATTTTCACCGTTTTTACTTTATTTGAAAGCACGTCATTTTATTGTGATTTTGTAGAAATTACAGGTACAATAAACACCTGCTTATACGGTTAAATTACAAACTTAGTTCAGAAATTATTTTGTAATTTTTTTTCAAAAACTATTCAACCTATCAAGTTCAAAATAATTTTCCTAGAAAGTTTTTATAAAGTTCTACTTTTGAGATTTTTTTCATATTTTTAAAACTTATGGTTCAAAAGTTAGAGGGGGGGGGAACACATTTTTTTTTACTTCTGGAGCGATTATTTCCGAAAATATTTACATTATCAAAAAATGATTTTAGTAAACCCCTATTCATTTTTAAACACCTATCCAACAATATATCACACGTTAGGGTTAAAATGAAAAAAAAAATCTCTCCCCACTTTACGTATAGGGGAGGTACCCTAATAAAACATTTTTTTCCACTTTTTATTTTACCACTTTGTCGGCGTGATTGATATACATATTAGTACCAAATTTCAGCTTTCTAGTGCTAACGGTCACTGAGATTATCCGCGGACGGACGGACGGACGGACGGACAGGCAGACATGGCGAAACTATAAGGGTTCCTAGTTGACTACGGAACCCTAAAAACGTGTTTTGAAACTGACTTATAAACTAAGACTTGTTTATATCTGGATCGTGTTCGAGGATACAACTTTCACTGTAATCTTATATCTTCTTCGTTTTAACATTCTTTGGAATCTTGGAAGAGTTTTATGAGGGGAAATTAGATAACAACATAGCATGCGCTGCATGCGTGCATATCTGGAAAAGACGATGCATTTTCAAAGGATGAGGATGAAGATGTTATATAAGAACGGCGCGTCAAAAGAAAGGAACATAAATATTACTTTTATAACTTAACGGCCTCCTAGCCCAGTCGGTAGTGACCCTGCCTACGAGAAACTGGCTTATTTAAAATGCAAACTACTTTTTTGTTGTCAAAGTGGCCGTGGCAGTGAAATATCGATTTGCCGGTGCAGTGTGTTGCCTTTCTCATGGGAGACAAAACACGCCGCCTGACGTCAATCATATTAAACTAGTAGTTCGCCTCGAACTGAGAACTCGCGGTTCACTTGCAAACGAGATGACTAATATTCTAATACAACAAGACCCTGCTGAAGATTTTTTTTCGCCTTCTAGCTCCACAACCCCTTGATCGATCCTGCTCATATACGAACTCTCAAATTATATGTATCTCTGCTACAACCCCAGCAAATTTCATAAATATCAGAAAAACATTACTAAAGTTATCGCGGAACAAACTCTCAAAATCAAAAAGCCATCCCAGTAGCCGATGTTGTTTGTAAGAACTCACTTCGCTCGTTCGACCAGTACTAAAGTCACGTTGATAAGTAGACGCTTCTGAAATAGAGGTTACGAAGAAGATATACTCTCATTTATTCCTTAAGCCTTCATATCAATGCTCACTTCCTTCTTTTCTTCGTGTGTCAGCCTACGTCTTCCTTATCTCTACAGTACTTATACTTACCTATATGCAGAAAAGTACTTGTTTTTTCTTCGGTTGGCTTGTTTTAACTAGTAGTCCGCCTCGAACTCAGAACTCGCGATTTCCCTTCAAACGATATGACCAATATAACAAGACCCTTCTGAAGATTTTTTTCGCCTTCTAGCTCCACAACCCTATTTACGTGTACACCGTCAAACCCTCTAGAATTGCGGTCAAAGTTACAGCAAAACAGAAAAGATTCGTAGTTAAAATAAGGTTAATTTTAAGATGCGGGGATGATGTATGTAGGCGTCTGGTGATTTTGTATTTACTATTTTCTAGCTAGGCTGTCATGCTACACTCAAACAAACATTTTTGACTAAATCTCATAAGTCAAACAGACCTCGAACAATAGCTAACAGATTAGGAGGTTGCTTCTTTGGATACTGAAACGAGAAAAACCGATGCTTTCTTGATTATTCAACTGATACTTACGAAAGTAGATAGTGGTGAAATATAATGGATGTCGCTGTTCCAAAATTAATTCCGGCAAACGAAACGACACCTAAATGATCCAAGTAAACTAAATATCGTCAAACACGATAAAAAATTTAATTCTATCGGTATTTACTATATTCAATACTTTCTCATCATATACTACACAGTATACTGACTGCAGACAAAACTGTACCAGCCTGATGTTTATTTAAAATAACGGTGTAGATGTCGAATGTTGGTACGAATTCTCAAATTAAAAGTAAACTGGCCGCATGTTTAGTAAATCGCCGACCAACCTGACCCAGGGAACCGACCCATTCGTCGCTCAGACATGAAGCTCGCTACGGTCCTCCTCGTCTTTACGAGAGTTTTTTTTGTTGAAAATGTAAGTAAATTTAATGTGATTGGTTGTTTTTGATTTATTCAGTGAACCCGTTTAATAACGTAATAAGTCTTAAATGCCGAATAATTTTCATGATCGTCGAATTCGTCAAAAACATGTATTTTTAAGAAATCGACCGCCGCCATAACTAATTATTATTTTTACATTACGGCCTCAGAAATGCTAGGTTAAATGTGGTAAGTGAGTACCAGTGACGGAGCGTCTTCCTTCATACCGACTTACCAAGTTTCCAGCTAGTTGAGTAGAAACCTTTTACTAAGGCTCATGAAAGAAAAGAAAGCTAACTTAACTCCGGATTTGTTACGATTATTAATGACACACCGCCACTGCTACTTAGACTAAACTTTAACAAAAAATCTTGTTTTTAGAGGATGTTACCGAGGAATTACGCAATAGACGTGGTCACACCCT
This sequence comes from Pammene aurita, assembly GCA_947086415.1. Classification (NCBI taxonomy): domain Eukaryota; kingdom Metazoa; phylum Arthropoda; class Insecta; order Lepidoptera; family Tortricidae; genus Pammene; species Pammene aurita. The sequence goes on along the minus strand of OX352305.1, from coordinate 23,831,677 downwards.
CCGAAGAGTCGACTGTATATCCAGTTATTAACCTCGCTACTGAACCGATCTCAGATGATGACACTGAGAACGTTAAAGCTATGAGATCTACACCCACCGAAAACGCAATAGAAGCAGGGTTCGAACTAAGCTTGAGAAAATTTCTGAAGAGACTTACAGAGGTAATAAGAGTCCCTGTTTATTAAAGCTAACAGAAATGTCTATGTCGACCATGCAAACATGCTGTTGTGTACTAATGAATGATTATTTAACGCACAAGATATTGGTAATCCTGCTATGGTCGAGAGCTCTACAGAATACTATTACATACATTTGAAGAGTTTATTAACAAGTTGATATGCAAACGAATTGTTTCTTTCAGTAAAGTCTATCGGGGATTGGGGTATTATATATTGTCTTATCGGCATCGCCCTTCATTAAAACACTCTAATGTGAGCAGCACACTTGTGTTTCCTACAATCCACGGTACCATATTATTAGTAATTGAGTAACGCTATTTTTTTTAGTAACTGAGTAATAATCAGAAGCAAGTCAGTAGCAGTCTGCTTCTTACGAAAGCCTTCCGTCATGCCGACTTGCCAGTTGAGTAGGTACTTTTACTACGGCTCATGTAGGAAAGGAAAGATAACTTGAATGGCTCCGGTTTTTCTAAAATCATTTTTGACACACCGCCACTACTACTTATATCGGATGAAGACTATATTTTTTGCAAATAATATTGATTTTAGAAGATGTTACCGAGGAATTACAAAAGAGACGTGGTCACACCCTCCGAAGAGACGAGTCGATATCCAGTTATTAACTTCGCTACTGAAGCAAGCTCAGATGATGACAATGAGAACGTAAAAGCTACGAGTTCCACACCCACCGAAAGCGCAATACAAGGCTACGAACAAAGCTTGAGACAGTTTCTGGAGAAACTTTCAGAGGTAAACCGAGTTCCTAGTTATTTAAGCTAACAGCTCTAAGTCGATCACGCAAACAAATTATTTTGTGTGCCAATGTATGATTAGATAACGCATAATATATTGTTGCTATGGTCAGGAGCTCTACAGAAAACTCTTTGTAATTTTTTTTCAAAACTTCATTTGAAAGCACGTCATTTCATTGTCATTTTGTAGAAATTACAGGTAAAATAAACACCTGCTTATACGGTTAAATTACAAAGTTAGTTCAGAAATTATTTTGTAATTTTTTTTCAAAAACTATTTAACCTATCAGGTTCAAAATATTTACTTTTATTTATATACTTTTGAGATTTTTTTCATATTTTTAAAACTTATGGTTCAAAAGTTAGAGGGGGCACATTTTTTTTGCTTCTGGAGCGATTATTTCCGAAAAGATTTACATAATCAAAAAATGATTTTACTAAACCCCTATTCATTTTTAAATACCTATCCAACAATATATCACACGTTAGGGTTGAAATGAAAAAAAAAACACTCCCCACTTTACGTATGGAGGTACCCTAATAAAACATTTTTTCCACTTTTTATTTTACCACTTTGTCGGGCTGATTATACATATTAGTACCAAATTTCAGCTTTCTAGTGCTAACGGTCACTGAGATTATCCGCGGACGGACGGTTGACTACGGAACCCTAAAAAAAGATCCATCGGGGATTGGCATATTATATACTTATTGTTTTATCACCCTTCATCAAAATACCTTTACCTATAGTAGTCGTGCAGGTGCACGGTGGCTTGAGCTTTCTTAGACATTGGCACACTTGCGTTTCCCACAAACCACGGACAGTACCCGCTATTAAGATATGTCTGCTCAAATTAAAAACGCTATTTTCTTCAGTAACTGAGTATGTGAAACATGTAAACCAGACACTTAGTGAAAAGTGGGTGGTTGGCTGTTTGCTTTAGAAATTGCTTGATTGATTTATCGGATCCACTTTGTTTTGTTCCACTTTACTGCTGCGCGCGATCGTAATTGTAGTACTCCTACATTCTAATATCATTCAGTTTTTCTCCTCCTGATCTAAGTTCTTTTCCTATAGGTAGTTCCTTAAGCATTCTTTACCGGCTGCAACATATGGAGGAAAGGATTTTCTTTACTACAGCAAGGCATTCAATAAAAATATTTCAGCAAATAGGGCGAAATAAACAGGTACTATTGCTTGCTCAATGAATGTAATTGTCTTCTACTTTGCAGCCGTGCGCTGTCGTGGTACGCTCTAATATCCATCCGACGATGCAATCGCTGCTTCGCAAGTATAGATACGATGCTCAAGGTAGGTACTCTAGAATATGGATCGATTCGCAACTTCCTCAAAGTCAGCACTAGTAAAAAAATCCTATTTGGCATATTCGGCAGGTTTTTTGATGTTCGTATTCGGCTGAATTATTCGGTTTTAATGCTGAATATTTGCCGAATAGTTAACGATTAAGTAACTCTGTAATAAATTAAATATATATACCTATTTAAAAGGATCGGTCCTTGATTTCATGTGTTGAGTGGGCATAGCAAGTCATAAGCAAAGTTCTCTACTACAAAGTTTTGTTGCAGGTTCTCTGATTCCCAGCAGTATTAGATATTTCATAAAAGTGCCGCAAGGGTACGGAGCGTCAGTACTAGTGCCTCTCAATGACAATTCCGTTTCGCATCTAGGGGGTTATGTGAGGTAAGATTTATTAAATTTGAATCACTTCGTGTTTTATTATCAAAATATCAAACAAAAATGACGCAAAGCACCAAAAAGACAGGGTGAATGTTACATCAGTTACTTGACTGTCATAATTTTACTTACCTTAGCTTTTTTTTCTTTTCCCTAAGGTACTACAAAGAAGTTCCGCCGATACCGCAAGCATTGTAAAGCAAAACAGAGGCTACAAATTCATATAAACAATAAATGTATGCAAAAGCAGTAAACGTATAATAAATTTTAGATCATGATAAAACTAATTCAGTGCAATATTCACCTTTATCAACAACGCCCCGATACTGCGGGTCAAGGTCTTGGATGATTGGCGTCCCATTGACAAATCAATAATGATTATATTGGGTTTGAAATATATGTATATAGTGGAGTATCTTTTAAAATTTTGACTTGTCTTTGTCAATAATTGGCTAACTATTGACTTTTCTTCTGGACCCTCTGCACTTCTGTTGTAGACTATATTAGAGTGTCGCGTCACTCTTGTCTAACCGTGCTGATAAATTGTTAATGAATGTGACTATTACGGATTGCCCAATATTTATTTGATGACCCAATACTTCACGTCATAGTACTTATATTGATATGTATCAAACACTATTATAAAAATAGTGTCTGATCAATTCTTAAGGTGAAGTTACCGAGAAAATCCCAGCGTGCTGTAAGAATACATAGAAGAAGAATTGCTCCCATGTAGAAAGATTGAAATCCGCTAACACATGTTAGGAATTGTGACAGGTGTGGCCAAGAGTCGGGAAATGACAGGCGTCGTGTGGGATAAACAATGACGAAACAACTGCTTATACACATGGCTTGTATCTATGTAACGTGTAACAAGTTTTGATTTCGCAGCTGTTACATAAGCAGACTGATCTGAACGGTAAACAATAATATGCGACGTGGGAATTTAAGTTGGCAGATTCGAGAGGATTAGGTAGCTCAGACCGTGAAGAGTTCAATTTGGCAAAGGCGGCCTTTCCGCTGAATTGAGCTACAAGGTATTGTATGTCTCCATACAGTTAGTTGCATAACTGAACCAATGTGCATCACTTTGACATGCTTCTTTCATTATTTCAGAAGAGGCTAGTTATTAAGTTTTATTATTAATTGGTAACAACGCTAATAAACTTACTGACTTATTATGTTATTGTAGATAAAAATAAACATTTTCTCTATTAGATAATATTTGGTACTGACTCAGTTTTGCACCGACATCGTTAAATGAAGATAAGTCTGATCAATTACGGAAAAAATAAAAACTTTCAGGTTATATTTGTTCGTCTCGGTGTCAGCTATGTATCCATATGAAAAGCCAATTTCGATTCATTGCATTCACAATCTTGATTTTTTTATTCATCCATGATTTTGAACCAAAAACCGATAAACTACTTTTTTTTATTTAACCCAATATTTATATTTTTCTTTTACACAACCAGGTAAGACAATTAGTTGAAATAGTACATTATATGCTCTTTAAAATGAGGTGTATGACTTTTATATCACTCACGTATTTTTATGGTTATCTCAGAATGAAGTCCGCTACAAAACTAACTAACAAGAAATTTGTTCGGCCATTTGCCTTGACTCAGTTTTGCACCTGACTATACATCGCCAGTAAATAATTACAAAAATAAGCCTGATTTAAATGACTGATAACTAAAATAATGGTCGTAGAATTCCTTACTTTAAATGAGTTACTGAATTGGGAATGCCTAAGAAAAAATTAAATAATGAGAAAAATAAAATAGGGGAAATTTTACAGTTTTCGGTATGAAATTGAGAAAAATGTATAAGTCGGAAGAAAATAATTTGTGAAGCAGTTTTGTAGCGGTACCCAAGGATTAATATTTTACGTTTAGAACTTTTATGTAAATTTGATTGTTATCAAATTATTTACATTTTACTAAGGTACTAATATTGACTCAGTTATGCAACTAACTGTATATAATATTTTCACCTATATGTCGTCACTGTCGTCAGACTATTTACATTGCTGCTAGAGCTTACACTACCGGTATTACTCGTAATCTCGATTTGTGTAGGCAATACCGAAATTCCAGAGTTGCCACACATTTCGACGTAAGAGTCCGACGTAAGAGGACGACCAGTCCATGTAAAACTATCGGGGTACGAATCGCAACCCTATTTAACACGTTCGGGTGTGAGTCAAGGGAGTACGCTGGGGCCGACTCAGTTTCTAAAATAATAATGATAAACGATTTTCCAAAGACCGTCAGCAGGACCAGGTGTTTAATGTTTGCTGATGACATTCTATTCCACCGCATTAGAGATGACAATGACAGAATACATGTACAGAATGACATAGGCGCCGTCGCACAATGGAGTGAGGATAATAAGTTATATTTCAACACCTCCAAATGCATACATATGTATCTCCTTCAGTCGGCTTCGCTCCCCGATTGCTACCGAATACAGGCTTCATGGTGTGCCGCTCCGACCTTTGAGGTTCATTATGAGTTGAACCTCACACTTTTCTTCAGTTCAGGTAGCAATCATGTTACATAATGCGTACACCCTTAGCAGACTTGAATTCAGAGCAATCGTCTGGGATCCTCACGAAGGCAAGTACTTAGTAATGCTTGAGTGAGTTCAAAAAAAATTGGGTTGGTGTATGTACAAACGTATGTACGGATATTAGCCGTTTATGTACCCATCACTTTTTGTGCGGGGAATGGTAGGGCTAGTAACACTTGAGTCTAGAAGAAAGTTACTGCATATTTCCAATTATTACACAATAAAGTAGACAATCCGTCCTTACTGCAGCGAATGGGGCTGCAAGTAGCGCGAGCGAGAAAGGATATGATGGTTGCGAGCGGCGCGGGTGGCCCGGTGTCGGTACCTCCGCTAGGGCACGAACTGTCCTCAAACAAATTGTTTTAGAGGCTGAGGATATAGACCGTCGTAAGATCTTAGTTTTGATTTAGTCCTCTTTAAATAGGTGGAACTTTTAGAATGTTTAATTGCTGTTTATTATTTAAAAATATTTTATTGTGTCTGTTTGTTACATATTTAATGTTTTTTACTTAATTTATATTTTTTAGTTCTTAACTAAGTATATTTTTATCAGCATATAAGTGATTTTGTTTTAACACTGTAAGCTTGTATATTATTTAATTAATAAATTGAATTGAATTTAGATCTCCATTTACATTTCTACTCGACACAGTGTCATAGCCGATATTTTCCACAGCTTGGGATATCTGTTTTAACGATAGATAGTAGAGAGCACCTCAGCATCATGTCAGCTAGGTGTGACGTAAGACTAAACCCGGTAGTTGTCCCCAGTTATAGTAGAAATAGAAAAAATACTAAACTAACACTGAAGACTGCACGTATCCGCACTATTCAAATCGAACAGGTTTATTTACCTTGCGCTAATTTGAACGAGTAGGCATCCACTTAGCAAAGTTAACATGTTTTATACAAGTTTATGAGCTCGAACTAAATAGTGGTGATTATACAGGGTGAAATCGGGGTCGTGTAGCAAGCGATGAAAGCGTGGTACAGAATTAATTGAAAGATGAACCTAATAATGATAATCACAATTATTTTGTCACCAATTTATAATTATTTTTTAGATGATAAGTAGAAAATTCTAGCTCCTGGAATGGCAAGGACTTGGCATCAACATCAACGGCGAATACATCACTCACCTTCGGTTTGCCGACACTATCATAGTCATGGCAAAGTCGATGGAGGAACTCAGCATGATGCTCGATGACCTCAACCGAGTTTCACAACGGGTGGGGTTGAAAATGAACATGGACAAGACGAAACTTATGTCAAATGCCAATGTTGTGCCCATCCCAGTCTCTGTTGGGAACTCGGTACTCGAAGTTGTTGACTCGTAGATCTAACTAGGACAAGTAGTCCAATTAGGTAGGTCCAACTTCGAGAAAGAGGTCAACCGCCGAATCCAACTCGGTTGGGCAGCGTTCGGGAAACTACGTAATGTCTTTTCGTCCCACATATCTCAGTGCCTCAAGACAAGTCTTCAATCAATGTGTGTTACCAGTGATGAGCTACGGCTCCAGTTTCGGCTCCGAAACGTGGTCTTTCACTATCGGCCTCATCTCAAAACTCAAAGTCGCTCAACGAGCTATGGAGAGGGCTATGCTCGGAGTTTTTCTACGTGATCGAATCAGAAAAGAGGAGATCCGTAGACGAACTAAAGTCACCGACATAGCCCACCGGATTAACAAGCTGAAGCACCGGATTAACAAGAATGAATGGCAATGGGCAGGCCACATTGCACGCAGAGAAGATGGCCGATGGGGTCGAAAAGTACTCGAGTGGAGACCACGGACTAGCAAGCGCAGCGTAGGACGTCCTCCCACAAGATGGACAGATGATCTTATTAAGGTCGCCGGAAGACGCTGGATGCGAGTCGCTTCCAACCGGTACGTGTGGAGGTCCAAGGGGAAGGCCTATGTTCAGCAGTGCACGTCTTATGGCTGAGATGATGATGATGATGATGAAGTAGAAAATACATAATGGCATACAATTTGGTCCATGACCATGATTTACTTAGTTTGTGATTATTTTTAGTTAAAAAAGATATATTATATTTTTATCAAATACTACCATATGATATGTTCAGTCAGTTCAGTTACAGAGTCAGAAATAGAGGTTCAGGAGGATATTTAGACTTACACTTTTTGGAAAATTCCAGGTTTAATCTGATGTTATAAATTATTTTTGAGGATTATTAATTATTACTTTAACTCATACCATAGCCATGACTTAGGGAAACTTTAATTTTCGTGTTAATTTTACTATACTCAGTGCTGTGCACTAATGTTTGACCAATCTATCAGTAACAGACATTGTTAACTAATCGAAAAGATAATAAAACTACAAATAGAAGTTACACTCCATAATTTATGTTCGTTAACAATCGCGGAAAAATCTTACAACATTAGAAAACAGACTTCGTTTAACGTCGTCTGATGCGCAAGAACATAAATCTTGGTTTTATGCACTTGTCTTGCCATCGCCTATGTAAACCCATTAATATCGACGGCGATCTCGCGAAATTACCCAATTAATGTCTTGGCGTGCCAGAGCTATAAAAAAGGTTGTCTTCGGTACATGAAGCAGACTTGGTGCTAAATACTAGTTTCACATAGTAACTGTTTACGAGTCCAAGTTCATCATTATTAATATCACTAACACTAGCCTCCGTCTGCTATTTCGAAGTTGTTACGAACTTTTAACCCCTTAGGTATTAAATTTTCCAAAAGTCTTTCTATTTGGAGCTCTATGACATAAGAAGGATATGACCTTTTTACCTTTAACGCAGTTAAGGCTCTTTGATATCTGTCCCTCTCTTGGTAACACGACTGTTGTGAGTTTGTCCAAAAACAAATATTGTTTCGCCTAATTCAGGGGTAGGCAAACTTTTTTGACAAAGAGCCTGATGGCGGAAAAATATGAAATTTTCGGAAGCTCATAGAACCGCAGCTGTCTGTTTTATGTTTTTTACTGTAATATTTGATTTAATTTTTTTTTAGGATAACTCGAAGAGCCATAGCTGACCCTTTAAAAAGCCGCATGCGGCTCGCGAGCCCTGGGCCCTAATTGAAAGGGGACACCAAGGCGCTTGCATCTAAAAATCCATCATGCCTTTTGAACTATACCTAATTCGTGAAAATATTGTTGAAAATATAGTAGTATAGTAGGTAGTAGTTAGAATTTTTTTACATTCTTTTCACAATAGAGTAACAGTGCATATATATTTTAACGATATATTTTTAACTAAGCAGACTACGGTGATGCGAACAGTTAAAATAGAACGTTTGTGGACCAGGGATGTTCATTCTCTTTAGAATACCTACCGTAAAAATGTATATTAGTTTTTAACAAAAAAGTTTACAAACACTACAAGGCTGCTATAACATTGGTCACCCACTTTAATATCGGATAACTCGCTAGAATAGGTAGTGTAAGTACGGCTTCGTTGAGGAAGATCTTATTGCTGCTGACCAAGGTAAATTCATACGAACCGCTTATACTGAGAATTGGGATACTGCATATTAATGCAAAAACAAACGACGTAGCAGAATGAATAGTATAACTATAATCATGACATATACCACAATACCTGTCTACAACGATGAATATAACGCGGCAACGCCGGCAACTCTCTTACGGAAGTATCTCATTTAGACACATTAGTCAACCGCTAGTTGGTAAGTAGATACCAGTGACATTATATACACCTGCGCGCTTTGAAACGGGATCTAGGACAAGGAATCGTTTAAAAAAATATTTTAAGCGTTCCATACTCAACACGGAGTACAGTAGAGTTCTCAGATATCTGTCAAGTTCAAAAATATATGACTACAACCTTATTGGTATGGGTTTAAGGTCGTGTACACATATTTTTTAACGTCCGTGTGTTCATATAATAGAGAACTCGAGTGTACCAACGTAATCGGAAGATATCGCGGTCACACCGCAGCTTGAAACGAGACATCGTCGCAAATACCCAGAAACGCCAGAAACTGTATGACAACATTGCAACGCATAACATTAACTTTATATAAGACAATAAAGATTCGACTTTACTAGTGACTGGGACTCTCGGACCTTTAAAGAGATATACAGTATGTAAACTTACCAGTAACATCTATTCAAACCCAGGTTTGTTTAGGCGACAAATAAGGTCGTGGCATGTAAATTATTTAACTACAGACACTTTTTATAACTCATGGTAAAAAATTCAAAACTAAAATAATATTCAATCATATTTCTATAACAACCTGTATTATTTGTTTACAATTTTATCTTTTGTCAAATATTTGTCAAGTCAAGGTCAACTTCAACACATGACATTTCACTTGAAATAAAACTGTGAACATACTTATCATTGAAATACGAGGTAGCACAGCGTCCGTTTTTTCTTTATGCCCTATTCGCGTAGTCTACTCACCGTAAGAAATCATCTTGGTTTAAAGCATGTACCTTAACCACAAACAATGGGTGCTGTTGGTTCCGTTTTAAAATTGCATGGACAGCTGTATGACTAATATTATACAACCTCCCTGCTTTCCTAATGCTTGAGCCAGGCTTTTCTGCAAAATGGTTTAAGATCCGTTCTTCAGTTTCTGACGTCAATACGAGGACGTCGCCCACCAGTACTTACTGGTACGTCTGGCATTATCTCGCAGTCTTGTAATCGCCTTTATAATTACACGCGAGTCAGTCGGCTGTCTCCTTTGCGGAAATCTCTCGGCATACAGCCGAAGAGCTGCCGCACTATTATTCCTGCATTCCCCGTAGATGAGAATCATATCCACTATCTCGTCAGCACTAAAATTCAATGGCATTATGGATAATTTTATGTATTGTTTGAATGAGACACGTTGACATTGAAAATTAACTTGTCATTTGATTGCTAGCTAAACTCTTTTGTGGCGCTTACTAATTATGAAAAATAATAATTTGACAATGAAGTGTCAACGAGGAAAGTAAAATGAAGTGGATGGTATTGTTACGGTACGTGATAAATTTAACATAATTTGGCTACAACTTTCATTTATCAACTTGAAAAAAGCCCTAAAACGGTTATTAAAGAAGTCTTCAAAATGAATGCATGGGAATTGTGAATGTTCTAGTTAACAATGGGGTTGCATTTATGTCACTCACAACGTAAACATAATCACAAGATGATACTTATAGGATTTACCGACTTAGAAAAAGGTAATATTTTATAATTTCAAAATAACAATTACATTAAAAATAATCTACTAATACTAACAAAAAGCATGGTATAGTACAATACTCGACGTGCAGATCAACTGGTTTAAATAAATGATTCTGGTAGGTTTACATACGGTATACCTAAGTAGTTATATAAAAGCGTGAATGCATTTAGATAGCTAACACATTTAATAAAAATATAATAAATGTTAAAATTAAGTTTTGTATCTCTATGCCTGCCGGCTAAACAAACTTCAGGTGTAATGATAAAGAAAAACATACCTACTGTATGATGAAAATGCGTCATTGAGGGCAGGGCATACTAGTTTATAAAAAACTTGATTTCTTGGAAAGAATGTGTTTTTACTGACGCCATTCAAAGTTACCTACTGTGTAGTAAAATCGGAAATTCCTACAAGAACGCAGACGTTTCATAACTTAGTTTTGGTTAGGTAGTTTGTTATACCTTTACATTGTTATTGTCGCCTGAGTCATAGAATCTAACGAACTTTTGGTACGTGACTATTTTCATAGGCCGACATATCAAGGTTGTCTTTACGAGTTTAACGACGCTATCTTACTGAATTAAACGTGCCCACGTCAAGGCGCGGTCCTTTGAAGTGAGAGGCCGTTAAAAATTGTCGGACTGTGCTAGCTTTTTGTCCTACTTCCCGTTATAGACATCGACCGTGGTCGGAAGCACTGCTGTTCTTAAAACGTACCGACTGCAGGCGAACCACTGTCAGTATCATTGATTTCAGGCATTTATTACGAATTTTCAGTTCACCGTTTTATTAGTTCGACCGAGTCAGAAGATCGGTAAGTGAGGAAAATACATATTTGGCATATTGCCAAATTTCTCTAAAAGAGTCCTTAGCTTTAAATGTGTTTGTTATTTTTTAACGTAATCATTTTCAGTGTCGTATTTAGAACAAAACAAGTAGAGTCGATATTTTATCAGATCAGACATATGGGAAGGAACAAAGTTCTCATGTCATCATTATATGACCACGTCTCTATGCTATTGTCAAGGCGTTACAGTGTGTAAAGAAGATATTATATTATACCGATATACCTGAGTACAGTCGACGTCAAAGATATGTTTACACTTTTACACCTTACTCCTTTGTAATAACTGTAATAGGTTGCAAAAATGTAAACATATCTTTGACGTCGACTGTACATATAGATATTTTTGTTCTTACCATTAACATACATTGAATTGAAGCAAACATAGTCGTTGGTAATTGCTAGAATTCGTAATAACTATAATAAACAAACGATGAGTCCCAAAAACCCGCATCGCGCTTGGTTTTTCCGTACACATAAATATAAAGTGGGTTGGTTTCTAAAAACTCGACGCGTAGACGGATGTTGTGTGTGTTAAGCTTTGTTTGTTTTTGTTTATGATGAATATTTTCGTATTCTAATACACTGTTGTTATTGAGTACGTAAACCGCCTACAATATTTGTAGTAACGGCGAAAAAATTTGGAAAAACGTTAATTTTACTTAATGTTTCAAGACTCCTACGATGAAGCAATTCGTGGAGCTATCGTGTGGCAGGACTATTAGAAAAGACAGTTACTTGGATTCTTTTTTGTAATCCTTACACAGCAATATGTATATTATTATATTGCTTCATTGGAAAATTTCCTAGTAATAAAATGCACGTGTCGGTACAACGTTTCTAGATTTTATCTACAGGAAAGGAACAATCCTTGCTAACAATGACCCTTTGCTAATCATGAATAATCAAGTAATCAACGTGGCCGGAATGACTAGAGAAAAACCGGCCAAGTGCGTGTCGGACCACGCATAATTGAGGGTTCCGTACCTTAAATGGAATAAGAACCAAACTAATACCAAAAGAACGTATCTGATGCCTTTGGAAGAAGTTTTTTGAAGATTACTCAAAAATGGCTGAACCGATAATGTTCAAACTAATTTTCGTAGAAAGTGTGTAAAAAGGCGCATCTTTTCAAAAATTTACATATTTTTTTAACTTACGGTTCAAAAGTTACAGGGGGGGGACACTATTTTCTTTCTTTCAAGGCGATTATTTCTGAAAATATTTACTTAATCACAAAATATTGAAAGAAACCTCGATGTTATTTTTAAAGACCCATCGATTGATGTGCAACATGTTGATATTTGGTAAAAAAAATGCCCCCCCTAAAAATATTTTTTTCTGCAATTTAACTAAGTACATAACTTAGTAGCGGCATACAAAATACACCCTTTGTCCAAATTTTATTACGATACGTCTTATAGTTTCTGAGAAAAATGGCTGCGACATACGGACGGACGGACGGACAGACGGACATGACGAACCTATAAGGGTTTTTGCCATTTTGGCTACGGAACCCTAAAAACCAGCTCTTGTACGTATTTATGGTTAGAAATGAGTGTTTAGGTTCTGGTTTAGTTGACAAATAACAAATTACGGAATGTCAAAGTTCACGGCAAGGATGATATAGACATGGAAGGACAATACCCATACAAAATCGCGTTCTCTTTTCAGGTTAAAGCACTAGCGTCATCTATCGGTCACACCAGACACTAAATCCTAGTTTCTAATACTTTGTTCGTCGCTTAACGCTGGCAGAATAACTCGACTCCAGACTCGACAGATGGCGCTGTGGCACTGTGTACCGAAAACAGACGTATAGCCTGAACGCGATTTTGTATAGGCATTGTCAATCCATGTCTTAATCATCCTTGGTTCACGGGCAGGGGTCGAGTTAGTAATTGACAAATGGTCGCAAACAACATAAAGAATTTACTAATGGAGTCAAGGTTAATGGGCCAGTTAATGAGTTTGACCACTCAACGTAGTCTATTGGCAGTTGTTGATAATGTAGTCAATGTGGTCATGTAAATTGTAAGAGCATAATATAATAACAAAACGCCGTTTGACGCGAGCGACCTTATCTAAAAAAATTATCACGTTTCAAACCCCTTCGTTTATTCTTTTTGCAATTAAATTATACTTTAATAACCGATATGTGACATTGACTCAAGGTATTATGTATATTTTCGAAATTATACGTCAGAAACTCGAATAAGAGAAAAATCGGAGAAAAATATGTGGTTTGTACATCACATAAAATGTGTGACCTCTGTCGAAGCGTGGGTTTCCTTGTGTTGTGAATATAGGCATTTTCCTCATACATGTGTAGGAATGGATGTAGCGATTGTGTGCAAGGAAAATTTACTAAAACAGCAAATTCGACACATTTTGAGCCAATAAAAAAAGATGTCGGTAGGTATGTACCGTTATCTAATGAGTAGTTAACAAAGGTCCCTTTTCGAGAACGCTATTAACATTAATTTACGCTACATGGCTTGTGAATATTAAAAAAAACATATAAAAATAATACACTAGGACAATACAGTTACAAGGGCAAGGTCATCTCCGGTGTCTGACCTTCACCAATGGAGTAAAGAATTGGAATTATGTTAATGTTAATTTACGGAATACGGAATTGTAAATTAATGAGCAACTATTATTTTATTTTAATTACCAAAAAAAAACAAACAACAGAGGTTCCTTGCTAAACAGGGTCAGAAAATGTTTTTTTATACCATGACGGTGGCAAACAAGCATACGGCCCGACTGATGGTAAGCATGATGGGAATCATCGAATTAAAAACTGCTCTAATTAGATCTAGAGGTAGCTACTAACTATTTGTCAAAGAAGTTTGTATATTTTTATGAAATCGCCAAATTAAAACCAAGCCTAGTAAAACATGTGTACTTTACTACGTACCAGTAACCAGTGTTGCCAGACCGTACCTTTTGGTACGATTTTACGTACTATTTTGGACCTCTGCGTACCTTTAACGTACCCTGCGGAAAACCGTACTAAAACCGTACTATTTGGCCTACCCGGCGAAAACCGTACTGAAAATCGTACTTTATAGCGTACCCGGCAAAAGCATACTAAAATTATACTTTGCAGCGCCAATCAGACGTATTGATCCTAGTTCATGAACCGTAAATCCTAAAATTTACGATATAGAATGTGCATCGTAGTGAATATCGAGCGTGTTATCTAGTTAATACTGTCATCATGGTCTATCTAACTAAATATGGTCACTGTATGCAATCATAATTATTTTATACCACTATAACGTCACGTGTCAAATCAACTGCCACTAGACTGTGTCACAGAAATATAGGATGAAAGTAGCAGAAATCGTCACCAAAATGTGTAGTCACTAATCTGTGTCCTCGTGCGGGTTGGCCGTTACTTACCTCCATTCACATTGGCCCGAGTTTCTCATGAGAGTATCTATTCTAGGCATCAGCACTCGACTAATATCGTTACCTGAGGCCTACTGCCAACTTCAAAACCTCGCTATTTGCATTTCTTTTGCTCGTATAAGCAAGTGCGATATACAGGGAGAAAACAAAAATTTCGATATACGACTTTCGCGGTAGGCCCGCTGATCGTGGTTCTCAGAAGTTACCTTTACAATTTCGATGTAAAGCTAATTCTAACGCATATGCTTGTTAGAATGAGAGACATATAGCTAAATTATAACCCGTACATCAATAAAAACCACCCTGATCTTATATGTGGCGATTTTGTAGAACTAAATAAAAATCGTACCTTTTTTGACACACGACCGTACTTTTAGCTGGTAGTGCTCTGGCAACACTGCCAGTAACCTAGCATAGCACCAGCACCTTGCGAACACATCCCGAAACTTATTGTCACTAAGAAAATAAAAATCGATACGGAAGTCAACGCTGGGCTAACAAATTCCGAGATTATCTCAAATCTCAATATTAAGTTTCTAAAGCTATTCAACCTGCTGCCTGGAATATACACCGTGGGCCCATAAAACTAGACAGATTTTAAAAGTGTATTCCTGATCATATTTAGATACTAAAATGTCCTATAAACTTTTCTGGAATACGCCTAGTTTCAGAGTTAATACCAATTTTAAAAAAATACACTTTTTATTATAACTCATCAGTCTCATCACAAAAGCCTTTCTAATTGCGTTGTTGCCACTATTGGCCATAGTTTACACGTCCTTATTGACAGATATCACAGTGACAAGGAAAACTTTGCAGTAACTAAATTTTTTCAAAAAAAAATGTACCAATAATTTTATTAATAACATTTGCTTTTCATGTCCAATAAACATTCAAAAAATGGAAAAAAAAAAACGAAAAAAAAATTTTTTTTTTGGCGAAATTGACCTAAAGTCACATAATATTTTTTCCTTCTTTTGGTCTTAGAAATTCGTGGTTAAGATCTGTCGGGTTATTCCAGCCCACGGTGTATCGTGAAACATCTTACTGGAGAAACTTACTAATGTCACGATCCCTCAGTTCCTAACATTGGAGTATCGACGTAAGAGTAAAAAAGTCACTAGGAAGCCTGTCAAAAAATAGGGTTATTTTTTGCTGACTGTACAAAAAGTTCCAAGTTCAGCTCAGGCTAAAATATACAACTTTTCACCGTGGATGATTGTGCCCTACATTAACCGAATTCTGCTACTCGATGAGATAGGGTTACCTACAGGTTACCTACGTACGGCATACTCTTGATCTAAGGGGAAATTTTAATGGTACCTAGTCACGGTAGTGTGCCCAAAATGAAGCGTAGCTCAAACTTTAGAAACTGACAATCGTAGCATAGTAGACGTAGGATTGCAGGTTTCCTATAAATAAGTACCTTTTTTCCCTCACTAATAAACGACGAATAAATCATAAAGTATTAAGCCTTATCCGGTCAGCTGACACTAATCACTCTCGAAAACAATCTTCGACTATGTCATGCATGTCATACAATTTTCTTCCGCGGTTATGGAATTAGCAAGCTAGCGGCAATTTCATATGACGTGAATGTTGTTGTTACTATCTAAACATTTCTTTTAATCGTGGACTTATTGGCAATCAAGATCAGCTTCTTTTTAGCAAGTGGGTAATAAGTAGGTATATTTGACGAAGTGTTATGCTTGCAGTCAATTTATTTAGTTATAGGTATAGGTACGAGTATAAAGGTTGAACACGCCAAAACCTGGGCATGTAAAAATAGCTATAGTTGTTCGAAAAATGGAGATATTCATACTTTTTTAAAAAACAATTTTCTCATAAGGAACTGGGCTATAAAATGATGATAAATTTATTCTCATTTATTTATTCATTGGCAAAATGTCGAGCGTACAACATCAAAAACGTGAACGCATTTTGCACGAACATGTAAAAAATCCCATGTTAAGCTTCAGAGATATCGCGAAAAGGCTGAAATATCCTCAATCTATGGTTGGTCACGTATTAAAAACTTTCCGTGAACGCTTGACAATAGATAGAAAGCCAGGAAGTGGTGGGTTGCAGGGAGTCAAGAACAAGAAAAAGGAAAGAGTATTTTAAAGATTTTTGCCTCAAATACGATATACGGTGATGGACGACGAGACGTATATAAAATTGGATTTTAAACAAATACCTGGTCAAGAGTTTTATACTAGCAAATCTCGAACAGATACTCCTGAACATTTTGAATTAAAAAAGAGGGCAATTTCCAAAAAAATACCTTCTTTGGCAGGCAATATGTAGCTGTGGTAAAATAAGTCGCTCGTTTATCACCACCGGGACAATAAACGGTGATATTTATCGGAAAGATTGTTTACACAAGCGTTTGCTGCCTTTTATAAGACAGCATGCCTCACCACCGCTGTTTTGGCCAGATCTAGCCAGTAGCCACACGCAAAATCTGTTATGAAATGGTACAACGCTAACAGGATCATGGTGGTACCCAAAATATGCAATCCGCCAAATAGTCCAGAACTGCGGCCTGTTGAAGAGTACTGAAGTATTATGAAAGGAATTCTAAAAATTCTTTTTTAAGTAAAGGCGGGGAAGTAAAATCGGTCCCTGAGCTACAAAAAATATGGACCTGGGCGACAAAAATCTTTTCTAAAGAGAGCGTGCAAAGTCTTATGAGCCGTTTGCGTAGAAAAGTTCGATCTATGCCTTACTGTGTAAACATTAATTAAAATTAAAAATGTGATTTTAGAATTCATTAAATTTGTCATCAAATGTGGTATTCATTATGTAGTTTTTTATTTTTAAACTGGTTTAAAAACAAATTTTGCGTGCCCGAGTTTTGGCGTGTTCAACTTTTATTATGTAGCAAGTTTATTTGTCATTATGCACAAACTAAATGTTAATTAAACGGACGACAAATAAAATAATATTTTAGGTACTTACATAAGTATCGCTGGTTTAAGTAAGATTACCGACAATGATAAAAAAAATCATTGGTATAGGTACGCCATTTTCCCCTTGTAATACCTGTAATCAAGATCTAGGCAAGGTGTTACACCATTTTTTCAACCGGACTATTACAGCGCGGCACTGGCGAGTGGTCTGATTGGTTGCGCAAGTGCGGCCGAGAAGTTATAGGGCGCCATTGTAATGTGACCTTGAGAATCTCGGGATCCGAGATTGAGTCTTCTGAGGAGAAAAACCAGTCCTTTTTGGAAGTTTTGGATATTTATTAGTGTGTAGCTCAAAGGACTAAATAAGAATAATGAAGAATTGTCACTATTAGGAAGGTTATTTGTAATATCTAAACAAGCCGTTAATAGTATCGGAAAACACACGTCTTTTTGAATCGTCTCTTTTAAAGATTGTTTTTTTTTATCTAAAGATCTCTAAGATGTTACATCGAACTTTACTTTGATTGAACATATTATCGAACTACAGACTACTCCTAAGACTAGACTATACTGGTTTGCTTAGACCCCTACTCGCCCGTAATATTTCGGTTATCTCTCTATCTTGGTTCACAAAACTGTGTGTCGCAACCTGGTGATGGATGCTTTACTATGGCGTGCGCTTTGACCTACTTTGCATTACTGAAATAACTTCAAAGAATAACCCATCAGTACAGTCAGCTGTAAAAATATGGGTGTACTCATCTTACTCAAAAATATGTCCCATAGTATCTTATTCTCTAGTAATAAGTGCGTAGTACCAGATTTATGAGACGATTTTATCGATAGGTACGTATTTTTGCAGCTGACTGAACCAAGGTAGGTAGGTTTCAAGTGAATGAAATAGGTAAGGGGGGTAGGGGGTTTAAGTAGGTATATCTATTTCCAGTTTAAAATAGGGAAATATAATTTTTTACCGTCAACATATAAGATCCTGAATAGAAAGTTTTTGCACATGTAGTATGAAATTATGACAAATAAACATTATTTACAAAACTGACATTACTTTATATGTGAATACATACCTATTTGATGCTAAATTGGCAGCTAATAAAACGGATCATTGTATTATTTTAATGCGCAATAAAAGTAATCATAATCTTTATCTGGCTTATCATTTCGCGCCCTATCTTCTGCTGACAAAGAACACATTGATTGAGATTATCAACACCAACACCTATGTGATAAGCTGATAAGAAAACTTTAGTTATCAAGAATGTTGCTATTTTCAATAGTGTTAGCCATTGAACACTAAATCGAGGGTTTAAAGGCAGTCAATGTAAACAGCGAAATTGAGTTTTACCCGACCATAGGCAAAGCTAAAAGGAAATCTATGTATGTCTGATGTATGTGAACAATTTGCGCCGGAGGTCTGAGGAATTTCTACCTGAAGGAGTGGGAAGGATTGAAAGGTCTGGTCAAGATTGCAGCAAACCGTTGAGTGTGGTGCAATCTTGACCAGACCTGTCTTTGTGGAGATCCTTTGGAGACGGAACATCTTTTAGCTGACACAATGATAATGATATAGTTTTACGACATTACATACCAGTTATTAATGTCAGTTATGTGTACATTTACCTAGACTACATCTGTTAAAACTTATGCATACAAATAAAATCCTTACCATTTTTAAACACGATAAAACTACATCAGAAGTGATATAAATCATAAATGATCTGTGACAAGTTAGTGAAGGGAGTCAACCAATCAAAGAAATAAAAATATGTGTGTAAACCCCTGTGTTTAAAAGTGCCCTAAGTTTAAAAACCCACTAATCGATAGGTATTTCAACACTTAAAATAATCTGTCAAGACAAATCATTGCTAGTGATTAGCAGGATGAGAAATTTTCAACAACTTCAGCAACAAGATTTCGAAGGATTTTTTTTTTTAATGTATGTTCACCAGTTATTCATAGACAGTTGGACCAATTTGGATTTTTTTTTTATTGTAGAATTATACTTGACAGTGTTTCCATAGTAACCAGGTCAGGATCTGATGATGGGATCCTGGAGAAATCGAGGGAACTCTTCAAATATTATAGGCACACCTATAGTGATTTCAATATTTTTGTACAGTAACTCGGGGATTTCTTTTTGGAAAGGTGGAGTCTATAGTTTAAAATTATTTGCAAGTGATATTTATGTATGAAGATAGCTAAGTAAATTGTAGTAGCAATAATACAACTAAAAATTCACAGTCAGTGCCCCCAATATTTTTATTGATCTCGTTTTGGTATTCAGATGGATAAAACTTCTTTTTAAAGGTTTGATTACTAAGGGGTCAAGGCCTAAGCAAAAGCATAAAAGGCTTCACATTGTATAATCATTATCAATAGTGTCTATGCGAGTCTATTATCAATGCTGGCCTGGTTGTACCAGGCGTGGGTGACAAGACAATCAAACAAGGGGAAACCATGTATTATCCAGCTTTGAATGCTTTTCATGGCCAATGCTAAAATTTCATTACCAATATTACCTATTTCATGCTGCAATTATTGTAATGTATTACCTATTATTTCCTATTGTTGATAAGTAAACAATAAGTCATCAATATAATGCTGAAAGTGATGCAGCTAATAAAATGATATTATATATGGAAAATTATGTTTTAAATTGGTTTCTTCCATTATCATAAATATTATAATTACTATAATAAAGGTGGTAATAGAGCTATTGTTTATGTAGCCATATTTTAATGAAATAAAAAAAACTTCATCTAGTTTTGAATATGTGTCCAATATGTAACTTTTTATTGCTTGACCCAAATTAATGTCTACCATTGTAATTAAAAGTAACTTTCATTGACAAGTGAGAATGTGGTATTTACCAAACATTTTGAGTCACTGTCACTAGAAAAATAAAATAATGTAATTAATTGTCAGCTTAAACTTATTTATACTCGTTTTTGGTAAAAATATCATTTAATTACTTATATTTCAGTGAAAAACAAATATCGTTAATAATATTTTGTCATGTGTCAAATGCTTTTTTTGCCTAGCAACGCAGCCATATTTGTTTATCTTATTTAATTTTTCTAATGACCGCAAATTTGAGATTTGATAAAAACTTTGACACAAGGCACACTTCAAGGTAAGGCTCCTATTGACACACGGTTCATTTTTACTATGTCGGAAAGCTTTAACCAACAAGAACTTTTGCACTTACCTTTCAGTGAGCTTTGAAATGAAATATGGTAAGCATTAAAAAAAATCTTACCATGTCTTTCTAATAGTCAGTGGATTTTTACTGGACCTCTTCCCGCTTGCATCAGTAATAACCGAGAACCGGTCACTCAGACTCCTCTTGACCTCCGGCAGCCTGAGCAACCTGTCTCCCGAAGACAGACGCAGAGACTTCCCGGTCACCAACGACTGCGACTTCTTTGGCCTTAATTCCACATCCTCAACAGTCTCACTCACATCCAGATTCGTCTGCACTTGTAATGACACCTTCTTAGCTCGCGCCCTCCTTTTAGATAACCTCAAACCAGTATCATTGCAGTCGTTAATTTCTCTGCTCTTATTGTAACCATGTTCACATCCATTCCCAAAGCCTTGAACGAAACACAACATAATGTCGTCAGGATATGACTCCTTCATTTAGAAGGTCATCCGACACGTAGCTCGATTAAGGTCACTCTCGAGAGAGTCGATTAGTTTTCATCTCAAATGAAGAAAGTAAGTCAAAGAACATTGATTTACAAAATTGTTAAGACGGTAAAAAGTACGTTAGCCACTCAATAGTAAACAATTTCACGTCACTGTTTATGAACCGAAACAACACACCGTTAGATTTATGAATGAAATACTGCCAAATAGAGTCAATTTTAATTAAAATACACGAAAATTTACACATAAACGATGTTCTGTTTATGTCATTATCCCAAAAGTTAAAAAGTAAAATGACATTTCTGTCAAAACGAGCCGGGCGAATTCCGTTCGGAAACACGTACGCAGTGTGTAACAGCTGTTAAGCAACTGAACTGAAACGCCAAGCCAAGCGCCTCACGGCTACACGGCTGCCTCGCATTCTCGCGTCTCGCCGCTTCGCTGACTTGCCCCGTGTGTGGGCTTGACTGACCAACTGACGCGGCTACTACACGTGTAGACCTGCATACTTGCTTACTAGTTGACTCAATAATTATGTAGTGCAATGCACAAGAAGTAGTTATAAATATACATGTTGGTACCTACCTCCTAAAAGTCACTTCTTTTCTGAGTAACATACTAAATTACGTACAAGTACACCTACATTGTACTTAAACTACTTACTTACATACTAATATTTTAAATAAAGTAGGTAGGTGGCATTTACCTAATTTTATGTAGAACTTATTTTTAAGTTTCATTTTTACATTATCATATAAGTACCTACAACACCTATCCTCATCGCTAAAACATCTTGCAGAATGATGACGTGCTGATGTGATGACAGCCATTTTCGTCAAACGTATAACGTACCTATCTAAGATACAGAGTAATGTTTGGCTTTGGTTGTAGAGTAAGGCTCGGCAACAATCAATACTGGAAAGCTTATTAAAACAGGATCACCTGGGTTACCGGGAACCAAACTAACTCGACGGGGTATTCACAGTGAATCCTCCTTTTTGTAAAGGGTCGGCAACGCGCATGTCCTGTCGAGTTACAGGCGTCCATAGGTTACGGTAGCTGCTTACCATCAGGCAGGCCGTATGCTTGTTTGCCACAGTCATAGTATAAAATAAAAAAAATTTAGCCAGAGTAAAAGCAGAGAGTAGATACAACTTAATATGTACTACCTATATTAGTAGGTAAGTATCAGTAGCGAAATGGCCATAGAACTCGATTCCCACCGGCTTCCCTAAATTGCGGACTTTTGAGCATATTTCCTACAACTCGTGGGGAAAAAGAAAGCCAAATTAACACCGGCTTCCGTTCAAATTTATTTGACACACCGCCCCTGGTAAGTACAGTCACCGGCAATAGTATCTTCCTACACGAAAGCCGCAAAAATATGTGACACTCTCTTATGCCTTACAAATAAGAGCGTGTCACATATTTTTGCGGCCTTCGTGTAGGAAGATACTATTGCCGGTGACTGTCCCTATAGTTAATCAAAAAAATTTACCCATGTATTTTAAACCAATTAAACTGACTCCAATACTACATGGAGTATTACAGATTGCAGATTTGCACTAAGATTGCTCTAAATGAGAATATTTAAAAGCGCTCTTTATTGCCATACTTGACGCTGACGGTGTAGTTGTAAGTGTACGCAATTAAACTATGAAAATAATTTGATTTAGTATTTTTTTTCTTTTTTCAATATTACATAGTGACACAGTTGTACTTCAATACATATTTTACTAGACTTATGGAACTGGATATAGTCGGTGGTGTACACTTATTTATACGGAAAATGATGATGATGGAATGTCCATTTGCAGAGCTAATCCTTTAGACTCTAAGATTAATTTAAGAAGGGGAGCCAATCAAATTTATGATGCAAATTTTTGACAAAGTGAGGGATGCCCCCCATAATTAATTAAAAATAAAATAGAGCTATATAGTCAAGTTTGATATCATTTTCGTGTAAAGCAAGGATTCCGAATTCATTTTTGGTATTTTATTTATACCTTTCCATATAAGAAAACTGAGAAAACATAAAAAAATATGAAATCAACGTTTGATATTTCTTTGAATAAATACCTATATTAATCTTGAAGCAAATCAAATATTTTTGTTCAATATTTTTTGATTTGCAATTTTTTAAGTAGTTACACTACTATATATAAACTGAAAATAGATGTCATATACTTCAGAAAAAGTGACCAAACCCTCCGGTGTCCGAGGCCAGATTCGAACTGGCGTCTTCAGCTTTCGCGGCTGACGTCCTGACCACTAGACCACCCGGTCACGGCGGAACTTGACAAATTTTCTCATGTATATGCAATCTCTGAATTTGAAACGGCGGCGGAGGGTTTGGTCACTTTTTCTGAAGTATATGACATCTATTTTCAAATACCTATATTTTTAACCGACTTCAATTTCATAGAAGGAGGAGGTTCTGTATTCGGTTTGGGCTTTTTTTTATGTATTTAGTTAGCTAGTTCACCGATTACTCCGAGACGCGTGGCCCGATTTGAATGATTCTTTTTTTGTTTGATAGGGTCTACTTCCAAGGTGGTCCCATATTAATCTGGTGCTGTTCTGATGATGGGATTTCTGAGGAATTGAGGGAACTCTTCAATTTTTAAATGCATACGTATGGTGATTTGGGTGTTTTCTTAAGCAACTCGAGGATTTTCTCTCGAAAACCACCAATTTGATGAAGTGGACCTCTTGATGATGGTTGTTTTGATGATAATGATGATGATTTTTTTTTAAATGTAGGATGTTGAGCGATTACTCCGAGACCTGTGACCCAATTTGAGGAATTCTTCTTTTGTTTGAAAGTATCTACCTTTTAGATGCTTCCACATTAATCTGGTGCTGTTCTGATAATGGGATCCATGAGGAATTGAGGGAACTCCTCAATTTTTAAAGGCACATGTATGGTGATTTAGGTGTTTTCTTAAGCAACGCGAGGATTTTCTCTCGAAATCCACCAATTTGATGAAGTGAACCTCATGATGATGGTTGTTTTGATGATAATGATCATGATTCTTTTAAATGTAGGATGTTCAGACTCTGAGACCCATATGGTCCGATTTCAGGAGAATTCCGGAAATCGGACAAAAAAAAGATTTTTTTTTGTTTGAAAGGAACTACCTTAGAGATAGTTCCACATTAATCTAGTGCTGTTCTGATGATGGGATCCATGAGGAATTGAGGGAACTCCTCAATTTTTAATGGCACATATATGGTGATTTGGTTGTTTTTTTAAGTAACTCAAGCATTTCCTCTCCAAAACCACTAATTTGATGGAGTGGACCTAATGATGAAGACCACATATGATATGTGGAACTTTCCTTACATTGAGTACGTGTCATGAACTTTTTCTTATATATCTGCACGATTATTGCGAGATCCTTTGTCCGATTATGATAATTTTATAACCACTAAAAATGGAAAAATAAAAACTT
This sequence comes from Pammene aurita, assembly GCA_947086415.1. NCBI lineage: Eukaryota > Metazoa > Arthropoda > Insecta > Lepidoptera > Tortricidae > Pammene > Pammene aurita. Next base: position 23,806,984 of record OX352305.1, on the reverse strand, counting down.
TTTACAAAAAAAAGATAAACCGACTTCAAAAAGGATAAAATAAACTATTATATTATTTATATGCGTTACAAACTGATATGTTTGAAGTCGGTGCCAAGCCAAAAAGTTACAATACCGGCAAATCAGCTTCAAGTCTGAAAATCACATAACATTTCGATTCCTACTTATATTGTAAAGGTGAATGTGAATCTATCTGTTACATTTTTACGTATAAACTACTAATCCAATTTTGATGAAAAGAGGTACCCATGTATATATACTCTGATACACGTCTACTTTGTCAATAATCAGAATAAGGCGGCAAATTAAAAAAATATATAAACACGTGTTCCTTCCATAGAAAATTTAAATATCGCGCCTTTTTCTACTCAAAAGGTGGGCCCCACACACCCAGTGTGTCTGAGTATAGAAAGATCAATCTTGCCATTGAATTCCTTTACACTTCAATATTAAAACTTAGATGAAGTAGGATAAATAATTCAAACCGAAGCACGGGCTCCGTTCGAGATATGGTTAGTCCGAAAACTAGTAAAAAAGTTTATTAACAAACATCATAAGATGCGTGATTATACTTTCTCTCTGTACTTGAATGAAAACCTACGTGCAGTCAATACCGTATTAGAATAGTTCTATAGTATGAAGAACAGTTCACTGAACACATACGCCTCGTTCGTATTAACTGTTTTGTAACTTTCAGACTTCAAACATATCAGTTTGTAACGCATATAAATAATATAATAGTTTATTTTATCCTTTTTGAAGTCGGTTTATCTTTTTTTTGTAAAAAGTTTTTATTTTATTTATGGTCGTAACATGAAAAATATGTTTTCATGATAAAGCCCGGTTATTCCCCTTTATAAAAAGTATATAAATCCTACATTGGTTATAATATCTTTAACGAAAAAATAATAATCGCCTGTTATCTACCACAATCTAATTATGTAGGAGAAACGATGTGGTTTGAGCTCTAATGCTTGCCTTATTATATCTTTCACAACTAAATTGATGTCAACCATTTCAAATGCTTTAATTTACCTTGCCTTTGTATGCTTGTTATAATGCGTAAGTGAAATAAAGAGTTCGTTAAGAAGATACCGGAACCGGTTACCAATAAAGGGGTATTAGATCGGGTAAGTATTTGGTAGGGTAGTTTTTAAAAACTATCAATATAGTAAGCACATCATTGAGTTACCCAAAGGTAATTAATAAGGTAAGGTAAGGTAAGGTAAGGTAGGTAAGGTAGTTTATTAATGTTTGGTTTATTTGCTTTGCAACACCTACTTTTCTGTTAATTTACAAAGGTTTCCGCTTCCCAAAGGTTGTCTGGAAGAGATCGATTTTTAGCGATAAGACCGCCAATTGTTTTGGCTCTGCTTTTTTGTTTGTGTCTTGTGTATACTTTGTGTCTATTATTTGAGGTGTGCAATAAAGAGTATTTATGTTATGTTATGTTTATGTAAGCGCTTGGTGGGTACGGATTGGAGGAGGAGAGCAGAAAATCGAGCACAGTGGCGTGCCATGGGAGAGGCCTATGTCCAGCAGTGGACTGATACTGGCTGCTGATAATGATAATGTAGCGCTTACCGAAATGAAAATCCAAAATGACGTTTACCTATCAAGCTAATTTCATCTTTATTGCTAAGACATTATATATATAGACAGGGACATAACATTGAATATAGGGTAACCATATAATTGTGTAACCAAATAATAGCGTTATCAAATAGAGGGGTTCTCCAGTCCCTGTTATCTAGTGACGTTTTCGAGTGAAAGGTACATCATTGCGGGTTATAAATAAGGGCCCGTTCATTTTTTAGAGACAAAACTTAAGCGGTAGGTATACATATTCAACTGAGGACAGTCTGTTGGCGAATAGTGCGCTCTAAAATAAAATTAACAATTCTGTGTTATACCTACTTAGACATTACACAAACTTATTTGAAAATTTGTTAATTTATTATAACTAATATTTACATAACTAAATGCAAGTCTGCATAACTACAGCTACATGCTTCATCCCACATCTCCATTATTTTGTAGTATAAATTATACCCTCGTTCTGTTGACACGGTGCACGGTGTACTGGTGTACCGGTTGATCCGATATCTGGTGCACACCTTAAGTTCTGATGACAATTACAATTTAATAGACTCAGTATCATTCTCTCTCTTTTGACATTAAGAACATTCATGCTATTTTAATTTCCGAATCGTGGCTCAGACCAGCTTTGCCTTCAACGTCTTACTCTTTACCTGGTTTCAATTTAATTCGGCACGACCGCCTTGGAAGAGGTGGCGGTGGAGTTGCGATTTACCTTCGTTCTTACATCCCCTATTCAATTGTTAATGTATCTGCCAGTTCTTCTACTTCTGATGCCGCAGAGTATATGTTTCTCGACGTTTCCCTCTCTCATTCCAAACTTTTACTTGGCGTTTTTTATTCCCCCTCCCTTCACGTTAATTACTTTGATTCTCTTGAGAAACTTCTCGAAGACCTTATGCCTTCTTATAATTATCACATTCTTATGGGAGATCTAAATACGTGTCTTCTGAAGGATGACAGTCTATCCCGGCGCCTTAAATCCCTGGTAGATGCATGCAATCTAACTATTCTCCCTTCAGACGCCACACACTATTTTCCAAATTGCTCGCCTTCTCTTCTTGATTTAACTTTAGTTTCTTCGACTTCTCATGTGTCTAAATTTGGACAATACTCCGCGGATGCCTTCTCATATCATGATCTGCTCTATCTCTCTTACAAAATTCGTCCTCCCAAATCTAAATCAAAAATTCTTTTGCAGCGCAATTTTAGTGGATTAAATGTGGAAAAGCTTCGAGATGACGCTTTAACAATCGATTGGAGCAGTATCGCTCGAGCGGGTTCGGTAGACGATCAAGTTTCTCTCTTTAATTCGCTCCTCATACAACTTTATGACGCTCATGCTCCTGTTCGTGCAATAAAAGTCAAGCATCTCCCTGCTCCTTGGCTCACTGAGGATATTAAAGCCCTTATAGAGAGGAAGAATCAATCTAAATCTAAGTATAAGGCTAACAACTCTGAGAAAAATAAACTTAAATATCATACCCTGCGCAATCGCTGTAGCACTATATGTCGAGATGCTCAGAGGCGTCATATTCACAGTTCTGTTGAAGATGGAAATCCAGCCAAAGTGTGGAAATTTTTGAAAGGTCTCGGAGTTGGCAAATCTCAACAGGCAACCAATTTAAACAATATTAGCGTTGACCAGCTTAACCAGCATTTTTCATCGTCCACCTGTTTCAGTGGTCCTAAGAAATCTAACTCACTTCATCATCTTTCATCACTTCCTGCCTTAGATTTCTCTTCTTTCTATTTTAGCCATTTCTGTGAGAGTGATGTTAGGAAGGGTATATTGAATATCACTTCTAACGCCGTTGGTGTTGACTGTGTTAGCCGAAATATGATACTCCCTCTCCTTGATTTGTTTGTTCCTATTATCACCGGTATTCTGAATTTTTCCATTTCATCAAGTACTTTTCCCAGTCTGTGGAAGGATGCCAATATTATTCCTTTACCCAAAAAATCCAACCCCAGTTCCTTCTCTGACTATCGCCCCATCTCCATTCTTCCTTTCCTATCCAAAGTCCTCGAACGGCTAGTGCATCTGCAACTAACTTCCTTCCTGAATAGAAATGACCTCCTAAACCCATTTCAATCTGGTTTTCGTCCGGGCCATAGTACTACCTCGGCTCTTGTCAAGGTTACCGATGACATCCGTTTGGGTATGAATGACCAGAAGCTTACAGTTCTTGCACTTCTAGATTTCAGTAATGCCTTTAACACGGTCGATTTTGACATTTTGCTCGCATTCTTACAGTCTCTTAACATATCGGCTGCAGCGATTGACTGGTTCCGCAGCTATTTGGTTGGTCGTCGGCAAAGAATAAAACTAGATTCTTCGTGTTCTTCCTGGTGCAGCACATCAGCTGGTGTTCCACAGGGTGGTGTGCTGTCTCCTCTTTTATTTTCTATCTTCATGAATTCCATAACTCTTGATCTCTCCTCTTCGTATCACCTCTATGCCGACGACCTTCAAATATATTCGCAGGGTATGCATAGCGAGATCTCAATTCAGTTATAGAAGCCACGAATCTTGATCTGCTCCGCATATCAAATTGGAGTCAAAATTACGGTTTAAAAGTAAACCCCCTAAAGTCACAGGTAATTGTGACGGGTAGCGCTAAACAAATCTCCAAAATTGACTTTCTCAGGCTCCCTCCGATAGTCTTCGATGGTATCCAAATTCCTTTTTCCAACCAAGTGAAAAATCTTGGCGTAATCATGGATCGTTGTCTATCATGGGTGCCTCAGGTGAGTGAAGTGAGCAGGAAGATGTTTGCTGCCATAGGGTCTCTCAGACGGCTCCGGAATTTCCTGCCAATTGCTACTAAAATTGCGCTTGCTCAGTCGTTACTTCTCCCCATTCTTGATTATGCAGATATCTCCTATTTAGACCTAACCGAGGAGCAACTTAATAAGCTTGAGCGTATTCAAAATGCCTGCATTCGGTTCATTTTCGGATTACGCAAATTCGACCATGTTTCTAGTTTTCGTTCTCAACTCAAATGGCTCCCTATCCGTCACCGCCGTAACTCTCACATACTTTCTTTACTCTTTTCTATACTTTTTAACCCTGCAACTCCCCGCTACCTCAAAGAGCGTTTCTCTTATCTTAATTCTATTAGATCCTCTCAAAAATTGCTCCTAAAAGTGCCATCTTCATCTTCCAAATTGTATAATTGCTCATTTACGTTCCAGGCCGTTCGTTTGTGGAATTCTCTCCCTCTCAACATAAAACGCGCGCAATCTATTGGTAGCTTTAAATCGCAACTTAAGGAATACTATTTATCTCTTCCTTAGGTTTTTAAGTTGACACTGTTGTTTCTTATTGTGTGTATTATATATGTATATATGTACGTATATGTATGTTTATTTAGTATTTATTTAAGTATGTAAATTCATATGAATGTGCTGTGTTATCTATTTCGTCTCTTTTGTTTCTATGCACCACCTACTGCTTATTGTTTTTCTCTAGTCTCCACTACCCAAAGGTTGTCTGGAAGAAATCGCTCATTAGCGATAAGACCGCCTGTTGTTACCTCTACCTAAATTTATCTAATTGTAAAATTTGTGCTTGTAACTGTATGAGGTGTGCAATAAAGAGTATTTATTATTATTATTATTATTATTATCATTGTAAATCCAAGATAGCTGCCGCTATAGAATGCCGCGTATTACACATTTCTTAACAAACCTCTCAATCAAGTTTAAAATTAAAAGGATTTATTAGTAGAACACAGTGCATTGCGGATCATAAAGTAAGCGTAGTTTAGACAGTTTTAGTAACATAACAACTTGAAAAGAAAATGAGTATTGTTTAGGTAAATTCATAAGCTTTTATTGAAAATAATCAATGATAAATAATGTACAAAAAGCTATAAAAATAATTCGGTAGGTTTTAGGTACTAGTCATCACACCACTCTTCTCATCAATGTAGCTAGAGCATTGAAAAGACAAAAAAACTAAAATCGTGGGGCGTTTGAATCTTTTATCAACGGACAACTCCTAATATCATTATAATATATATGAACTTAGGTTAGGTACTCTACGCTAGTGGTGTGATGAGTGGTACCTATGACCTATCGATTATTTTAACCTTAAGTATCATTATTTTCAATTAAACCGTTTCATATACGATTTTTAACATACTAATTTAACTACTATTAGAAACGGGGTGTTTACCTAGCTCAAATATACATGGTAAATACCATAACAATAATAATATTTTAATAGTATGTAGTCAAAACAGAAAATAATTATTTTACTTATTTTATTTATCGTATCCAGATACGAGACTTTCAAGCCAAATCATTATTGGATAATTCTACACTATAATGTGTTACAAATATAACAATTGTTTTCCCCACTTCCCACAAAAGTAGGAACATTCATATATATTTTGCAAAAACGGTTGAAGTTACCACAAAACTTTCAATAAAGGAAATATTCTTCATGAAATTATCTACAATTCTTGCCTTTGAAGTATGTTGCTAAGACTTATAGTTTTCAATCTATGTGTCGCGAAAATTTTAACCCCCCCTTTTTACCCCCACTGCACCATAAATTTAGGTGGCTCTGCTTCCTAAAATGGCCTATGGGTCCTAAAGTCTCACTATGCAAAAGGTGATCCCATCATCACTAAAATCCGTATAATGCCCTTTGTTGTCGTGTGCGCCACCGACTAATACTGCAGAAAAAAAAAAATATTATTTTCAAAATTGCTTTCTTGGGGTTAGAACGTTTGACACAGATAAATCACGTATCATTGTGGTATATCAGCTTAAACTAAGTATGTTTTGAAATTTGTTTTTGTTTTAATTTAAAAAATGGCTAAAATGTAATGATGTTGTATATTTTTAGCATCTTATTAAAAAGCTCTTTCTTATGATATCACACGCGATAGGTTTCTGATAGTAAAAGAAATCCCATAAAAATATGATTCAGCACTCCCCCTCCTAAGGATTTTTTTTAAAGAACTGGGGGTCGAAAAAATTGTTTTGACTTCTAGTATGCGTGTGCCAAATGACTGAACTGTACATCGATTTGCGGTTTTTCTTTGGAATTGGGCTCGTACACCGTCCACTAGAGCACTTGGTGTGAAAAATTAGCTGGCTTTAAGACATCCTACTTTCGATCAGGATGTCTTGGGTTCAAACCCCGGTTCATACCGATGAGTTTTTCAGACTTTAAGTGCGAAATATCATTTGATACTTAGATATTTACCAGTCAAACCAGAATTCTGACAAGGCCTAGTTTTTCTTTACTCCTGAGTTGAAAGGTCAGATTGCAGTTTAGTTTCGATAAACACGCCATTACTAGGGTTTAGGTTGCCGAGCGGACTCCAGGTTCTATTGATCAATAGCAAAACACCGGGGCAAACACTAGGAAAATCAATGAATTAATGAATAAATGCTTTATGCACACCTCAAAAAAACAGCACTGTAGAAAAAAAACATGATAAAAAGAGGCAAACAACGGGCGGTCTTATCGCTAATGAGCTATCTCTTCCAGACAACCTAAAATCCTGATCCAAAATGATGATGATATCCATACTAATATTATAAATGGGAAAGTGTATGTGTGTGTGTGTTTGTCCGTCTTTAACGGCAAAACGGGGCGACAAATTGACGTGATTTTTTAAGTGGAGATAGTTGAAGGGATGGAGAGTGACATAGGCTACTTTTTGTCTCTTTCTAACCCCCCATATCCCGAAAATGGGGGGTGGAAGTTTGTATGGAGCATTACGGGGGGCAATCAGGAAAGGGGAACCGTGTTACCCCGAATTTAACGCGAAGCCGCGGGCAAAAGCTAGTAATTTATAATTTCACGTGAGTATTTTAGTTTCGTTCACGAGTAAATTGTTTCAAAATTCTTATTTACCAAGTTAATTGTTCTGCCGTTAGATAAACAATTTAGCAAAGGTACCGTCTGTGGGTTGAATGAGCTGAAATGTGACTTGCGAGGATATCTCAGGTATCTGTCTGAAGTTCAATGCCTCTATTGCAGGTCTGGAAATATTACTGCCTTGAACAATAAAGCCTGTGAAATGAATGGAAAACAGACAACAAGCACTTGAAAGTTAATACAAGTGATGGGCAAAATCTACTATTTTTGAGTCCCAAGAAAGCAGGAGCAGCATTCAAATATCAATCTCAAATTTTATGAAGTGGTTAATAGTCCGGTAACGATTTGAAAACGAAAATCACTTATAATTAATGAAGTAACACACATATATTGCATTTGATATGATAGTTTGAAGTGTTGTTACTGCAAAAAAATACTTTTAATACATACATATATATATATATATATATATATATATATATATACTTATATATATATAATAAGTAGGTAACGTTCTATTTTGTTTTATTTTTTCTATAAATAGTTATGTTGTTTGTATGGTAATTTAATTTATCTGTGACAAACGTTAATTATAATGATATAAACTTGTTTAAACTTTTACTTTGAATTGGAAAATTACACTAACAACTAGAAATAAGGTATTATTGTATTACCAACATGCTTAATGGGCCTATAGAGCCTGAAATAAATAATTGAATTGAATTGAATTATTATTTCAGACCCGAAAACTTAATTCTTACAGAGCTTGTTAAGTGAGGACGTTGATTCGTGCAAACTTGTCGCTTGATGTTTTATGCCCATAAATAAGTTTTATACTATCACTAGGATTAGACCATAAAGCTAACTATTTTTTTACATTTAAAATGTTATGAAATACTTTAATACATATCCAAAAATACCGTCTAAACTTCAGCAATATTTCCTAAAATTGCTCTAGCTAAATATATTCTTGCTTAAAAATATATATGTAAATGAAAAAAACTGTTCCACTTATTTCTTAAACGACTTATTTTCCAACGCATTTACATATTTTACATACAAGTTTAACATAAATTTCAATCATTAAAAATATTACTTTTTTCACCTCTCCAAGCAAAAATCGTGAAACAGCTCTTAGATTAAGGTGCATTATTTATAAATGAAAAATAAAATCAAAAAAGTGTTCAAGTTATGCAGTTTAAAAAGAAACGATCTTTAAAAATATGTACACAAACTAGTAGAAGTCTTGTCAGTTACTGCAAAGTCCTATCGAAATGGAAAAAAACCGTTACCGCACTCTTAATAAAATTGACTGATTGCCTAAAAGATTTCATTCTAAATCAAGAATCCCTTTTTTTCAAAAATAGTAGGTAATTAAAAAGATTATTCAAATTGTTGTAATCCTGATGCAAAGGTTGTCTATCGCCGTTCAACGTGGTAACACAGCGAGCGTGATGGGCACCTTTGCATCTGGAGGGTCACTGGGTGGGTGTCTGGGAGATATAATTGATTAATGGTGTATTAGGCTTAGGTGTAGTTTTCAGTGCTCGTTTAAATTTTCTTGTGTGTAGTTTTGTTGTGCTATAGTGTTTAGTTTTAGTTTTATTTTACTTGTTCGAATAATTTGTTATACCCTTTACCCTTTGTATAATACCTTTGTGTAATGCTTAACCCTTTGTATTTGTAATAATTATTTACTAACTAATAACATTTTATAATTGTTGTGTGTAAGAGAAGCACTTACGGTAAGATACTTGCGTATAAAAAATGACTAACAATCCTTTTAAAAATCAGTAACAATACCAGGTAAATTCTGAGTAAAATAATCCTGTAAAAATTGTAAACAATATTAAGAGTGTTTACATCACGGTATACGTTGTTGATGACGCATCGAAGATTCTTGGAAGAAAATTGAACGCTTCCGGGAACTTTGGAAACTTGGTGCTTGTAAATAACGTTTTTTAATGGTACTCAATATCACCATCTAAACTGATCGATGACATCAGTTTCTGGAGAAATCGTATCCAAATTTCATTCACGCTCACCTCCCTTCCGCCTGTATTTTTAACCGAATTCAAGATTTCAAAAGAGGAGGTTCTCAATTCGGCGTGCATGTTGTTATTGATTGTAAGTATATATATACAGATTGGTCCCGTTTTTGTCAAAACGCAGTTCTGATGATGGGATCCATGAGGAATCGAGGGAGCTCCTCAAATTTTAAAGGCAGACATATAGTGATTTTGATATTGTTATCATCAAATCAAGCATTTTCATTCAAAAGAGTGACATTTGATGAAATGGTAATGCTAATGATGAACAGAACGGATCCCTTCAACGACGCATAGTTCACGTTTGGCGATTTGTCCTCTTCGCTGTGTTTATTAAGCAAGTTATTTCATTGTATGGAGTCTAAGAGTGCACCATCTACAATAATCCTTCACCGGCTTCCCCCATTAAAGTCGGTTTTTTTTTTAAAGATTATTGTGAATAGTATCAGATTTTAACATTGTTAGATCTTTTTATTATTATAAATCGCCATTTGCCTCAAAGCGAGTACGAAATCCAAAAAAATGGGGAGGCCGGTGAAAAGTTTTTGTTGAGGGCGCTCTTCTCAGACCAGTATGCAGTCAAATAGCTTTTCTTGGGCAAAAACCTTCCCTATGGCGCTAATCTACAGCATTTTAATTTTAGTGTATTTCAGAAACCGGTGGATTTCAATTTCGTAGTAATTTGAAACAAAACATTGACTAATTTTCGCGAAAATAAAAACTATTTCGCGCCATACAATTTTAGCTTTTCTAAGGATATTTATCACAATGTACCTAGTGTAGGTAATTATACTGACTTAGGTACCTAAAAATTTAAATAAATACCTATGCAAATAAGTCATCGCGTGCCGTGCACGCCATCTTACTTCGTACTTAATTTTGCCCCTGTCTTGCAAAACGTCGGTTGTGTTGTGAACTTGTGAGTGCAATACCTACATGAAGACCTTCTTGCGGACCCGCAGTATTCTTCCTGCTTGGCATAACTCAAACGGTGTTTCACGCTCCAGCTCCCTCGTAAAATGCGATTAGCGTCATTATAACGCTGACCACGTCTAACCCAATATCATGCAATCCTCTCTGAATGTATAACGAAACTATGTGTTGATATGCTAGATAATGCTGTACCTATACTGTGGAGTGTGGATGTACTCGTAGATATTGTAAATTATAGCAAACTAGCTTTTGCCCGCGGCTTCGCTCGCGTTAAATTCGGGGTAACAAACCATACAAACTTCCACCCCCCATTTTAGGGAAGTGGGGGGTTAGAAAAAGACAAAAAGTAGCCTATGTCACTCTCCATCCCTTCAACTATATCCACTTAAAAAATCACGTCAATTCGTCGCCCCGTTTTGCCGTGAAAGACGTACAAACAAACAAACAAATACACTTTCCCATTTATAATATTAGTATGGATTTGTAAATCATTAAAAAAAGCTTTAACCCGTGTTTATTTTCGTATTTCTATAGGTACAACAACAACTCTTGTTGTATATTTCGGTCAGTTAAAAAAGGTAGTAAAGTAGGTAAGCATAGTAGAGCTAAGAGTACTATAGTGATCCCAGTAGGTACGTACTATAGAAGATACTTACATATATCAATTAGAGTCTTTTCGGCTTGGAAATGTAGAGTGAAAAAAGTTAATCTTTTAATAAGCTCAACTTAGGTATAAATAGTCGCGATAATTACCTGCCGTCCTTCTAGTTTTAGTTTCTTGAAAATTAGCATTTACACTGTTTGGAGGGCTTTCGTGTCTGTTTCGAATTCCAGATTCTTGATCCTTAAAAAGTTTGCTGATCCCTGCTCTTCACGAATGCACGGAAGAGCAGAAATTTGCGAACAGTAACGTTGCATTGTGTGATAGGCCAGAAAACTCGACGTAAAGGCCACGTACTCTAAACTCTTTGTCAACCACAGAAAAATACGAGCCACATGTTCTGGTAAATAGGGATATCCCTACATTCTAATGCTAAGAGTACAAAGGGTTCTAGTTGCAAATTCAAACATTTGCGTAGTCACAACGGATGTTGTAACATGGATTATGAACATAAAATTAAAACCGTGTTATGTGATTTCCGTTTTGGGGCGAGCTACTAAACTCAAGACCATGAAAACGGGTCATTTCATATGGAAATTCGAGTTTAAGTAGTTATACCGATGACCTTTAATTACTGCATCGAGCATTACTAATAAAATGGTTTTAGTAGACATATGACTATGAGTGACATCAACCATTGCGATTCTGAAATAGACAGAGAAATCTGGACAGGTGTTTTCGTTTATAACCCAATGACGTCGCTTTGGCACTCCTGGTGGAGGCGTGGCGTCGCCTGACGTCATTTACGTCGCTTGAAGAATTCGTAAACTGGGTCGTCATACTCGCTATTTTCACCTCGTCCTAGCCTAATGATGGACACCGTGTATTCTCAATGCTTAACGAGGTGACTTAAACTAGAGCAATCACTATAACTGCGACTTCGGCGGCTGAAACGTACTCGGAAGTTCATCAGTGAATAAAATGTAACAACATTCACTATGAGTCCGACACCGATCTCGTGGAAAAAATGTTATCCAAAAGTTATGTTTCTGAGGAGGTGGTTCAGGCTTTCCCTACGAGTGGGACGCGCCCCACTTGGGAGATGTAGAGTGATCCAAGGGGGGGCGCAGCAAGCGTCTCCCTTTACCGCGACGCGGACGTTGGGGCCCGGTTTTGACTCCCCATTTCTGCCCCTAGAGGGGGGGGGCGTAGTGTTTTTGAATACCGTTGGGTGAGGCGCGTAAGGTTAAAAGTTTGGGAACTCCTGAATGTATAAAGCCATTTTCCAGACGATATTAAGAGTCTCTCAGGAAGGCCTACCACTGCTGCTGTGTCAATGCTGATTCATCCTATGGCTCGCCTTGCTCTTTGTAGTGTAGGTAACTACAACCTGTGAGAATTTTTAAAAAGGTCACTGCCCATTAGGGTAATTAAGGATGATTCACGTTACACTGTCAGGCAGGCGCGGATCCAGGATTTTATTCAGGGGGGGGGGGGGGGGTATATAGGATTGCGACGGTCGAAAGGTTAAATTTTAATGCAAATAGGAAAAGAGCTGGCCACGTCAGATATGATATGACAATAATGAGAGCAACGAAACCTGTCTACATATAACTACCATCGTGAATCGATGGCCTAACAAACAGTCATTAATCACTGGCCGGCTATCTGACAAGAAGCTAATTCGTTGTTACGCATTTTGTGTAAACTCATCGCTAGAGGTAAGGTATATTTGTATGTTATGTTATGTATATAGGTACATACTCTATATTGGTTCAAATGTATAGGAAGATCTGTGGACCGGGATCCAGAACCGGATAATTTCATACATTTCGGATCCGGATTGCAACCGGACTGGTAATAGGTAGTCATAGATCTCTCTGCTTTGCCTTAAGGTTGACTGGTAGAGAATGCTTTATAGCATTAAGTCCGCTTTTCATCACTTCTAAAATCCATCCTTTGAATAATCATGCCATAGGAAATCTTCGATTCACGAAAAGCCGTATTTGACCTCTTTACGAGTATGTCATGTGGAAACGCAACTAATACAAATGCTGCTGCAGTATGTCTGTTACCCGTTATAGTTAAAGTCGACAAGCCTGTACCCACTTGCAAATGCGAATGCCTCAAGATCAAGAGACCTAGCATAATAGGGCTGCCATCACAGTCCTGGTTTTCCCTGATTTGTCCGAATTATTGATCAGACAAAATGGTCATTTATTAATTATTTTTTTAAGACTGAGGACACTAACTCTTATATAGATAAGTACTTATATGTATTTCATTAGTACTAACACTAGGTAGGTATATGAATGAAACTATAATAAAAATATATATTTGCTTACTGTCTCCTTTCCTCTTGAAACGAATCACTGCGATGTATTTTCAAAAACGCCTTCCGAAGCGTAGCTATGGGCAGACTGTCTCTTCTCAAACTCCATTTCATGCGAACACAGGGCTCAGCTGGCAACAGTTCCGCCATGATTTAAAATCATCGATCGTTTTGAAATAGAGAATAATGGGTCAGAATACCCTCAAAAACATTTCCCCAAAGACTGTCAGGAATAGTTTGAAAACGCACTTAAGAACATCGCGTTGAGGAAAAACAGTCAACGATTTTATTATGATGACATGACTAATATCTAAACACTGTTTTAAGGAAGGGGTCGCGTTAATTAAAAGACTTTAATCAAGAGTAACAAAGTTCGTTTTTGGAAAACTTTGTAGACGAACCGCACTTTACCGAACCCTGCATTAAGTGACTAGTAACAGTTTTCCAAAACGGTTTAAAAACACTTTAGAAGCACAAACGTATGTCAAGGTATTAACTCCATATTTTTATATAATACACCTTCTCAGTAACACGACACAACGCACAGTTACAGTCGTTTCATGTCTTATCACTCTTTCATATTTGCACTGAAGATAGGCAGATGGGTAAATAAATCTTCACTTACCAAATTTTTGCATTAGTTAATCTTGTATGTACATTTCAGTGAAAGTAAATAATGGTGTTGTTGATCCAATACACAAACAACAAACAAAATAGTACAGAGAATTAACTATTTTTGCTTAGAAAATGTGCGAGTAACGTATTTAACGTGGTAAAAATAAATTTAAGTCGTTACTTGCTTCTAAATAACATATTGATAAGAACGAAGGTTAGCCTATTCGGAAAATACTACAGATATCGCTTTGTAAATATTAGATTCCATATCTCGCACACAAACTGAATTTCAGGAACTGGAGTTATATTATACTAAATTTACGTACAGCTCTTGATAAATTCTACCACTTGGCCACTTTTGTGAAAACCACAGATAGATAATCTCAACTACGAGCAATGTTTCAAATCACTAAATTCGACTGTGCTACGCTATCGGCTACATCTCTTTTAAATTGTTAACTCTTATCAGAGAATTAAACTTCGTACCTTAAAATTTATTTATAATAAGTAAGAGATTTAACATGGTTCACTTTCCGATTACCTTTAAGGGCTTTAAGTCAATTTGTCCATCGCTACCGGGTCCCTTGACCTTGAACAGTCAAGTGCAAAAATACGTATCGAAAAAATCGTTTCATAAATATGGTACTACGCACTTATTACAACGGAATAAGATACTATGGGACATATTTTTGAGTAAGATGAGTACACCCATATTTTTACACTTGACAACAACTTGACTTGACTTGACAAATCCCTTGACCTAAATGTGACTGTGGTACCATTACAGTACCGGTGTCACTTGGTGTGACTTCAGCAGCAGCTCGTCCCACTTGACCTACGAAATAGCTCACCAAACGAAGACGCTTAACTGACTGATAGGGGAAATAATTCGTGTATAGCTGAATTTTGGTGTACTTGTAGATAAAGGTATTTTACACAACATACTAAAAGTACCGGTGGATGGGGGCGCCGCTAGCGCGGGGGGGGGGGGGGGGGGGGGGGGGTGTAAAGGTCCCTTATTTTAGTTTTTCGTAAATAACTCGGTAACGGTGGCTCATATGAAAAAATGTTCTATCGCTTAATTAATTCACATATAATTTTCTATAAAAAAGATTCGTTGCACTTTTTTGCTGGGATCAATGTTTAATGCGATATCGAGGAAATACGATAAATACTTTTTTAAACTTTCGGAGCTAATATTTACGAAAGTATTAGTTTTATCCAAAAATAGTTTTAGAATACCCTTATTTTTTTTTAAAGACCTATCCAACGATATCCCACACATTAGGGTTGGAGTAAAAAATATATTTACCCTACTACTACATGTGTACGGGAGGTACCCGAAAAAATAATATTTTTTCAGATTTTGTTTTAAAACTTTGCCGGCGTGAATAAAACACATACTCATACTATTTTTTTATTTTCTAGTAGTAATATTATTTTTTCGGGTACCTCTCCCGTACACATGGAGTGGGGGGATAAATATTATTTTTACTCCAACCCTAATGTGTGGGATATCGTTGGATAGGTATTTTAAAACAAATGAGGATACTCTAAATCAATTTTTGGATAAAACTAATACTTTCGTAAATATTAGCTCCGAAAGTTTAAAAAAGTGTATATCGTATTTCCTCGATATCTCATTAAACATTGATCCCAGCAAAAAAGTGCAAAGAATCTTTTTTATAGAAAATTATATGTGAATTAATTAAGCAATAGAACATTTTTTCGTATGAGCCACCGTTACCGAGTTATTTACGAAAAACCAAAATAAGGGACCTCCTCCCCGCTAGCGGCGCCCCCATCCACCGGTACTTTTAGTATGTTGTGTAAGATACCTTTGTCTACAACTACACCAAAATTTGGCTATACACGAATTATTTCCTCTAAGTTTTCCTTCATTTGGTGGGCTAAAATTGAACCTTGTAGATATAGTAAAAAAACTCACTGTCCGGGTAACGCCGGTGTAGGCACGCGGAGGTGCCGCCGTGTGTGCTGTTCGTCGCTGTCGCTTGCCTCTTCGACGCCGACGACCGCGCAGCTCGACCCACCCGCCGACCTGCGGAAATAGACTTTAATACTTTGGGAATAACGGCTAGAATAATTTGAAACTTTTGCGAGCAAAGCACTGAGGTCTATACGCAATTAAAAAACTCTAGCTCTCTAGCTCTTTTAAAATAGCGCTAGGAAACAGCCCTCCTCATCTGCAGTTTCGGTACCCGACGCGTAGGAGCGATTTAGGGGCCCTATTTTATTCAAGTAAGAGGCGATTTCCATTTTTCCCCAACACTCATAGGCATTGTAGATGGAAAGCTGGCCACGTCAGATATGACACAATAATAAGAGCAACGAACCCCCTCTAGTTAGTTTGATACACTATACTTGTTTCTAGATCCGGACATCTAGCAGCTGTAAAGTGGTGGAGGTCAAAGAATGCAAATAACTTGATGAAAACAAATCTTAGAGTTCTGGCTTTGATGCAATATTATGGGAAATAGATTAGATTATACCATAGCGAGAAGTTTCTGTTAGCAGAAAGTAGTGCCAAATGATGATAATGCAATTTATAGTTAGTCGCCTACTACTTTTGTTTCCGCAATAATACACAATGTTTTTTTATAATGTTAAAATATAGGCCCTGTCCTCTATAAAAGACACAACTTCGGCAGTTTTTACCTATTTAGGTATTACTTTTTTCCAATTGAAAAACTTTGGTTGGTCTCTCACTCTGACCTCCACCAATTAAAAGCTGCCAGATGCCCGGATCTAGCAATAAGGATGTAAAGCAATCTAACTAGACATGTTTCATTGCTCTCATTATTGTTTCTTAGTCAATTGGAAAACGAGTTTTGATTTATTGCGCGAGAATACGACAAACCGATTGAATTAGTTTTTAAATGGAGTTGCAATGTAGTTGATGCGATATATTGGAGGCGAATCTGGGCAAACACCAAATCAGAAATTTACCGAAAATATACCGGGATTGGGCAATCCAATTAAAAATGTATGGGCATACAAAAAAATCCGATATTGCTTTCCCTAAGTGGGAGCCATATATAAACACGTCAAAATACCTATTTTCAATATCACTAGTCGTAAAAAATCACTTAAAAAAAACAATGTAAAATTGCCTGCACGATTGCCGCGTTGACAAAAAATCGCGATCGATTAACTAGTGTCCGATCGAAGGTTCCGTTTCGGTTTCGGCCAGTTTCGGCCAAAAAATAGCCGAACCTTTCGGCCGCGCCGAAACTTACAATATTGTACCTAATCGGTCCTCTGTCACAATAACGTTTTTAACTAATAAAATTACCATTTAATTAAATTTAATTTTGCCTGACTGCCTACGGAACTACGTCGGCCTACGCTGAAACTATTTTCATTCATGCTGGGATTTAAAAGAAATGCACGAATTAATCAAATAAAAATATGAAACAATATTTTTTTTTAACTATTCCTGAGAAATAGTTCAGTGTATCTGGCGAGTCGTTTTATGGAGATTTTGTAAACAGCATTAATTTCTCAGTCGATGCATGAAACTTTGCTGGGATATCGTAATAAGTGATAATCTGATAATAACTAACACACATTAATTTAAAAGAAAACTTCACAATTTTTCTAAAACACAAATGTTTTCCTGATAGTAAATACCTAATTTTAATCTGAAAATACATCTGACAAAATTTAAAATCGTGAGAGTTAATTTATTGCTAAGTTTACAAAGGAAAAAATACGGTCCTCAGACAAACAGACAAAGTCAAACGCGAATACGCGGTCAATTTGTCAATACTTCCACAAAGGGGAGTAAAATTTAACGTTACAGTTGTCAAAAAGTTACAAATGTTCCTATAAAACCTTTATGTTAGAAAATTTTGCATTGTCAGCATTTATTTCGCGTAAAAATGGACTGAAAGACTTGGCCACGCAATGCGTGGCACGGGTCTTAATGGTCAGTAAAAATTAGAGCTACGTAAAACGTACTATTAGTTATTCTGTGGTAAAACGTTAAAAACTAAAAGGAAATTATGGATCAAATTACGCCTTACGTCGATCAGTTCCAAATATTACATGAAGTTATGTAAAACAGCGACATGCGATATTTTATATATAACTCCCTGCCGAGATTTCCCCAAGAGGCTGCAGTATGAGTTTCTTCAAAAAAAGAGTGTATATATAGGTTTTTAAAGGGTCGGCAATACGCTTTTGAAACCTCTGGTGTATTAGGCGTCCATAGGCTAAGGTAACTGCTTACCATCAGACGGGCCGTGGTAAAAAAAATAGGAATCGTTGCCACACTACATTAGTTACAACGGCATATCTACCTGCTAACAATAAACTCAACGATTTTAATACGTCTATAAAAGTTTCGGTTTCGGTTTCGGCCGAAACTCGAGCCAGAGTCGAACCTTTAGTATCCGAACGAACATGTTTCGTTCGGATATGTATTTATGTATTTGTATCCTTAGCTAAGTTTAAGAGCCCAAGTTCTGCTTATTTATAAACTCATCTCATTACCGTCAACTCCTGCAACATCGCCTACAATAATAATAATCTCTACAGAATAATCTGAATAGATATTTAATTCTTGATAATGGCCGCCTTTTTCCAGTTTTTCCCATATCTATACTTCGTTTTTTTTTTGAGATTAGAAATTGAGTAAACATAGAAACAGTAGTTGCCAACCTGTTCTAAATCTTCAATTTAAACACACTGCAAGCACACCAACAGAGGATTAGTTAACATGATTAAGAGTTCACATTTGTGAATAAATAATAACAATTTGCAGATTAAATAATCCAACACAACAATAAATACACAATTTCGTTTTAGATTTTGTATGCCAACGTTAGACACGTGAAAAATGAAAAACTGACCTGACAGTGACGCACGTACGTTCTAAAACGAAAACTTAAGATCTAGTTTTTTATTATCAGGTATGGCTGAGAGATACTAATGACAGATGACGCGAGAAAATATTTAAAAATCGAACCATCCGTTGCGAACCTCTTCTTCTCTAGGTATTTTATTGTGCAACATTCACAAGAACATTAACAATGATAAAAAATAAACATTTAGTGCATATAACAACTACCAAAATATTTTTAAATACTCAATATAACATTTACAAATACGTAGGCATGGCTTTACTATAAATACAAATATATTTAAGTATGTTTAATGACGGCGTAGGCACTTTGACAGTTGTGACATTTATCGTGCCTAATAAAGAACCCTGTACATCGTTCTGTCAACGTTTTTTCTAATCTCAAGAAAAACGAAGTATAGAGTAAGTTTTCCCATATCTGTTCCGTGAATAACACCATGTTCAAGCCAGGCAAAATAAGCATCGTAGGCAATGTTATTGGCAGGAGTTGACGGTACCCAAAAGTTGTTGCAAAATGTTTCAATTCTACTTAACCTTCCTGCGGTTTTTCTTAGTCTGTCTATGGATACTCACGGTAACAGTTGGCGCCCAACGTGGGGCTTTTTGAACTTTTACAAGTATGTTATGTGTATTGCAGCTACGTCCGTGTCCTTAAAACAAGTTAAAATTAGCCTCGTGTGTAGGCGAAGGTCGTCCGCTAAAAGGATTAAGGCTCACTTCAGTAAAGACTAGGATTTGCTCGAACGTGCTCATAAAAATGTCAACCCTGTTGGGAGCCTTGATAATGTATCCAATTGGAAGCCTTACAATGCTCTGGCATTCGTCTTCAATGCACGTGATATTAAATAGTAGTTTATGTAACTGTTACGTAATAAGGGTCCTTAAAACATGAGTGTGGTTTTATGAAATGAGCCGCAGGCGAATTTCATAATAAGATCACACGAGTGTTTTAAGGCCTAATTACGTACAGTTGCATACACTGCTTTATCTACACTCATATTATTTATTATAAATGCCGTATTCGGAAATCATAGAATGGCCGCCATTGTACCGCCGTGGCCATCTCGATTGTGTCGGCGTGGCCAACTCGATTGTGTCGGGGCTCGCGCGGGACCAATCGAGTTGGCCATGGCGGTAACATTATGTTATCAAATTCTATGTTCCAAATTTGAAACTCATTGCTTAACAATATTTGAGCATGCAAAGTTAAAATTACGTTACGAGTACTGCCGCAGATAAGAAACTTATCATAGTTAAATCGTTTGTTGTAATGCTTGTCATTGTCTACGGTTTTTGAACGCATTTTAGAGTACTTACAGTATGAGTGTAGATAAAAGGAAGATTGTCTGGTCGTGTGGTTATTTGAAGGCGAATAAAAACAGTGTCAAAATATATCGAACTCATCACAACAAAACATGGTAAGTAATCCTGTAACTGACTGAATCTAGAGAATATAAATATTAATTCATTCCAATAGTGATGACTATCGTGGTGTTAGTAACTGAGCCATAATCAAAATGACAAACAAGCTTGTCGAGAACATTCTCGATGTTTGCTTCTCATGTCCCCATGGACATGAGAAGCAAACGTGTGTCGGAAAGCAAACGAAAAATCACTTAAAAATTAATTAATTAATTAATTATTTCCGAAAGAAAAGTCATAGGTACGACTACGTAATGACATTCCATAGGTACGACTCTATTGTTAAGGCGTAAAGTCTTGGATACATGTTTTCAGACGTAAACGTGACTGTCCATTATTTCGATTGGCGTTGCGATTGTCACTTAGATAGATTCTCTGGAGTTATGATAATCATCTAACAGGGAGATCTAACATACATAACTTTTCAATTCTAGCCAAGAAACGAAGGTGATATAACAGTTATTTACTATGCTTATCGACATCTGTTGTTTGCATTCATACCAACGATATGTTATCTTATCTATCATATAGAGAAAGTAACAAGCTAAACAATCATTACATTACATACCTACATAAACATGCAAGTACATAGATATACATACATATAACGCACCTACAATCTACATTAAGTCGAGAATATTGATGCAGTCGCTACTACAACCTAAAAAGTAAATTTAAGCGCAAAAACTTAAAAAAAAATTGAACTGGGCCGATTCGACATGCCAAACTGTGAAACGTGGATGTCACACTTGTATCGCTAATGGATAGAGTGATGTCCATCTGTACACATGTGTCCACACCTAACTATCAAGCTGTCAGTAGGTCTCGCTAGAGCGTTTTGTCTATGGCTATGGCCACCATTTTAGATATCCTCCACCATTTTAGAGAGTGATTCCACCCCAAATTTCAACTGTCACAAAAGTTGTCTCGCAAGCAACTGTCAGTTATGCCATGCGATTCGACATTGCCCTGTTTAAGTATTTCATAATAATATTAATCGTATTCATTACAAACTTAACTACTAATCTTAAAGCAGTGCCTGTGATTTATAACTTTAATAAGACAAAAAAAAACATATTTATAGTGGCTGAGTATTTGATGTGTCGAATACTCAAAGAAATCAGTACCTATTGTGCTCATAACCGCAAATCACGATGTAGGTAGAGCAGGTAATCTATTAAAACTTTAAGTAAGATGGTTCCAACGACTTTTTTACAACGTGGACATTATGATGGTATGCGTTCACGAGCCCTATAGCATTGTTTTGTTTAAGTACCTATCTACATATATGTATGTATATCCGACAAATCTAAAACCTAAAACTTGCAACTTAATTTTTGGTGCAGCTAATTTAATGTGCAATTCGGTATAGATCCAGAGTAGACCACAGGCAACCCTACCTCATCGAGCAGCAGAATTCGGCTTATGTAGGGCAATGCACGGTGAAAAGTTATGTATTATTATATTTATTATTATATTTATATATATATGTATTTGTATAATCTATACCAATACGTTACGTATTTATTAACACTACCTATAGTATCTAGGTTTAGTAACTTCTCCGTAGTTTTGCCGTCATGTACAAGTAATGTACAAATCTTTGTCTACCATGTCTGACCGATTTCTCTCAGTTGCTTAAAGGTTAGCTGGAAGAGATCCCTTAACAGGGATAAGTTCGCCTTTGTACACACTCACTATATTTTTGTTGGTCATGTATTTGTTTTGTGCAATAAAGTGTTTTACTACTACTACTACTACTCAGTAGCCTGAGCTAAACTTGGAGCATTTAGTACTCGTACAGTGAGCAAATAATTACCCTATTTTTTGACAAAAACTACTTCAACGACAAGCAAGTGGGCACGTGGCCGAATTCCGCTGCTCGATGAGGTAGAGTTGCCTACAGCCTACTCTTGATCTAGTTACTATACCTCGTCTTTTTAGGATTAGAAAAATAACGGTCGATTTTGCCCATGTATCTTCTTTTTTCAGCCATACCAGGGAACAAATTAAATAAACGAGAATTTGTGTCCAATATTAGTGATACGCTTAAAACAATAAGAGGTACATTTGGCGCGTTTTAAAATAATTTTCCCGGAAATCGCACGCTGACAATCGAACGATTTTTCTAATCTTGAAAAATACGAAGTACATTTTTGTAATACTTTGTTATTAAATAAAATACAAACATTGAAACCATTGAAAAAATTGCTAATAAAATAAGCTTATTGAGCTTAATTGGTAAAGCAATCGAGCCCCGGCAATCGATCGATGGAGGTTCAAGTCCTGCTGGGTTGATTATTTTTTCAATGTTTTCAATGTTTGTATTTGATTGAATAACAAACTATTGGATGAGTGGAATGCACCACTTTAAAAAACATGCAAAAATATTTATAGTTGTGTACTTGACTTAATAGACGTCGTCTATCTTTCGTCGTCTATTAGACGAAAGGCGCTTCTTAAGTTTTTTACTAATAATTCATGCACATGCACTAAAGTTAGTACCTTGGCATTATAAGGTCTGAAAAAGCTGCAAGCTGCTAAGCCGAGGTATTTAGGTTATACAATACTCCATACACGCCATGCCGCTACCTAGAAACATAAGGCGATATAAACTGCTAGGTCTAGCACGGATTTTGACTCATTTGGTCTGTCCTGTTTCCTAATAAGTAGTTATTGTGTTATCTATATCGAGTTTTTGATACCGCAAAATAGCACCCGATCCTTGTGTTGTGTTAATCAAAGACAAAAATAGAGCTCAAAATCCTGAACTTTTAAGGAACAGGGCGGACTTGTTTTGCTTTTTTGGGGTAGGTATCAGTGGCATTGCGTTAAAAATATTCGTAGAGACGCCGGAGCTAAATTGGATCTCCTATTTTTAAAAGCTATAGAAAAAACTCTAAACTATCTGAAAATCAAACAAGTCGATGTGAATCGAGTTCTGTAGACGCTCCGCCACTGGTAGGTTTATTTTTCAAAATTCGAATTACATTACATGCTACATACATTCTCAAAAACATACAGACGGGTTGTTTCAGAATGTGAAACTTTCTAAGCATCCTATATATTATGAAAGTCTGATCTGTGTAGCTCGTAAGGTAAACAACCCTAAAGACAGCATCACATAAACGGTGCGCACCTTCAGCAAGTGCAACATTGCTTTAAATTTTTTAGGCAGCATTACGGTCCTGTACCCAGCGACTTTATATTACTTTTCAGTACCAACCATAGAGTAGTTTACCCTTCATTCAATACGGTTCATTGAAACAGGCATTGGCTTATTTAATAAAGCTACAAGTGACAATTTATAAGCGGTAATCTCTTTCTAACTCATGGGGTTGGAAATTGTCACTTGTAGTTATTAAATAGCTAGGCCACAGTTGTCTTAAAAGTCTTCGTTCTTATCTAACCAATTTGTGGACTGCGTTTTTATGCTAAAAAGGATTTGATGATGATAACTTAAAAAATATCGTTTATTTAATTTGCTGGTATGTTTTATTTAAATACTTTTCTCTGTAGATCAAAAGAGTATATATAGTGTAGATATCGTTAATATTTTTTCGTGAGTTAAATCTATTGAAAATACCGACATATAATTAAATAACGATATTCTTATATTAGGATTCCTAAACCTCATTTTACTTACTTAATACATAACGGCTAATTATAAATTAAATTAACATTGTTACTTATAAACTTACCGAAATATTCTTCTGAAGCGACTAATGACTTGGTATTTTATGTACACTTGTTTCACCCAACTCGAGTCTATCCAAATTGGGGAGGATGGCGACCATTATTTATTAAAGAATATGTATTTATATTATCGGCACATGGGATGTTGTTTAGTTATTTTATATTGGAAATAAACTAACTGGTTTAACTGGAAGAACTTATTGAGCTGATGCTAAAGAAACATTTTGTTTTCAAGATTAAAATGTTGTTCAATTAAATAATAGTTTATGTGAAATTATGTGACTTAAAAAAAACTTTAGTGTAAGTATGAAAGTACTGTAATAATTTGTTACGTACTGTCAACAGTGTCAACGTAATATATAAGATAATATAATCAATCTCGTACACGAAACAATGGTGTTCCGGACATTTGGAAGGCGTGTAAGTATGCGGCGTCGAAGTCAACGCGCAGAGGCCCTTTTGACAATTTAATAATTTCGACAATAAATGTGAAGGGTACAGTCGCCATACGCTGTATCTATATTATTATTATGTTTTCTTTCAACCGGTGCCATGAATTCCAACACGCAAAACATGTTTATTGGATTACTTGAACAAGTACTTTTTTGACTGTAATATTTCTCTCTACTTAACTGTCGATTTGAATTTGAAGTCGATTTGAATTTTCTGAAGCCCTTATAGCCCTTATAAAAAAACAACCAATATTTGGCAATCTAATTGATCAAGTTTTCCTTTTCCTTTTTTTGACTCTACCTATCGTTGATTAATAATTCGACGGACGGGATCAATAAGTAACGGTGCTTTTTACCCTCTGATTTTAACTTCGTCCGGCAACTGAAACTCGATAAAACGCATTTCCTCATAGCAACAATCTAGTTTGCCTTGCCTCGTCATTTAATCTATGTTCAAGAATGTCAACTTATATAAGATTTATGACAAACGTACCTACATATGTATATAACATATATTATTATTATGTAAAAGCAGCAACCACAATGGTCATTATGCTATAAGTAATACTTAGGTAGGTATTGCGATGTAGGAACCGACTACTTGATGAAGCTCAGACTAGATTGATGTTAAGATGATAGCGCTAGTTTTCGTCCATATATGTCAGTTTTCCGTCCATACTTATTTATACATTTATATCCCAGTTTTTTTCCAAAATAAAAGCTTAAAATTAAAAAATATATTAATAATTAAACTATAAAATAAATAGAGAATTGTTAACTTTATAAAGTTTTCCTATATATTTGTAGCAGTTTAATCAAGTGGACGGTAAACAGGACCTGTACAGGAAACTAACACAATCACCCTACCTGCCTATACCTACTCTTAATTGCTTTAGATGTTAAGTTTAATTTAATATTTTTATATAATTATAAGTTTAGTAAGTTTTTATTTATGTGTTATTGTTACAAATGATGTTAAATACGAAAACTATTTTTATCTTAAATATATGTTGGTTAATACTTGTTGTTACCTCTACCTAAATTTATCTAATTGTAAAATTTGTGCTTGTAACTGTATGAGGTGTGCAATAAAGAGTATTTATTATTTATTATTATTATTATTATTACTTATATTATGTATTATTGTAAAGGTTAAATTTACCTAGCCATCGTGCACTTTGCATTTATGGTTGTAATTTAACTGCGAAGCCTTAAATTATTTTCTAAATAAATAATACTAAACACCCACTAGTGAAAAGCATTTTCCTTATAATAATGTTAGAAAAAATATCGTATTTTCTAAACCCTTAACCAACCAACTTCTTGCGCACGCAGGTATTACTATTACTTATATATATATATATATATCACGCCGGTTTTACCAAAACATCCTTGACACTAATCTTTCACGCTTAGCTTTAGGTACTGTAAAACGCAATCAATGTACATTTTTCACATAAACACTCATTTAATTAAACAAACGAAAAACGCTCTACAAAACAAAACAACTG
This sequence comes from Pammene aurita, assembly GCA_947086415.1. Taxonomy (NCBI): domain Eukaryota; kingdom Metazoa; phylum Arthropoda; class Insecta; order Lepidoptera; family Tortricidae; genus Pammene; species Pammene aurita. The sequence goes on along the minus strand of OX352305.1, from coordinate 23,781,045 downwards.
AAAATCGGTAAGCACAGCTCAATGTAACCAATGTAATTAGTAATCACTGAAACTCGAATATTACGTATTGAAAAGAGATTGAGACGTTTTTTGTTTAACTGGACACTTGTAATACGTTAAACTCTACAAAATTCCGCGTTCACAACAAGATTCACATACACACTGTCCCTAACAAACCATCGCGCTGTCATCTGGGCTCGGTGATGAAATCCAAGGGAAATTGCACCTTAGTTGTTAAGGTGAGGGTTTCTTTTTGAATGGTGGTCGAGTCAGCCTAGGGAACCATGCGCGGTGGTGCATTGCGCATAATATTGATTGCAGTCATATGAATGACAGAAAAAGTGGCGGCAATTTCATTTCAAGTAAACTAAGATAGCAAGTTATGTCAATAAAATGTTAAATAAAGACTACCAGAAGCCGGCATAGTGATATTTTAGACGATTATCAGAGTTGCTTTGAGTTAACATGGACGATGTTTACTTATCCAATAACTTCAAGGATAATGTAAGGCTTCTATTATAGAGCAAGTTAAATATACACACTAAGTAACGTATAACGAGCCCTCGTCGTAACGTAACAAGTAACCTATAACATAACCTAATGCCTGACTCAATCAGTATTTTATCCCATTTCGATACAAGTGTGTAGGTATGTCAGTAGTAAAGATGTGGAGGGAAAATAATAAGAATACCATGAAATACTGTAGATATATATTTAATTGGTACATTTACCTTAAAACTTTACTACGACAACAAATATGTTTTTTTTTTATAGAGGATTTAATGATGATAAGTTGATAAGCCTAAAAATCAGCATACTCGTATTAATCGCATAAGTATGTCAAGAGACATGATAACATCTAACTCAGTTACAATTATGAAAGCTCATAATACTGTAAACTTTCCATTTCATATGCTCACACACAAGAGCAAACCCCATCATTGGTACGTGCTTTTGCTACACCTAGGACTAGAGCCCACGACACTGAACCTAGTTCGATAAGTCTCCTAGATGAGATATATATAATTAGTCGCGTCTTTAATGGGTGAACACGACTTGCCGATGCTGCAATGCAAAAACAAGTGATGTCGTATATTAATTTTTTTTTTTTTTTTTTAAATCCGGTTTCTAGTACGATATGTCTCCTAGATTTCCTTTGTTCCTCGAAGCAGGGGAGGGGTAGGGCTACACGATAATGCGGTGCTGAAAGTCCCCGTGCGTGGCCTTGTCAGTGGCAGCAGCATCAAAATATTGTAGATGTATAGAAAGACTTATCGTACTAGAAACCGGTTTTTTTTTTTTTTAAATACGCCACCACTTTTTTTGCATTGCAGCATCGGCATTTCGTGTTCCCGAAATATCAGCATCGGCATGTCTTAGGAAAATTACCTATCTATAGGTACACGTATGTAAAACATACAATTATAAACCGCATTACTAGAACCTTAAAACCCAAAATGACTACGGCATTCTATTTGGCGTAGATCATTCGAGTTTGTACAGACTTTTCATATTGTCCGATACGATATCAGAAGATTCGGGAGCCGATACTGACTTTTTCAGTGGCGGGGCGTTGGAAGAACTCGATTCCTAACGGATTGCCTAATTTTCATACAGTCGGGCACTTTTCCTACAGCTCTAGAATAATTAGAAAGGAAAATTCCCAAGTAGCACAGATAGCTGTATAACTACCCACCAGAGTTGGCCGTTAATTTCAATTAGAATTGAAAATTGATCAATAAGATTGAAGATTAATTCCGTAACTAATCAATTACACTAACATCAATTTTTACTAACGTTAGTTCGCATTGATTTTGTGACGTCGTCAATTACACTAACCGTCAATTAGAATTAACCTATTAGTTACACTAACGTCTCGAAAATTTAATAAGAATTACAGTCAATTAGATTAACGTTAGTGTAACTAAATTAATCCTGTCTTACACTAATAATTAATTTTAAAACTGCATCTCGGGTTCGGAAGTCGGGACCAATATCACAAGATGGAGCTCATGCTGGACCCTAGGGCTACCTACTGGATCTCGGGTTTGGCGCATCATAGACTCATGCTGTTTGGGCTCATTCGACTTGTACTGATGAGCAGATGGTACCGGTATCAAAATCTGGAGCTCATGCTGGACCCTGGGGATCCCTACTGGATCTCGGGTTTGGCGCATCATAGACTCATGCTGTTTGGGCTCATTCGACTTGTACTGATGAGCAGATGGTACCAGTATCAAAATCTGGAGCCAATGCTGGACCCTGGGGATCCCTACTGGATCTCGGGTTTGGCGCATCATAGACTCATGCTGTTTGGGCTCATTCGACTTGTACTGATGAGCAGATGGTACCGGTATCAAAATCTGGAGATCATGCTGGACCCTGGGGATCCCTACTGGATCTCGGGTTTGGCGCATCATAGACTCATGCTGTTTGGGCTCATTCGACTTGTACTGATGAGCAGATGGTACCGGTATCAAAATCTGGAGGTCATGCTGGACCCTGGGGATCCCTACTGGATCTCGGGTTTGGCGCATCATAGACTCATGCTGTTTGGGCTCATTCGACTTGTACTGATGAGCAGATGGTACCGGTATCATAATCTGGAGCTCCTTATAACTTTTACTTTCTTAGTAAAAGTGAAAGTGAAAGTGAAAGTGAAAGTGAAAGTGAAAGTGAAAGTCAAAGTCAAAGTCAAAGTGAAAGTCAACGTGAAAGTGAAAGTCAAAGTGAAAGTCAACGTGAAAGTGAAAGTCAAAGTCGAAGTCAAAGTCAAGGTCAAGGTCAAGGTCAAGGTCAAAGGTCAAAGGTCAAATGTCAAAGTAAAAGTAAAAGTAAAAAGGAGCTATACCGGTACCATCTGCTCATCAGTACAGGTCGAATGAGCCCAAATAGCATGAGTCTATGATGCGCCAAACCCGAGATCCAGTAAGGATCCCCAGGGTTCAGCATGAGCTCCAGATTTTGATACCGGTACCATCTGCTCATCAGTACATGTGGAATGAGCCCAAACAGCATGAGTCTATGATGCGCCAAACCCGAGATCCAGTAGGGATCCCCAGGGTCCAGCATGAGCTCCAGATTTTGATCCCGGTACCATCTGCTCATCAGTTCAAGTCGAATGAGCCCAAACAGCATGAGTCTATGATGCGCCAAACCCGAGATCCAGTAGGGATCCCCAGGGTCCAGCATGAACTTCAGATTTTGATACCGGTACCATCTGCTCATCAGTACAAGTGGAATGAGCCCAAACAGCATGAGTCTATGATGCGCCAAACCCGAGATCCAGTAGGGATCCCCAGGGTCCAGCATGAGCTCCAGATTTTGATCCCGGTACCATCTACTCATCAGTACAAGTCGAATGAGCCCAAACAGCATGAGTCTATGATGCGCCAAACCCGAGATCCAGTAGGGATCCCCAGGGTCCAGCATGAGCTCCAGATTTTGATCCCGGTACCATCTGCTCATCAGTACAAGTCGAATGAGCCCAAACAGCATGAGTCTATGATGCACCAAACCCGAGATCCAGTAGGGATCCCCAGGGTCCAGCATGTCTTCCATCTTAGGATACCGGTCCCATTGCTTATTAATACAAGCCCCCGAGTCCAGAGTCAAAATCGAAACAAAAATCAAAACCTCGTAGCTTAACCTAAATTCGCGTTTAGTTAGGTAAATTATTAATGTCAATTACCAATTCAATCTACACTAAAAATTAAATTAATGTTTCAATTTTTGAGAAAGACTAAAAATTAAATATCTTCAATTATTAGTTATTCGGAAAGGATTAACACGTTAGTTACAATTAATTTCAATTCTAATTGAAATCAATTTGCACTAAACTATATAGTGTTCAATTTTAACTAACGTGTTTCAATCTTCAATTTTTAATTTTCAATTACACTAACGTTCGGCCAACACTGCTACCCACACATAGATTTATACAGGATGACTGGTAATTCGTCGTATTCCTTCAAGGGGGTTATTCTACAGCTTATTTGGAGTGATATAAGTCCAGTCAAGCAGGGGTCAAAACTCATTGGTTTTCAAGTTATTCAAGATTTTAGATTTTTTTAATAAATACCCGCTTTTTGACTTAAAACTAGTATTTTTTTTTAAACTACGTATTTTTCAAATAAAAAAAAAGGTTTTCCGAATAGACATATCAAAATTTTACAAACATATCAAAATATATCAAAATTTTGCAAATAAAAGCATCTGAAGTCAGAAGTTTTTGTATTTTTTTTCAAATCTTGTTACATTTTAAGGCATAACTAAAAAAAAAGTAATAACACTTCGCGTACAAATTACAGAATTTATTTCCTCAGTTCATAAGCTTTCTAAAAAGGTACAATTTATGACATTTTATGCTCATTTTTTACAATTAATAATAATAATACCAGAGCAGGTACAGGACTTAGCGTACTTGACTTTACTAGTTTGTGTCGTTTTAAACTCGCCGAAGGCATACTTTATCTCCAGTTTCTTATCTCATCTTATTCCTTGAGGTAGTAGGCACTGCAGATTGCCTTTGGTGAAACAAACAAACTGGTTAAGGGTCATTAGCTAATGAGCTAATGAAGTTAAATTACTTTAATTAGTCTGTTTGTGTCACTTTAATTCTTACGGCGGGTTTTTCGCCTTCTGTTCCTTATCTTATCTTAATTTTATTGGGTGGCGATGCTTCTCATGGGGTGGGGGTGAGACTAACCAGGTTTAAATAGGTCATGTAGTAATTCATCAGTTAGTTACTTTCAACTTTCTTTCCAATTCGGACGATATTATAGATGGATCGGACGATATGATAGATAACTAAGTTTTTTCTCAAATGGCTACTTACGAATTTGAAGAATACGCAGATATCATTTATTGTTACGGACTCTGTGATGGTGACGCCGCTGCAGCTAGAAGGGAGTACCAACTTCGTTACCCTAACCGCCGTTTACCTCACGTAAGCGTGTTTGGTTCATCGTACCGTCTTATTCGGGAAACAGGAGCAGTTAAGCGCCGTCAAGCTGATGCTGGAAGACCTCAACAATACGATCCTGCTGAAGAAGAAGAAATCTTGCACTTTTTCCGGGCAGACGGTACTACTTCGACGAGAATTATGGCTAACCGGCTCGGTATGTCTCAGTGGAAGGTGTGGTTTACCCTGCACTCAGCTCGACAGTATCCGTATCATTACACTCCAGTACACGCTATTGAAGAGGGAGACCCAGCAAGAAGGATGGATTTCTGCAGATTTTTAATTAATGCTGATATCGAAGATCCCGAATACCTAAAGAGAATTTTGTGGACGGACGAATCTAATTTCGACCGTGACGGGATAACAAATTAACACAATCTGCACTTTTGGGCTCCCAAAGGTCAAAACCCAAAGAAATCAAACGAAGGAGTTCACCAACAAAGATTTTCTTTGAACGTGTGGATGGGAATCGTGCACGATAATTTAATCGGACCTTTTTTCTGCCAGCTCGATTAACCGGCATCGCGTATGAAACTTTTTTGAGTGATGAGCTACCGACGCTACTGGAAGATGTGCCGCTTGCGACAAGAATTAACATGATTTATCAGCACGATGGCTGCCCTGCTCACTTTTACCGGGGTGTGCGGCAGTGGATGGATGAAAACTACCCAAGAAGATGGATTGGTCGAGGTGGCCCAACCCCTTGGCCAGCCAGGAGCCCAGATTTAACTCCGTGTGATTTCTACATCTGGGGTCACATGAAGGCGTTGGTCTACGACAGACCGATACGTGACGTAGAAGACCTACGGCAAAAAATCCTAGCAGCTGCACAGACGATGAAAGACGGGCTTTCGAGGCAAGTGACAATCACTGAAGTACGAAGAAGGCTTCGTTCTTGCATACGCAGGCAGGGCAAACAGTTCGAGCAAGATTTATAATTTTTCCTTTTTAAGATTAAATTTTATTTAATAATGAAACTGTATTTTTCCTATTTTTCTTATTCCCCTACTTAATTACTTACCAAAGTATCACCCCGGGCAACTTAAAGTCTCAGAAGATAAGAAACTGGAGACAAAGTATGCCTTCGGAGAGTTTAAAACGACACAAACAAGTAAAGTCAAGTACGCTAAGTCCTGTACCTGCTCTGGTATTATTATTATTAATTGTAAAAAATGAGCATAAAATGTCATAAATTGTACGTTTTTAGAAAGCTTATGAACTAAGGAAATAAATTCTGTAATTTGTACGCGAAGTGTTATTACTTTTTTTTTAGTTATGCCTTAAAATGTAAGATTTGAAAAAAAAATTTAAAACTTCTGACTTCAGATGCTTTTATTTGCAAAATTTTGATATGTTTTGTACTTTTTTATTATTTTACGTAATCAGTGATTCATTGGCTATTCGGAAAATCTTTTTTTTTATTTGATAAATACGTAGTTTAAAAAAAAATACTAGTTTTAGGTCAAAAAGCGGGTATTTATTAAAAAAATCTAAAATCTTGAATAACTTGAAAACCAATGAGTTTTGACCCCTGCTTGACTGGACTTAAATCACTCCAAATAAGCTGTAGAATAACCCCCTTGAAGGAATACGACGAATTACCAGTCACCCTGTATAGAGCTCTGCGCGTATTAAGACAGTTATAAGGACATACTCGCGTTCCTAAAGCTGCATAATAGCTGTCAGTGATAATTAAATAGCTTAGGGCTGATTAAGAGCTGCATTACGGTCGAGAAAACTAACATTAATACGCAAAAGGTGCTATAAAGGGGAATTTGCTACGACTGTATACAGCTTTAAACGTTTTCAAATGCCTTAACCGTAATAAGGTCTGTTTAGTGGGTAACATTATGTCAAGTGCTGTTTAACAAGGTAATTGTGAACTTCTTTTCCACTGACTTAATAAGGGAGCACAAATGAACTACTATGCAGCCAATAGGCGTATAATGGTACATAATATGGCACATTATACAGCTTAAAGCTGAACATGTTTACCGCTAAGCAGCCTTTATACTGCCGTTGATACTGTCCGCATATAGCGGTTGTTTAAACGTTCAGAAGATGTCTCATAGCTATTTAGCGGTTCAGTAGTGTATCGAATTAACGTCTTTTACTTCATAGTGGTTCATTTAAGTGTCTTTAATCCGATATTATCTTAGTAACATAGCATATGTGGTACCGTAAAAAGTCGTAGTCTGCCATTTGCTGCATGGGGATACTAAACTAACGCGCGTATTTATATTTTAATATAACTTTGACAATTCTGAAGTATAAGATAGCCAATGCAATGGCTTTACTTGCAAAATTGCGGCTCCCTAAAATGTCCGTATAACGCCTGTTTAATAGTCACATTTAAGTTAAGGCGAGAGTGCGAGGAATTAAACGTAAAGTAAACAGCTTACAGCTACATACAGGTTCATATATTGAATTCTATTCAGATTTAGGCTGTTTAACAGTACACGAATAATCATTAAACAGCCTTATCCTGCTTATTAGACATGTAACGGTTAACGTCGCTTTTTAACATTAGCCACCATTTTATGTGTATAACCTATAAATATTTTGATTTACTTTTCCGAATTCTATAATCTTTGTGCATAAATTATGAACGTATGCATTAATTTGTACTTCCTAATATCGTAATAGTGACTTTTTATGCAATAATTATTTAAAATTACTTGAAATTGTTTGGTCAAAATTTTCCCATATCTTATTTATAGCATATAATTTAATAATAAACTGAGTATTTTCGTGGCGCACTAAAATTTTCTTAGATAATCTATATATATATATAACTCAAAGGTGACTGACTGACTGACTGACTGACTGACATAGTGATCTATCAACGCACAGTCCAAACCGCTGGTTCTAGAGATTCCAAATTTGGCACGTAGGTGCTTTGTAAGGTCCAAGGGTGCGCTAAGAAAGGATTTTTCAAAATTCATCCCCTAAGGAGGTGAAATGGGGGTCCAAAGTTTGTTTGGGGAAACAAGATTAGTTAGTCTATTTTATTCGAAACTTCACAGAAGTATTCCTAACAATAAGTGAGTAAATACGTGTTGCAGGTTTTTTGAGAATTCAACCCCTAAAAGGGGGAAATGTGGTCAAAAAGTCTGAAAATCAACATGGGTATTGTTTCTATGGTTTATCGGGTCGTTGATTTCGAAAACAAAAACGATTTTAAAATCCAACGTGGCGGACGTGAAATACCATCTCCCCTGTTAGGGTACAATGGGGTTGAAATGTCTAAATATCCATATGGGTGTCGTTTTCGTGATTTTTTGGGACGTTAATTAAGAAAATGGCATCGATTTTGAAATTTAATATTGTGGACATGAAAATTGTTGAAAGTATTTGTGCCAAATTGCAATCTTCTTCTAAGTATATAAAAGAAGAAACTGACTGACATATCAACGCACAGCCCAAACCGCTGGTTCTAGAGATTCCAAATGTGGTACGTAGGCTCCTTATAAGGCATAAGGATGCACTTAGAAATAAATTTTAAAAATTTACCTCCTAAGAGGGGAAATGGGGTTCAAAGTTTGTATGGGAAACGAGATTAGTTTAACTATTTTATTCGAAACTTTACAGGAGTATTCCTAACGATAAATGAGAAAACAAGTGTTTCAGCTTTTTTGAGAATTCAACCCATAAGGGGGAAATGTGGTGACAAAATTTAAATATCAACATGGGTATTGTTTCTATGGTTTATCGGGTCGCTGATTACGAAATCAATACTTAAGGGGGTGAAATGGGGGTTGATAGTTTGTATGAGGAATTTTTAAACGTTGAACCAATTTAGATGAAACTTGGTATAGAGATAGTTTGTGAACCGGGAAACGACATGGGACAGTTTTAATCTCGAAAATCAATCTTTAAGGGGGTGAAATGGGGGTTGGAGGTTTGTATGGAGATGTTTTTACCGCGAACCGATTTCGATAATTTTGTTGTGGATATAGTTTGAGTCCCAGGAAACAATATAGAATATTTTTTTGGCCGAAAATCAATCTTAGAGGGATAGAAAACATGTTGGTAGTTTGTATGGCGAATTATTAACCGCTGAACAGACGATTGAAATGAAACTTGGTACATATTATATAGATTGAGTCGCGGTAAACAATATAGGATAGTTTTTATCTCGAAAATCAACCCTCTAGGGGGTGAAACGGGGTTTGAAAGTTTGTATGGGAAATTAATAACCGTTGAACTTATTTAGATGATTTGGTATGGAGATATTTTGCGTTCTGCGGAAGGATATATAATAGTTGTTATCCCAGAAGTCATTCCTTAAGCGGGTAAAAAGGAGGGTGGATTACTAATTCCACGCAAATGAAGTCGCGGGGAAAAGCTTCTATTCAAGAGTAGAACTCTGTATTAATCATAATCTCTCAGTAGTAAGTCGTTGATGGCGTAACAATTAAACAATTATTGCAATAATTTCTTTAAAATAAAAAATGAGGGAACCGCCGTCTTCAAAACGTGGTATACCGAAACCTCCAGAATGTAACGAATACGTTTCCGAAAACCACTTCTGAATCAGTTCAGCGAAACGCAAGATGATCGCGGACAAACATACATTCCTACATACAAACATACGAGTCTAACTGAGAACCTCCTTTTTTAGTAGGTACTTTTAGTACGCGGGCGAAGCCGCGGGAAAAAGCTAGTATATATATATAATGTCAGTAAACTTGCATTCCCATACATCTTTCTCGGATTAATACATATAAGAGAAAATATAATGATCCGAATAAATTAACACCGCGTGATATGGCGGCGCGCGTACGATTTACGTTTAATATATGTTTCGAAATACTACCGGCGGTGCCAAAGCGCACACCAAATTATGTTTTATTATTCTTTTATTCAGACCAATGTCAGCCTCCCCAGGTGTTAGGAGACATTTGAGATATATTTTCTGAATAAAGGGTCATTAGAGGTCTCTTAGACAGTCAGTATTCCGCTCTTATAACTCCTATTACCCCTTATAACTCTGTTAAATTTCTGCTACAACGCTCTTAAGCAGCTATGTGAACTTAAGGCTTTATAATTTATGCCCATTTAAGAGGTATAAAAGCTGAATAAGCTCGTATACAGCTATTATGCAGCTTTCATATTCAGCTTTAAGCGTAATCGTATTCTATTATTCAGCTGCTATACAGCCAAGTGTGCTACTTGGGTTAGCTCCAGCTTGACTAAATATTAATATTTTTGACCCCTGTTATCTATTGGTACATGTAATTTTCATAAAAAAATATTCTTATTGGAAAGTCTAGTTTAACAGTCGTTTTATTTTTATTTTATTTATTTAAACTTTATTGCACAAATAAAAAGTGTACAAGAGGCGGACTTAATGCCTTAAGGCATTCTCTACCAGTCAACCATTGGATCAAACCGAAACTTGTAATTGGTGCAGGATTATAGACATCGAGATATATTTAGGAACACAAATCAACCTTACTATTTATTGATAAATACACATACACATATAGAAACATAACATAAACATACATATACATACATAAATAAAAATATAGTACCCATGTTTATAATATAAGTAATATGCAGATAATTAATCCTTAAGTGAGTTAGACTATTTAGAAAGGAGGATTTAGAGCTCGTTATATCTGTTTAGTAACAACGGTTTATTGTAGTTATTATTTGGATCTCAATTCTTAAATGTTAACTAAATTAGAGCAACGGCTCTGTCCTTCTAGAAACCCTATGAGATCCAATACAACTAATTTCAAATTTACATACTTAAGCTTAGGAATTATTTTATGAGGGTACATCGTCGATCCGGTGGAGAGCGCAAGAAAATTCAGCTCTGCTGGTTTCAGTACCTAGATCTGACGAAGAGGGAAATTATCTTCCTAGGACAAAATTTTACAAATAATACTACATATGTAGGACAGGGGTTCCCAATTTTTACCCTATGCGCCTCACCCAACTTTATGCTAAAACACTACGCCCCCCCTAGGGGCTGAAATGGGTTGTCAAATTCGGGCACCGTGCGTGCCGCGGTACAGTCCTTATACAGTTTAAATCTGGAGCCGCTCGCTGCGCCCCCCTTGGATCACTCTACGCCCCCTAAGTGGGGCGCAACCCACTGGTTGGGAAACCCTGATGTAGAATGTAAGGGCTTGTAGGTACAAAATTGACTTACGTTATGAACAGTGCGGGTCCACTTGGTCGGCTACCAAACGCCTGAAGCGAGCGCCGAGTCGACACGGACGGGAACGCCGGGAAATCCAGCTCGGGGTCTGGAGGCAAATAGTTTATGTAAGAACCTGCAACACGGTGTATAAAGACTGATATAATTTGAAATCTGCCTTTTGTGTGATGAGCTTTTCCGTTGTGCAATGAAATCAGTCATAGTCACAATATTTATTCAAAAACAATAGGTACAGTGTTTACACGTGTGTTTGAAAATACAGTTAGAGATATGTGGCAAGTGGCGTATTTGTGGCGTTCCATTCCTAAAGGGCGCTAATGCTCGATATTGAGTGAAGCTTAGATCCTAAATCTGCGTTTTATAAGCTGCGTAATACAAAAACAACATGACTTTATAGTTCCTTTTTTGAAATTACAAAAAAGTTGACAGATCGATGTACAGGGTTCTTTATCAGGCACGATACATGTCACAACTGTCAAAGTGCCTACGCCGCCATTGTATATACTTAAATAAACTTTTATTTATAGTAAACAATATTTTGATAGTAGTTATTTGCACGAAATGTTTTATTTTTATCATTGTGAACGTTCTTGTGAATGTTGCACAATCTAGAGCAGAAGAGGTTCGAAACGGATGGTTCGATTTTTAAATATTTTCTCGCGTCATTTGTCATTCGTATCTCTCAATACCTAGATAGTTTTTAATGTTTAAAGCTTATTGTGGTTATTATTTTAATTCGTATCTGCTTGCTCTATTATTGTGCTTTTGGTTGGAGGGTTATGGAGCAATCAGAGGCAGGCCCGAGTGGCATACAACAACAAAAGCCACCTCGTAGTTCACCAAATCTTTTACCATCACCTAAGACAATTGTTTTATTATTTAGTATTATACAATAAAACTATTAAATAACGTTTACAAGATTTTTTTATATTTACGAAAATGTATTAATAAGTGCATATTATGATTGTCAACTAAATAATATTCGTGAATAATGATTAATTCCGTTCCGTCTCTGTCAGTTTTTCAATTTTCACGTGTCGCTAACGTGATAATGAAAACAAAATTGTGTGTTTGTTGTTGTGTTGGATTACTTAATTTGCAAGTTGTTATTATTTATTCACAAATGTAAACTCTTAATCATGTTAACTAATCGTTTGTTGGTGTGCTTGCAGTATGTTTAAATTGAACATTCAAACAGAACAGGTTCGAACTTCGAACAGGTTGGCAACTATTGTTTCTATATTTACTAAATTACTAATCTAAAAAAAACGAAGTATAAGTCCCATACCCATTTTTATTTTATTTTTAAATCGTCAAACTTAGACATCTTAAAACCGTAGGTTTAAGAAAAAGTGAAAAGAAAGTTAAAACGCATTTTTACTATGTTGCCGTTGGAAGTTTAATAGATGATGATTTGATGATCATATGATTATTGATTATATATTTTAAGGTGATGTTCTTTTAAATGCAACATTTTTTTTAATGTGACTTAACTACAGATTGTGAAAAATTAGGGTTCAGCAAGGCGCCAAAACAAAGAAATGGAAAAAGAAAGGTCGGAGATATTTTAATTCACACGTCAGGATAAAAATTTAATAATAGAATTACTTCACGAAATCAACATTTTCGTTTTAAAAACTAAAATATATTTTTTTTTAACTTCACGCACATTTTTAATAATTTTTATAAATTATGTTTAATCAGTCTAAACATGTATCAAAATAATGTTATTATTATTCTACGATTCCTATTTTTCGATTTTAATAGATTAAAGTTACATTAAAATGAAAATTGTACTCCCATATATTTGGGAAAAGGGCCCTTATAGGCGATTGCAGTGAAAAGTTACTGATAATTACAAAATGACATAATATTTATGTTATCTATACACTAATCTTGTTTTAAAACTGAATACTGAACATTTTTATTTCGTTTTAGGCCGTTGCTGTTAATATGATAAGCCATAAAAATCATTAGAAAATTAAGGCATGCCCCTTCAGTATTTACATAAACAATAGGTTCAAAATATTAGTACATGTTAATTATTACATTTATCGTTTTCATGCACTTTAGCATATCACATAGAAATACGTAACGTATGTTAGGAAATACACGGCTATATTTCTATATTTTACTGTAACGCAAAAATTAAAAAAAAAATGATGATTACATATTTCACAAAATCTCTCCTATCTTCGTAATTAGAAATGAGCATAATAGCACTAATAGCCCCTCTCTGATGGAAAGCCACATATTTACATACCAATTCATTAGACTAACTACTATTTTCAATAAGAAGTACCTACTTAAGGATAATAAGTAGATCTAACTAAAAATATTATTTCTCTGTACTGGAATTATTATATACGAAAATAAAATAAATACTGGAAATTGTTGGAAGAGAGTGTTAAATCCTAGCTCTATAGTAATATTTGTGTTAAATATTCGTTGCCTTTTGTCCTGTAATTTCTAGTTTTCAATACATTTGTTAATTGGTTTGGTAATTTTGGTATATACGCGTATATTATTTATATATAGGTTATGGGGCCAGCACGCTTGCACTGCGAAAATTATTTATCCGACATGTACCAACTCACTTATTGCATGTAGGTATTCTATTGAGAGGGACATAAAATCCCTACTTAATATGTAGATATTATAAATGCGAAAGTTACCCTGTCTGTCCGTCTGTCTGTTACCTTCGCGGTTAAGAGGCTAACAACACCCGATGACCTTCAAATTGACTTTACTCAAACAGTGTTTCAGCTATAAGTACTTGTTTTGAGAAAGTAAAAAAAAATGTATGTTAATATTCGTTATATTTGGAAGAACTTCGTTGCGGAAAATAATTCCAAAGTTATATCTTAAAATTAGCTTTAAACAATTGTATGTCTTTAGTTGAACTGCCTGTGTCATCGCTACTGGATCTATGTCATCCTCCCCTACGGCAGCCCTAGAGGCCATACTAAATCTACCGCCCCTTCACCTTCACCTGGAGTTGGAGGCGAAGTCCAGTATACTCAGAATAGCGGCTGCAAGGAGAGGAGTTTGGCTATCAAATGCCCTGAGACTATTCAACGAATCAGTGCACGATATTCCTGTTCTGGGGATGCCATCGGACACTATGCCCCCCAAGTTTTGTCCACAGAAAATCTATTCAGTGGAACTCCCCAGAAGGGAGGACTGGTCAAACAGTCAAATCAAGTGGAAAGAAGGAAGCCTCAGGTGGTACACTGATGGCTCCAAATCCGGATCTGACGTAGGCTGCGGAATATATGGCGAGGCACCTAGAAAGGCCATCAGTCTAAATCTAGGAAGATACTGCTCTATATTCCAGGCAGAGGTGTACGCCATCTTAGAATGTGCGTCAACCAACCTTTTTTTTTTTTTTTTTTTTTTTATACTACGACGGTGGCAAACAAGCATACGGCCTGCCTGATGGTAAGCAGCTACCGTAACCTATGGACGCCTGTAACTCCACAGGAGTCACATGCGCGTTGCCGACCCTTTACAAAAAGGAGGATTCACTGTGTTGACGGCTAAAGGAACAATAGGGTCCCTCATCGTCAACACACTGGGTCCTCTTTGAGCTCTTTGGCAACCTTACTCACCAGCAGGAACACAACACTATGAGTAGGGTCTAGTGCTATTTGGCTGTGGTTTTCTGTAAGGTGGAGGTACTTCCCCAGTCGGGCTCTGCTCCAGATTTGAGCGAGATGACATTCACTGAACGTGCCCTACCACACTAAGCGAGATGCCATTCGCAGTGCCCATACCTCTCTTTTTGGCATAGTTTAAGGACATACCCAAGTCCGGACGTAGTTTAAGGACATACCCCGGGTCCAACCTGCAACGTAACTACGTCAACCATACCATTTATATCCATTCGGATAGCCAGGCGGCACTCTTGGCCCTAACCTCAGATGTCACGACGTCTAGGCTGGTTGAGAACTGCAGGCAATTACTAAACGACCTTGGAGCCAGGAACAAGGTCGTTTTGCGTTGGGTCCCGGGGCATGCGGGTATCGCAGGAAATGAAAAAGCCGACGAACTTGCACGAGCGGGGGCCAAGGGGACTCACTACAGTCCTGAGCCTTTTTGTGGAATCCCCAAAAGCCTAACGAGGCTCACCGTGAAGACCTACTGTCAATATAAAACCATTCAACTCTGGAGGAAAACACCAGGTATGAACCATTCCAAAGCGCTTATCAAGGCCTTCAGCAAAAAGGCGTCTAAGAACGCCTTGGCGCTGTCCAGGAACCAATTGCGCAATCTGGTAAGGGTGCTTACTGGGCACTGCGGCCTAAACAAGCACATGCACACTATGGGGAAACGTGACACTGGGCGGTGCAGACTCTGTATGGAGACAGAGGAGACGCCCTTGCACATCCTCGCAGATTGCCCTTCCCTAATGCGTACTCGTAACTTAATTCTGGGTAGGCACATACTACGCCCGGAGGAGTTAAAGTCTCTCGAGATCAAAAGGATCCTGGAACTGTTTGAAGTTGCAGGGCTAGACCGAGAGTTGTAGCAGGTGGCGATCACAATAGATCAGTGATGGTCGCAGTGATACATAGGCTTGGGAGCCTTACATAGCCCCTAACAAGAAGAAGAAGAAGAAGAAGAATGTCTTTAGTTTCTTGACTTATACGTCTGTAACTAAGGACAAAATTCCACCACACTAATACTAAAAACTTCGTTGCCTTATATTTCTCAATTAATGCGTCGTTTTTTTTTAATTCATTTTTTTGTAAAGTTTGCAATGAGCTCCCATACTAATCGTAACACAGTGTTTCTCTTTCACTCGCGCTGAATAAGATAGGGAGGGAATTTAGCTGTTGTCAGCCCATTAAACCGCTGAACCGATTTAGACGTAATTCAAGATAGCTCGAGTCCCGGGAGTAAATATGCTCTAATTGCTAATTGAATGTTTTCCATTTCATTTTATTTAGGCACGGAGAAAAGCTAGTAATACCTATACAGGTAGTACACGTACGGTAAACCTTTCTAGCCCTTCTCACTTACAAGTATCCGACAAAAAGGATATATGTAATAGGGCCAACCGCACGAGGCAGTTAGGTCAAGGGACTTAATTTATTAGAATCCTCTAATTTTATAATTGAAAGAAGAAAAAAGTTCGAATCTTGCTCGACGCGATGAATTTTTCAATTTTTCGTTCAATTATAAAATTGAAATTTCGCTTGCAGACGTTTCTGATCAGTATAAAATTAATTTAGAATCCTTTAGTTCAATACTCATTTGGCAAGAAGCCGACTAATTATATTTAAGCTGATATAAAAGCCTAGAGGGATTAATATTTAAAACACTTGGAACTTGAGAGTTTTGCTACAACATTATATTATTCTCTCTCACGTGCCGATCGTGACCGGGCAAGAAGAGCATGGTGTAATAAAATAACAATAATTAACATGTCGCATTTATTGCCAATTTGCCATACTCCAGCCATCGACCATTCACGAGGACAATAACGGAATATGTCGTGAAACATGCCTCACGTTTTCAAACGATACGTGAATTATTCAGATCCTTTTCAGATCATCGTAAATTGATACATAACGTCATCGTGATAGGGTATATTTTCCCAGAAAGCTGACAGTGCGAGAGTTCGCTGGTTGATTATGATATGAGAAATTACTTGGATCTGTGCCTGAATTAGTCCATACCTACTCTTAATTTTTACGTCTTCAATATGGGAACACAAAATCACGGTACAGCAATGCAAAAAAACCTGGCGGCGTATGTAAAATATTTTTCTCAAACATGCTCGGAAATGTTCCTGTTACGTTAGTAATTAGAGACCAGTAGGGACTCTATTCCAAGGCAGGTTCAGCGCGACGTACGTAAAGGATTTTCATACAACATTAAATCACTCAGCCAGTAACTGAAGCACTAAACAAGTAATTTTATTTCCTTACATGTTTGAGAAAAGCACTATACATGCTTCGACCGTAATCAGCTTACCTGGCTTCGTATTGTAGCCGTCCTCGTCTTCGACTCGGACGGCTACTAAATACTCAGCCAGGAAAGCTTACTTACTGGTCTCTGCAGTAATGTACTATTATTTTACATACGCCGCCAGGTTTTTTGCATTGCCTTTCGTGTTCTCCTATTGACGACGTAACATGAACGTAACTAATTAATCTAATTATATATATTACATCATCTGGGAGTCCTATCGTACTAGGTTATTGTTGTAGGCTCTTATACTGTTTGCCGTTATTGTAATAAATTTAATATTAAATCTGTGACATATTATCCATAAAAAATAAAACTGACTAAAACTAAAATGAATCTAAATAGTTAACTCTAAAAATAAAACTAAACTATAACTAAAATATATACCGGGTGTGGCCTGTAATAGAAGCAAAAAATTAAAACGTAGATTCTACTCCTCAAACTAGACAATGTTTGTTAAGGCGCTAGGCGCTGATTGTGGCCGAAAACTGTTACTTTCTAAGGGATATATCTCAATAACGGGTCATTCAAAAATTTTGAAAAAAATATATGTTATTTACCATTTCATGTACAACATTGCCAACGTTTGAATAACTCGTGTAACGTATAGTTTCTCCGTTATGTAAATGTAACGAAATGTCGTTTTACGGTTAATTTTGCTTATATCTACTGAACGGCTCATTCGATTTAAAATATTGTTGAACTAAAAAATATGTACTACAGAACACTACAAACTCAACGTAGGATATTTAAATTGATTAAATTTTCTTAAACAACTTGATCATAATTCCACATTTCGTGCGTTATTAGCTCGAGCTCGTGAGCTAGCTTTGAGACGAGGAGGCTGTGTCGCTCGTCGCTCCGTGCTTCCCTTGTACTACATATACTTGTGCTTGGCCCGTGAGCAATAATATCGGACTTACTGTGCCTAAAGACTAAATAACTGCAGACGGTTCATGCGGTGCGGATATAACGTGTCTTCCCCGAATCAATAATGTATAGACGTTTTATCTTTTAAGATAATGTACTCGTATGCATGTTTATGTACGTTCGTATAAAAAGTGTATTTTATTTAGATTATAATACAAGTAAAAAACAAATGAAATAAAAATGGAGAAAAAACAAAAATCATGAATCTCACATTGCTCTGAAAACAAATTTGGTCATGTAAGTAAACTAAAATTATTATGTTTTAGTAAACGCATGCATCACGCAAAATAGGCATTAGTCGTCGAGTTGCGGAAATCTGCTAGTACTGCAATACAATAGACTAATAATTAATTTAATA
The DNA here is from genome assembly GCA_947086415.1 of Pammene aurita. NCBI lineage: Eukaryota > Metazoa > Arthropoda > Insecta > Lepidoptera > Tortricidae > Pammene > Pammene aurita. Next base: position 23,762,643 of record OX352305.1, on the reverse strand, counting down.
AAAAACTCCAAAGAACCGAATTTATTTAAACATATTTATTTAAGAATACCGTGTTCTAAACGAATGTAATATGCGTTTTATTTTAAGATTAAACACAATCTTTAATATTATACTTTATGCTAATTTCTCAAATCTAGAAATTGCGAAGTAAACTGCAAAGGATTGCAGATAAACCGGCCAAGAGAATATCGGGCTATGCTCAGTATAGGGATCCGTAGTTGCCGGCCTGTTACAATACATCCATTCAAAAGGTATAAAGAAAAAAATTGTGGCACTTACGTTATTTTACTATAGGCATAACTCAAAAACGGCTCAACCGATTTTATTCCATACTAGCTTTTTCCCGCGGCTTCGCCCGCGTACTAAAAGTACTAAAAAAGTAGGTTCTCAGTTAGACTCGTATGTTTGTATGTAGGAATGTATGTTTGTCCGCGATCATCTTGCGTTTCGCTGAACTGATTTAGAAGCGGTTTTCGGAAAAGTATTCTTTACATTCTGGAGGTTTCGGTATACCACGTTTTGAAGACGGCGGTTCCCTCATTTTCTATTTTAAAGAAATTATTGCAATAATTGTTTAATTGTTACGCCATCAACGACTTACTACTGAGAGATTATGATTAATACAGATTTCTACTCTTGAATAGAAGCTTTTCCCCGCGACTTCATTTGCGTGGAATTAGTAATCCACCCTCCTTTTTACCTGCTTAAGGAATGACTTCTGGGATAACAACTATTATATATCCTTCCCCAGAACGCAAAATATCTCCATACCAAATCATCTAAATAGGTTCAACGGTTATTAATTTCCCATACAAACTTTCAACCCCCGTTTCACCCCCTAGAGGGTTGATTTTCGAGATAAAAACTATCCTATATTGTTTACCGCGACTCAATCTATATATATGTACCAAGTTTCATTTCAATCGTCTGTTCAGCGGTTTATAATTCGCCATACAAACTACCAACATGTTTTCTACCCCTCTAAGATTGATTTTCGGCTTAAAAAATATTCTATATTGTTTCCTGCGACTCAAACTATATCCACAACAAAATTATCTAAATCGGTTCGCAGTAAAAAAATCTCCATACAAACCTCCAACCCCCATTTCACCCCCTTAAATATCGATTTTCGAGAGAGAAACTGTCCCATGTCGTTTCCCGGTACACAAACTATCTCTATACCAAGTTTCATCTAAATTGGTTCAACGTTTAAAAATTCCCCATACAAACTATCAACCCCCATTTCACCCCCTTAAGTGTTGATTTCGTAATCAGCGACCCGATAAACCATAGAAACAATACCCATGTTGATATTTAAATTTTGACACCACATTTCCCCCTTATGGGTTGAATTCTCAAAATAGCTGAAACACTTGTTTTCTCATTTATCGTTAGGAATACTCCTGTAAAATTTCGAATAAAATAGTTGAACTAATCTCGTTTCCCATACAAACTTTGAACCCCATTTCCCCCCTTAGAAGGTAAATTTTTAAAAATAATTTCTAAGTGCATCCTTATGCCTTATAAGGAGTCTACGTACCACATTTGGAATCTCTAGAACCAGCGGTTTGGGCTGTGCGTTGATATGTCAGTCAGTTTCTTATTTTATATATTTAGAAGAAGATTGCAATTCGGCACAAATACTTTCAAGAATTTTTATGTCCACAATATTAAATTTCAAAATCGATGCCATTTTCTTAATTAACGTCCCAAAAAATCACAAAAACGACACCCATATGGATATTTACACATTTCAACCCCATTGTACCCTAACAGGGGAGATGGTATTTCGCGTCCGCCACGTCGGATTTTAAAATCGTTGTTGTTTTCGTAATCAACGACCCGATAAACCATAGAAACAATACCCATGTTGATTTTCAGACTTTTTGACCACATTTCCTCCTTTTAGGGGTTGAATTCTCAAAAAACCTGCAACACGTATTTACTCATTTATTGTTAGGAATACTTCTGTGAAGTTTCGAATAAAATAGTCTAACTAATCTTGTTTCCCCATACAAACTTTGGACCCCCATTTCACCCCCTTAGGGGATGAATTTTGAAAAATCCTTTCTTAGTGCACCCCTAGACCTTATAAAGAACCTACGTGCCAAATTTGGAATCTCTAGAACCAGCGGTTTGGACTGTGCGTTGATAGATCACTATGTCAGTCAGTCAGTCAGTCAGTCAGTCAGTCACCTTTGAGTTATATATATATAGATAGTTTTTATTGAAAATACGTGATAAGTATTTCAATGGCCTCAATTACAGGAATTTTCCCAATTTTTTTGGACCCACGGTTCAAAAATCAAAGAGCATTTTAACTTTCGAAGCTATTATTTACGAAAGTATTCGTTTTATCCAAAAGTTGTTTAAGGCATATTCTTCTTGAAAGACCTATCCAACAATGGGTTTCAGATACTTATTGTTTTACCACTTTGTAGTCGTAATTAAAACACATAATTACTCATACCAAATTTCAGTCTACTAACTATCACTGAGCAAAGCCTGATTGAGAATCTAATAAAAAATTGCTGATATTTAAGAGTTCAATTTATGTAAGAATAAAGGAAAAAGCTTTTTTTTATACCACGACGCTGGCAAACAAGCATACGACCCGCCTGATTGAAAGCAGTTATAAAGCCTATGGACGCCTGCAACCCCAGAAGATTCACATGCGCGTTGACTAACCTAAAAAACTTTACTATGTCGGTGAAATGCAAATTTTATATTAATTATCAACACAAGTGAATAAATAAATTACTACTAAGGGTTAATACTACCTATCAAATATCTTTAAAAGACCGGCCAAGTTTGTATCGGACCATGTATAATGTAGGGTTCCGTAGAAAGTAGTTTCTTGGAGATAACTCAAAAATGGATGAAACGATAATATGTGAAATAATTTTCGTAGAAAATTAAGTACTAAGCCTTCTTGGTATTTTTTCATATTTTTTTAGACTTACGGATTAAAAGTTAGATGGGGGCTATTATATTTAGACTTTCGAAGCAATTATTTCTGAAAATATTGACTTAATAAAAAAGTTTTAAAAATAATATATATATATATATAAGATATTTTTAAAGCCGTATTCATATTTACAAAAAAAATATTTTTGACATTTAGTTTGGCATATGTATGTTTGGAGTGCCTCATCTAAAAGATTTTTTTAGCAATTTAGCCAGAAAACTAAGTAGCGGCACATGAAACACACCTCTAGATAAAATTTCAGTAATATATGTTTTATAATAAAAATGGCTGTGACATACGGACGTTTCAAAAAACTTTTAAGGGTTCCGTTTTTACCATTTTGGCTATGGAACCCTAAGAAGTGTTTGCGCTGTGTTATATTTTAAAGATCTAAATTTAATGGGCTTACAGCTCTCATTTGTATGACGATTTCGTGCACAAATACCGCTCCTTACATGTGCATTTTTACTATTCGCAACTCGCAACAGGCTTAGTTTTGTTAATTTATCGTAATTAAGTGAATTTTTACGGTTAATATTTAAAATCGCAACAAAAAAATAACCATCTATTAAGCTCACTTGCACAGCAAAAAAAATCCAAATTCACATGAAAACACCGCTTTGATGTGCGTTCAGTTTTTTTTGGCTGTACTAGTCAGTCTTTTTTTATTTTTTTCTGATATGCGGAATATTTTTAACCATATTTCGTAAATTCATAAATATTTTGCCGCTCACTGTACTTCAAATTAAAAATCTAGGTTTTCATTTTTTTACATAAAAATCTACTAATCGAGATCGTTATTACTTATCTTATTTAGTAGCATTACTAAAAAATGTCACCGTAGTACTTAATCACAGTATTCAAATCACAAAACATCCACAAAAGGATTAGGTATGATTATTATAAATCTGCCCGCGCGCCTCTGAGTAAAGTCATATTCTTTGAACATTATTGCTGTGCATCGCGGCGGATTTACGCACGATCGCAATGAGAAGGGTACGCGGGTGGCGCGGGTAGAGAGCGCCCAAACGCTCAAGGACACTCCGGCGACAATCGTCTTAAACGACTTTTGAAAGTTATGTAGATTTTAGATTGTCTCTTTTTCAAACAAACTAAATAGTATTTTCAATGTACATCAAAGTCCGCCTAAATGACATCGCCTGTCAGTCTTGTCACCCTACAGATATTAATCTATGTCGTAATACATTGCGTGTTCGAATAAACTTTAAACTGTAATAAAATTTAAACTACAAGTTATTTTTAAAAGTTGTTGAACAAACGTTGTCTAGTTTGAGGAGTAGAATCTATGTTTGAATTTTTTGCTCGTATTACAGGCCACACCCGGTATAAAAGAGGCCCTTGCGGCAAGGGCACCGAAGATGCTGGCAGCATTTCCCCTCTGGATTGCTAAACTAAATCGTTGAGCAAGATAGCTGCCAGCTCTTCGGTCTCCTGTAGCGTCTCTGAATCTGAATTATATATTATATTAGGTATACATAGAGCAGGTCGTAGCAGAGCTATCATAGTCAAGCAGATAGTATTACCGTTGTATCAGATCCTCACTATGTCCAGCCTATGTCCAGCAGAAGTTGTATTCCGACTGATCCTGATCAATCATTAAATAACTGAAATCAATCAATCATTTAATGAAGCTTGTAAAACTTTTATGAATAAGAGGATTTACAATGCCTAATACCTACACATTTTTTGTGAGAATTATGTCGTATTCTACAAACCCCCACTGAACTCTCACATTACTTAGATATTAATTTCGTGGAACAAGTCCGTGTATTTCGTTTTTGTGTTATTACTGTTATTAGCCTACCATCGTCTACAATGGAGCAGAGGCCGACGTCCGACACGGAGCGCCCACGGGTCCGCAACGCAGGCCTGTCCTTCCTGAAGTAGGCCCAGTGCCGCGCCACAGAAGCGCGGAGCAGTCGGTTGAATCTAAACAGATGTACGACATTTATTAAATGATCTCTTGCTAGCATTTTAATTAAACCACTGTAAATTTAACGAATTTCTAAGCAAGTACGATCCATTAAAATTGCTGGTTAAACATTAAAGAAAATTGGTAAAATCCTACCACATACTTGTAATATCAGACCTTAGACTTAATAAGCTAGCTTCTTATTGGTAGGTTTTGCACATTTTTGTCGATTTTAAAACATACTTTTTTATCTTATACATATAATAAGGCTGAAGAGGGTCGAAAGTCTGTACATGGAAGATAATTGAAAAAAAGTTGTTTGGGGATACTTAGAATCGATAACAGAACACGTTCCAAAAAATTTTAGAATTTTTGTCTGTTTATCTGTTTGTCTGTTTATTTGACCACGCATCACGTGAAAACGGCTGAACAGATTTTGATGAAATTTTGTATAGAGATAGTTTGAGTCCCGGGAAAGGATAATAGATAGTTTTAATCCCGAAAATCAACCCTGATGGGGGTGAAAATGGGGTTGAAAGTTTGTATGGAAAAAAAATTCACCGCTGAAACAATTTAGATATAAATGAGTATGGAGAAAATTTGAGTCTCGAGAAACGTCATAGGATAGTTTTCAAACCCTTGTGGGGGTGAGAAGGGGGTTGGAAGTTGGTATGAGGATTTTTTTTACCGCGGAACTGATTTAGATGAAAATTGGTATAGCGATATTATGGGTCTCGAGAAAGGACAAAGGATAGTTTCATCTTCAAAAAAGCCCCCCCCCCCCCCCCCCCATCTTACTTTAGAACCGTAGGTCCAAAAAAATAGAAAAAAATAATGGAAGTGAAGCCTGAAAGGTACTTTCAATAAAAACTATCTATACATACATATAATAAAGCTGAAGAGGGACGAAAGTCTGTTCATGGAATATATTCGAAAAAAAGTTGGCTGAGGATACTTAGAATCGATAACAGAACACGTTATAGAGATAGTATGGGTCTTAAGAAAGGACAAAGGATAGTTTTCACCCCGAAAATCAAGGGGTGATTAGGGAGTTGGAAATTTGTATAGGGAATTATTAACCGCAGAATCGATTTAGATAAAATTTGGTATGGAGATAATTTGAGCTCTGGAAAAGGAAATAAAATAGTTTTATCTCGGAAATTATCCCTTAAGCGGATGCAAAAGGGGTTGAAGTTTACATGGGGAAGAAACAACCAATAACCGCTGTACGTATTTAGATGAAATTTTGTATTGAAATAGTTTGTAATTTTGTGGTCAAGGTGTTCATATTTATAACAATTTACTCATCGATGCTTTAAATTTACCTTTACCCGCTCTTAAGAAATATTTGAAAATGTCATTAATGTCAAAGGGTTATTGCAGGTTCGAGGACTATATATGACGGACAAAGATGCATGGCCCAAACCAAAAAACTTCTACAAAATCATCTAACAGTTATATCGCTCATATAATCATCTAACGTTTAGGTAGGAAAACATATCAAGCGTTTTGTGAAGCAGTCAGATTAGGATTTATTTTTCTTTATAATTAAACAATAGGTACATTATCTGTCCCTCAAGCTGTTTTGATATGTCTTCTTGAAGAACTACGCATTATTTTGTATCTTTAAGATCTAATAATGTATTACTGTTTTGAAAAAAATAAGTGCCGTCGAGTTTCTTTTCGGTCATAATACTTCTTGGGCTCAGGTGTAGGGTTAGAACCGGTGGTAGTTTTGGAACGAAGCTCCTTATCGCACGGTTCGCGGATGGGGGGCTAGGCGAAAAAAAGTCACGTGACCGTCACGAAAAAGCGTCACGTCACGAAAACGCGACACCCATATGATTGAGAAACATGTAAAATGGAATGAAATAAAAAAATATATAAAATAGAATAAAGTGAAGTGAAGTAAAAAATGAAAGTGAGAAGTGACAAAGTGATAAAAGTGAAAAAAGTCGAGAACCTAAACGTAAAAAAATGTCAAAAATGGCAAAATTTCTAAATTTCAAAAATTTCAAAAATTTCAAAAATTTCAGAAATTTCAAAAATTTCAAGTTTCAAAAATTTCAAAAATTTCAAGAATTTCAAGAATTTCAAAAATTTCAAATATTTCAAAAATTACAAAAATTTCAAAAATTTCAAAAATTTCAAAAATTTCAAAAATTTCAAGAATTTCTAAAATTTCTAAAATTTCTAAAATTTCTAAAATTTCATGAAATAACATAACTTCGTTCCAACCGAGTGTTCCACGACACTCACGTATTTTATTTTTCTCTGACGTTCATTAGTGCATTGTAATGTGCTTACATTGAAGAATAAATATCTTGATCTACACCAATATCATAAATCCTCTATTCCGCGTTCGGAACCTTGTGTAATTACCACTATTATTGCAACCAGTAACGTAACAGCAGTGAACTGTAACAGTGTGGTAAAAACGTATGAAAATTCATTACCTACGGTAACGTAATGAAACTCCACCCCCCCCTCCCCGACCGCCGACATAATAAGATTGGTCATGGCGGTGTAATGGCGGTCATTCTAATGGTTTCCGAACACGTCATATAGGATTTTTTATATGTGTGTAGGTAAAGCATTGTATGCTTCTGTACATAATTAGGCCTTATTACGTAACAGTTACATAAACTACTATTTATTTCTTTTTAGGGTTCCGTAGTCAACTAGGAACCCTTATAGTTTCGCCATGTCCGTCGGTCTATCCGCGGTCTAGCTCAGTTACCGTTTACACTAGAAAGCTGAAATTTGGTGAGGCCTGATAAAAACTCTCAATAAAAACTATATTGAATAAAATCGGTTCAGCCGTTTTTGAATTATCAGTCAAAAACGCATAGTGAAAGGAAGTGCCGGATAGTAAAATGACGTAAGCCAAATATCCCTTAATAAACGACCTTTTGAACGGATGTTTTGTAAAAGGGCGGCAACTACGAAACTCTACACTGAGCATCGCCCGACATGCTCTTGGCCGGTATTTTTTGCATTGTTATCCCGGAAATCACCCCTTAAGGATTACTAATTCCAATTCAAGAAAATCCAGAGCCAGGTTTTACGTAGCCTATAAAAATTCAACGTCTAAAAGGGGGGAGGGTAGCCACTACACTCGATTGAGTTAAATTTGCATGGGTCATGGACCCCCCCCCCCTCCAAGTGCACCTCAAATAGAAAAAAAACATTTCTGCATTTGTGACCCCCCCCCCATTTCATGCTTAGACTGATTTGACGGGAGGATCGATTTGGATGATATTTGCCGTGGACATAAACGTATAAATAACAAAAGTGGTCACACCTACTACTCTATGTTGTTTAAATCATGCCAAAAAAAAGTATTCATCTTTGAGTGTAGTTTCATTTAGTGGTAATTGTAAAATATTTTATTAGGACTACTGTCCTCTAGCGTATCCATCTGTCAACTTTACTTCAAGTTCCGCCTTAAGGGTAGCGGGAGAGAAATTAGGGGTGAATTAGCCGCTTACTGACACAGACCAAATTCCGCGCGGGCGGAGCCGCGGGCTCAGCTAGTTCATAATATATTTCTTCTTCTTTCGTGTAGATGATGAATACCTAGAAAGTGTTGACAGCCCTGGCCTTCGCGTCAGGTCAAGTTCCGAGCAGGAGTACGGGCATGGGGGCCACGCCAGCAGGTGCGCCATTGTTTGCGGTACTGTGTCGCAAGCACATTGGGTGGAGAGGTCGCGAAGCAGTCCCCATTCGACCATGTTCTGCCTGCAGCGGTCAACCTGGGACCTGAGCCTGTTCAGCGCCTTCCAAATGGGCCATGGTTCTATATTATTATTATTAACAAATACCTATACCTATTTTGCAAATTTTACTTCCGCTTCCGCGGAGTCATTGTTCTAATAGGCCATTCAACTGGACTAAAATGTTTTGTCACCTGCGTTACTTTTGGCATACTTTCAATTAAATGTAGATACTATTTTTTTAGAACCCGTAAGTTAATAGAAGTTTTTTTTACAAAATTTTGGCACCAGATTTGTATTCGACCATATTTTTTCCGCAGGATATTTATAGTTACGTATGTTACTTATTAACGCATTAGTAAAACCACACCTGCTTTACCTAATTGAAATTTGGGGCACTGCTGCCAAAACAAGATTAGCGGAACTACAAATTTTACAAAATAAAATGATAAAAATGCTATTTAAGAGTCCGGTAACGATTTGAAAACGAAAATCGCTAATAATGAAATAACGCACATTAATAGTATTTGATAAGATAGTTTGAAGTCTTGTTTTTGCAAAATAGTAGTTTTCGATACAAGTGCGAGAAGTATGTCATTTTGCACGAGCACCGAGTTTACTTGACCCGAGCCGACAGGCGAGGGTCAAGACTCGGGACGAGTGAAAAGGACACTTACGCACGTGTGTCGAACAACGTTTTTTAATACAATTGCGAAAAAACTACTATGAAATAAAATTACATTTATATTCTTACGTGCAGTGTACGAAAGACAGCTTCATTCAATCGCGCGTTGTTCAAGTAATACTATTGGGTCTCGAATAATAATCCTTTATGCCCAATCGCGCGTTCTTCAGGTGGGTTATTTGTTATTTATAAGCGGGTCTCGCATAATACTCATTTATTTAAAAAGTATCAATCAGACTACTTTTTAGCACTAGTGTATAAAATCAAACTTTACGCACGATTTGCAGCTACATAAACTAAACTTTTTGAACAATTATATTAAAAAAATACTTTTGATACACATTTTTAGGGTTCCGTAGTCAACTAGGAACCCTTATAGTTTCGCCATGTCTGTCCGTCCGTCCGTCCGTCCGCGGATAATCTCAGTGACCGTTAGCACTATTATAGAAAGCTGAAATTTGGTACTAATATATATCCATCACGCCGACAAAGTGGTAAAATAAAAAGTGGAAAAAAATGTTTTATTAGGGTACCTCCCCTATACGTAAAGTGGGGAGTGATTTTTTTTTTTCATTTCAACCCTAACGTGTGATATATTGTTGGATAGGTATTTAAAAATAAATAGGGGACAACTAAAATCATTTTTTGATAATGTAAATATTTTCGGAAATAATCGCTCCAGAAGTTAAAAAAAAATGTGTCCCCCCCCCTCTAACTTTTGAACCATAAGTTTTAAAATATGAAAAACATCTCAAAAGTAGAACTTTATAAAAACTTTCTAGGAAAATTATTTTGAACTTGATAGGTTCAATAGTTTTTGAAAAAAAATTACAAAATAATTTCTGAACTAAGTTTGTAATTTAACCATAATATAAGCAGGTGGTGTTTATTGTACCTGTAATTTCTACAAAATCACAATGAAATGACGAGCTTTCAAATAAAGTAAAAACGGTGAAATTCACGCAATAAAGAATTATCTCATAAAAATCATCTTCCATACTTTAAGCTCGCGCGCAATAGTTTACTTAATTTGCCGATAGATGTCGCTGTACGTGGAACGCTCATATCATATCCTACATGGTGGTGTTATTTTAACTCTTAAGTGGGGACACTTACTGTGACGGACGGAAAACTACGGAACCCTACACTGAGCGTGGCCCGACACGCTCTTGGCCGGTTTTTATTTTTTAATGCCCGAAAACTGAATTCTTGCAGAACTTGTTTAGTGAGGACGTTGATTCGTGCAATCTTGTCGCTTTATTATTAACTAGCTTTTGCCCGCGGCTTCGCTCGCGTTAAATTCGGGGTAACAAACCATACAAACTTCCACCCCCCATTTTAGGGAAGTGGGGGGTTAGAAAGAGACAAAAAGTAGCCTATGTCACTCTCCATCCCTCCAACTATCTCCACTTGAAAAATCACGTCAATTCGTCGCCCCGTTTTGCCGTGAAAGACGGACAAACAAACACACACATACACTTTCCCATTTATAATATTAGTATGGATTATTGTTTGTTATGCCCTCCAATATGTTTCATATTATCTGGTTAAAGCATAAAGTCAAGTTTATTTCTACATAAAATTTTTTATGGAATACTTTAATACATTCCCATAAATACCACCTAAACTTCGGCAATTTTTCCTAAAATCGTTCTAGGTAAACATACTCTTGTTTAAAAAATATGTAAGTATGAAAATGAAAAAAACTGTTCCACTTATTCCTTAAACGACTCATTTTCCAACGTATTTATATATTTGATTTATATTAGTTTAACCTCATTTTAATCAATAAAAATCTTACTCTTTTCACCTCTCCAAGCAAAAATCGCGAAACAGCTGTTAGATTAAGGTGAATTATAAATGAAACATAAAATCAAAAAACTGTTACATTTATATAATATAACAAGAAACTATATTTCAATAAAAGTAGTCTCATGAGTTACTGTAAATTAGTTTAGAGCACCTTCCTGCCGAACTAAGAAATGAGCCATGTGACGAAACATTCAGGCGCAATTTGAAAAACCTTTTGTTAAATAACCCTCTGTACTAAATAAAAGAGTACTTATATGAAATTAAAATTCTGATGAATATGTATATGTATTTTTTTTGTTTGTTTTACTTTGAGAGTTCTAGTTATTGTAATGACGATCCTTATTGGGAGATTAAGTTTTAATGATTATACTCTTGTGTGTCGTTATTTGACGATCCTTATCAGGAACACGATTTGCATTTTATTTTATTTTCGTATTTTACATTATTAAATCGCCTTTATGTACCTACATCATATTATTCTTCCAAGACCTACATGTAATTATTTTTTAAGTACCTATTTCCGTACTTGATTTTTGATTTTTATTGCTTTTAATTGTATTTTGACGATCCTTTTTGGGAGACACTAGAAATAGAATATTAGAATTATATAGGTACCTAACCTGTAAATGAAAGAATAAACATGACTAAAAATACGTGAATAATTAATGCAATAAATTTATAAATACTTAGATTTTCAACTGTATAAATAATATAATAGAAGTAAAGTACCAAAAATTATAATAATTACATTAAAAATATATATATACTTATATAATTATGTTACTATGTTAGTTACTAATGTATATAAAGCATGATATTACACAATGTTAAGTACATATATAGGTTTAAAATTCTAAAATAAATAAATAAAATAAAGTGTAAGCTTATTTAATTGCATGGAATAAAAAGGCTTTTTTATTTTTTTGTTTGGTACAGTTACCAGCACTAGTATCTTCCTACACGAAGGCTGCAACAATATGTGACACTCTCTTATGGCCCAGCAAATAAGAGCTTGTCACATATTTTTGCGGCTTCATGTTAGTAGGAAGACTATTGCCGGTGACTGTACTTACAGTCAGCAGAAGAAATAGCTAAGCGGGTGAGATGTTCAAAAAGATCTTGACACACTCTTATTCTCATAACACAAAGCCGTGTCAAGCTCATTTTGAACACCTCACCCGCTTAGCTACTTCCGCTGCTGACGGTAGGTATGTTTTTACTTTTAAAAAAAATAGAAATGAAGTGATACTGATAACACAGTTCGCCGTTTTACCGGCAGCCGTCTAGTAACCAAACAATTCTAAAATAAACCATAACCGTATGCTTGTGTTTGTTTGTTTTACTCCTCTATAAATAACAACGACCTTTAAAACGACAGATGCAAATGTCTTTAACGTAACCAATAACCATACAGACTACGTAGAATATTCATTACTTTCTGTACACATAGGTAATTATACCTATATACGAGTGTCTACACCGATAGAGCTTTTCCTTATATTGTTATTGCATTGACTAATTATGTATTTCAGTCACGTGAGGCAAAGCTACAACATATACTATTCTAAAACATAAACACGAGGTACTTACTTTCGCAATGGCGTATCCGAATTCTTTGAAGAAGTAGACGATCCTGACGAATCACTGGTAGTAGAATCCACATGTCTATACACTTGAAAACTAGCAGTTCTACGTAAAGTCATTTTCACTGTTTCTCACCAAACTTAACGTCATGCACGTAAAATCTTCATAGACTGTATGAACGGGAAAGTAGTGTCATACAGTGCTATATTTAAAACGAGCGCGGTTTCGGCGCTCTCGACTCATTCATTACTGGTAGAGCTTGAACGTTCAACTGTTTAGATTCTTTGCAATTACAATGTATTACAAACTTCAACCTTCCTTAAGGAAAACTTGAACACAAAAGTAGTTATACTCTACTTACTACCTTGAAACTTTTTGGGAATTAAAAAGAATATGCATTTACATTAAAATAAGGAGAATATAATAATATTCTCCTTTATATTCTGTCAAACCAGTTTTTAAAGCAGTTATTGAACTCTGAAGGGGTCGACAAAATGAGCATTTGGTTAGCGTCGGTCGACTGCTTCTCCCGGCGTCTGAAATAGACCATGCAACTAATTCTTGATTTTCGGGCATGTAAAAAAATCGTTTGGACTTAAGTCGGGGCTGTATGGAGGTGGTCCATTTTCATTCATTCTATAAATAATTGGATTATATCAGTGTCAAAATTTGCTGACGGGGGAAAGTAGTCCAAAACAACGTATAATGTAATTCATATTTTGTCGCCTACTGTTTCTGTTTCCGAAATAATATGCAATGTTTGTGGGTAGACCCCCCCGCAAGGTGGACTGATGACCTAGTGAAGGGCGCGGGAGTCCGCTGGATGCGGGTGGCGCAGGACCGGTCATTGTGGCACTCTTTGGGGGAGGCCTATGTCCAGCAGTGGACGTCTTTCGGCTGATAGGATGATGATGATGATGCAATGTTTTTGTTCTAATGTTAATATAGGGCGTCCTCTATAAATAAGACAAATTAGGCAGTTTTTATCTATTTTGGAATTCCTTTTTCCAACTGAAAATTTTTGCTAGTGAATCACTCTGACCTCCACCCATTAAAAGTTTCCAAATGCCCGGATCTAGCAATAAGGATAGTATTGCAATCTTACTAGACGGGTTTCGTTGCTCTCATTATTGTGTCACATCTTACGTGGCCAGCTCTTAGTCCATATGCGTATATCCATAACCCAAGACCTGACACAATACTAAAAACGGCATTTGAGCTTCCTCCGTTAAATCTATTTAAAGTTTTCGGGCACCAATTGACACGGGCCGTTTTCTGGTCGTCTGACAACAAGTGAGGTATCCACCGGGAAAACAACTTCCTCGCGCCAACTCTTGTTGTAATATTATTTGTATCTGATTCATTCCAATGCCTAAAGTCTCCCGAATTTCCCGATATGTCACATGCCGATCTTTATTTATCAGTTGACGCAGAACATCAATGTTTTCATTAGTGATGGCCTGATGGCCGATTTTGGTCGACCTTCACGCAAGTCGTCCGTGAGAGAAACACGGCCACGTTGAAATTCCGAATACCACCTATATATGGTCGTCTTTGAAAGTGCTTCACAACCAATAGCAGAAGTCAATCAACATTGTTGTTTTGTTAATACACTTTTAAAGTCGTAATAAATCAGAGCTCTAAACTTTTCAAGGGATAGGAAGAAGACTCAAGACTTTAAAAAACAATTAACACCTTCACTGCCAAGAAGCCGCCTCGTGGGCGTTCGTAAACTTTGCTCAGATGCCGGACAACTCGCTGGGCGGGTTGTTTTGTACGTAGCTATCGACGCCCGGTTTCTGAAGTAGGACGAAATTTTTCGTCGGGCAGTTAATGTGTTAAATAACGAACATAGTTTTTTTTTAAACAGTTTTGATTGATATTTGAGCCATAAGAGTATGCCATATTTTTTTATATTTTGATATTGCAACATATTATGCAGGTAATTTTAACAATTTGCGAGCGCAAATATTTGTGAACAGGTTAATACAAACAGGAAGCGGATATTGATGGGAAATTGGCGTCTAGCCAAAACTATTAGTAAAAGACCGTGTAAAGTAGATGTATGTATTTTTAAGAAAATAATGAAACAAGTTGTTCTGAATACATAAACATGATGTTTTTCATGACCTTAAGAGCTTAAAGACGAATGGTATTTTTCGGAAATTTTAATGGCTTTCAACTTTTAGTTACAATTACTAGAAGACATAAATTAACACTTTTGCTGCCGGGAACCCGCTAGGTGGGTTCATTTTGTGTAACATTTAGGGAGCTTGGCACTCAAAGTGATAACACTGATAACATACATTTGAACCGAAACAATATTTTACGGATTAACTGTGATTACTACACTGTGATAACAAAAATAAAACAGTTAAGTACTTTAATTTTATTAGTTGTACTTACAGCTATATACATGGAGGCTTTTGAAACTCGTTCACCAGCTCATAAATTATCTATTTTCAGCAAATAGCTACCATTTTGGAAAGCCTTTCGCAGGCTCCTTTTTTAAGCTGAAGGGTGTATGTATCAGATCGACGGCCGCATATTATCTACCTTTAGTAGGTAAGGTATAAGAATAAAAATAAGGTATGTATATCTCAATTATGTTTTGTACCTTTTTCATTTCATGAGTGACAGTGAGATAATGCATTATATAGACAGTTGTCAGTTACTAATTTACTAAAAACATCTAAATACGCTCTATTGCTTATTAGAGTCTGTTCTTGACGAATGTGTTTAAACTTTTTTGATACTGAATTTAGCTAACTACCTAATTATACTGTTTAACCAATATAATATAATTTGGTATGGAAGAATTAATATTACTCAAAAAATATTTAAAATCTATAGTGACAAAATATACCTAGATATTATAATTACTTAATAATATGGTCGCCGTGGATTGTTCTGTAACAAACAAGAATATTTCAAAGTTATATTCAAGAATCCATTTTATATCAAAGCTGTACAAAAGGCACCCCTCAAGTCCAACATAAGTAATATAAATAATAACTTAATTTACTATGTGAAATATTTTTGCCAGCAGCCACATAATTTTTTTGGTTAAAATACAAGGAAAAAACAAGGTCAAGCGTATTTTAATACAGATATATGCTGGAGTCGCATAATTCGCTTCTTGTCTTTGTCGAATTATTCGTCATTCGGTGACCTAGCATTATGGTCACCGGTTGTTGGAACAGATACACTAGGGCCACTCACCAGAGGGTTAGGTCTGAACCGGTAAGCGAGCATCATGCGTTTCCTGTAAGCGTCGAACTCGTCGTCATCCGGTGACACCACGTCGGAGGTCGACGCGCCTAGACCCATGTTGGAGACCGGTTGGTTGGCCCTGTGACATGATATACGATTAAAACCGGTATTACATTACAATGTGTAGGGTCCCCCTGTCGTGTACCCCGCCGCTTCCTAACCCTCCCTCAGCTCTAACTAACTTTTAGTACACCTCTCAATCTGACAGATTGGGCCCCACAAATTGCAATGTCTAATATCGGTTTAAGTAACCAATAATTTACAACAATCGGCTGAGTGGTGCGAGTCTTACTGGAGCCAAACGAATTTGAAACCACTATGCAATAGTTAAACTCCACATTTAAATGCGCTGCGTCGCTGTGACTGTGACTTGAGGTGTCGCTTGATAAAATAACAGATAGGGTAAATCGCCAGTAACTGGCCACCTTTTAGTAACTGGCCACCTTATGATTTCTATTTATAGGTGAATAAAGTTCATTTTAGTACAAGGTATAAATTAAGTAAAAATTTCAATAACTGGCCACATTTTAGTTACTGGCCACCTATACTAAAAATGAATTCTATTTAAAGGTGAAGAGAACTCATTTTAGTATGAGGAAAATGGTCAGTTACTGGAGATTTGCCTACTAGCCACTCGTTCAATAACTGGCCGCCTCTTACAAAAATGAGGTCTATTCACCTATACACAAATTCATTTTAGTATAGGTGGCCAGTAACTGAATGGTGGCCAGTTACTGGCGATTTACCCTATATTATTAAACCTCGATTAGATTAGGACTGTGATTGCTGTCAATCCATGATATCCATATTAGTTTTAACATGAAAAATCTGTCTAGTCTATCTATTCTTATCGCGGTTCGCGGCTACATAATACGACGCGTTACACATCGATCACGTCTAGTTCGTGATTTGACATTTGTCGGGTTTTTGTCGTATCGTTGCATAACTAGTGGGTTATTAAAACAAGTGAAAAATATTTATTTTAACTTGATTGCAAACAGAGACGCAGTGCGTAAAATAAAGGTGCATAAAATTTATGAAAGTAGGTCACAATAAGTAAAAACCGGCCAAGAGCGTGTCGGGCCACGCTCACTGTAGGGTTCCGTAGTTTTCCGTCCGTCACAGTAAGTGTCCCCACTTAAGAGTTAATAACACCGCCATGTAGGATATGATATGAGAGTTCCATGTACAGCGACATCTATCGGCAAATTGAGTAAACTATTGCGCGCGAGCATAAAGTATGGAAGATGATTTTTATGGGATAATTCTTTATTGCGTGAACCGATTTTCACCGTTTTTACTTTATTTGAAAGCACGTCATTTCATTGTAATTTTGTAGAAATTACAGGTACAATAAACACCTGCTTATACGGTTAAATTACAAACTTAGTTCAGAAATTATTTTGTATTTTTTTTTCAAAAACTATTCATCCTATCAAGTTCAAAATAATTTTCCAAGAAAGTTTTTATAAAGTTCTACTTTTGAGATTTTTTTCATATTTTTAAAACTTATGGTTCAAAAGTTAGAGGGGGGGGGACGCATATTTTTTTACTTCTAGAGCGATTATTTCCGAAAATATTTACATTATCGAAAAATGATTTTAGGAAACCCCAATTCATTTTTAAATACCTATCCAATAATATATCACACGTTAGGGTTGAAATGAAAAAAAAAATCACTCCCCACTTTACGTACAGGGGAGGTACCCTAATAAAAAAAAAATTTTCACTTTTTATTTTACCACTTTGTCGGCGTGATTGATATACATATTAGTACCAAATTTCAGCTTTCTAGTGCTAACGGTCACTGAGATTATCCGCGGACGGACGGACGGACGGACGGACGGGCAGACATGGCGAAACTATAAGGGTTCCTAGTTGACTACGGAACCCTAAAAACGGCACTAACTTGTTGATGGGGTCGACGATTCCGGTGCCTTCGACGCCGAGCCCCTGGCCCTCGCTCCACCCCAACTTCTGCAGCATTTTGAATCCTACACAGATATAATCACTACATAGTATAAAACAAATTCGCTTTCCGCTGTCTGTCCCTATGTATGCTTAGATCTTTAAAACTACGCAACGGATTTTGATGCGGTTTTTAATAGATAGAGTGATTCAAGACGAAGGTTTATATGTAGAATACATGCAATATACACGGTGCCCGTGAGCATTGCGAGAGACTTTAACAGTGTATTCATTATCATATTTAGAGAACAAAATGTCCTTTAAACTTTTTCGAAATTCGCCATAGTTTCAGAGTAAATACTACTTACAAAAAATTGCATTTTGAATTGTTTCTCAGTGTAAAATGATTTTTTGATGGCGATCTCACCGGTATGGGGCATAGTCTAGACATCTCTTATTGACTGATATCAAAGACCTAAGAAACACTTTGCATGGACTAGTTTTTACGAGAAAAAATGTAGCAATTTACTTTTTCCGTTACTTTTTTCTAATGACATTTACTTTTTATGTAGAACAGCATTCAAAAAAAGTGAAAAAAAAAGTTAAAAAAAAAATTTTTTTTTGGCGTTTTACAACAAAAGTCATATAATGTTTTTTCATTCTTTTGAGCTCAGAAATGCGTGGTTAAAATCTCTCGCAATGCTCACGGGCACCGTGTATAGTAGAGAAACACTGATCATTTTAGAGGTTTCTAATGTGATGTCCTAAATAAACACATTTTTTTGCGCTTACATTGCAAACGCTGGCTGAACCCTATGAGATAGATCAAAATAACGTACTACAGTATTCTACACCTTAAAAAGGTCTACAAAAAAGTCCGCGACGGTATATGTCTATCTCTAAGGGATAACCCACAATAACCATTTTTTATCCCGTGCGAAGCCGGGGCGGGTCGCTAGTTATCAATAAAATACAAGATAAGGTTAGAGAGGGTCCAGATTTGGTTTGATAACTTTAGCTCTGCTTACGAATTAACCCTTTAACCGCCATCGTCCGATATAATTATATAAGACAGTGACAACCTACACCTTCACAAATTAGACAGTTCAAAATTGAAAGTAAAATTTTTGGCGTAAGGCGGTTGAAAGGTATATATATCTTAAACTGTCAGCATGGATTTTAAAGTTCTATTAGAAGCTTGTTGTTGTAGGATTAGGCAAGTACATTTGTGTAAGCTTTTCATTCCTCCTTTCACTCCATCCAAGTTTTACATTAAGTTACAATTAAACTGGCTATGTACCCTCTCCAAGAGAAGCGAAGCTTCTTGGGAAAACATTGCAAAACATATTTAACACATTCACTATCCCCATACAAAACGATGTGACAATGTCACAAGTCCAATTGTCAATTTCAGTATGTGGGAACACGGACTCCTGAAAAAAAGCTTCATGACCCCACCTTGGGGGCACCCGGACAAGAAACGTGTTAAAGCATGACGCGCAATTATGTCGTTACAAATATAAACAAACATCTCATTCAGAAATTGAGTGCCAAAAGTGTAAAGTTCCCTGGACAAATTCCAAATCACAGCAAAGTTAGAACTGAATATTTCTTAGAAGTTTCTTCCCAAGAATAAGTGCCAGCATTATTGGCCCTTCCGCAGGGGAAAGATCTCAGGGACCTTTTTTGTTAGCTGTAAATTATCTTTCATTTAGGTTTAATCTATTTGAGAAGAGAAAAAAAAGAATTAGATGATTCCATTTTTATGTATATTTTCAGAATTTGCATGTTTTAGTTGGTAATTGCAGAGACAGGAGCGTTTATATTCTTTTACGTTAAAGTGTTTACAAAAATACCTATACCACGTAACAGGCGAAATTATGTCAATGATACAAAGGCTTGACCTCTCACTTACAAACATTTGTATAAATACGAGTAGCTTACCAACATTATCCTCCTTCAGTTTAAATTCCTTGTAGTCACTCAAGTCTGGCTCCTTGCCAGTTTTCACAGCAGAATATTTCTCCATAAATCTGAAATTAGTA
The DNA here is from genome assembly GCA_947086415.1 of Pammene aurita. NCBI lineage: Eukaryota > Metazoa > Arthropoda > Insecta > Lepidoptera > Tortricidae > Pammene > Pammene aurita. The sequence continues at coordinate 23,742,719 of OX352305.1, read as the reverse complement.
ACATGTTAAAAATGCGATAATCGATAAAAACCAATTGAAGGAGCGTAACCATTAATGAGATCATGTATTTTGATAGTAAAAAGTGATTTAAATATCACCGACTCATACATTCGTCGTCGTCAGATATGTCAGAGCGCGTGCAACTCCCAAGTTGCTCAAAAGTATGCGAACTTGAACTCTAACACCTCGCCAATAGAGATGGTATATTTGTGAGCACCTTGCCCTCAATATATCTGATGGTGACTCAAAGCAAGTATCTCTCTAGAGTTGAAACATGTGTCCGCCCAAGAAGGAGAGAATACACGCAACGCGACTTATTTTAAAACACGTTTCAAGATGGCTAATACGAGAGCTGCCCTGAAAATTTCGGGAATTGAAGCGAATATGCATTTCAATTAAATAAACGTATTTTTATTGTTTTCTAAAGTATTTTCCTTTATATTTAATACTTTTCACATTCTTTCTTTCAAACCAGTTTTTGGCCATTTTTTAAGCGTCGACTGCTTCTTCCGGCGTAAAATCTCTGACCATGCAACTTTTTCTTGATTTTCGGGCATGTAAAAACTCGTCGGAAAGTCGGGGCAGTATGGAGGATGGTCCAATAATTCGAAAATTTCGCTGTCTAGATTCTTTGTCTTGTTCTCCGAGCCTTGGACGGGCTGGCATTATCATGGTGCGGTGAGTCGCAAATCAGCAAAGACAATCGATAGTATGCTATCGTAACTTGTCTTCATAATTTAGTCGGTTGCTTTGTTGCCCTTCAAAAAGCGGTGGAGGGTAACAATCGTTTATATTGTACTTATGGCCTTTTAGTAGTAAGCAATAATCACAATGCCTGACTATGACAAGGACCAACTATAATAGCGCCTTCTCTGTCATACCTATTGAATTCTCTATAAGACCATCCCATTCGGTCTTGGTATTATTATTACCATGCCCCGTCTACACCTAATATCATGTCTATGGATGGTGGTAAATTACTTAATTCTAGACATCATCGCTAAGCGACAAAAGCCTTTTTTTTTCTAAATAAAGATTTTTTTAAGCTATACACCAACAAGGTGCTGCCCTCTATAGTTTCCAAAGGTTTCATATATGACAAACGGCTGAAAGAACTTTAGTCACGAAAGGCGAAAAACTTACTTCTTTAACTCCTCTGGTGGCAAGAAATCCCCAATGTGATGTTTGCCGGCCGCTTGTTTCGTGAGCTCGTCGGCCCATTTCTCAGTAGCGTACATTTCCTTTGAGCGCAACCTTGAAAACAAATCAATTTTATTTAACATAGAATGTAAGGGATTGAACAACTATACTCTGGGATCCAATGAAAACGGATAACTTTTTATAGAAATTTGCAAACAAGGTGCCAAGGTGTCTGGACTATTGTAGGGCTAAAACTAAAATCGACATCCAATTGAGTATGTATTCGTAGATAAGTCAGTCAGTCAAGAAGAATGCCATTTGGCATTGTGCCGCTATTTGCAAAGTTTAACTCATTAAGCTTTATATATCACTCGCGCTCACGACTGTGAGTTCTCTTATGAGGCGCGCCGCAACGTTCTCACTTTACCTATTTTACCCTACCTGCACGATGTATTTGGCCCTAAATTAGTAAAGCTCAGTAATTATCATACAACATATTATAAACATCAAGCAAGGATGATAGAAGCATGGATTGACAATGTACATGGGTGAATCAACTTTTAGGACACCAATACCCCACCTTTACGATATAAAAACTTAGCAGACGACTTTAAGATGATACTAATTACGAAGCGTTATAATTAGACTTCCAAATTAACCGATCACACCTATTAAACACATCAAATATTCCAACATTCTCAAATAAAACCGGTAACGCAGGAGAAAATGCACATTTTTCATACATTACCTGGGGACAACATGCTCTCCTGCGTAACCATACATAAATAATTACAAAATATATATTTTCGTGAACTTGGACACTAAAGGTCTTGGTTGTCTTGGCTTGGTTGTCTGGCCGGTCTGGCGTAACAAACATGTAGACAGAATCGTAAACAATCCGTTATTTTTTCTAAAATTTGATAATTAGTGAAGCATGTCGAAAATGGCCCTTTTCTAAAAGTTGATAAACCCACATGTACAAAATCGCGTTCCTCCAAACTTCGGGCTATACGTCTGTCGCCAATTATTTTGGCGGCGTTAATCGCCGAACAAAATGAAACTGATAACTACTGTGTTCATTAAACGATAGATGGCGCTAATACCCTGGCCTGAAATACGAGAACGCGATTTTGTATAGACATTCTCAGTCCATGCTTACCTAGTTGGTTACAAGTTCTGTTACCAGGTTTCTGACTGATAAAATATGAAGTAAAATTTTAAATAAAATGATAAGTAATTATTTAATGCGTAAAGCAGCAGACCGGGCTCTGTGGCGTATAGTGGGGTTGTTAAGCGACATAAAAACGTCGAACCTCAAATTTTGATGCACAAGTATACAATTTGGCACAGTTGTTTCTTGTCCCTACACAAGCTGATTCAGATCGGTACCCCAAGGAACTCCCCCCCCCCTTCTGGCGCCGGGGAGGGGGGGTTAAAATACTACTCCACCCGGCTTCATTCAAAAAATTCTAACTGTTCACGCTTAGCTAATAGGTCAAGTTTGGTATCAATTTCGGATAAAACGACCATGTAGAATTCGTTTCTGGTATTAAAAAATGCAATTTACTTAGTAATATTTAAAAAAATATATGAAAATCGAAATTCTTAACTAAAATTTTTATATTCCAGTCATCATAAATATTAATTTGCTTGTTTTTTTCATACACTAAAAATACAATATTAAAGCATATTTCATGTTGATTAAAGAAAATATAATATTTAATAACCATTACTATCAGCAAATGGCATTTTTAAAAAAATGCGTCGTGCGTCGTGAAATTATTTTTACCGCCGTCGGCATCCGCGGTCAAAATATCCAAATAACGCACTGTAGATAGGTACCATGTAAACTTGTTATTTATTGAAATCGATTATATATATAACAAAGATAAAACCGTACCTGAAGGAATGTTGCATTCCGTCAAAAAAAGGACTTTTAGTATAGGATTTGAGTGCGCAACCTCTTTTCCTTGTGCTAAAATAAGCCAATTTGTAATAAGAATAAAAAACCGTTACTTATTTAAATTTAAGAAATGTGGACTCCTGTTAAAAAGGTAACGTAGAAAGATTGGTGCTTATATTTGTACAATAGTATTGCGTAGCGTCAGTCATTATATATCTTCAATAAGTCGCTTACCTGTCATACAAAATCATCACATATTTTTGGAGAATGCTATTGGCTTCTGCTATTGCTCCATCTTGAAGTAGTTTAAATACTTGTGTGGCCGGGTTAAAGGCGTTCCGAGCTTCAAAGGCACTTTTCTTAACTCTTCCATTAAATAAGGATACTGTGTCGCATCCAGTGAAGGCATGGAACACGGGCAAGACTGACGCTTTGTCAGGGCCTCACAGGAACAAAATAAAGTTTAGTTTGCGGAATGTATAAACTATAAAATAATGTATGGCTATAATAACAAAATACTCTTACCTAATAGAGTGGCATGCGATAAAAGTATAGTTTTTCCCTGTGCCAATATGAACCTACAATTCCTGTAGTTGAAGTAAGCGACCTATTGAAGAGTTCAGGTTTCAACATGTAGTTGAAATTCAAACGTTTTTAATTTTCCTCATATTATTGCAGGCCGAGTCTCTGCTCAACACTAAATGAATGCCGGAAGTACTTTCTTCTTCTTCTTCGACCTAGAGTTATCCCGGCTATTGCCAGGGTCCACTTTCCTGCTCGCTTTCCTCCACTTTGCGCGGTCCTGGGCATCTTCTTTTACGAGCCCGTTTTCACTCATGTCGGCCTCCACGACATTCAGCCAGCGCTTCTTTGGTCTTCCGCGACCGCGTCGCGGGCTGTCCAGGGCTAGATCAAGGCATATGATCCCTATGTAGTCTGATGGCCTGCGAGAGATGTGACCGAACCAACAAAGGCGACATTCTTGGAGCTTCTCCGCTACGTCACGAACTGCGAGGCTGCCGCGTATGTACTCATTACGAATGCGATCAGCACGTGTACTCGTAACGTCGCACATCCACCGCAGCATCTCCATTTCTGTAACGCAAAGCACCTGAATATGCCTTCCACGAACCGGTCACATCTCACTTCCGTATATTAAGACTTAGCGGAATTCTGCGATCGCAGATGACTCCTGTTACCTCTCGCTATTTAGACCAAGCTGCGCTGATTCGGGCTCGGATGTCGTGGTCAATGGACCCGGACTTATGCAGTACGGATCCCAGGTACTTAAACTTGTCCGTTTTCACGGCAAGTTCGTTCCCTATTTTGATAGGAACGGGATTAGTACTTCCGCAGGCCATGTATTCGCTCTTCGAGACATTTAGCTTTAGACCACCGTTCTCTAGCGATCCCTTCTATAGGTTCACCTTTCGCTCTAGTTCCTGTTTGTCCTCGTCCGTCAGTAAAATGTCATCTGCATACATGAGCAGCCACGGCGGCGGGTCCTGGATTTCCGCCGTAACAGCATCAAGCACAACACTAAACAGAAAAGGACTAAGGGCCGAGCCTTGGTGCACGCCAACTGTGATCGGGAAGAGTTTAGTGTCGCCAACAGCGGTCCTCACTAGAGAAACCGAGTTACGGTACATATCCCGGATAATGTCAACATAGACTACACGTTCTTCACCTTTAGTGTGTAGCTACTCGTATGTCTTTGTGGAGGGCACTATGATGAATGATGAAACACAAAATGTATAATTAAATAATTAAATTGTAGTTAACTCTCTCATTATTTTAATGCTTTATTTTGCGTTTCTTGTTAAAGTGTGACTATCCACAATCTGTGAACGACGCTTCCGAAGTTACTTTGGCCAAATAATAAGAAGCGAGGACGAAAGTTTGGAAAGATTAATCGTTGTTGGCAATACTGAAGGCAAAAGGTCACGGGGCCGTTCACCAGCACGATGGACTGACCAACTCAAAGATGAGGAACCCTCTCAGAAGTTCTACGATGTGGTAAGGAAAGCGATGGACCGAAATCGATGGCGAGAGTGTGTTCGTGCCAATCGTGCCCGAACAAAACCCACCGAACACGATCATCTGTCATGATGGATGCGACCAAGAAGTAGAATGCGTTTCTTGAGAATACACGGAAAATATATAATGACCGACGCTAAGCAATACTATTATACAATAATAAGCATCTTTCTACGTTACCTTTTTAACGGAAGTCTACATTTCTTAAACTTAAATAAGTAACGGTTTCTTATTCTTATTATAAATTGTCTTGTTTTAGCGCAAGGAGAAAAGGTTGCGCACTCAAATCCTATACTAAAAGTCCCTTTTCTGACGGAATGCCACATTCCTTCAGGTACGGTTTTTATCTTTGTTATATAAATAATCGATTTCAATAAATAACAAGTTTCATGGTACCTATCCACAGTGCGTTATTTGGATATTTTGCCCGCGGATGCCGACGGCGGTAAAAATAATTTCACGACGCGCGACGCAATTTTTTTTTAATGCCATTTACTGTTAGTAAAGGTTCTCAAATGTTATATTTTTTTTAATCTACATAAAATATGCTTAAATATTGTATTTTTTGTGTATGAACATAACTAGCAAATTAATATATATGATGACTGGAATATGAAAAATTTAGTTGAGATTTTCGATTTTCGTATGTTTTTTTAAATATTACTGAGTAAATTGCATTTTTAATAACAGAAACGAATTCTACGTGGTCGTTTTATCCGAAATTGATACCAAACTTGACCTATTAGCTAAACGTGAACAGTTAGAATTTTTTGAATGAAGCCGGGTGGAGTGGTATTTTAACCCCCCCTCCCCGGCGCCAAAAGGGGGGGTACCTTGGGGTACCGATCTTAATCAGCTTGTCTGGGGACAAGAAACAACTGTGCCAAATTTTATACTTGTGCATCAAAATTTGAGGTTGTGCACTTTCGACCCATACTAGTACCTTGGGAGAGGCCTAAGTCTAGCAGTGGACTGCAACAGGCTGATGATGATGATTTAATTTCTAATGAACATAATATCCATACTAATATTATAAATGGGAAAGTGTGTGTATTTGTTTGTTTGTTTGTTTGTTTGTTTGTTTGTCCGTCTTTCACGGCAAAACGGGGCGACGAATTGACGTGATTTTTTAAGTGGAGATAGTTGAAGGGATGGAGAGTGACATAGGCTACTTTTTGTCTCTTTCTAACCCCCCACTTCCCTAAAATGGGGGGTGGAAGTTTGTATGGAGCATTACGGGGGGCAAAGGGGAACCGTCTTAACCCGAAGTTAACGCGAGCGAAGCCGCGGGCAAATGCTAGTGGTATAATAATATACAAACCAAATGGGAAATTTATTGGAAATCTTTGTAAAATGAAAATGATACTTTACAAAAGTGCGTCAAATAAATGTTGTACTTCTGTTTAGAAGGTTCCACTGCTTGCTTGTATGAATCTGTTTATTAGACGTACTTAATATCGTAACCACCATTTAGTTTTCTTGCTAGTTTGCACAAAAGGATTTATACTGCTATGCAACAAGCAGACTTGCAACGTGTAGTCTAGTATTTTATCGGACAGACCCACGTCAGCTATACATATACTTACATCAAATTGAAGCTAAAGAATATAGCTACCGAATTGTGCAAGACTGATGCGTCTTAAAGATGATTTTTTTTTAATCAACACGGACAAGGAGCGTAATTTTGACGCCTTTTTCAGAGTATTATCAAGAATTCTAAACTGCGACACTAATTTTATATTGGAATCTAATGACTATTACATAAGCTTTAAATGTTATACCCGAATGATTAAAATATTGCTACCTACTCGTATTTCTATTTATTTGGTGAAAACACTTTAGTAACAGGACTTGGTGACCAACCAGGTATGTCGTAATTGAACACCTTGATAAACAAACATACTTGTGTTCCCAGGTGCCTTCGGCGGTGTCTTCGTCGCTGTCGTACTCGTACTTGTGCTTGCCTGATGCGGCCAGGCGTTCCACTTCCTGTCTCTTTTTCAACATGTCCTATAACAATGTGATATTACCAGTTAGGTGGGTAAATACTATTGCAGGTTATTGAGGCTGCGTTTCCAACAGAGATGAGCTTGACGGAGAGCTAGCCACGTCAGATATGACACAATAATGAGAGCAACGAAACCCCTCTAGTCAGTTTGCTATACTATGCTTATTTCTAGATCTGGACATCTGGCAGCTGTAAAGTGGTGGAGGTCAAAGAATGCAAAGAATCCTGGGTTTGATACAAGATTTTGAGAAATTATATAAATAATTAAACTATATAATTGTCTAACTAAAGTTTCTGTTGGGGGAAAGTAGTGCCAAACGACGTATAATGTAATTCATAGTTTATCGCCTACTGTTCTAGTTTCCGTAATAACATGCAATGTTGTTTGTTCTAATTTTAAAATATAGGTCCTGTCCTTTATAACTGAGACAACTTCAGCAGTTTTTACCTATTTTGGTATTACTATTTTACAATTCAAAAATGTGGCTAGTCTGTCACTCTAACCTCCACCCATTAAAAAGCAGCCAGATGCCCGGATCTAGCAATAAGGATAGTATAGCAATCTAACCAAACGGGTCTTGTTGCTCTCATTATTGTGTCATATCTGATCTGACGTGGCCAGCTCTTAGTCCAAGCGAGGTTGCGTTGCGAGGAATGTGTTTGTTAGGAACCAATCCTAGAGCTGCGCTGTGCGAGGATAGGTAAATGAAGTGGTTCTATTGGTTCTTAACACATTCACTACCAAGAACCCGCCTCGTGGGCGCTCGTAAACTTTACTCAGACGCCAGACAACCCGCCCAGCGAGATGTTTTGTACGTAGCTATAAACGCCCGGTTTCTGAAGTAGGACGTCATTTTTCGTCTGGTTGTGAAAGTGTTAAAAACACATTTCTCGCAACACATCCTCGCTCACCTCTGGTGGAAACGCAGCCTGGTGTAGCCCTACACTGATGTTACACTATGTCGAATAACGTTACATCAGTGTGGGACCACAATAATTGACCTTTTCGCCGTAAGTACAGCAGCAGAAGTAGCTTAGCACGTGAAGTATTCAAAATGACCTTCACACACCCTTATTCCCTTAACAATAAAGTCGTCACAGGAACCCGCCTAAGGCGATTATCACACTGGCGCCGCAACCACATACTGCGACGGTGTGCAAGCGTGACAGCGCTATACAGACGCAGAGCGCTATCTCGCTCGCGCACCGGCGCCGCATGCGGAAACTACAGCAGTGTGAAAGACGCCTTACCCGCTTAGCTATTTCTGCTGTTATATGCACGCGTTCCCAAACTTACTTCCTGTCTTGTTAATTTATCTTTTAAAATTGTGAAGTATTATAGTCTTAATATATTTCTCTTCACAAAAATTGGATGCGGGCAGTTCTTGAAGAAGTCTATTTGGGATGTTTTTGTCACTCACTGTCATGGTTAGGCGTCATTCATTTATTGCGTAACCTCTCCCCTATATAAGAAAAACAAAGAGTAAAAATCCTCCTCTTGTTAGGAGCAAGGTATGGTCAACCCCCTAAATCTTCTTACGTAATAAATGAATTGCGCCTTACTTGTAATCATTTTTAGTGAAGGAATACATTGTGAGGTAATCGGACGCAATCCCAATAAGGCCTAGTTTCGTAAGCGCTATTGCCTACACCAAATAATGGGACTAGGTTGCCAAGCGGAACCCAGGCTTCAAATGCAAGGAGGATTTATGGTTACTGATTGGTTTCATGGTTACATGGTTAGATTAGTCACGTATTGAACAAGTATACCTGAAACAGCAGATTAAGTTTGAAGTTATCCTCGCACTTCTTCCAGTCCTCAGGGCTCAGGTTGACGGTTCCATAGTTGGTCATGGCGTATTGCATTAGTGCTGGGTTGGATCGGTTTACGGTCGTCAGTTTGAGACCATCCTCTTCTACCTTAGCCAGCTTTACGCCTGTAAAAGGATAGTCCCATAAAATACATGAGTATGAACATGCCATGCGCCATAGCCGCCGGTGACGGTGCCATACCGGGCGGTAAAGGCGCCTTTACGCCCCGAGATTTACTATCCGCAACAGGGGCCCGTTTCCAGAGATTTTCACAAACTCACAACGTTTTCATTTGCCCTTGTCGTTTAATGATAATTCTATACTGAATTCATCCTTACTTGTTGTCTTATCTTGTAAACAAACACTTTTCTCTGGGATTAACAATCAAAATGTTTTTATTTAAAGAAATTCACGTATTTAATTCAACCAACTAACCAATGAAAAACACATCACTACATAGTATAAAACAAAGTCGCTTTCCGCTGTTTGTCCCTATGTATGTTTAGATCTTTAAAACTAAGCAATGGATTTTGATGCGGTTTTTAATGGAGAGTGATTCAAGAGGAAGGTTTATATGTATACTTAATACATGCATAATATAGTAGAGAAACACTGATGATTTTAGAGGTTTCTAATGTGATGTCGTAAATAAACCCATTTTTTGCGCTTACATTGCAAACGCTGGCCGAGTCCTAAGAGATAGATTAAAATAATGTACTACAGTATTTTGTACATCTTAAAAAGGTCTATAAAAAAGTACGCGATGGTATATGTCTATCTCTTAGGGATAACCCACAATAACCATTTTTTATCCCGTGCAAAGATTAATAAAAGAATCTTCAAAAATCGAAGTATCAAACGAATAACCTGAAAAATAAATGACATTACGATGTCTACACTGACACAAGTTTGTTTAAATTATAAGACAAGTAAGAATGAATTCCGTAAAACACTTTTTATCTGTGAGTGTTACATTACATACCTGGCAGAGGCGGCATCGGAGGCATACCGGACGGCATTGGCGGCATACCAAGCGGAAAAGGCGCCATACCGACCGGCAATGGCGCCATACCTGGCGGTAAAGGCGCCATACCGGGCGGTAATGGAGCCACCACGCCCGGGGGCTTAATGTCCGCCACTGGAGGCTCGTCACCCCACCGGGACTTCTTCTTCTTGCGTCGTTCTCGCTTGATCTCTGATTCTTCGTCGCTCTGCGAGCTAGCAGCTTCGCGTTTGAATGAGTTTGAGCCTAGATTGAACTGGTTCCAGGGTTTTTGGGAATCTTGGTCGCCGAAACTGAAATAAAAAATACATTTTTTTTTTTTCAGAATTCCTTTTTGTAGTATTTTAAGTGAGTAGTTTCCAGTAATTTCGATTGTTTTTTTTTTACATATAACACAAGAAACATGGACATGAATTAAATAAATAATATTTAATAAATACTTGGGTACATTATTACACAGATGAAGCTTTGCTAGCCCCAAACTAAGCAAAGCTTTTACCTGTGGGTATATTAACATATTTAAATAGATAAATTCATAGAAAAATCTGAAAAACTAATTCATGATAAACACGAATAAATGCGCTTAGTAGGATTCGATCCTAGGGCCTCCATCTTCGTAGGCAGGTTACGACTATCTAGGCTATGGAAGCCGTTATTTACATTTCTAACCAAATGGCTTTCATACAATGTCATATTTAAAGACCATGAGAAATTTAGATTTAATAATAAATAATAATATAAACGAAAATAATAAGAACCAATCAGCCTAATTTGAAAATTTAAAAAACAAACCTTAGAAACATAAATCTGAAATGAAAAAAAAAAAAGTTATATCTTTCTCTCACAGCTTTGTGCACGTGTTGAGAGGTTTGTTATACCTTACCTAAACTTGTTATCTGCAGACTTGCTATCATTATCACTGTCATAATCATCATCCAAGCAAAACTCAGGCTCATACACATCCTCAGGTTTCACTTCCGGTTTCTTTTCGGGAGTCTCCCTCCGCAACTTTTCCACTAACTCCCGGAATTCCTTGTACTCGTTCGAATTCGTATTATGAAGGAACCTGCAAGGGTTCGAAACCTTAGTATTATTTGGTAAAGAGAGAAAAGCCAAAGGATGCTTTAGATTAGGCTTACAACCTATAGTTTAGGTGCAGTGTTATAAAACGGGAATATAACTCAAACTCGAATTATCTATACCTCTCTTATTTGATAGAAAGCATGTACCTTTAACATCCATCAATCTTCTCGGAAAACATATTTCGCAACCGAAAGGATTGTGAAACTTAATATGTGATTCAGATGACTATTAATCAGTACTCAGCGCTATTCAGCGAAGACAAATGGTAACACAAATTCTGTTTAGTATTATCCAGATATTTTGTTCTAGTTATATAAATTAATGGCACCATTATATTTCGAACATTGCAAATGAGACACAGTGTGTCATGTTAATTAGGCTCCAATTGTGCATACTACTATGGACTCAAAAGGTGACATTTGCAACTCTGGAAGCCCTGTCAAGTCTAGGTTCGTCAGATATTAATGAGTATATGCAAACAAAAGTATATTCAACTTATTTAAAAAGGCTTCAGGTAATGTAACCATTAAATTCGAACGAGGTTAGTCTATTTACTGAATGAGAGTAGCGTAAATACAACACTGCACCAATCACACTCGATTGTAGAAAAATAATATAATAAAAAAGGAATACAGCACGTATCCTGCAGGGACAAGTCTACAGTGGCAAGTTACCACATATTTTGGTCTTGTGAGTGTATAGCCTTCAGGACATTTTCCCAGTGGTCCCCGTTCCGGGCGACCTCGGAGGCAGCGCGGAGCACCGACGGCGGCCAATCTGAGGAAACTGCACGACGGGTCAACAACAACGTCTACTGCCCACCCCTAACCTAACCTAACCTGACCTAGCTACAAAACCCTACAACCGTATACTAATGTTATATTATAAATAAAGCAATATTTGAGCAATTAACAAATGAAGCTCAAAATGAGCAGCTTTCGAAAGTACATTATTTGGCTTGATAATAATTTGCTAAGAAAATTGATATATAGAGTAACACAGATTATTACTTTAAATTCTTCAAAACCAACTTTAAAAAGGCCTTGTACAGAGGTTTGATGTTCGGTTTTATTTCTCCATACAATTATCGACCACCCATTGTGAAAAACAAACTATAGTGGCCTTGATCAGATCATCAATTTGTATGGCAAGAAATCTTATTTTTGGCCAATTCATATTAATTTTTAACAGACATATTTCAATAACTCAATTTCGAAAACATTGTGGAGACATAAGATTAAATAAACGTTATTTTGAAAGCTATAATACCTTTATTTATTGGTGATACAGGTTCATCCTTGGGCGATGGAATGTGACTGAGCTGCGGCAGTGGTGGCGGAATGTTCTGTAGATTCATCTCGGACATTGACTCCAAAGTCTTAGGTTCAGGTATATTGTGTAAGGATATGCTAGTTGGAGGCATACTGGACGGCATGTTGCTAGGTGGCATATTATTTGGTATGCTGTTTGGAGGCATCATATTTGGAGGCATAAACGGCATGTTGCCATTGCCATTATTGAAGTTGGGACCATTGGGGCCAAATGGTGGACGACCCATGTAGGGCATGCTGCCATTATTCATTGAATTTGGTGGCATCATGGAGTTGGGTGGGCCAGGTGGGCCAGGTGGACCATTCGGGCGCATTTGGGGGAATGGCGGGCCAAAGAATGGCGGCATTGGGCCATTAGGTCCACACATGTTTGGGGGCATTGGGCCTGGTCCACAGGGTCCCCTTGGACCATTAGGGCCCCAATTAGGTGGCATTGGGTAATTAGGTGGGCCACCCATGAAAGGCGGCATAGGTCCACCAGGCGGCATAGGCCCGCCAGGTGGCATTGGTGGCATGTTAGGGCCTCCAGGTCCCATCATTGGTCCAGGTCCCATGTTCATTCCTGGTCTAGGTCCCATATTCGGCCCTGGTCCAGGCCCCATGTTTGGTCCGGGGCCCATATTTGGTCCAGGCCCCATGTTTGGTCCGGGCCCCATGTTTGGTCCTGGTCCTATATTTGGTCCAGGCCCCATGTTCGGCCCAGGGCCTCTAGGGCCCATGTTTGGACCTGGTCTCATCATATGTCTCATATTGGAATCAGGATATCCCATGCCTTCAGGATCTTCTTTATTAGAGTCATGTTCTCTGTGCCCCTGCCAATTATCACGATTGGAATCCTGTTCTGGTGGCATGAATGGAATTTGCATCAGTGATGGGATGTTGTCTGATTGCCTTCTATCATCCATAGGACTATTTGTACGGTTCTTGCTTCTGTCGTTCCATCTACGTCTATCCCTGAATAAATTAAAGAAATATATTAACAATAGGGTTGATGACATATGTTGAATTATGCAATAAAAAATAGTTTATATGATGCAAAATGATCAATATATCCAAATAAAGTGAAAATTAATTAATTCTGTTGAAATTCAAAATTATACGATTTTTTAAAGTACTTTAAAGGAATTTAATTTAAAAAATGATAGCATTTGACTTTTAACGTTTTATTGTAAAATAACTTGTATTGGCAACCATATACATAAACGCAACATATCACTGTAAAAATACCAATTTCATAATTTATCCAGACTTTAAACAGGCTGATCGTGACGTCACTTTTGTTGCAAGTCATTTTGTTAGGAGCGTTTTGAGAAACAAATGCAATTCTCACACTTTCAAATACAAATAATTTATTGACTTTATTGTATAGATAAATTAACGAGAGCATGGAATTGCATATGTAGTAGTATTGTATGGTTACAGGCATTCTATATTTGAATTTTCTATTTTCTCGTACTATCAGCATAAAAAGAGATTTGTTATATATTGAAGCAGTAAATACCAAAATAATGTCAGTGTCAAATTGTGAATATTATTTACGTTGTGCATATATTTTTACGTCTGATTTTATTGTATTCTCACAATTATCAGAATAATTTTGTGTCAGCCCGTACGACTAAGTGTAAGTTACATAATTTTCAAAAAATATGGCAGTGAGTAATTTTGGTCCGATTGAGAGTCAAAGTAAGCAAATTATTTTTAACTGTTATAAATATTTTGAACTTGAACTGAAGAAAAATTTAAATTCCCCTTACACCGCTGCCCAGTTAGTTGAAAAAGCTACAGGTGTTTGTCTCTCTACTGTTTATAACATTGTGTCTGAGAGCAATAGTGAGAAATTCGCAACAACAAAGAAATTCACCTCCCCGAGAAATAAAGAGTTACGTACTTGTCCGTCATCAGCAGTAGACGATTTTGATCAGGAAGTTATCCGGAGAACTATATACAATTTTCATCTGTCCCATAAGCAATTTCCAACCTTAAAGGCACTCCACTCTGTGTTAAAATCCGATATAGATTACAAATTTGGCATTTCCACCTTACGAAAACAAATACAAAAATTAGGATTTAAATGGAAAAAGACCGAGGACAACCGAAAAATATTAATGGAAAGACACAACATACGACTGCTAAGAATAAATTACCTTATCAAAATTGCGGAATATCGGTCTGAAGATAGACCACTAGTTTATACTGATGAAACCTACATCCACACTTCACATGTGTCCGGAGAGGCTTGGACCGATGGAACAGAATTTGGTGTAAAAAAACAAATCAGTACAGGCCAGCGGTTAATAATAGTGCACGCAGGAGGAAAAGATGGTTTTATTCCCAACGCTTTGTTAATGTTTAAGGCAAACCAAAAAACGGGAGATTACCATGACCAGATGAACTTTGTCAACTACGAAAAATGGTTAAAAGAAAAATTAATACCGAACCTTAAACCGAATAGCGTACTTATCGTAGATAATGCGTCCTATCACAACAAACTTTTGAATCGTGCTCCAACGTCAAATTCTCATAAACAAGAAATGATGGATTGGTTGACAGAACACAACATTTCGTATAGCCCGTTGATGTACAAAACCAGTTTGTATGATTTAATTAAACAAAATAAAGAGCGGTTTCGTAAGTACCACATAGATGCAATTTTAAAAGAACATGGCCACTCGGTTTTACGATTGCCACCGTATCACCCGACATTCAATCCGATCGAAAATATTTGGTCCATGGTAAAAGGATATGTAGCGAAAAGAAACGTTTCATTAAACATGCAAGGCATTGTGAGTTTAGCAACTGAACGAATGAATACTATTACTGCTGAGGACTGGGAAAATATTTGTCGCCATGTCGAAAGTGAAGAAAATAAATATCGATGTCAGGAAGGGGAAATGGATCGAATTTCAAACAATCTTATTATCAATACTTGTGACAGCTCAGATGAAGAACATGATAGCGACTAAAAGCAAAAAACAGAGGACTAGTACTTATTCCATTTCTTAAGGGTATGGAATTTTATTAAATTAAGAGAAAATTATTCTCCTTTTGTTGCAAACGGTACAACCACTACAAATGCAATTCCATGATCTCGATAATTCATCTATACGAAAGTAAGTATTGATAATGATTTCAGTCTCATTTCTAACTTTTGTGTTGCTTTAACGCACTTGGCCCCATATAGACATTTGATCCTCACAACAAAAGGAATAGATTGATACCATGCATGAAAAAAATTCATCAAGCCTATTAATGCTCAATGCCATTAGGCGGGGCCACACTGAACGAGCCGCTTCGCGAGGATATTGCCGCGCGAAGCAGCTAGGCCAATGTAGACGAGCTTCGCCCGAGGCATTGCGATCACGCGTGCGTTTGGCTCGTGTGAGCCACGTCTACACTGGTCGCAAATTACCTCGCAAGGCGGGTTATTTGATGTGGTGCCTATTGGATATTTCCATTAGTAACTTTGGGTAACTTCTAGGGCATTTCCCAATGGGCTTGCAATGTAAGACAGAAGCCCCTTAAGCTCAGATATCTAAAGGCCAGCGCAAACTGGCATAGCAGAGCAGAAATCATCATCATCATTAGCATTTCCTTCGCGCAGCGCACAATGACGAGTGAAAATCCCCCACGATACCGCGAGCGCCCGCTAGTGAGGCGCCAGTGGCAGGTTTATGATAGTTACAATTGAATTAAGTTTGTTAAAAACAGTAAAATTTCTTCATACAACAAGAAAGTCCTTCAATTTATTCAAATTTTCCATTATATTTAATAGTCAACATTCTTTACCTGCTACCTTTGTCTGACCGCCTTCTTTCATTATGGTCATGGTGTGAGTACTCCCTCTGTTCCTCAGGAGGTGCCCCAGAATATTCTGGTATAACAGCCATAGCTTTAGCTTCTTCTTGCTTGACTAGTCTTTCTTTCTCTTCTTTCTCCTGCTTTTGTTTTTCCAGCAGAGTTTTGTACTGGCTCATGAAGCTGCCATCATTGGAGAAGATGTTTGAAGGGTTTTTGTCATCTTTTGGTCCTGAACTGAAAATTTAAGGGCATTAATAAGTTTGATAGAGGTAATTAAGACAATGTGATACTTCAAGTGCTCAAATGTTTACTCATGAAGAGTTACTGTTAGCATGTAATGTAAGTGAAGTGAGTAAATATAGGTAATTACAATGGGGGTAAATTTACACATAGTTTCACTATATTTTGCCATCACGCATACAAAAAAGTTGAACTTAATCCTAGACAATAAGGTACCTATTTATCTATCCTATCATGCACAGACTATACAGATTGTAATATTGAAGCTACAGCAGTTCGTCATTGCACAAAATATATGAACCTTAAAATAAAGGCTTTTTTTAAATATAATCAGAATAATAACTAAAATAGTTATTTAATGGTTCTGGCATATTCAAGGACTTAAGATTATTTGGCAATTTGTTATATATTTTACTAGCTAAGTAATACACACTCTTCTTCTTCAGTGCTGTATTGGCAGAGGTAGAGCAGATATTATGTTTATGTACATATTTTGTTCTTAAATTTCTAAGAAAAATATCTCTGTTTTTGGAACAGGCTTGCATTGTTTTTGACATACATAATTGCTTCGAAAATAAAAAGTGACGGCATTGTCACTGTCAGCCGTTTTTAGGCCACACATTGATCTAATGCAGTTTTTTTGTGCCTTGAGAACGATTTTTTTATTTGTGGTTTTGCCCCAAAAGATAATGCCATACCTCAATTTTGAAGCCACAAAACCATGATATGCCATTAAAACTGCATGAGGACGGGCTTGTTCGGCTAGTTAATGGCGTAGGTATAGTGGCTAAGCTTTTTGGCTATGCTAAGGTATTTCTTCCGTATGAGCCTTCCAAGATAAATGCTCATCTATCTGTACACCCAAAAACCTAGTATCAGTAACAAAGTCTATAGTTTTACCATAATATTCGCAGCAAATTAGAGGAGGTGTTTTACATTGTCTGAAGTGAATTATCTTAGTTTTATCCAGGTTTATCAATAAATTATTTTGTTTAAGCCATTAAATTATGTCAGCAATTGTATTATTAATTTCAGAAGTGGCATAAGTTCAAAAGTCTTCTTAAAGTATAATTAACACACAGTCCACTCATCAGAACGGAATTTCTCTACCCACATGCCTGCTGTTCAGTGTGAGTGAAAGTCCCGCTGAACAAGTCTTGAGAATATATATTATTATATTGTTTTAGACAGGCAGCTCGCGCTGATAAGTCTAAACTAAACCAAAGTTCACTAAGCACTAATTCACAGCTTTAGATAGTTTGTAGTCTAATTTTGAACTGTTAACACTGTTGGAGTTCACAACTTGGGAGGGTGCCGGTATTATAGCAAAATTAAATTGTTAAAAGAAAATTGAGGAAAAAGTGCCCCAATTGCGCTACACATGCGGCAACGTAGCAGAGCGGCATATACAATCTAGGGAGCTAGGAAGGACTTGCACCCCTGCCGCAGACCAAATCTTGCCTGGCCCAAATTGCCCCTGCTTGTCTATACACAATTGAGGATGCTATACTCCAATATTCCCGTGCTGCAGGTGTGCGAGTAGCCTCTTAAGAGTAACTTATCCTCTTACAGCCACCACCATGACTAACTAATACTCTATACTGTAGGCAGGGCTTAAAAACCAGTATTTGCTCCATACTAAAATACAGGTATTTTTTTCGGTTTTTTCGTCTCTCATTTACTATTTCACTTTTAATAGAACAATCTTATAATACGAATTAATTTCCTAAATACAGTACTGAGTTCTACATAAATACCATAAAAGAATGAAATATATTGGGTTAGCGAATACTAGTTTCAAGCCCTGACTGTAGGTAATGGAAACGGATGTTAAGGCAAGATAGTCAACTAAGAAAACTAAGTTGATAAGGTTAATTTTACCCCAAACTAATCAGTGGTGTAACTGTGTTAAGTGGGGCCCATGGCAAATTAATTGTATGTGGCCCCAAAATGTTAGGATTTTCCTTCAATCGTGGCCACTCAGACAGGGGCCCCCCCCTCAGACCAGGGGCCCGTGGCATTTTGCCAGCTCTGCCGGCACTGCACACAATGCTTTCGGGGTTCTGAAGTCATAATTTTAATTTAACCAAGTTTATGTATAAAAAACCTTACTGACAGTAGTTAGAAATAAATAATACATAAATTAACAAGCAGGACCTAACAGACCAAATTAATGACCCTGAAAGTAAAGAGACCGGGCAACATACCTCCAACTTGACATTTTAATAAAAAAAGTGGCAAGCAAATAGAGGGTACAAACTTGGTTAATTTGGCTTGCGCTGCCAAGGCCGCAGCCTGCTTTTGAGCCTCCATTTTCGCCTGTATTTCCATCTTTTTCCTCTCGATAATTTGTTCCTGCTTCGACATTTGGGCCCATCTTGTACTGAGCGCCGATTTATTCTTGTTATCCTTAAAATTAATCACATTAAACACAAATTATGGTGACAGTTACAAATTCAATGTAATAGTTCTTAATCGTAGTGTTGATTATTTTTATGTATACCAAGCCTTTATAATATAATATAAATTAATTTTAACTCAACACACCATTTTTACAAATATATGACGCGTCACAGATAAAATATGCAGCTGGTGCATAGACATTAGGATAAAAGGTATAAATGGGGCATGGCAATAACAATACAAAAGATCGAACGGGATGGTCTTATTACACTTTCAATAGGTACGACAGAGAAGGTGCTATTATACTTGAGAGCTGGTGGCAGCTGGTTGGTAACCATTTAACCATAGACAACTAACTAACCAACGCTCAAAGAAATATTAAAACCTCAGTATAACCAAGGGTGTGCATCTCTGTTAAATAAATTGAGTTTGACACGACGTATCCAATACGTTTGTCTAAAAAGCCTATTACATTTGTCCTAGTTAGCTTCCTAAATGAGTTAAAGCATGACAGTAGTTAAAGGACCCATTCAACAAACAAAATCCCAATTTTAAGACCATTCTGGTGGGCGCATAAGATTTTAAGACCATTTTAAGAAATAGTCGATTTCATAGAAAAAATAGCAAATTACTATAAATTCGTTAAAAAAATATTTTGCTGGCACAAACACAACTGCATATTCATATTTAAGTGTCTTATACGTAGTAATTAAAAATGCCTTAAAGTATTCCGCATTACTATAAATTCGTGAAAAAAATTATTTTGCTGGCACAACCACCACTGCATATTCATATTTAAGTGTCTAGTAATTAAAAATGCCGTAAGTTGAAAATTGTAGAAATTCGTCATAGCAGTACTTTAGTCACGGGAGTCTTAAAATCACTAAAATTATTATTCATTTTTAACTTAATGGCACAAAATATTATTTGAAAAGCCAGACACAATGCCTATAGGCATTTTCTATCAGTCGCTCATAACTCTAAACTGATAAGCGTCAAGTTAGGTGCATTGAGAATATATTACTGACTGAAAAATGACTTAAATTTATTTTAAATCCTACCGTTCCAAATGTTGACAAACGAATTAGTCCACCTCAAATAACCTATATACTCATTTTAAGACCAATCCGCTGGGCGCATATGATTTTAAAACCAGACCAGTTGAAGTTGCAATTTTTTTACCTTAATTTATCAACGAGCCTACCGCTCTAAATTTTGACAGTAGTTAAAGAACCCATTCATCAAACTAAATCCCAATTTTAAGACCAATTCAAAAAATGATTTAATTGACACAAACAAAACTGTATATTCATATTTGAGTTTCTCGTAACTAAAACTGCCTTAAGCGTATACCGCAATAACCCGAAACATTTAGAAATTCGTCATATCAGTACCTTAGTCACGGGGATCTTAAATCACTAAAATTTATATTAATTTCAAACTTTATGGCACACAATATGATTTAAAAAGCCGCACGTAATACCTATACCTATTTTTTACCAGACCTTCATAACCCTAAACTAACAAGTGTCAAATTTGGCGCACTGAGAACATTTAACTGACTGAAAAAATGACGTGAGTTTGTTTTTATTCCTACAAATTATTCAACACGGCGTCACTACATTTCAAGTTTAAGTCGTCTCTAATTGATATCTTATTTCATTCACGTTTTCAACCGACCACAACACAATATCTAGTTGATATAAATTATATATTGTTTATGCAAATTAATTTTATTCGTAAGTACTTACGAAAATGCTTGGTTTGAGAATTTTTGTCTTATTTGAGTCTATTTTGTTTGAATATGCAAGTGTGATAGAGACGAATAAAACAAAATTTAAAATTTCGACTTCGTGGTGGAGCCTAACAACATTTGCTACGCAAATAATAAAAAAACACGTTTGTAAATGGCTGACAGTTGAGCATAACCAGTTTACATCATTTATTCGGGCTATCATTGCCCGCCATTCCTGCCAACACTTGGGCCAAAAAAACTATTACATTTAGGACCTTTCAGTAGTAGGCAACAATCTACCAATGACAACCGACATTAGCTCTTACACTTTGTGAGAGTTTTATAAGACCATCTCGTTTAGTCTTGGTCAAATTTCAGGTCATCAACGAGCCTACCGCTCTCTAAGGTTCGTTGATAAATTAAGGTCAAAAAATTGCAACTTCAACTGGTCTGGTCTTAAAATCTTATGCGCCCACCTGATTAGTCTTAAATTGGGTGTGTAGGTTATTTGAAGTGGACTAATCCGTTTGTCAATATTTGGAACGGTAGGATTTAAAATAAATGTACGTCATTTTTCAGTCAGTAATATATTCTCAATGCACCTAACTTGACGCTTATCAGTTTAGAGTTATGAGCAACTGATAGAAAATGCCTATAGGCATTACGTCTGGCTTTTCAAATAATATTTTGTGCCATTAAGTTTAAAATGAATAATAATTTTAGTGATTTAAGACCCCCGTGACTAAAGTACTGCTATGACGAATTTCTACAACTTTCGACTTATTGCGGAGTAATTTTACGGCATTTTTAATTACTCATCATCATGGCTCGGGAGTTTTCTCAGTGGACCTAAACATACATATCTCTACACCATTAGGTGCCCAAAACACGGTTTTCCAGGCGGAGTGTATGGGCATAATAATGGCTGCTCACGCAATGGTCTCTAGGAAGGTAACGGAATACCCCATCCGAATACTCACCGACAGTCGATCGGTTCTACAAGCCTTGCAGAGTCACAAAATAACCTCAGGTCTCATATACATAGGCTGCTATTTATATATCCGGAAACCGGGATTACAATCTTCTTAAATAGCATATTTGACCTCCATGGTAAAATTTGAACTTTTTTAAGTACTGGCCGGTATATTTTTTCTTTCTTATTAACGCTCGTGTTTTGTTTTTGACGGGTTTTAAATGTCATCTCGCAGCAAGAATGGAACTCACTCGTGAAAATATTCGTGCTATGATTTATTATGATTTTCGGCGTGGTTTAACGCAACAACAGTGCATAGATCAACTAACTTCAACTTTTGGTGATGAAGCCCCATCTAAAACTACTGTGTATCACTGGTTTAGTGAGTTCAATCGTGGACGTAGTATGCTTACGGACGAAGTTAAGGCAGGTCGCCCGAAATCGGTCGTTGTACAACAAAATATCGAGGCTGTGCGAAAACTTATAATGGACGACCGACATGTTACGTACTGCGAGATAGAGGCGACTCTGGGTATTTCTATGACCAGCATTAATAGCATATTACATAATTATTTGGCTGTAAAAAAAATTTGTTCGCGTTGGATACCCCACAACTTAACAAAAGAGCAAAAAGATGCTCGCGTCGAATGGTGCAATAAAATGTTAAAAAAATATAACCGTGGTGACTCAAAAGCCGTTTATAACATCTATACAGGTGACGAATCCTGGATCTATGCATACGATCCCGAAACGAAGCAACAATCAACGGTATGGGTGTTTCAAAATGAGCCGAACCCTACGAAAGTTACTCGTGCAAAAAGTACATTGAAACAAATGGTGGCCTGCTTCTTCGGTATTAATGGCCATGTAGCTACAGTGCCACTAGAAAACCGTAGAACGGTTAATTCAGAGTGGTACACGACCATTTGCTTATCGGAAGTATTTGAACAAATTCGTAAAACTAACCAGCGACGAAGAATCATTCTTCATCATGACAATGCCAGCTGTCATACGTCACGCGAAACAACTCTATTTTTGGAGGGTCAAAATGTGGAATTAACGGGTCATCCGCCGTACAGCCCTGACTTGGCACCCAACGATTTTTATTTATTTCCAAATATAAAGAATAAATTACGCGGTCAACGATTTTCGACCGCTGAAGATGCTGTCGACGCATTCAAACAACACGTTATGGAGGTACCTCAGGCGGAGTGGCAGAAGTGCTTTAAAAATTGGTTCACGCGAATGCAAAAGTGCATAGATCATCAAGGGGAATACTTTGAAAAACAATAAAACCATTTTCAGCCGTGTACGTTTGTTTGTTTTTTTGTTTCCGGATATATAAGTAGCAACCCTCGTACGAATGCCATAAAATCCTAACAGAGGTATGTACCACCAACAGCATAACCCTGCAGTGGATCAAAGGGCACAGCAACTCGCGTGGCAACGACGCAGCTGATGTTTTAGCGAGAGGGGGCTCAGAGACGGAAGTGGTAGGTCCCGAGCCCATATTACCTCTACCTGTTGCATGGCTGCGGAGAACACTGCTACATAACACCAAGGTAGAGCACCAACATTATTGGACTAACCTAAGTACATGCAGGCAAGCCAAGGAGGCCCTCCCGACGATCTACCCCGGATTGTCTAGGAAGCTAATACAGCTCAAGAGGCCGCAGCTCAGACTAATCACCGGAGCACTAACTGGTCATGCCCTTCTAAACAAGCATCTTTTCACTATAGGTGTCACAGACAGTCCCCTCTGCAGAGCCTGCATGGTGGAGGACCAGACAGCCGCCCACGTCATCATCACATGTACGGGGGTGGCAGAATACCGGGCGAAACATCTTGGTTCGCCGAGGGCACTCCCGGACGTCGTCGGCAACGTAAAGGGTCTGCTAGGCTTCCTGGGAGAATTGGGATGCCACGAATAGGCCACCCAGCACGCAAAATAGGCGCAATATACAGTCGTCGAGTTGCGGAAAACAGCCCGCGTAAACCTATAACCTATACTCATCATCATAGGCCTCTTTCATCAATAGGGTGATGATTTAAACAATGTCCGTAGAAGAGCGACACTTGCGCAAATGGCTCGCAAGGCCGATGCGCGACCGACAACCACGGCCACATATGTGGCAGCTAAAACGTGTGCCTGGTGGTGAAGATAACAGAGCAGCGCGTCGGTGCCTCAGTTCCCGTGTTGCGGATAGTAGGTCGAACCATGCCTTGTCATGCGCGACTACGCCCTCACTCAAGGTCTTCTTCCAGCAGTCACGATCATCTGCCTCTTCTTCCCAGTTGCCGGGATGAATCCGGAAGGACAACATGTCTCGTTTTGCACAGTCTTTAAAGCGAAGCATAGGACGTCCAACCGATCGTTTAGCGTGAGCTATTTCGCTTAGGAGAGTTTTGCGTGGCAAACGAGAAGGCTCCATTCTATGCACGTGCCCCAGCCATCGCAAGTGTCTTTGCTTCAAGATGGCTGTGATACTGGGTAGAAGTGCGATGCTAAGTACCCTCTCATTTGTGACTCGGTCCTTCCACGAGATGTTTAGAATGCGCCGAAGACAGCGCATATGGAAGTTGTTCAATTTCCGTTACTGTTTGGCATACGACGTCCAGGTGTCAGCGCCGTACAAGAGTACGGACAAAATGCATACCTGATAAACGATCATCTTCGTGTTTACAGTTAGATATTTATTATCCCATACCCTTGCACTGAGCCTCCCAAATATCGTAGATGCCTTGCCAATGCGAGCGTTAATCTCCACGTCTAAGGAAAGATTACTGGACACGATAGATCCAAGGTAACAGAAATTGTTAACAACCTCCAGATGTGCATCATCCAACAATAATTCTGGGTCCAGATTTACACTTTAAATTTATCCACCATGCATTGAAGCTTCTCTGGCGATGTTGCAACAAAAGCGGTGTCGTCGGCAAACAGTAAACTGTCAACATATAGATCCTCACGATCCTTTTTGGATTTTAAGAGCGAGATATTGTACAGTTTACCATCAGACCTAGTGTGAAGATGTATGCCATGAGTGGTTTCACCAAAAGCAACTCTCAGAAGCACGGAGAAAAATATTTCAAACAATGTGGGCGCCAACACACAACCTTGCCTCACCCCTCTGCGCATTTCAAAGGGGGTTTAGGTGTTAGCAGTTTGATGAGATGAAGAAGTTTTGGAGGGCAGCCAACGCGGTGTAGCACAGAATACAGTCCCTCCCTACTCACGGTATCAAAGGCTTTGTTCAAGTCAACAAATGCAGCAAGCAGTGGAGTTTTTTGTTCCCTGCATTTCTCCTGAAGCTGACGCAGGGTAAAAATCATGTCAGTAGTGGACCGATTAGATCGAAAACTGCACTGGGACTCAGGATAAACACGATCAGCTAATTTCTGTAGCTTGGCCAACACTATACGGGCAAGCAGCTTCCCGGCAATGCTCAACAAAGAGATTCCGCGGTATGAGTTACAGTTGCCGCGATCACCCTTGCCTTTGTAAAAAGTGGTAATATTAGCATCGCGTATATCCTGAGTAATGTATTCTTGGTTCCAGCATTTAACGAAAAAACTATGAAGGAATGGAGCCACGCATTGTAATTTAACGACCTCAGCGAGAACACCATCACCACCCGGACTTTTGCCAACCTTAAGCTCCTTAACAGCCATATGAAAGTCTGCGACAGTGGGAGCACTGTCGAGCTCGTTCCATACAGGCAATTCTGGGATCGATAAAGCTGCTTCGGACTGTATATAAATGGGATGTGAATAAAGTTCGGTGTAGTGCTCCACCCAACGATGTAGTTGGCGGTCCGAGTCCACTATTAGAGTGCCGTCTGCTTCTTTGAGAAGAGCAGTTTTTGTTGGGATAGGGCCGATAGCTTTCTTTATCCCTGAATAAATACCAGCGAAATTACCCGTATTTGCACTAGCTTGAATGCTTTTACAAATCTCAAGAAAGTACGCGTTAGCACAATAGGTATTTCGCTGCAGATCGGATTTCGCTTCGGCCAACTTTTTCCGTGTGCCGTTAGGATTGAGGCGATGGTGCAGTGCTGCTTTTCTTTTAGCATCAATAGACGGTTCAATATTTTCCTTAAGGTGTTAAATATTTTCCTGAAACCAGTCGAACTTTGTCGATTTCACATAACCAAACGCCTCTGCTGCGGTGTCAGTAAGAAGACTTTTTAACTTAGTCCACTCCTGACTGGCGGTCATGTTTAATTACTAGACACTTAAATATGAATATGCAGTTGTGGTTGTGCCAGCAAAATATTTTTTTTCACGAATTTATAGTAATTTGCTACATTTTCTATGAAATCGACTATTTCTTAAAATCGTATGCGCCCACCAGAATGGTCTTAAAATTGGGATTTGGTTTGGTGAATGGGTCCCTTAACTACTGTCAAAATTTGGAGCGGTAGGCTCGTTGATAAATTTAGGCCAAAAAATTGCAACTTCAACTGGTCTTAAAATCTTATGCGCCCACCAGAATGGTCTTAAAATTGGTATGTTGTTATTTGAGGTGAGCTAAACCATTTGTCTATATTTGGAATGGTAGGATTTAAAATAAATTTAGGTCATTTTTCAGTCAGTAATATACTCTCTAATAATTTTAGTGATTTAAGACCCCCGTGACTAAAGTACTGCTATGACGAATTTCTATAATATTCGACTTATTGCGGAGTATTTTTACGGCATTTTTAATCACTAGACACTTAAATATGAATATGCAGTTGTGGTTGTGCCAGCAAAATATTTTTTTTTACGAATTTATAGTAATTTGCTATATTTACTATGAAATCGACTATTTCTCAAAATGGTCTTAAAATCGTATGCGCCCACCAGAATGGTCTTAAAATTGGGATTTTGTTTATTGAATGGATCCTTTAACTACTGTCAAAATTTAGAGCGGTCGGCTCGTCGATAAATTTAGGCCAAAAAAAAATATTTTCAACTTTACGCCATACATACTTGTGGCCGTTTAAGACCTTTAAGACTTATGTTTTCATGATCTCCGAGGTAGGCTCTACAACGCTATACTGAAGTTAAGTTTTTTGATAAATTTCCAGCTAGGCGGGCTCCAGCACTATAACTTGACGCTTATCAGTTTAGAGTTTTAAGTGACTGGTAGAAAATGCCTATGGGCATAACGTCTGTCTTTTCAAATCATATTTTGTGCCATTAAGTTTAAAATGAATAAAAATTTTAGTGTTTTAAGACCCCCGTGACTAAAGTACTGCTATGGCGAATTTCTCAAATTTTCGACTTATTGCCGAATACTTTTAAGGCATTTTTAATTACTACTTATTAGACACTTAAATAAACATGCAGTTGTGTTTGTGCCAGCTAAATATTTTTTTAACGAATTTATAGTAATTTGCTATTTTTTCTATGAAATCGATTATTTCTTAAAATGGTCTTAAAATCTTATGCGCCCACCAGAATGGTCTTAAAATTGGGATTTGGTTTGGTGTATGGGTCCCTTAACTACTTTCAAAATTTGGAGCGGTAGGATCGTTGATAAATTTAGGCCAAAAAATTGCAACTTCAACTGGTCTTAAAATCTCCACCAGAATGGTCTTATTGGTATGTGGGTTATTTGAGGTGAGCTAAACCGTTTGTCAATATTTGGAATGGTAGGATTTAAAATAAATGTAAGTCATTTTTTCAGTAAGTAATACTCTCAGTGCACCTAACTTGACGCTTATCAGTTTAGAGTTGTGAGCGACTGTTAGAAAATGCTTATAGGAATTACGTCTGGCTTTTCAAATCATAGTTTGTTCCAGTAAGTATAAAATGAATAATAATTTTAGTGTTTTAAGACCCCCGTGACTAAAATACTGCTATGACGAATTTCTCCAATTTTCGACTTATTGCGGAATACTTTTACGGCATTTTTAATTACAAGACACTTAAATATGAATATGCAGTTGTGTTTGTGCCAGGAAAATATTTTTATTTCAACGAATTTATAGTAATTTGCTATATTTTCTATGAAATCGACTATTTCTAAAAATGGTCTTAAAATCTTATGCGCCCACCAGAATGGTCTTAAAATTGGGATTTGGTTTGGTGAATGGGTCCTTTAACTACTGTCAAAATTTGGAGCGGTAGGCTCGTTGATAAATTTAGGCCAAAAAATTGTAACTTCAACTGGTCTTGAAATCTTATGCGCCCACCGGATTGGTCTTAAAATGGGTATGTAGGTTATTTGGAGTGGGCTACACCGTTTGTCAAAATTTAGAATGGTAGGATTTAAAATACATTTACGTAATTTTTCAGTTGGTAATATATTCTCAGTGCACCTAACTTGACGCTTATCAGTTTCGACTTATGAGCGACTGATAGAAAATGTTCATATGCATTACGTCTGGCTTTTCAAATCATATTTTGTGACATTAAGTTTAGTGCAATATTTTTATTTTAACGAATGTATAGTAATTTGCTATATTTTCTATGAAATCGACTATTTCTAAAAATGGTCTTAAAATCTTATTCGCCCACCAGAATGGTCTTAAAATTGGGATTTGGTTTGGTGAATGGGTCCTTTAACTACTGTCAAAATTTGGAGCGGTAGGCTCGTTGATAAATTTAGGCCAAAAAATTGTAACTTCAACTGGTCTTGAAATCTTATGCGCCCACCGGATTGGTCTTAAAAAGGGTATGTAGGTTATTTGGAGTGGGCTACACCGTTTATCAAAATTTGGAACGGTAGGATTTAAAATAAATTTACGTAATTTTTCAGTTAGTAATATATTCTCAGTGCACCTAACTTGACGCTTATCAGTTTCGACTTATGAGCGACTGATAGAAAATGTTCATATGCATTACTTCTGGCTTTTCAAATCATATTTTGTGACATTAAGTTTAAAATAAATAATAATTTTAGTGATGTAAGACCCCCGTGACTAAAGTACTGCTATGACGAATTTCTCCAATTTTCGACTTATTGCGGAATACTATTAGGGCATTTTTAGTTACAAGACACTTATATAAGACTATGCAGTTGTGTTTGTGCCAGCAAAATATTTGTTTTAAGGAATTTATAGTAATTTGCTATTTTTTCTATGAAGTCGACTATTTCTTAAAATGGTCTTAAAATCTTATGTACCCACCAGAATGGTCTTAAAATTGGGATTTGGTGTGTTGAATGGGTTCTTTAACTACTGTCAAAATTTGGAGCGGTAGGCTCGTTGATAAATGTAGGCCAAAAAATTGCAACTTCAACTGGTCTTAAAATCTTATGCGCCCACCAGATTGGTTTTAAAATTCGTATGAAGGTTATTTGATGTGGGCTAAGTCGTTTGTCAAAATTTGGAACGGTAGGATTTAAAATAAATTTACGTAATTTTTCAGTTAGTAATATATTCTCAGTGCACCTAACTTAACGCTTATCAGTTTAGACTTATGAGCGACTGGTAGAAAATGTTTATAGGCATTACGTCTGGCTTTTCAAATCATATTTTGTGACATTAAGTTTAAAATAAATAATAATTTTAGTGATTTAAGACCCCCGTGACTAAAGTACTGCTATGACGAATTTCTCCAATTTTCGACTTATTGCGGAATATTTTTAGGGCTTTTTTAGTTACAAGACACTTATATATGAATATGCAGTTGTTTGTGCCAGCAAAGTATATTTTTTTAAGGAATTTATAGTAATTTGCTATTTTTTCTATGAAGTCGACTATTTCTTAAAATGGTCTTAAAATCTTATGTGCCCACCAGAATGGTCTTGAAATTGGGATTTGGTGTGTTGAATAGGTCCTTTAACAACTGTCAAAATTTGGAGCGGTAGGCTCGTTGATAAATTTAGGCCAAAAAATTGCAACTTCAACTGGTCTTAAAATCTTATGTGCCCACCAGAATGGTCTTAAAATTGGTATGTAGGTTATTTGACGTGGGCTAAATCATGTGTCAAAATTTGAAGCGGTAGGCTCGTTGATAAATTTAGGCCAAAAAATTGTATTTTCAACTTGACGCCATACATACTTATGGCCATTTAAGACCTTTAAGACTTATGTTTTCATGATATCCGAGATGGGCTCTACAACGCTATATGGAAGGAAATTGGTTAGGATTTTGATAAATTTCCAGTTAGGCGGGCTCCAGCACTATCAGCTCTGATGTTAATTTAAAAATATTTCATAGCGAAATTGTATTAGTGCTGGAGCCCGCCTAACTGGAAATTTATCAAAATCCTAACCAATTTTCTTCCATATAGCGTTGTAGACCCCATCTCGGAGATTATGAAAACATAAGTCTTAAAGGTCTTAAATCGCCATAAGTATGTATGGCGTCAAGTTGAAAATACAATTTTTTGGCCTAAATTTATCAACGAGCCTACCGCTTCAAATTTTGACACATGATTTAGCCCACGTCAAATAACCTACATACCAATTTTAAGACCATTCTGGTGGGCACATAAGATTTTAAGACCAGTTGAATTTGCAATTTTTTGGCCTAAATTTATCAACGAGCCTACCGCTCCAAATTTTGACAGTAGTTAAAGGACCTATTCAACACACCAAATCCCAATTTTAAGACCATTCTGGTGGGCACATAAGATTTTAAGACCATTTCAAGAAATAGTCGACTTCATAGAAAAAATAGCAAATTACTATAAATTCCTTAAAAAAATATACTTTGCTGGCACAAACAACTGCATATTCATATATAAGTGTCTTGTAACTAAAAAAGCCCTAAAAATCTTCCGCAATAAGTCGAAAATTGGAGAAATTCGTCATAGCAGTACTTTAGTCACGGGGGTCTTAAATCACTAAAATTATTATTTATTTTAAACTTACTGTCACAAAATATGATTTGAAAAGCCAGACGTAATGCCTATAAACATTTTCTACCAGTCGCTCATAAGTCTAAACTGATAAGCGTTAAGTTAGGTGCACTGAGAATATATTACTAACTGAAAAATTACGTAAATTTATTTTAAATCCTACCGTTCCAAATTTTGACAAACGACTTAGCCCACATCAAATAACCTTCATACGAATTTTAAAACCAATCTGGTGGGCGCATAAGATTTTAAGACCAGTTGAAGTTGCAATTTTTTGGCCTACATTTATGAACGAGCCTACCGCTCCAAATTTTGACAGTAGTTAAAGAATCCATTCAACACACCAAATCCCAATTTTAAGACCATTCTGGTGGGTACATAAGATTTTAAGACCATTTTAATAAATAGTCGACTTCATAGAAAAAATAGCAAATTACTATAAATTCCTTAAAAAAAATATTTTGCTGGCACAAACACAACTGCATAGTCTTATATAAGTGTCTTGTAACTAAAAATGCCCTAATAGTATTCCGCAATAAGTCGAAAATTGGAGAAATTCGTCATAGCAGTACTTTAGTCACGGGGGTCTTAAATCACTAAAATTATTATTTATTTTAAACTTAATGTCACAAAATATGATTTGAAAAGCCAGAAGTAATGCATATGAACATTTTCTATCAGTCGCTCATAAGTCGAAACTGATAAGCGTCAAGTTAGGTGCACTGAGAATATATTACTAACTGAAAAATTACGTAAATTTATTTTAAATCCTACCGTTCCAAATTTTGATAAACGGTGTAGCCCACTCCAAATAACCTACATACCCTTTTTAAGACCAATCCGGTGGGCGCATAAGATTTCAAGACCAGTTGAAGTTACAATTTTTTGGCCTAAATTTATCAACGAGCCTACCGCTCCAAATTTTGACAGTAGTTAAAGGACCCATTCACCAAACCAAATCCCAATAATAAGACCATTCTGGTGGGCGAATAAGATTTTAAGACCATTTTTAGAAATAGTCGATTTCATAGAAAATATAGCAAATTACTAGACATTCGTTAAAATAAAAATATTGCATTAAACTTAATGTCACAAAATATGATTTGAAAAGCCAGACGTAATGCATAAGATTTCAAGACCAGTTGAAGTTACAATTTTTTGGCCTAAATTTATCAACGAGCCTACCGCTCCAAATTTTGACAGTAGTTAAAGGACCCATTCACCAAACCAAATCCCAATTTTAAGACCATTCTGGTGACCATTAAGTCACCAGATAATTAAGGTTAAGACCATTTTTAGAAATAGTCGATTTCATAGAAAATATAGCAAATTACTATAAATTCGTTAAAATAAAAATATTTTGCTGGCACAAACACAACTGCATATTCATATTTAAGTGTCTTGTAATTAAAAATGCCGTAAAAGTATTCCGCAATAAGTCGAAAATTGGAGAAATTCGTCATAGCAGTATTTTAGTCACGGGGGTCTTAAAACACTAAAATTATTATTCATTTTATACTTACTGGAACAAACTATGATTTGAAAAGCCAGACGTAATTCCTATAAGCATTTTCTAACAGTCGCTCACAACTCTAAACTGATAAGCGTCAAGTTAGGTGCACTGAGAGTATTACTTACTGAAAAAATGACTTACATTTATTTTAAATCCTACCATTCCAAATATTGACAAACGGTTTAGCTCACCTCAAATAACCCACATACCAATAAGACCATTCTGGTGGAGATTTTAAGACCAGTTGAAGTTGCAATTTTTTGGCCTAAATTTATCAACGATCCTACCGCTCCAAATTTTGAAAGTAGTTAAGGGACCCATACACCAAACCAAATCCCAATTTTAAGACCATTCTGGTGGGCGCATAAGATTTTAAGACCATTTTAAGAAATAATCGATTTCATAGAAAAAATAGCAAATTACTATAAATTCGTTAAAAAAATATTTAGCTGGCACAAACACAACTGCATGTTTATTTAAGTGTCTAATAAGTAGTAATTAAAAATGCCTTAAAAGTATTCGGCAATAAGTCGAAAATTTGAGAAATTCGCCATAGCAGTACTTTAGTCACGGGGGTCTTAAAACACTAAAATTTTTATTCATTTTAAACTTAATGGCACAAAATATGATTTGAAAAGACAGACGTTATGCCCATAGGCATTTTCTACCAGTCACTTAAAACTCTAAACTGATAAGCGTCAAGTTATAGTGCTGGAGCCCGCCTAGCTGGAAATTTATCAAAAAACTTAACTTCAGTATAGCGTTGTAGAGCCTACCTCGGAGATCATGAAAACATAAGTCTTAAAGGTCTTAAACGGCCACAAGTATGTATGGCGTCAAGTTGAAAATATTTTTTTTTGGCCTAAATTTATCGACGAGCCGACCGCTCTAAATTTTGACAGTAGTTAAAGGATCCATTCAATAAACAAAATCCCAATTTTAAGACCATTCTGGTGGGCGCATACGATTTTAAGACCATTTTGAGAAATAGTCGATTTCATAGTAAATATAGCAAATTACTATAAATTCGTAAAAAAAAATATTTTGCTGGCACAACCACAACTGCATATTCATATTTAAGTGTCTAGTGATTAAAAATGCCGTAAAAATACTCCGCAATAAGTCGAATATTATAGAAATTCGTCATAGCAGTACTTTAGTCACGGGGGTCTTAAATCACTAAAATTATTATTCATTTTAAACTTAATGGCACAAAATATTATTTGAAAAGCCAGATATAATGCCTATAGTCATTTTCTATCAGTCGCTCATAACTCTAAACTGATAAGCGTCAAGTTAGGTGCATTGAGAATATATTACTGAATGAAAAATGACGTAAATTTATTTTAAATCCAACCGTTCCAAATATTGACAAACGGATTAGTCTACTTCAAATAACCTACATAATTATTTTAAGACTAATCCGGTGGGCGCACGGTTGTGCCAGCAAAATATTTTTTTAACGAATTCATAGTAATTTACTATTTTTTCTATGAAATCGACTTTTTCTTAAAATGGTCTTAAAATTATATGCGCCCACCAGAATGGTCTTAAAATTGGGATTTTGTTTGTTGAATGGGTCCTTTAACTACTGCCAAAATTTAGAGCAGTAGGCTCGTTGATAAATTTAGGCCAAAAAAAATTATTTTCAACTAGACGCCATACATACTTGTGGCCATTTAAGACCTTTAAAACTTATGTTTTCATGATCTCCGAGATAGGCTTTACAACGCTATATGGAAGAAAATTGTTAAGTTTTTTGATAAATTTCCAGTTAGGCGGGCTCCAGCACTATAACTTGACGCTTATCAGTTTAGAGTTTTAAGAGACTGGTAGAAAATCCCTATGGGCATTACGTCTGGCTTTTCAAATCATATTTTGTGCCACTAAGTTTAAAATGAATAATAATTTTAGTGTTTTAAGACGCCCGTGAGTAAAATAATGCTATGGCGAATTTCTAAATTTTTCGACTTATTGCGGAATACTTTTAAGGCATTTTTAATTACTACTTATTATACGCTTAAATATAAACATGCAGTTGTGTTTGTGCCAGCTAAATATTTTTTTTAACGAATTTATAGTAATTTGCTATTTTTTTTATGAAGTCGACTACTTCTTAAAATGGTCTTAAAATCTTATGTGCCCACCAGAATGGTCTTAAAATTGGGATTTGGTGTGTTGAATGGGTTCTTTAACTACTGTCAAAATTTGGAGCGGTAGGCTCGTTGATAAATTTAGGCCAAAAAATTGCAACTTCAACTGGTCTTAAAATCTTATGTACCCACCAGAATGGTCTTAAAATTGGTATGTAGGTTATTTGACGTGGGCTAAATCATGTGTCAAAATTTGGAGCGGTAGGGTCGTTGATAAATTTAGGCCAAAAAATTGTATTTTCAACTTGACGCCATACATACTTATGGCCATTTAAGACCTTTAAGACTTATGTTTTCATGATCTCCGAGATGGGCTCTACAACGCTATATGGAAGAAAATTGGTTAGGATTTTGATAAATTTCAAGTTAGGCGGGCTCCAGCACTATATCGTTTTCCGAGCAAATTATTTACACCAGTTTATTATTTATATACACTATTTACAATGTTTCGCTCTTGAATATCCGGATAATTTTAGGAATTTTTTTGTGGTTTATTATTTAATATTCAACACTTTGTTTTTATTCAAGTAAACCGTCTCAATGGCACTCACAGACTACTTAGTAGATACTACGTATCAGACGACCGACTGTCTAATATAATTTTTAACACGTTGTTTAATCTGTGGCAGGCATGTGACAGGGGCAAAATAGAACTTTTTTAGCCTAGTCGGTAGTGAGCCTGCCTGCTAAAGCGGGGGCTCGGGTTCAAATCCTGGTGTGAACATTTAGTGTATTTCAGAAAATCAACGTCCCTTTTTTCATTTTTTACGTACCTATATTTATTTATTTTTGTCATTGTAAGATTTT
Source organism: Pammene aurita (assembly GCA_947086415.1). Classification (NCBI taxonomy): domain Eukaryota; kingdom Metazoa; phylum Arthropoda; class Insecta; order Lepidoptera; family Tortricidae; genus Pammene; species Pammene aurita. The sequence goes on along the minus strand of OX352305.1, from coordinate 23,707,980 downwards.
ACAAAAGTATTCTGTGTAATTTGAGGCCAATTAAAAGTATACTAATTCTGCAGTTGAAATTATCATTCTGTTCTTTTTTACGATTTTTCGATTCTCCCAAGTTTAACATTAGCATTTTAGAACAGGATATTAAAAATAAAAAGTACATTGCCGAGGGACGGAAAGTCATAGATTCCTGAAGAAATAGCTGGGGAAGTTGCCGGGGAGAGACTTGTCGGTTTCCGTTGAAGTAATCCTTTGTAATGCATGGAAATACAATCAAAAACATTACAAACAACATGCTGTTTGTTTGTAATGTTTTCCAAAATTAGATATTAACTGCAATAACATTTTCTCAATTAAGAATGAGTTCTATTAGTGTCATTGAGAGGAACACAATATGTATCTATATTTTGAATCTAATGGATTACATTGAAACAAATGTAGTAATTGAAATAATAATTCTAATTACAAGAAAATGCGGCCATCAAGTGATTCTCGATGTAAGGGATGATAATTAATGTCATGAAAATAAAATAACGATTATTTTACACGATTTATTAATTGACATTGTATAGGTACCTGAGAGAAATAATTTAACAATAAAATATATTCTAATGAAGTTTTGATTTACATTAATCTGATCTTTATTATAATCAGCCACTATGAGCATATTAAGTAACTTTTGCAGTTGGATCGCATTTACAGTAGTTGTGATCGAAATGCCTCTCCATGTGTTTATATTGAATTGCTGAAATGACAATAATAGGGATTATTAACTACTAATATAACTAGCGGTACCCGCGGCTTCGCCCGTGTGTGTTTCAGTAGGCTCTATCATTTTCTAAAACTTAATACGCTTTCTACAAGTCAAATTTCATAACATCAAATCGTTAAGACCTGCGAATCTGGGACCGGAACCTTTTACCAATAAAGGGATATTATATCTGGTAGGGTAGTTACACACCTACCAAACTATTGTAAAAAATGTTTTTTTATAAAAAAAAGCCCGCAACAAGTAGTATTTATTACCGTGTAGATAATATTTACCTATAGTAGACAATTAAAACTGTATAATTAAATAGTTCAAGATATTATTTTTGTATCACAAAGCAGCCAAAATCGACATAAGTGGTAAATATTGAAATTTCAACAGGGAAACTACATTAAATTAATATGGTTAACCAAATGAAGCGGTTTTCTGGTCGCTGCTTATGATATATATAAGGAAAAATAGGTTGTTATAAGTTAAATATGGATGAAAAATCTATTAAAAATACTTACTACCAGTGAGTCTTGGTACTTTTACGGGCGGATCACTTTTAAAATAGTTGTGATCTAAATGTCTTTTCCGCGAATTCTGATATTCAAGTGCTGAAATGAAAATACCTAATTAAAATAAAATCTATGTACAATTAGTATACGAAAAATGTGAATTTATAAGAGACTAGGCCAAATACTTACAAATATCTGGGTACTGTTGTGCAGGTACTCCACTAGTTATTTCATCAGGTGTGAACAATGTCGGATAGGCACCATATTTCAGTCGGCTATTTGGTTTTATAAACCGTCTCTCAAAATGTACGTGACACACTGAGCGCGTACTCAATATGCCTTTTGGTAATACTTTTAGCGACTTCAAGTTTACACAGGCCAACCATTAATTCAATCTCTTTTCGTCACTTGCTGGAAAAAAAATGCAAAAATGCATTCTCTCATTTGTTACCACAAATACAGCATTTTGGGGTCCGCATTATGTCTCCAGTTATACAATTTAAAGTAATTGAAATTATCCAACACTTGAAAATAACCGTCAGTCACAATTACAGACAAACCAATATGGCGCCGCGGGGAAAAAATTTGAAAGATGAAATATCCGTATCAGACTACCCTAAATGTAGGGTAGTGTAGCGTACGAAAAAGAGCGAGGCTACTAGCCTTCATTTTCATTTTTCCCCTCGATTTGACAAACGTCAAGTCAACGTCTATGATGAGAAAGTTAGTATGGCAGTAAACCGGGTGTGATGGCACTTGACAACAGTGACAGCTTATCACATGCACTCACACATGCATAACATTCTGTCATTAAAATTATAGCCAGTGTAAGAAATTAGTTCCAATGAAATTCCGCAACATGGCGCATGATCATATATTTCTGGTCAAGTTTTAGTTTCTAAATTTAGTCCAAGTGTAATCGTATTTAGCAAGTAAATTTACTATGAAAACTAGTTAGGATGCTAATTAGGACACTAAAAAAAGTAAAGTGTAACAGGTCCTTTAAAGCCCTGTTACACTTTTCCTAGTTAGCTTCTTTAATTAGTTAGATTCTAAATTTAGTTAAGTCTAACCGCATTTAGCAAGTAATTTTACTATGATAACTAGTTAGGATCCTAATTAGGATGCTAATTAGGATACTAAAAAAAGTAAAGTGTAACAAGGCTTATAATGCTCTCTACAAACGTAAGTTACGTAAGCGACTAGTCAAACGATTAGAACGAGATGGAACTATGGTTAGAATGAGAGGTCAGCTATCAAAATCACATCAAAATGAATGGCTGTTAATGTTGTGTTGTCAATTTAGCATTTAAATTTTAGTGTATTTCAGAAACCGGTGGATTTCAATTTCGAGCAATTCGTGGCAAAACATTGACTCGTTATCGCGAAGATAAATAAAAAACTACTTCGCGCCATAAAAATTTAGATTTTCTAAGGATCTATTTTGGAGATGCCACTTTGCCTTGCCTTCCCCATTTCGATACGTTGCCGTCTAGGTAGGTGCAACGAAATTAATCGATGGATCAAAAACCGCAATGTATTAAAAATCGCGACGATTAGTTGCCGGGTCAGTAGAGGCCTTTATTGCACTTTTTGGCTAGCCAGACTATAATTGTCGAAGTTCGCGTTAAAACCCTTTGGTTTTGGTTTTTGATCTTGTATTCTTCTATTCTATCTCCCTCGCTTTACAGCGATTTGTGAAGGTAACCTCAAACCGTCGGAAGCCATGTTGGCGGCCGTGTAGAAGGCGCTTTACTTTGTTTACTTCACGAATAGCACGCTAGATGGCTCAGTAGAGTAACATTTCTGAATCACGCTAGTTTTATCCTAGGATAACTAGGATAATGACGCCATGCCGTCAGTGCCAGTATTTAGTTTAGCATTTGCACGCTAGATGACACCATTCCATGTAGTAAAATTCTGAATCGCGCCATATTGCCAAAAAAGTTGTTAGAATCATACAGCCACCATCAGATATATCGGCGCGGCCAAGGTACTCAAAATATCTGAATTCTGAACATGCACTTTATCGCCTTGACAATAGAGGCGTTGTTCTGATATTTACCTGGGTCGCTCCGATATATTTGATAGCGACCTGGGGCCCGTTTCTCTAAAGCTTGTAACTTGTAATACAAGCGGATGTCACTGTTCGTAATCGTTTGCTAGAAAGGGACTTTCGCTTGTATTACAAGTTACAAGCTTTCGAGAAATGGGCCCCTGTACCTTGGCCGCTCCGAGATATATGATGGCGACTGTACAATACTTCTCGTTATTTATTTTATTATAAAAGTATGCAAAGTTGTTGTTTAAGCTCTCGTGCTTACATTGAGACCCAAAAGATGAAAAGATATTTATTCTTCAATTTAGGCACATTACAATGCACTTATGAACGTCAGAGAGAAAAAGAAAAACTACCACCGGTTCTAACCCTACACCTCTGACCCGAGAAGTATTATTTATGACCGGCAGAAACTCGGCGGGACTAATTTTTTCAAAACAGTAATATTATATCTTAAAGATACACAATAATGCGTAGTTCTATAAGAAGACATATCAAAACAGCTTGAGAGATATACAATGTACGTATTGTTTAATTAAAATAAAATAATAATAATAAAATCCAAATCTGATTGCTTCACAAAACGTTTGATATGCTATCCTATCTGAACTGTGTCCTCTAAATCTTAGATGATTTTGTAGTAGTTTCTGGTTTGGGCCATGCATGTTTGTCCGTCATATAGTCCTCAACCCTGTAATAACCCTTTGACATTAAACTTTTTTTCAAATATTTCTTAAGAGCGGGAAATGATAAATTTAAAGCATCGACGGGTAACTTGTTATTAATGTGAATACCTTGACCAAAAAACCGGCCAAGAGCGTGTCGGGCCACGCTCAGTGTAGGGTTCCGTAGTTTTCCGTCCGTCACAGAAAGTGTCCGTGGGGACACTTAAGTGCTTATATTTTATGCTTAAGTGGTTAAAAGAGTTAAAATAACACCGCCATGTAGGATATGATATGAGCGTTCCACCTACAGCGACATCTATCGGCAAATTAAGTAAACTATTGCGCGCGAGCTTAAAGTATGGAAGATGATTTTTATGGGATAATTCTTTATTGCGTGAACCGAATTTCACCGTTTTTACTTTATTTGAAAGCAAGTCATTTCATTGTGATTTTGTAGAAATTACAAGTACAATAAACACCTGCTTATACGGTTAAATTACAAACTTAGTTCAGAAATTATTTTGTAAATTTTTTTCAAAAACTATTAAACCTATCAAGTTCAAAATAATTTTCCTAGAAAGTTTTTATAAAGTTCTACTTTTGAGATTTTTTTCATATTTTGAAAACTTATGGTTAGAGGGGGGGGGGCACATTTTTTTAAACTTTTGGAGCGATAATTTCCGAAAATATTTACATTATCAAAAAATGAATTTAGTAAACCCCTATTCATTTTTAAATACCTATCCAACAATATATCACACGTTAGGGTTGAAATGAAAAAAAAAATCACGCCCGACTTTACGTATAGGGCAGGTACCCCAATAAAACATTTTTTTCCACTTTTTATTTTACCACTTTGTCGGCGTGATTGATATACATATTAGTACCTAATTTCAGCTTTCTAGTGCTAACGGTCACTGAGATTATCCGCGGACGGACGGACGGACGGGCAGACATGGCGAAACTATAAGGGTTCCTAGTTGACTACGGAACCCTAAAAATGACTTATATGCCTTGCGGATACGACTACTTCTGATAGCAAGCTTGTTTTTATTTCTAGTGTTATAGCTGTGGATGTCAGAATTTTTTTTGAATGTATGTATCAGTGTTGGCCGGTAATTTCAATTAGAATTGAAAATTGATCAATAAGATTGAAGATTAATTCCGTAACTAATCAATTACACTAACATCAATTTTTACTAACGTTAGTTCGCATTGATTTTGTGACGTCGTTAATTACACTAACCGTCAATTAGAATTAACCTATTAGTTACACTAGTACTATTAGTTATTCTGTGCTAACGTCTCGAAAATTTAATAAGATTAACAGTTAATTAGATTAACGTTAGTGTAACTAAATCAATCCTGTCTTACACTAATAATTAATTTTAAAACTGCACCTCGGGTTCGGAAGTTGGGACCAATATCACAAGATGGAGCTCATGCTGGACCCTAGGGCTACCTACTGGATCTTGGGTTTGGCGCATCATAGACTCATGCTGTTTGGGCTCATTCGACTTGTACTGATGAGTAGATGGTACCGGTATCAAAATCTGGAGCTCATGCTGGACCCTGGGGATCCCTACTGGATCTCGGGTTCGGCGCATCATAGACTCATGCTGTTTGGGCTCATTCGACTTGTACTGATGAGCAGATGGTACCGGTATCAAAATCTGGAGCTCATGCCGGACCCTGGGGATCCCTACTGGATCTCGGGTTTGGTGCATCATAGACTCATGCTGTTTGGGCTCATTCGACTTGTACTGATGAGCAGATGGTACCGGTATCAAAATCTAGAGCTCATGCTGGACCCCGGGGATCCCTACTGGATCTCGGGTTTGGCGCATCATAGACTCATGCTGTTTGGGATCATTCGACTTGTACTGATGAGCAGATGGTACCGGTATCAAAATCTGGAGCTCATGCTGGACCCTGGGGATTCCTACTGGATCTCGGGTTTGGCGCATCACAGACTCATGCTGTTTGGGCTCATTCGACTTGTACTGATTAGCAAATGGTACCGGTATCAAAATCTGGAGCTCATGCTGGATCCTGGGGATCCCTACTGGATCTCGGGTTTGGCGCATCATAGACTCATGCTGTTTGGGCTCATTCGACTTGTACTGATGAGCAGATGGTACCGGTATCGAAATCTGGAGCTCATGCTGGACCCCGGGGATCCCTACTGGATCTCGGGTTTGGCGCATCATAGACTCATGCTATTTGGGCTCATTTGACTTGTACTGATGAGCAGATGGTACCGGTATCAAAATCTGGAGCTCATGCTGGACCCTGGGGATCCCTACTGGATCTCGGGTTTGGCGCATCATAGACTCATGCTGTTTGGGCTCATTCGACCTGTACTGATGAGCAGATGGTACCGGTATCAAAATCTAGAGCTCCTTTTTATTTTTACTTTTACTTTTATTTTTATTTTATTTCATGCTTCAGCAACGCGACTACGACCAGAGCTATATACGAGTAGCTAGCGAGTTTAAATTTAGTAAAACACCAAACAACCCACTGATAATAAGGTTAAAATAACCCAAAGAAAACCCTTAAAAAAAGTAAAAGTAAAAATAAAAAGGAGCTCCAGATTTTGATACCGGTACCATCTGCTCATCAGTACAGGTCGAATGAGCCCAAACAGCATGAGTCTATGATGCGCCAAACCCGAGATCCAGTAGGGATCCCCAGGGTCCAGCATGAGCTCCAGATTTTGATACCGGTACCAACTGCTCATCAGTAAACATCGGTATCAACGTTCAAATTTCGTGGCACTTGGTAAGGGTCGCAAAAAAAGAAATACATAGGTATCATTGTTTTATTTATTAGTAATAAATAACATTTAATTTATTTTTATTCTTAATCGTACTTTGGTAAACTGTACATATATTTAAAGAGGTTTATATTCTTAATACGTCATAGAACCTCAATACTCATTTCATTATCCATTTGTAAAAAAAATTCTAAATGCCAAATAGGCAACAAATGTCAATTTAATTGTCATGCAAAATAATATGTGGTAAAATCTTCAACGATAATAGTTCTTAAAAACACTTACAACTACAATTTAGCATTGATAAATCTTTACCCAACTCCCTATCAGACTTGAGAAAATGGATTTGACGCAGTATACTGATTTTATATTCACTAACGAAGGTGCTTGCTGTACTATTTGCGAAATGAATATAAAAAAGAAAAGGTACAATATAGAGAAACATTTGAAATCAAAATCTCATCAAGATAAATTATCTGATTCACGCTGCCATTTACAGGATATAATACGAGATAATGCTGATTTCGAAATTAAAGACGATATCGTATATTGCAAATTGTGTAATTCGAAATTATTTCCCTCTAAATCTAGTATCGACCGCCATTTAAAAACAGATTTACACAACAAAATTCATAAAAATAATGCACAAGAAAAATTTAATAAAGATTTAACAGAGTTTATGATTTGTTCGAATATACCGTGGTCAAAATTAGACAATCCTAAATTTAGAAATTTTGTAGAAAACCTTTTAAATCATAAATATGGAAACGATATTACTGTGCCGAGTGAAACAAAAATACGAGTAAAATGCTTACCTGAATTGTATGAAAAGAAAAAAAATGAATTGAAAGAGAAATTACAAAATAAAATGATTTACCTCAGTGTTGATGAAACATCAGATTCCGTGGGAAAAAAAGTGGCAAATATTTTGATCGGAGCTCTAGATGGAACTAGTACCCAGCCACATTTATTTGCTTCTAAGGTATTGGAGGCGACTAACCATTCGACAATAACCAAACTCGTTGAGGAAACCCTTGAAGATCTTTGGGGCGATGAATACAAAAAAAACATGGATAAATTATTATTTTTTATAACGGATGCCGGTTCCTACATGGTAAAAGCAGCTAAAAACCTTGTTCAGAAATATAAAAATATGACTCATGTAACATGCATAGCACATGGATGTAATCGAGTCGCAGAGATAATTAGAAGGCTTTACCCGACCATAAACAGTTTGATTGACTGTATCAAAAAAATATTTCGTAACGCTCCTTCAAGGACAAATTTATTTCATCAAATGTGTGTAAATATTCCTCTACCACCCCGACCCGTGATAACAAGATGGGGAACATGGTTAAATGCTGCCTCATATTATCACATGCATTATGATAAAATCAAATCTGTCATCGATGCCTTAAATCCGCGTGAAGCGAGTGCAATTTCTAAAGCAAAAAAAATTTTCCGTAACCGGAATTTAAAAACTGAGTTACTATTCGTCGATACACACTTTAGTATAATTGCTAAGTCAATAAAATTATTGGAGGATCCAAAACTGAGTCTAGCAGAATCATTAAACATTGTTCATGGTTTGCAAAAAAAAATATCAACGTTAAGGTTACATCAAAATGCCAGAAAAGTTTATTTTAAATTAAAAAGTGTATTAAAGAAAAATCCTGGTTATAAGACTGTACAAATAATTAACCAACTATCTAAAAACAACGAGGCTGAAATACCAGAAAGTGTAAATAAAAACTGTGTGCAAAATTTTCAATGCTTGACATACCTTCCTATTACCTCAGTCAGCGTGGAAAGATCTTTTAGTCATTTAAAATGGATATATTCTTACAGACGTCAAAGATTGACAGCAAAATCTATGGAACAAATTTTAGTGATCTATTCTAACTCGTAAAATATTGTATGCCACACCTGGACATAAAGTGGCTTTTTCCGCACGCTACGCGTACGGATAGAGCCGCTTTCTGGCCAAATGTGCACATATTTTTCCAACACGGGAGGTAATAAAGAAAGCCCTCGATCGCATAATTACGTCCCTCGCTTGCAGCTTGGGCCGCAACAATTGCGATTGCGCGGCCTTTCTTTGTTTTACCACCCTAATTAGGAAATGTACTATTTAGGGGCTTTTTTATTTACATATACAAAATAAAGGTTAAAAATACTAAGTGATTTGTTTGTATTTATTTTTCTGCCAACCGTACATTGCCACGAAATTTGAACGTTGATACCGATGTTTACTCATCAGTACAAGTCGAATGATCCCAAACAGCATGAGTCTATGATGCGCCAAACCCGAGATCCAGTAGGGATCCCCAGGGTCCAGCATGAGCTCCAGATTTTGATACCGGTACCATCTGCTCATCAGTACAAGTCGAATGAGCCCAAACAGCATGAGTCTATGATGTGCCAAACCCGAGATCCAGTAGGGATCCCCAGGGTCCAGCATGAGCTCCAGATTTTGATACCGGTACCATCAGCTCAACAGTACAAGTCGAATGAGCCCAAACAGCATGAGTCTATGATGCGCCAAACCCGAGATCCAGTAGGGATCCCCAGGGTCCAGCATGAGCTCCAGATTTTGATACCGGTACCATCTGCTCATCAGTACAAGTCGAATGAGCCCAAACAGCATGAGTCTATGATGCGCCAAACCCGACATCCTGTAGAGACCCCCAGGGTCCAGCATGAGCTCCAGATTTTGATACCGGTACCATCTGCTCATCAGTACAAGTCGAATGAGCCCAAACAGCATGAGTCTATGATGCACCAAACCCGAGATCCAGTAGGGATCCCCAGGGTACAGCATGACCTCCATCTTAGGATACGGGTCCCATTGCTTATTAATACAAGCCCCCGAGTCCAGAGTCAAAATCGAAACAAAAATCAAAACCTCATAGCTTAACCTAAATTCGCGTTTAGTTAGGTAAATTATTAATGTCAATTACCAATTCAATCTACACTAACAATTACATTAATGTTTAAATTTTTGAGAAAGACTAAAAATTAAATATCTACAATTATTAGTTATTCGCAAAGGATTAACACGTTGGTTACAATTAATTTCAATTCTAATTGAAATCAATTTGCATTAAACTATTAGTGTTCAATTTTAACTAACGTGTTTCAATCTTCAATTTTCAATTACACTAACGTTCGGCCAACACTGGTATGTATATTCTTTAAAACATAAATAATATTGTCATAGATATATTGGGAAGCAACAGTTAAAATATTAATTTCTTTAAATAGTTCTCTTACTGATGCACCTGCCTTTAAGTTATACAGAAAGCGGATGGCTCTTTTTTGTAAAACAAATATAGTCTGTACGAGGGCTGCTATTTATATATCCGGAAACAGGGATTACAATCTTCTTAAATAGCATATTTGACCTCCATGGTAAAATTTGAACTTTTTTAAGTACTGGCCGGTATATTTTTTCTTTCTTATTAACGCTCGTGTTTTGTTTTTGACGGGTTTTAAATGTCATCTCGCAGCAAGAATGGAACTCACTCGTGAAAATATTCGTGCTATGATTTATTATGATTTTCGGCGTGGTTTAACGCAACAACAGTGCATAGATCAACTAACTTCAACTTTTGGTGATGAAGCCCCATCTAAAACTACTGTGTATCACTGGTTTAGTGAGTTCAATCGTGGACGTAGTATGCTTACGGACGAAGTTAAGGCAGGTCGCCCGAAATCGGTCGTTGTACAACAAAATATCGAGGCTGTGCGAAAACTTATAATGGACGACCGACATGTTACGTACCGCGAGATAGAGGCGACTCTGGGTATTTCTATGACCAGCATTAATAGTATATTACATAATTATTTGGCTGTAAAAAAAATTTGTTCGCGTTGGATACCCCACAACTTAACAAAAGAGCAAAAAGATGCTCGCGTCGAATGGTGCAATAAAATGTTAAAAAAATATAACCGTGGTGACTCAAAAGCCGTTTATAACATCTATACAGGTGACGAATCCTGGATCTATGCATACGATCCCGAAACGAAGCAACAATCAACGGTATGGGTGTTTCAAAATGAGCCGAACCCTACGAAAGTTACTCGTGCAAAAAGTACATTGAAACAAATGGTGGCCTGCTTCTTCGGTATTAATGGCCATGTAGCTACAGTGCCACTAGAAAACCGTAGAACGGTTAATTCAGAGTGGTACACGACCATTTGCTTACCGGAAGTATTTGAACAAATTCGTAAAACTAACCAGCGACGAAGAATCATTCTTCATCATGACAATGCCAGCTGTCATACGTCACGCGAAACAACTCTATTTTTGGAGGGTCAAAATGTGGAATTAACGGGTCATCCGCCGTACAGCCCTGACTTGGCACCCAACGATTTTTATTTATTTCCAAATATAAAGAATAAATTACGCGGTCAACGATTTTCGACCGCTGAAGATGCTGTCGACGCATTCAAACAACACGTTATGGAGGTACCTCAGGCGGAGTGGCGGAAGTGCTTTAAAAATTGGTTCACGCGAATGCAAAAGTGCATAGATCATCAAGGGGAATACTTTGAAAAACAATAAAACCATTTTCAGCCGTGTACGTTTGTTTGTTTTTTTGTTTCCGGATATATAAGTAGCAACCCTCGTATGTCAGCTGCTTTGCCCCAAAACCCATTATCATATGACATTACACTATGAAAATAACTGTGATAAACTAAGCGAGCTGTGTCAATATTTGTTAATCTAGACACACGGCAGTGTGTCCGCCAAGTTCGAGCAAAAAAAAGCGACACACCGGCCGTGGGTTATATTCTTATATTACACGAACCATTTCGGGCCAATTTCGACCACCCTATAACTCAAAACATATTTTATCTACGCATATGAAATTTCGAGTGTCTGTTAACATCCCCTTAATTGTCTAGAATACAAAATTTCATTATTCTACCTATAGCAGTTCTTGAGATATTGACGTCAGAAAATCGCTATTTTTACTATACACTCACTGACTCACTGACTCATCAAAACCCTAGACCACTTCCAATGGTCGTACTGACTTGAAATTTTGCATGGAGATAGGTCTTAAGGTCAAAGTAAAGGGAAAAATCTGAAAACGGCCAAGTGTGAGTCAGTTTTAAAAATAGCGAAGGTGTAACTTTGTTCTACTATGAAGTCATAATGAACTAAATGGGTCTATCTTCCAATGGTCGTACCGACCTGAAATTTGGCTCGAAGTTTTGTCTTTAGGTCGAAATAAAGTAAAAATCTGAAAACGGCCAAGTGTGAGTCAGTTTCGAAAACAACGAATGTGTAATTTTGTTCTACTATAGGTAGGTATGGAGTGGAAATGAGATAAGACTTATTTAAATTTAGATACATACCAATTTAAGACAATACATGTTTGTCTTAAAGACAAGAACAATAAAACTGTTCACCACTCTGTGTGTGTCTGTTGCGGGAACCGAACCCACGATTTACGAAGTGCAAAGCAGGTCACTAGGTACACTAGGTGCGCTAAATCAGTCAAACAAAAATGAAAAGACAATTTTTTCTCGCATAGTCTAAATAATTTCTAATTTTACAACTAATAAAATCGCAGATTCAAGAACATGGAAATCATATATACTCTAAGATGGGATTATATACACGGTGCTCGTGAGGATTGCGAGAGATTTTAACAGTGTATTCCTGATCATAATTGGAGACTAAAATGTCGTATAAACTTTTCTGGAATTCGCCTAGTTTCAGAGTTACTACCAATTAAATAAAAAAACATTTTTTATTGTGACTCAGTGCAAGACGCTTTTTTGTTGGCGATTTCACCCTTTATGGGGTCTAGTCTAGACATTCTTATTGACAGATATCAAAGTGCCAAGGAATACTTTACGTAAACAATTTTTTTACAAAAAAAATGTACTAATTTATTTTAATCGACAGGTTTACCAATAACATTTATGTTTTCATGTTCAAAAGCATTTAAAAAATCGAAAAAAAAACAAAAAAAAATATATTTTTTTGGCGAAATTGACCTAAATTCATATAACATTTATTACTCCTTATGACCTCAGAAATTCGTGGTTAAAATCTCTCGCAATGCTTACGAGCACCGTGTATACTACTGCCCATCTCACCCTCCGATACGCCACGGGATGAGATGGGATGGTGCACTTCTAGGGCTACATAATAGGCCACCAATTATAATACCTACTGGTAGGCCTACCTACCAGTAGGTATTATAATTGGTGGCCTATTACCAAGTTATTAATTATCTATGTAGGTACCTACTGGTAGGCCTACCTACCAGTAGGTATTATAATTGGTGGCCTATTACCAAGTTATTAATTATCTATGTAGGTAGCGTACTTACAAACAGAATAAAGTAGGTACGTTATTGATGTATGTAATTATATGTAAGTAGGTACATTTTATAGGTGTAGGGAGCCAGTTTATTTGTAAAAATCACCTATAAATAAATAGTAAAATAGAATTAGACGCTTAGTATAAAGGGTTATAGTATAAAGTACATGCCTAAGTGGAACGAGACATTTCCTAAAGCAAAAGTGATAAAAAAACAAAAAAGAACCACCTAACCTAACAAAAATAAATGAAATCCCATCAAAAACATAAATGTGAAAGGCTGCCAAGTTCGATACTATGGGAATGCTTCGCCTATAAAAGAAGTGAGATCTGAATAAGTACCAAGTTCCATAAAAGTACCTCAAATCATAAATAGTTATAGGAATGCACACTTGATTTGCAGCAGTTTTTAGGGCCCGCGCACATTACGGCCACCAGTCGTCGCCACTAAACGCGACCACCAGTGGTTCGGCTAGACCACTACACGCCGCCACCAGTGGCAGGCTTGATGCGGCCACCAGTGGCTGCCACTTGCGTCAAATGACCGGACACTGTGGCTGTGTATGCGCACGAGTCGAACGACAAAACGCAGCCACAAGTAGCGAGCGCGGTCGACTCTCGCAGCTTGTGGCTCGGACGCGGCCACTCAAGCGCTCAGTGTGCGCCGATTCTATATAAAATGTATGAAGAAACGCGTCCGCAGCTTGTGGCGGCCACTAGTGGCTCAAGCGTGGCCGCCACTAAGTGGCCAGTGTGCGGGGGCTCTTAAGGTACATTTTGAATAAGAGCCCCCGCACACTGGCCACTTAGTGGCGGCCACGCTTGAGCCACTAGTGGCCGCCACAAGCTGCGGACGCGTTTCTTCATACATTTTATATAGAATCGGCGCACACTGAGCGCTTGAGTGGCCGCGTCCGAGCCACAAGCTGCGAGAGTCGACCGCGCTCGCTACTTGTGGCTGCGTTTTGTCGTTCGACTCGTGCGCATACACAGCCACAGTGTCCGGTCATTTGACGCAAGTGGCAGCCACTGGTGGCCGCATCAAGCCTGCCACTGGTGGCGGCGTGTAGTGGTCTAGCCGAACCACTGGTGGTCGCGTTTAGTGGCGACGACTGGTGGCCGTAATGTGCGCGGGCCCTAAGTATCACGTTACATAGAAATACCTAAAATTATAATAGTCAGAGAAACGCACACCGGTTTTTTTAGCAGTTTCCTGATAACATTTATTATTTTCAGTACTTTTTAATGATGTAACTTGGCAAGTTTTAATAGAAAATTATATACTTGACACATTGCAGTCCAAAGGTGTCGATTCATTGCATTGAAAAGGTGTGTGGTGTGTGAAAACTTGCCAGTAACATCATTAAAAAGTACTGAAAATAATAAATGTTATCAGGAAACTGCTAAAAAAACCGGTGTGCGTTTCTCTGACTATTATAATTTTAGGTATTTCTATGTAACGTGATACTTATTCAAAATGTACCTTAAAAACTGCTGGAAATCAAGTGTGCATTCCTATAACTATTTATGGTTTGAGGTATTTTTATGGAACTTGGTACTTATTCAGATCTCACTTCTTTTATAGGCGAAGCATTCCCATAGTATCGAACTTGGCAGCCTTTCACATTTATGTTTTTGATGGGATTGTCTAATTCTCCTAACGGCATGAGCGGCCGAGCTTAATCGAAGAGCGAGTTTTCTTATATGAGGACTCCATTGTAGATTTTTGTCCAACGTCGAACCAAGGAACACTGCTTTATCTACTATCTCTAATCTTAGTGTCCACCGGTGCAAATTTGGCAAAACAAATCTAATACATTTGGTTTTCTTAGCATTAAGTAGCAAATTGTTAATAGTAAACCAGTTCAGTACAGCAGCTAGTGTGTTATTGATTACAGTAAAATCGATAGATTGCCGGTCAACTTTGAAAATTAAAGATGTATCATCGGCAAACAGAACGATATCACAAAGGTTTTGTACTACGCAAGGTAAATCATTTATATAAACCAAGAACAGGAATGGGCCCAAAATAGAACCCTGTGGCACTCCTAATTTTACTAAAGTCCCTTTAGACTGGGTTTTATTTACAACAACTGTTTGTGTTCTGTTGCTAAGATATGAAGACATTTTCAAGGCATTTTCTGACAAACCATAATGTTCTAATTTAAGAATGAGGGTTGTATGATCTACACAATCAATTAAACGCTTTAGAAAGATCACAGAATATACCAATTGCATCGTAATGTTTTTCCCAGGCAATGAAAATATGTTAATAATCCATGTCTGTTGAAGTGGCCCAGTAGATCATTTAACATTAGCTTTTCAAAGACTTTACTTAGTACAGGAAGTATTGATATCGGCCGGAAGTTATTCAGATCACTAGAATCACCCGATTTAAAAAGAGGTATGACTTTACTACATTTCATAAGATCTGGAAAAACGCCTTGTGAAACTGAATTATTATAAATTAAGGCTAAGTAAGGCGCTATGACGTCTATGATATGACTGATGACTACAACTGATGTACAGTCGCCATCAGATATATCGGAGCGGCCAAGGTGATCACAAATATCTGAACAACGCCTCTATTGTCAAGGCGATAAAGTGCATGTTCAGATATTTTTGAGTACCCTGGCCGCTCCGATATATATGATGGCGACTGTACCCCATAAGTCTTCTGTTTTCTTTAAATTCAGAGAATTGACCAACAAACCAGCAAAAGGTACCAAAATTGAGCCAAGAGCGTAGCAAACGGATAAAAGAATTGGATCTTGAACGCACGGCTGATTACACATGCGCCTTAGTTCCGCCTAATCTGGCTGTCTGTCTGTTCGTATTATCGAGTCATGCTACCTAGTTTGTCAAGGGATGGTGGGTTCGAATTCCTGTAAAGGGCAATGTGTTTGTCACTATCATTGAGAAGTGCTCACTACCTACTTTATTCTCTTGTTGTACAGTTGCCAACAGATATCGGAGCGGCCAAATATCTGAACAAAGCCTCATGTCAAGGCGATAAAGTGCATGTTCAGATATTTTGGAGTACCTTGACCGCTCCAGTATATGTAACGGCGACTGTAGGATCAATTTCACACCACCTATTCGGAGAAGGGCTTTTTCTTTCCAAAGTAGAACATTACGTACAATTTTACACGTTTTGGTGCCGATATGACAATGACCAGGCCGAACCGGTTATTATAAATTATAATACTCGGGTAATGTGTCACGTGGTAGCAAAATAATTTTCATCTTGAGCTAATGGTTGAATCCCTCTCTATGCTCAGGATTCTCTTTTATTTACTAACTCTATTGTACAATTCTAGCGAATTTGAGTCTGTTGTAAAATCCTTACAATGCACGCCCTCGCCGTTTTAATGTGTTGTTTTGCTCCCTCGTGACACAATCTACTTTATTCGAATAGGGGCAAATAAAAATATGTAGGGGGAATGTAACCTCAGAAGAAGCTAATTGGGGTGTAGTTTTATAATTTATAATGAAAATGCATAAATTCAGTCAATGACAAAGCTTTATTTCACCTGAGCAAGTTTAGATAAATAATTGGAATGAACAGTGAACAGGCAGTGTCAATTATTACATGCCACCTCTCAATCTAAGTACAAGATGAAGGGTAGACTCTTTTTGAATATTGTAGTCGGAGAGCGTGCGTCCGTCTTCCAATTGTTTTCCGGCGAAGATAAGACGTTGCTGGTCTGGAGGAATGCCTTCTTTGTCTTGGATTTTGGCTTTTACGTTTTCAATTGTGTCTGAAGGTTCAACTTCTAGGGTGATGGTCTTTCCAGTCAGGGTCTTGACAAAGATCTGCATACCACCACGGAGACGAAGTACTAAGTGGAGGGTGGATTCCTTCTGGATGTTGTAGTCAGACAGGGTTCGGCCATCTTCAAGCTGCTTGCCTGCAAAGATCAACCTCTGCTGGTCTGGGGGGATTCCCTCTTTGTCCTGGATTTTTGCTTTTACGTTTTCAATTGTGTCGGATGGTTCAACTTCAAGTGTGATAGTTTTGCCAGTGAGGGTCTTGACGAAAATTTGCATACCACCACGCAGACGAAGTACCAAGTGGAGGGTTGATTCTTTTTGAATGTTGTAATCTGAGAGGGTGCGGCCATCTTCCAACTGCTTGCCTGCAAAGATCAATCTCTGCTGGTCTGGGGGGATACCTTCCTTGTCCTGGATCTTAGCTTTAACATTCTCAATAGTATCCGAAGCCTCAACCTCAAGGGTGATGGTCTTGCCAGTCAGGGTCTTGACAAAGATCTGCATACCACCACGGAGACGAAGTACCAAGTGAAGGGTGGATTCCTTCTGGATGTTGTAGTCAGATAAGGTACGTCCATCCTCAAGCTGCTTGCCTGCGAAGATCAACCTCTGTTGGTCTGGGGGGATTCCCTCCTTGTCCTGGATCTTAGCCTTCACATTTTCAATAGTGTCTGAAGGCTCAACTTCAAGTGTGATAGTTTTGTCAGTCAGGGTCTTTACAAAAATCTGCATACCACCACGCAGACGCAGGACTAAATGCAAAGTTGATTCCTTCTGAATATTGTAATCAGAGAGTGTGCGGCCATCTTCCAATTGCTTTCCGGCAAAGATGAGACGTTGCTGGTCTGGGGGGATACCTTCTTTGTCCTGGATTTTTGCTTTTACGTTTTCAATTGTGTCGGATGGTTCAACTTCAAGTGTGATAGTTTTGCCAGTGAGGGTCTTGACGAAAATTTGCATACCACCACGCAGACGAAGTACCAAGTGGAGGGTGGATTCTTTTTGGATGTTGTAATCTGAGAGGGTGCGGCCATCTTCCAACTGCTTGCCTGCAAAGATCAATCTCTGCTGGTCTGGGGGGATACCTTCCTTGTCCTGGATCTTAGCTTTAACATTCTCAATAGTATCCGAAGCCTCAACCTCAAGGGTGATGGTCTTGCCAGTCAGGGTCTTGACAAAGATCTGCATACCACCACGGAGACGAAGTACCAAGTGAAGGGTGGATTCCTTCTGGATGTTGTAGTCAGATAAGGTACGTCCATCCTCAAGCTGCTTGCCTGCGAAGATCAACCTCTGTTGGTCTGGGGGGATTCCCTCCTTGTCCTGGATCTTAGCCTTCACATTTTCAATAGTGTCTGAAGGCTCAACTTCAAGTGTGATAGTTTTGCCAGTCAGGGTCTTTACAAAAATCTGCATACCACCACGCAGACGCAGGACTAAATGCAAAGTTGATTCCTTCTGAATATTGTAATCAGAGAGTGTGCGGCCATCTTCCAATTGCTTTCCGGCAAAGATGAGACGTTGCTGGTCTGGGGGGATACCTTCTTTGTCCTGGATTTTTGCTTTTACGTTTTCAATTGTGTCGGATGGTTCAACTTCAAGTGTGATAGTTTTGCCAGTGAGGGTCTTGACAAAAATTTGCATACCACCACGCAGACGAAGTACCAAGTGGAGGGTGGATTCCTTCTGGATGTTGTAGTCAGATAAGGTACGTCCATCCTCAAGCTGCTTGCCTGCGAAGATCAACCTCTGTTGGTCTGGGGGGATTCCCTCCTTGTCCTGGATCTTAGCCTTCACATTTTCAATAGTGTCTGAAGGCTCAACTTCAAGTGTGATAGTTTTGCCAGTCAGGGTCTTTACAAAAATCTGCATACCACCACGCAGACGCAGGACTAAATGCAAAGTTGATTCCTTCTGAATATTGTAATCAGAGAGTGTGCGGCCATCTTCCAATTGCTTTCCGGCAAAGATGAGACGTTGCTGGTCTGGGGGGATGCCTTCTTTGTCCTGGATTTTTGCTTTTACGTTTTCAATTGTGTCAGATGGTTCAACTTCAAGTGTGATAGTTTTGCCAGTGAGGGTCTTGACGAAAATTTGCATACCACCACGCAGACGAAGTACCAAGTGGAGGGTTGATTCTTTTTGGATGTTGTAATCTGAGAGGGTGCGGCCATCTTCCAACTGCTTGCCTGCAAAGATCAATCTCTGCTGGTCTGGGGGGATACCTTCTTTGTCCTGGATCTTAGCTTTAACATTCTCAATAGTATCCGAAGGTTCAACCTCAAGGGTGATAGTTTTGCCAGTCAGGGTCTTCACGAAGATCTGCATACCGCCGCGCAGACGAAGTACCAGGTGAAGAGTGGATTCCTTTTGGATGTTGTAGTCTGAGAGAGTACGGCCGTCTTCCAGCTGCTTACCAGCGAAGATGAGACGCTGCTGATCCGGGGGGATGCCCTCTTTGTCCTGAATCTTGGCTTTCACGTTCTCAATGGTATCTGAAGGCTCAACTTCCAAAGTGATGGTTTTACCCGTCAACGTCTTCACGAAGATCTGCATATTGTCCTAAAACAACAGAAACAAGTTTTAAATTGTGATTGGAAATTGCAACACAAAGACGTGGGTGTTCTTAATAATTTGCCAACGTCCTGCATGAATCACGATAAGACTTCCGTTATAACACGACACACATTCTCTCTTTTAAATTAAATTTAAAGTCTATGCATCTAGGTCAAAAGTAAAATTCAATTAGGTCACGGCATAATAACCTATGGCTTCCTGTTAGAAAATGACGCAACTAAAACTCAGAATTGTAATTCATCTTGTGACACCATAATAATTCGTTTCACAAGTTTCTGATTAGTAAAAATTGCTCAAAGTTGAGGCACTGATGATGTTATTTTAATTACGCATAAAATTTCATTTTTGTGTTCGGACGGAGTCTTCACTCCAAAATGGCGGATAAGGAAATATCAAGCAGTCGTGACGTTAGCTATATCATTGCTTAATATTATAATTATATAGTAGCTTATCCCTTATTTAAAACAAATATGAATGTACTCACCTAGTCACTAGAATTTTTCTTAATAAAACACAATAATTATTATCTTCAACAAACAACTCTGAAGAGTCACACGCTAGTAAAGTTCCTTTTTCGAGTTTTCGCTTTGAAATGCGTTGGCCAATAAGCAGCGCCCCGTTTTTATAGACAACGACGGCGTAATCAATTTTTCACCCGAGACCACACGAAAAAACACGAGGTTTTCCGAAGCTAAAATGCATTTCTTTCTATCGCCATACAATGAAGCGAGACAGTAGTATGAATATTTCGAGAACGCATGCGTCAAAGTCGGCTGATCCAAATTTCTTTGTGACGTCATGGGGGTTATTGATCAAAACAAACAAACAAAGATAAAATCTTGATGAAATGCTGATAATATTGAAATAAATATGTAGGTTCGCAGACAACAACACAGATATTTATTTCTGTAAAATTCTGGTAGGTTACGATAACAGAAAGACAATCAATGCGCACTCAAAATATATGCGTAGCGTATGAATGCCTGTTTACAGATAAAAATAATGGTAGATGAAGAGAATACATAACATAATACATCAATGAGATGAAGTAATTAAATTACCCACTGTATGTAGTCATAAAACTTAAATAGAAAGTTCCCACGTATGACCCAGTCAGTTCACAGATCTTGGTTCCGGCCTAATCGATTATTGATAGTATTAATAACTTTGTAGGTATCATGAATTCTGTGTTAAATGTATGGAGGTCTCGCAAAACCAATCTATCTTGGTAGGTACCTAGTTTAGTAAACCAAACAGTCGGCATCGGTACGGTACCTGCTTTGTACGTCGATCTATTCCTGTCTTATAAGTAGATAGGCATTTACGCAGTCATGTAAAAATAGGCAACTGCGACTGTAGTAGCAAATTATGCTCAAAATGGTGTCGGCACGTTTCTAGACTTTTAGTTTCACAATTTTGAGCAACACATTTAACTAACTATAAGTAGACCTTGTCTCCTTGCAGTAAGATTTATAACGTTCAGTTAGTTATTGTATATTCGTCGTGCGCAAATGGGTTCACCTCCTTTTTTCGCAGTTATCTATTGTTAGACTGTTGACGACTCTGACATTCTTTATTTCACTAACAATGGAATTTCCATTTAAAACTTATATGAGATGAAAGACTATGAACAAATAGGCGTGGCCACACCTAACCCACTGCCTAGGTAATGACTGAATACCAGAACTATTAACAGAAGTCTCCAAATCTTAATTCAAATCAGGATAATCTAACACTATGTAAATAATTAACTAAAACTAAATTGAAACACTTGTAATTAAGATTAAACAACATTTTTTTATTACATCCTAACTATTTACATTATTTAACAACAAGTAACCGTATGGTAATTATATAATTTAATTATTCTTAGGCTGATTATCAGGCTCCCATGGACGAGGGCCCCGTTTGTTCTCCCAGTTGTCAATATCCAGCTTCTGAATTTCATCATAAGTGCCCTCGAGGGTCACATCTTTGGCTTTATTTAGCCCCATCTTCTCTGCCTCGGCTTTACTCACTCCTTTTACTTGAGAGAATTGATATCTAGAAAAATAATTACAATTAGATTACATTAAATGTTTTATGTGCACCTTATTTCAAATAATACACTAATTAAAAAAGTTCTTCCATTAGTATTATCTTATCTAGTTTATGAATATTAAACTCCTAGACTAACTGTTTGTAAGGAAATTATTGTGCAATAATTTCCAATACTTCACATGAGTCATCCACTTTTTTAAGACTGTATAAGTAGTTGTGACTCAATACATTTAGGGCCCATATAACCAAAATGCCTATTTTATTTTGATCCTAATCCTTTTGGCTGCATTCTTTCAAATAACTACTTAGTACTAATGTAATTAGTGCATTTGTATGTAAACCGTCTCTATAATGTCATAACTACTAATGATGAATTAAGTAATGTTATATAAATAATTTGACATTTTTGATAAATTAATGAGTTAAGTAAAAAAAAAATTAATAGTAATGCTGTTGCTGTTAATGATTGCCCCTTTAATGAAGAAGTATAATTTTAAACTACTTTTGCTCTAAATTAAATACTCTATCAGTGACTCAAAACTTTAGGAAAATAATAAAACATTCTCTATTTAACAAGATTAACCATAACTCTAAATCTGTGGTGATCACATAGATAAATGCTCTTATTTAAGATTCAAGTCCAGGTAATTGATTTAACTCTGTAATTGATTGTATTCAAGCATCAATATTTGCTCAAGCCTTGATAGAACAAATAAATGAATCACTTGACCGTTCACTTCCAGTCAAGAAACCAAAAATTATATGCATGTTGCATATGCATTTGTAATCGCCTTCATTTTTTCAAATGCTGCAAATGCAGGACAACATAGAAGCAAATTATAACGTTTTTGTAATGGTTTAAGTTACATTATGGCCTACTTTGTATTATTATTTGAATCCTACTTTAATTATGAGGAAACAGATAGTGCAGTGCAATTGTACTAATGAGTACTGCAATCTTGTCAAATTGTAAGTACGCAATCGTGAAATATAAGACTCTTCACGAGAATAAAGTGCCCGAAAACATCCCTAAGACTAATAAGTAACATACATAACCTAAAATTATTCATTGTTTTCAACAGGTTTTATCAATCTGGTTGGATATTTGGGCACCCGCCAACCAGGAAATGTTCAGTTTTGCTATCAAATCAAATTTGATCAATCGAAAGATAAAAATACTAGGTAACCTGATTTGTGTCCATTCCCTTAGTCCGAAAGATCCTCCTACAACAAACAATATAAATGGCACCCCATATCTAAATGATTTGCGTCTACTCAGAA
Source organism: Pammene aurita (assembly GCA_947086415.1). Lineage (NCBI taxonomy): Eukaryota > Metazoa > Arthropoda > Insecta > Lepidoptera > Tortricidae > Pammene > Pammene aurita. The sequence continues at coordinate 23,685,208 of OX352305.1, read as the reverse complement.
TATAAAAAGAATTCCGTAGGGAAGTCAACTGTTGGAATAAATTCCCCAATTTTGCTGGCATTTTACAGTTTTTCAGGCATTTCTCGTATGACCACCAATTTTTTTGTAATTTCAGCTGTCACTTCTAGCAACATAAACAGCTATTAGACATGGCAATTTGTAGGGCCCAACATGTTGTGTACCCTGCCTCTCCCTCACCCTCCTTCAGCTCCCTACAGGCCCAACCTCCTATTACACCTCCCAACACAACATGTTGGGCCCTACAAATTGCCATGTCTACTAGCCGTTATATCAAACATGAAACATGTCATTTCGTCCAGAGACAGAATACCTATAGAGCTGTCATGGCAGACATAAACGGCTATTAGACATGGCAATTTGTAGGGTCCAACCTGTTGGGTTGGTAGGTGTAATGGCACCTAGGGAGTAGGAGTCCCGATCTAGGGCGATCGGGGCGATCGGCAGTGCCCCGACGCCCGCAGCTGTTTATGGAGGTCGTCAGAGTTATTTTACCTTTTTTATTTCTAAATTTGCTACACATTCCGTCTGGTTTTTTTATTTAAAATAAAAGTTAAAATGTGTAGATTCGCTGGTAATTAATATATTTATCTAGTTTTGTATTTAAATAATGTGACAGAATGTGTAGCAAATTTATAAATAAAAAAGGTAAAATAACTCTAACGACCTCCATAAACAGCTGCGGGTGTCGGGGCACTGCCGATCGCCCCGATCGCTCTAGATCGGGACTCCTACGCCCAGAGAGTTCTAAACCAGGAGAGGCCTTAGGTATCATTTCCCCTCTGTCAAAAGTATTGGCCGGAAAATCTAGTACATCTATAAAAACTATTTCAATAATCGATGTCACGCATTTTCGTCATCGCTGTCGATGGATAACAAGCTCCGTGAAAATGCCCTTATGCGCTGTTTTTGGATGTAAGAAATGTTATATTTCGTCTAGTTTACAAAATGATGAAATACCATTTCAGATGTAAGTAAAGTTTTACTTTATTTATCATTACTTTCGTAATAAAAGATTTAACCTAAATCGAAAATCAAGCTTCGTTTACAGAATCGATTCAAAGACAATCGTTTTCTTTCTGATGGGCAGTAACTATTTGACGTTTGAAATTTCTCCATATTTAACGCGCTTAAGGATTGTTGTCTTCTATATTTTGTTTGAAAATACAATCAAAAATGAGCCTTGGCTTTTTTGTTTGACATTTGCAAAGACTGCATCCAATAATGAACCATATGTTAACGTATGTACAGTCGACTATCTATTGTTCCATTTAGTGTTATGAAGTATAAAAAGAATATGTCAAATATGTTTGGTGTTTTCAAGTCAAAGGTACATCTTTGTCGGTTGTCAATAAAGCGTTGCTGCAATAAAAATTCATTTAGAAATAAACTGTATTAACAACCGACAATGATGTACCTTTGATAGAAAACATCACATTCGATAGAGCTTTATGCCTACTCCCTAGGTGCCATTACACCTACCAACCCGACAGGTTGGACCCTACATATTGCCATGTCTAATAGCCGTTTCAACTGGATGGTCTTATACAGCTATTAGCCATGGCAATTTGTAGGGCCCAACCTGTTGTGTACCCCGCCTCTCCCTCACCCTCCCTCAGCTCCCTACGGGCCCAACCTCCTCTTACACCTCCCAACACAACAGGTTGGGCCCTACAAATTGCCATGTCTAATAGCCGTTTTATCAAACTTTCAATAGGTATGACAGAGAAGGCGCTATTATCGTTGGTCCTTGTCATAGTCTCACATTGGGATTATTGCTTATTTCCAAAAGGCCTTTAGTACAATATAAACGTTTGTTACCCTCCACCAAAGAATATAGAATAATATCAATACTCACTTTTTGAAGGGCAACAAAGAAGCCGATTAAATTATGTAGGCCATTTGCAGTATGCTATCAGCAATCCCGAAACGTGTTTTAAAATTAGGCACGATGCATGTATTCAATCTTTCTTATGGTGCGTACACACCGGGCCAACGAAGGGCTATCTATCTCAATCTAACAAATAGCTGACGCATAAGTGCTTCGCGTACGTTGGCCCGGTGTGTACCCATCATTAGGCGAACGTCTAGAGCAACTCAAGAGCAACTCTAGAGATAAAACTGGTATTAGACATTGTAAATTGTAGGGCCCAATCTGTCAGGTTAGGTATAATAAGAGGGGCCCTTAAAGCCCTGTTACACTGGTCCTAGTTAGCTGCCTAAATTATTTAGTTTCTAAATTTAGTCAAGTGTAACCGCATTTAGCAAGTCAATTTACTATGAAAATGAGTTATTATCCTAATTAGGATGCTAGTTAGGACACTATAAAAAGTAAAGTGTAACAAGACTTTTAAGGAGCTGAAGGAGGTTAAAGGAGAGGCAGGGTACACAATAGATTGGGCCCTACAAATTGCAAATTGGAATGTCTAATGCCGGTTTAAACGTGTATAAAACATCTATTAGACATGGCAATTTGTAGGGCCCAACCTGTTGTGTACCCTGCCTCTCCCTCACCCTCCTTCAGCTCCCTACGGGCCCAACCTCCTATTACACCTCCCAACACAACAGGGTGGGCCCTACAAATTGCTATGTCTAATAGCCGTTTAAACTGAGCATTTCCTCCACAGATTAATAACTAGTTACTTCGTAATAACAAAAGTTATTCAAGCTAATGTTAAAACGGTCGTGGTACTATTCTTCATATACCGGTTTTGGACATCACTTAGAATCATGCTTTTCCTTGTCTGTGGCACACCAAATAATTTTATAAAATGGCGGACTGTTACGAGTGACGTATGTGTTGTGTGTTTACCTACTTTACGAGTTTCATAATTATGTGCTGTGATTTGATTGTGAAGTGAGGACTAATTGTCAACAATTTTATCTTATCTCGTGGGTAATTTTGGTAAGTGTTTAATAAATACCTAGTTCTACTTTCGATCGCTTTGTATCATACGCGTAAAATATGTCACGGCAGCTTTAGGTACTGTAGGCGGATAAAATAAATTGTCCTCGGGGACTGATGCTTGATTCGCAAATATTTTCTTTCATGAAATATGGGTCTATCCTTAATTCGTACATTTATGAGCATACGCTAGTCTTGATCCTAATTCACATATTTACTGCAGTTTGCTTATTGATGTATGTATTAAAAACAGTGGAGTTTTGAGGTTGGTTGTACGTACGGCACTAAACTTACTTTACCTGCTAAACATATTCGTTGTAACTTAAATTACCTCTTTTAAACCCAAATATCATCTTCACTGAAGTAAACATCCCCTAACAAGGTTTATCCTTAGGCAAAGTAGATTATCATAGAACATGATTTGGCTATGAAATTGGTGGACAATATTTGACTTGACAGCCAAAATACTACAATTGTGATCTGTAAATTCATTTTAACTGGCATACCACTTTTGAAATACATACTAGGACCAGAAATTATTATCAAATCAACAACATGAATTTCCAATTGACTTATCTGTATTTTGTGACTGCTATAGATTATTTCTATTATATTATATTACTAAGCATTAAAGTTAGTTTCACAAGTGGTTGGTAACTAGATTATAGTATAAATAGTAGTAAGCCATTTCAATATTTGTTAAGTTCATGTGTCACAACCACAACATGTTTATTATCCCACCATGACTAAACAAGTTACACAACCATTTTTCTGCACACTTAATTACAAGGTTTCTTAAAGTACTCTTATTTAAGTTACCTTTGTAAACGGAAACTAAATCTTCTTTTATTAGTTGTATCTTATAGAAAAAAGATTTTGTGTGGGTTACATGTTAGTGAGGAAAGTGACAAGGCAATGCTTATTTAAAGTGAATAATATTGCAATAAAATACAATGAAGGTGTTGATATATATTTGTGTTTTGCCACAACTTAGTGTAAACAAGTCCATTTAGATTTAATTTATTACCGTACAAGTGTACAGTCATCAGTCATGAGTCCCACAAAACAAATATTTAACTAGAAGAAGCAAGCACTCTCAGTAACCATGCATGCTGATTTCTTCATACTTGATGCACATTTTTATAGAAAAATGATTATGAAACGTCACCATTTACTTGCTCAACATTTTTTGATGAATTATTACAATTTCTTCGACGCAATAGACCATATTCTGATAGTTTGAACATCACAAGTTCGTCATTTGGATAGTTGATCCTTGGACGACTAAATAATATGCAGAGTACGGGCATTTGTGGCTTAATGTAATTCCGTGAACAATCCTCAGTTCAAGAAGAAGAAGAAGAAGAAAATAAATACTTTTCTAATTATATTTGTTTTCTATTAGGGTACACATAGGGTTGCCAGATGTTTGGCTTTTTACGGGTGTGTCCGGCCAAATAATTCCTCGTCCGGCCTGTCCGGCTTTTGTCTGACTTACGCTACGCGCCAGTCACGCCAGTGGCACGATTCGAATAACCAGCATGTCCGGCTTTTGGGATCAAATGTCTGGCTAAATTAAGCGGGGAGTCCAGCTTTTTCATTTTTGGGCCTGGTAACCCTAGGTACACATCCCGTACACATGAAGTGGGGGATAATTTTTTTTCGCTCCTGGTCTATCATGTTTTGTATAGTCTTTAAAAAAGAATAGGGGTCTTCTAAAACATTTTTTTGGATAAAACGAATGGTTTTGTAAATAATAACTCTGAAATTTCAAAAAAGGGTGCCATCTAACTTTTGAGCCGTCATCCACAAAAATTTTAAAAAATCATGGAAGTGAGGCCTGATAAGTACTTTCAATGAGAACTAAAGCTTGTCCCAGTAAAAAATGTCGTTAGTTTACGCAACGTTTGTATATCTGGTTTCAATCAAAATGGTTGCAACTGGCTGGTTATACGTTAAATGCATCTCGTTTCTTTATTTAATGTTAGAAAAAAATCTGTCACAGTCACATTTTCAAAGATATCGTCTCCACAAGAAAAACTCCATGAGAAAATATTGTACAAATATGTCCAATATCAAGGGATTTCCACGAATAAAGTGGCGATGGAGCTAAACACGTCTGTTAAAACTGACCAAAGGGTCCTAAAACAATTCAGAGAGACTGGCGGTATTCGACGGCGTCCTGGAAGTGGTCGGAAGATCGGGTTTCTTAAGAAAAATATTGAGAAGAGTATCATAGCTGCTTTGCTGAAAAAATCTGCATTATCTGTAAGATATTTAGCTAAAAAGGATAAACGTCTAAATCAACTGTGCAACGAGTAAAGAAAAATAATTCTATAAAGACGTTCAAACAAACTTAAGTGCCTAATAGAAATTCGAAACAAGAAACTGATGCTAAAACAAGATCAAGAAAACTGTATTCAAAATTAACGACAAAAAAGTACTGTACTGTGATGGACGACGAAACATATTGCAAGCTTGATTTTAAATCACTGCCGAGACATCATTTTTATTCGGGGACCGATAGAAAAACTGTCAATGACGAGTACAAGGTAATAAAAACGGATAAATTTGCGAAGAAGGTTCTTGTATGGCAAGCGATCTGTTCTTGCGGCAAACGCAGCACCCCATACTTTGCTAAAGGAACTATGAAAGGCGATATATACCTTAAGAGTGCATGGAAAAGCGATTATTGCCGTTTATTAAGCGACACAAGAAGCCAGTTCTGTTTTGGCCTGATCTGGCCACGTGCCACTATTCTAAAAATGTGATAAAATGGTACAAAGCCAATAATGTCGAATTTGTGGAAAAATACCAAAATCCTCCTAGCTGCCCTGAATTACGACCTATAGAAAATTATTGGGCTCGTATGAAGCAGAAACTCTTAAAACATAATACTAACGCCACATCAGTTGAAAACTTCAAGCGAAAATGGAATACAGCTTCAAAACTAATCACAGACACAGATGTACAAAACCTGATGGCAAGTATCAAAAGAAAATTACGAAGTTTCTGGATGAATAAACAATAGAACAAAAACATAACAAAAATATATTTTATTTACTACATTTCTAATAAAATGTTGTCAAAAATTTGGTAATTTTTTTATTGTTTATGTTTTTCCATACGAACAAATAAACGACATTTTTTTCTGGGACAAGCTTTATATTGAATAAATTCGATTCAGCCGTTTTTGAGTTATCACTCAAAAACACATAGTGAAAGGATGTAATATATATGTATGTATGAGTTATGTAAGTTTATTTATATATTTTTCTTTCTTTTATATGTGTAAGTTTATTAATGTTTGGTTTATTTGCTTTGCAACACCTACTTTTCTGTTAATTTACAAAGGTTTCCGCTTCCCAAAGGTTGTCTGGAAGAGATCGCTCTTTAGCGATAAGACCGCCAATTGTTTTGCCTCTGCTTTTTTGTTTGTGTCTTGTGTATACTTTGTGTCTATTATTTGAGGTGTGCAATAAAGAGTATTTATGTTATGTTATGTAAGTGCCGGATTGTAAAATGACGTAAGCGCCGCGAAATACCCCTTAATAAACGACCTTTTGAACAGATGTATTGTAACAGGCCGGCGACTATGGAACCCTATACTGAGCATGGCCCGACATGGTCTTGGCCGGCTTTTTCATTTTATGTTGTTCCTCAAGAGTCCAGAGGAGAGACAAAAGTCCAGGGGTGAGACAAACGCTACTCCATATAAAAACTGCAGGGAAAAATCCCCTGGTGTTTATAAAACCATAAATAAATTAAATCTTGTCTGGTCCCTTTGCAAACATGCACAAATCAGTTGTTTCAATAAAAATAATATTTAGTATACTATTTAGTAAATATTTGAAAAAAAAAAATGATGTGCGAATGAGATTTTCTGATATGCTGGAGGTACAGTTGTCAGTTTGAAGTCCAGCATTGGCACCACACTGTCACACAGACATCACATTAACCCTTTCTTGCTGCAGCTATATATATCCAACTCTAATAGAGTGTGTGTGAGGGGTCTGGTTTAAAGAAATTAAATTATTTATGCAGTAAAGGGTTAATATCAGCAATCAATACTCACTGTATTAAGATTAAAACTAGTTTAACTGAAGTTATGTGTATAGTTTTCCCAATAATCTATTTCAACTATTGTTTATGTTTTTCTACAAGTTTTCTATAATGTGGGAATGGAAACTATGCTATACTATACTGGCATTGTCTTACAAATATGAAAACTAGTTGGCACTTTTTCCTAAGAACAATGCTATTGATAAGCCTTTGTTTTGAAATAATGAGTTAAGACTAATATCCCAATGGGTTGTCATTCAGAAGACATCTGAATAGAACAATATTTGTGACCAAGATTGCATTCACCAAGCTGCATCATTTTTTGTACTGCAGCGAAATACATTCTTAAAAACAATTTAACATTTTCAAGCTAAGATTAGCTGAATTCTAGATCAATTATGGCGATTATGCCAGGTTGGTAGTTTATAAATTAATTAATTAAAATAGTAATTCAAAGCATGAGGTTACCGGCAACCAACATTGTTTACATGTGGTGAACCACTCAGTGTCATTGCTATTATTTAACTTCCATAATTTGGTCCTCGTCAATTTTGTTACTCACTTCCACCTATCACACAAAAACCACATTGTTAGACAAATAAAACAACTATTTTTTTTTATCAATACAAGTATTTAGTACAAACACCTGCATTAATATCTTATTTGTAGGGTCATAAGAGTGTGTCACATATTTTTGCGGCCTTCATTGTGCAAGACTGAGAGTTTCCGCGATCGAGTTTTTCACTAGATGGCAGCACCGTGGCGAGAGGTATTTTTGACAGCAGCTGTCAAAATCCACCAATAAAAAAAAAATCGGTTGTCTGTAAAGTCGGTTTACTGACGATAGTTGAACGTGACGACGTCATAAGAAAATACTGATGGAATGGTTGCATTTTTCAAAAGAAAATTTTAATTTCACTGCACTTCATACTTGACGAAAACATGTAAATGTATTATTGTATAGCAGCTGTCCACGCGGACGCATCGCTCACTCAAGTAGGAGAGAGACAGATGTCGAACGCTGCCGAACGCGAAGGCCGATTGTGCCTCTTTGTCGCTCGTTCCGCGCTCTCGCTTGCACTTCAAGCCTTAAATGGAACGCCTCAGAGCGAGGTAACGCCGCATGAGTCATGTTTTTTCGTGCGTGCAGCCGGCTCCATCGAATTATAAGACGTTGTCACGTCAAAAATCGGTTGTCTGTAAAGTCGGTTTACTGACGATAGTTGAACGTGACAACGTCATAAGAAAATACTGATGGAATGGTTGCATTTTTCAAAAGAAAATTTTAATTTCACTGCACTTCATACTTGACGAAAACATGTAAATGTATTATTGTATAGCAGCTGTCCACGCGGACGCATCGCTCACTCAAGTAGGAGAGAGACAGATGTCGAACGCAGCCGAACGCGAAGGCCGATTGTGCCTCTTTGTCGCTCGTTCCGCGTTCTCGCTTGCACTTCAAGCCTTAAATGGAACGCCTCAGAGCGAGGTAACGCCGCATGAGTCATGTTTTTTCGTGCGTGCAGCCGGCTCCATCGAATTATAAGACGTTGTCACGTCAAAAATCGGTTTTCTGTAAAGTCGGTTTACTGACGATAGTTGAACGTGACAACGTCATAAGAAAATACTGATGGAATGGTTACATTTTTCAAAAGAAAATTTTAATTTCACTGCACTTCATACTTGACGAAAACATGTAAATGTATTATTGTATAGCAGCTGTCCACGCGGACGCATCGCTCACTCAAGTAGGAGAGAGACAGATGTCGAACGCTGCCGAACGCGAAGGCCGATTGTGCCTCTTTGTCGCTCGTTCCGCGCTCTCGCTTGCACTTCAAGCCTTAAATGGAACGCCTCAGAGCGAGGTAACGCCACATGAGTCATGTTTTTTCGTGCGTGCAGCTGGCTCCATCGAATTATAAGACGTCAAAAAAAATTAAACATTGGTGGATTATGACCGCTGGTCCTCTCCCCACGGTGCTGCCATCTAGTGAAGAAGTCGATAGCAGAAACCCTCGTTGCAAGATTAGTATCTTACAGAAGTCTACCAGGTGACTGTCTCTACTAGGAACTTTTTTAAAGAGAACAATTTTAAAACATCACAATACCATAACTATACTTGAAGACATTCATGGGAAAGATAACATTACTGGGTAACTATTTTTAATTAATAATGATATCAGATTTTATTACATTTATTTTATTTTCTTTTTTACCACTAGTTACCATTAGTATTGAACACCTCGGAAAGGAAACCAGTACAGAAGTTACAGCAAATTAAAGTACAAATAAACTTCTGGCGGTCTTATCGCTAAAAAGCTATCTTTTAGAACACAATACGTAGTCCACAAATTCTGCAATGCCACACAATACACTTATCCTTATCTTATACTTATCCCCGGATTTGTCCTAGTTTGGTGGCCGTCCGGGGGGGTTTTTTAAAAACACTTTTTATGTGAGGAAACACCAAAGCAATTGTTTTTTGAATAATATTATTTACGGACACGTCCGGGGAAAAAACGCGATTTACGCCAAATGTCCGGGTTTTTTTAAGTATTTGTCCGGTGTCGGCGAATTTAGAGATGGCAGCCCTAGCCACACTGCTAATTTATGCTTCCACAGCAACTGTCCAAACGAAATAGCCATTATAAATACTGCAGTCTGGTCTAAATTTAGTATGCAGAGCTTCTCATCACGAACCAACCATAGACTATTCTACGCAGGCGCACCATTATAAGAGCGAACCCCATTTATGCGTAATTGTGGCTACTGTTATACTGGCTTGGCTGTGTCCAATAAAAGTTTGCATTGGGAATGAGACAGGGGGCACGCGCCCGCTGAGTCACCGATGTCATTGATCATGATCAAGTTAGATGGACGGCTCCTACCTGCCTACGCTGCCCTGGGTAACGAGATCGTGATTAAATCTGACCAGTCATTGAAATATGCGAACCTTAATTTAGATTATAACAGCCTGCATACCTGCGAACTGTACGAATAAGTACTTGTATTGGCTCGTCCTCGCCAAGACGTGACTTGTATATCAATAACGAATTTCAATATAAAAAACCGTTTCATTCGGATCCCTTAGCTTAAGTCCATAAACCTTACTATTTCTGTTAAAAAAAATCTGTATTTTTATCCATATTTTGGTCACTACTACCGCGGTTGACATTGTACACCTTTCGCGTAAATATGATTTTTCGTTCTGATACTATTTATTTCATAAAATCTTCATTGTTTTTTTATTTAGACGCCATTCATTTATTATTACTTAAGGCGATTGAGGGGTGAGGGGGGTCGACACTGCCTTATTTTTTCTTACATGGACCCCCAGCCGGTCTTGATGTTTCTTACGTAAGATCACAGAAATGCGATAAGTTAAAATTATACTGAAAAAATAGGCGATTTTATGTGCGCAGTATCCATAACAACACGGCAAAATAAATCCAAATTTAATCAATACGTAAAAACCACGGACTAGATAAATACTAATGGACGCGGTAATGGGCCGGGCGCGCGTTACATGGTTTATGATCAGATGCGCATAAACTTGTCGAAACCTCATGCCGCGCGGTTCAGTCGTCGTTCGACCACGTGTGACGAATTTAGTGCCAAAAAACATGTAAAAATGCCGTGTTGTACAATTTTGTCGTGTCGTATACGAAGCAACGAATTAAAAGAGGCCCCTGGAGTAGTTGCTTTCCACCGGTAAGTATAAAAACCGAGTATTTCACATTTTTTCCAAAAATTGTAGGCTTTTATTACGACATTCACCCATTATCTGATGGTACAACGGTATTCATATCAATTGCTCGCTGCTATTGCTGGCGGTCGCAGGATTACGCGAGTGACGCGTAATGTATTTGGAAATACGAACGTCGCTCGTCTGTCTCGTCACACGATCGGCAGCCACGTTGCTGGGCAACATGGCTGCCGCGCGCCTGCCGCCACGAGAGTGCGGCCCGTTATTTATTATCGATAATTTCGAACACATTGTTTAAGGTGTAACTTGTCTGTCCTATAGTAGAAACTAATTTTATTTCTTTCGTTAACAAAATAACGTGATTGACTGGATTAATTAATCCAATGATCAACTTATTTTATAGATACGATAACTTTATAATGGTACTTCTAACCATACTAATATTATTAATGCGAAAGTGTCTCTGTCTGTCTGTTACCTTGTCACACTTAAACTGCTGAACCGATTAAGATGAAAGGAGATCGTCAATTTTTGTTAGGTGATCAGGCCCAGATTATTTAGGACCATTTAGGAATGACTCTAACCTTTAACAAATCGTCATAATTTCTAGATCAGGACGGTGGTAAAAAAATTTCGAAATCTAATGGGAAAATTGAAAAATCATGCATTTAAAACTTGAATCTGACGAGGACAATTTTTGAAAGCGTGCATGCCTATGATTTATACATTAATGTAAAAAAAGTACTGGTTTTTTAAAGAAAATGTACAAAAGCGGACTTAAAAACAAAACGGGAATCATGATGAAATAATAAAAAGTCATATTTTGATCGTATTTATAGTTCCTGTATTTCGGTAAACAAACACGGCTGTCAAACCATCGTTGATACTATTAACTGAACATTCCTAACACCTATTGCAAAGGGATAAGGTTTACCACCGTTAAGTGCGATAGCACTAGTATCTGACATTGCAAAATTGAATAAAAGATGCGTTTCGTTATCGAAGGAGCATGATTATGCCATTATGAAACCTTCTTTTAATATTCAAACTCCGATCAAAAATGCAAAAATACGCATTTTCAATCTTTAGGCGTTTTAATACAGTCGATTTCTAATTTAAACTTCCGTATTCGTAGGCTTAGATATTATTTTAATATTACAATGTTATAACTTACCGATCAGTATCAAAACGCAGATTATGTAACGGTAGATATTGACAGTGTCAAACCAAAAAACAAACCCGTTTCAGTCCAGGTGAAGTTAAACTTTATGTCAATGCCATAAGGACGTTAACGACTTGTCTTGCTGTATTTTAATCGCGGAAAGATCAACATAATGTTTATTTATTTAGTATTTCTAATTCCCGTTTCATTATTTTGTAATATTTTGTCTACTTTAGTAATAAAATGAGTATTTATTTTACATTGTAGTACAAACTGTATACGGTTTATATCAGGTGGCCCAGAATTGACGATCTCCTTTGGTATGAAGATAGTTTGAGTCACGATTATTTTTAGTATTTTAGCAGACACATAAATTAGATAGATAAGGGTACATCCACAAATTACGTCAAACAAATTTCAACAATAATATGTACACGATATATATGTACACGATATTTGTATTTGTGATGTCACAAGAAATAAAACTCCCCCTTCCCCTTAACAGAACTCGTCACACTTTGTTGATCCCTCCGTCCCCCTTAACATCTGACGTAATTAATGGATGAACCCTTATTAGGGTAGATTTTTATCCAGCTATTAATAAAAATCGACATTGTTTTATTAATATGAGGTGTGGCGCGGTATTATGGAGTTAATTATCGATAATCGATATCGATAAAATATATCGACAGGCCACCATCCCTCTAATGTAAGCGGTTACGTATTTTCGAGTGTACGCACACATCAACACAGCGAATGAGAGACTGACATTTCTTTGTGTGTATCACCGCGTGCGTACTTTAATGAGAATGTGTGCATGTAAATGCCGGCTACGCTGGTTTTGGAACAAACTACGGCTGATACCGTCTCCATATACTCCGTGGTAAAAACAAACGTTACTAAAATATTTTCTATTTAATATCTCTAAAACCAAACTTGTCTCAAATGTTCCCTTTAGAGGCTTTTAAGGCTAATAAATTTAAATAAGAGGAGTTAAGGGGTCAAAATGTGCCTAAATGTCGTGTTACGTAATAAATGAATGGCGCCTTATAAATAGATTTGCTGGACTACAAGTTATGATGACCCTAAGAAGTGGGCACCTAACACATTGATAAATACAGGAATAAAACACTCTTTGAGCTTTGAGCTTTGACCCTCTTAAATTCGCGCAAAATTTGGTAGCTTTTTATACTACTTTGGCAGCAAGTTGACGTCGTATTACATATTAAATATTTAAACTACGAACGTCCTTGACGACATTGCGGGCTCATGATAAAACAATTAGCCGTCATCCAATGTTGACGCGGCGCGGGCGCGGCGATGACATCAGCGGCCCCCGGCCTGCAGACCAGGCCCTGTTCCCATCGGTCGGCCGAGTCGAGTTAAGGGACCAGTTTAGAGTGACCTTGAGTTCCGTGACAAATGCGTGGAGCAGCCGTAGCAGTTGTTACATAGCACAACACACATTATTTTCATTTAGCCTTTTGTCGCTCATTGCTGAGAATAGGCCTCTTTTTGAGTTCCTACGTCACTTGTCGGTATATGAGCTTAAATCTCAATAAGAAGTAACCCGCAATATTTCGAATGTCACTATCATAAGTATCACTCTCATTCAAATATCTCCTAGCTTCTCATCGCTGTGCGCGTTTCAAAAATGACGGATATGATGATGACGAAGTGATAGCAGTGAAGATGCAGAAGGAACCACTCTAACAGCTACACACTTGACTGATCACTCTGATCAGTGATAGTCCATATCTCGTTGCAATAAGGTTCACAAATGGTCAGAAGTGCGACTCGCGAGGTCTCAACTCAATACAGCGCTCTTGTATAGTCAAGGTGGATATGGATGCGAATATGTGTGTATTGAATAATAAACCTAATTAGTCTAATTACCGATCATAAATTATAAAATTACGCACAGTTGTCACAGTCATTGTGACATTGGTTAGCTGTGGGCGCTAGAATAACAAGCTCTGCCCTTGTTTGAAGACTACGGTCCCCCAGTTGAAGGCAGGAACATTTGTTAATTGCGCCGTTCGACTTTAGTTAACTACCTACCTATACTTATGACAATGGATAACAGGTATTTTTATCAAGTTATTTTATTAATTAGGTTCTGAAATAACTATTACAACATTTGTCCAGAATGTCCAGTTCATCCATCGTCGTCTAGTTTTGAAGTCTACAGCATTTGTCCAGTCCATTCAGTCCATCCCTTCGTCAGTTTATTGATTACCTACAATACCTAACAAGCAGGATAAAAATTTAATAACATGTTGGTGTGGCTAGATACCATTTGTAGGTAGGCTACGGTAGCTGCTTACCATCAGACGGGCCGTATGCTTGTTTGCCACCGTCGTGGTATTAAAAAATTGTAATTTTGAAAACCATACTACGTTTTGATATGGTTTATAATAATGGCTAATTAATTAAGAGTTAATTCATGCATAAGGGAGGGAACTACGCTATTAGTCATTTGGGAATAGGTACCTACCTTATTCGGGCCTTTGTCATTTTTCCCCTCCTTCCCTGTTATGATTATTCCATTTGGAGGCAAAACAAAAGGTAGGGTGGTATCTTAGCCAAATGTTATGCTCTTTTTATTAGGGGGCGTCCATTAATCGCGTCATACGTTTTTGGCTTGTTCTAGACCCCCCCCTCCCCCATGGTGATCTTTGGTAATATTTTCAGGACCCCTCCCCCCCCCTCCAATATGACGTGTAATTTTTTTGCTAACTAAAGTAAGTAAATTTTTTTAACACATGAACCTACGTGACGTTACGTACACGTGAAGGGTAAAAAAATGAAACTACATGGATACCTCACCGTTTTAATTAAAATTATCTTTAATAGAAAAGAAACCGGCCAAGTATATTATCGGATTATACGTGTCGGATCACGCATAATCGAGCGTACCTACAATCGAAAAACTAATATCAAAAGGTCGTATCTGCCTATGAAAGAAGTTTTGTTGGAGATAACTCCATAGTTTCTAAACCGATAATGTTCAAAACAATTTTTGTTCAAAGAATATACAATGATGTATCTTTTCAATTTTTTTCATATTTTTTGGATCTCCGGTTCAAAAGTTACAGGGGGGCACAATTTGTAGACTTACGGAATGATCATTCTTAAAATATCCAGTAAATGAAAAAACGTTTAAACAAACCTCAATGTTATCAACCGACTTCAAGATTTCGAAGGAGGAGGTTATCAACTCGTCGGAATCTTTGTTTTTGCAATTTTTTTTTTGTATGTTCACCGATTATTCGAAGACGTATGGACCGCTTTAGAAAATACTTTTTTTGGTTTAAAGAGTATACTTCACAGTTAGTCCCACTGTAACCAGGTCAGGATCTGATGATGGGATCCTGGAGAAATCCAGGGAACTCTTCAACTATTATAGGCACAGCCATAGTGATTTGAGTATTTTTTACAGCAGCTCGAGCATTTGCTTTTGGAAAGGAGGCTAAGTGAAGTCGGTTCTTTTTTGATTAAAATTATTTTTAAATACTTAGATTACCTATCGAGTGATGTGCAACACGTTGATATTTGGTAAAAATTTTTTTTGACAAATAGTTACATGTCTGGAGTGTCCCCCATGTCCCCCAAAATATATTTTTCAGCAAAACTTAGTAGCGGCATACAAAATACACCTTATGTTAAAGTTTTATTAAGATATGTTTTATAGTTTCCGAGTAAAATAGCTGTGACATACGGACGGACAGACGGACATAACGAAACCGGTTACGTTTTTGCCATTTTGGCTGCGGAACCCTAAAAACCTACTTCACAAAATAATATTTCATAGTAGTATAATAGTCATAACAATTAGTCCCAAGACGTAAAAAACCTTGTCGTGGAGGAGTTCAATTCTGGTCTTCACGAGCAGTTTATATTTCACTAAAAAGCACTATTTAAATGCAATTGTTTGGTTTTTAGATTTAAAAAAAAATTGCTATACGTCTGCTTAAGGTTGCAGGAGTTCCCTTGATTCCTCGTGGATATTTCCGGGCATTCTGCCAATCCGTCATTAGTAATGGATTTTAACAAAAATGAGATCAATCTAAGAGACGCCGTGCATAAAGCATAGCGACGCCCCGCCCGCTCAAATGAACGCTGAAGTGCCAACTGCGAGGCAAATTTTCGCGCGCAAAGGAGATCGTCAATTTTTGTTAGGTGATCTGGCCCAGATTATTTAGGACCGTTTAGGAATGGTTTTTACCTTTGAAGAGTCGTCATAATTTCTAGATGAGGATGGTGGTAAAAATATTGCGAAATCTAATGGGAAAATTTAAAAATCATGCATTTAAAACTTGAATCTGACAAGGACAATATTTGAAAGCGTGCTTGCCTATGACTTATATATTAATGTAAAAAAGTACCGATTTTTTAAAGATAATGTACAAATGCGGACTTGAAAACAAAACGGGAATCATGATGAAATAATAAAAAGTCATATTTTGATCGTATTTATAGTTCCTGTATTTCGGTAAACAAAGACGGCTGTCAAACCATCGTTGATACTATTAACTGAACATTCCTAACACCTATTGCGAAGTGATAAGGTTTACCACCGTTAAGTGCGATAGCACTAGTATCTGACATTGCAAAATTTAAAAAAAGATGCGTTTCGTTATCGAAGGAGCATGATATTATGCCATTATGAAACCCACTTTTAATATTCAAACTCCGATCAAAAATGCAAAAATACGCATTTTCAATCTTTAGGCGTTTTAATACAGTCGATTTCTAATTTAAACTTTCGTATTCGTAGGCTTAGATACTATTTCAATATTACAATGTTCTAACTTACCGAACAGTATCAAAACGCAGATCATGTAACGGTACCAAAAAACAATCCCGTTTCAGGCCAGGGTGAAGTTAAACTTTATGTCAATGCCATAAGGCCGTTAACGACTTGTCTTGCTGTATTTTAATCGCGGAAAAATCAACATAATGTTTATTTATTTAGTATTTCTAATTCCCGTTTCATTCTTTTGCCATATTTTGTCTACTTTAGTAATAAAATGAGTATTTATTTTACATTGCAGTACAAACTGTATACGGTTTATATCAGGTAGCCCAGAATTGACGATCTCCTTTTACTCTGGTTTCGGCAGTTTGGTTAATTTATTAAAAGTTGATAATTTTTATTTTATTAAATATAATACAGTAGCACGGAGAAACAAAAAAATTACACGTGATATGTGTCCATACCCCCCCCCCCCCCCTGTGGTGATCATTGGTGATTTTTTCTTGGCCCCCTCCCCCCCCCCCCTCCCTATACAATATGACGCGATTAATGGACGCCCCCTTAATTTAAAATGTCGGCAAACAAACGGACGCCGTATGATCAGCATAAATGCAGGTCGTAACACATTCTATCTTCCAGAGTTAGTGCACACTTCACACAACAACCGCAACACAATAAAGGGAGCACAAGCTCCCGTCAATCCGTGCATATTCGATTCAATCTGAGGACGAGGAGTTGCGGGTTTCTTTTACAATTCCTCATGTTACTCGTACACTAGACACAAAGAACTCAACACAACATAGGTACTACCTACGATAATAGGAAAGCGGTGTAAGTAAGTATAATGTTAATCCTCTGTAAGACGGACTGCTTTCCAAGTTTCTGAGTATCCCTACTAAACTAATTTCAACTACATAGGTACCTTTTCTCTTACTTCCAAGCGCGACGATTTTTAAACGCTTTCCAGCGCTAATCGGTATGATGCCTCAGATCGCCCCTCATACCCACTTGATGGGAAGCGGGTCACGGCCTGCCCCTTCGCCTCAACTGGTCGACATTTTTACTAACGCTCAATATATCAACGATTTAGTAATCTGCCTAGTTTACGAGCATAGCATCTGATTAAATAAGGTTCATGTTAACGGAAACTGGCTTGTTATAAAACTGAATGAAAAAAAAGAGCTTTGTCAAGTAGGCCTTTAACTTCCAAAAACATTATCAAGCTTGTTATCACTTTGTAGGACACATTAAATATAGTATAGGTAAGTTTCAGATTAGAAGTAATCAACAAATCATAGTAACGTATGGGTCGTGAAATCGTATGCTGGTTTATAAACCTGTTTTCGGCTTTATGGCTCTGTCACAATCGCCTAATTTGAGATAGATGAGGTAAATAAACCGATCGCGGCACAATAATTTGCTACATTTATGCAACATTAACCGCGATGGCAAGAATTGCAGCAATAGTTTCAATGCTTGTCTGGCTGGGGGCGCCGTGCTGACTAAAGGTTGAACACGCCAAAACCTGGGCATATAAAAATAGCTATAGTTATTCGAAAAATGAGGATATTTAAACTTTTGAAACAACAATTTTCTCACAAGGAACTGGGCTATAAAATTATGATAGTTTTATTTTCTTTTATTTATTCGTTGGCAAAATGTCGAGCGTACAATATCAAAAACGTGAACGCATTTTGCACGAACATGTAAAAAATCCCATGTTAAGCTACATAGATATCGCGAAAAGCCTGAAATATCCACAATCTACTGTTGGTCACGTATTAAAAAGTTTCCGTGAACGCTTGACAATAGACAGAAAGCCAGGAAGTGGTGGGTTGCAGGGAGTCAAGAATAAGAAACAGGGAAGAGTATTTTAAAGATTTTTGCCTCAAATCATACGATTTCATCTCGTGATGTTGCTAAAAAAGTGAAAATGTCTTAGTCCTATGTCCAAAAAGTGAAACAGATGGCAGGACTGAGGAGTTATAAACCCCAGGCCGCACCAGATCGAGACTCAAAACAGAACTTATCTGCAAAGATACGGTCGCGACAACTCTATGAAGATTTTCTTACAAAATTTAAATGCGCGGTGATGGACGACGAGACGTATATAAAATTGGATTGTAAACAAATACCTGGTCAAGAGTTTTATACTAGCAAATCTCGAACAGATACTCCTGAAGATTTTGAATTAAAAAAATGAGGGCAATTTCCAAAAAAATACCTTCTTTGGCAGGCAATATGTAGCTGTGGTAAAAGAAGTCGCTCGTTTATCATCACCGGGACAATAAACGGCGATATTTATCAGAAATATTGTTTACAGAAGAGTTTGCTGCCTTTTATAAGACAGCATGCCTCACCACCGCTGTTTTGGCCAGATCTAGCCAGTTGCTAATACGTAAAATCAGTTATGGAATGGTACAACGCTAACAGGATATGGTGGTACCCAAAATATGCAATCCGCCAAATAGTCCGGAACTGCGGCCTGTTGAAGAGTACTGGAGTATTATGAAAGGAATTCTAAAAAAGAAAGGCGGAGAAGTAATATCGGTCCCTGAGCTACAAAAAATATGGACCTGGGCGACAAAAATCTTTTCTAAAGAGATGGTGCAAAGTCTTATGAGCCGTGTGCGTAGAAAAGTTCGATGTATGGCTTACTGTGTAAACATTAATTAAAATTAAAAATGTGATTTTAGAATTCATTAAATTTGTCATTAAATGTGGTATTCATAATGTAGTTATTTATTTTCAAACTGGTTTAAAAACAAATTTTGCGTGCCCAAGTTTTGGCGTGTTCAACCTTTATATTCGGCTGAGAATCTACTCCGTTCCGTGGTTGGTACCTTCCCACATTTAAGATCTATTCATGTTAGATGTTCACACTCTCAAAGAGGCTAAAATGTAAGCTTTAACTTATGAAGCCAGGTTGTAAGTTTAATTATTTGTGATTAGTTAAATGAACCGATTGTGTTCCTGATTTTTTTTTTATGTGTTCTAAGACTGTATATTTTTCAACTTAGTGCAGAATATTTCAATGACAAAACAAATATGAGTCAGTACTATGCCCTTGCATTACAATAACGTAATAAAATATAGGTCAAACGGGCTTAGTACAGTGAGTACAGCCCTCGTAAAGTCATACTGCAATTTGCATTTATACCTAAGTACCTACTGACCGCGAGCTCGCTGTTGTTTTCATACTCAAATACTACAATGAGATACAGGATACATATTATATCCTAATTACATGGTTTCCTCTCCATGTCAATACGTCAAAATTAAAATAAAAAACGTAATTTCTAGTAACTTATTATCGCGTAGGTCTCTTCTTAAAACCTGGATTCCTTGCTCTAAAGTATTGAATCAATTCACAAGCTAACGTAAATTCAAGATACCTAAGCTAAAAGACATAAATCGGAAATCACCGTTTTTAAAACTTGAAAATTGTGGTCACCTAACCTAAGTATATCATATTAGTTACTTATGGATTTTACGTGGAATACTGCGATGTCTTTTCTTAGTTATAAGGTTATTAAGTTAATTACAATGGCACTGAAATCAGTTGGGCGAAGTCGAAAGTGGTGCGAATATGTGTTTTAGAATGCAGTCGTCACGGGGCCCTGCGCCGGCGCTGCTGGATTCCTCTCACGCTCCAGTTATCGCCAAATGTACCACTAATTGTAGTAATTGTGTGTCAACTTACAATTAGGGCTTGCAACTCCGGAATTGTTTGTATGGGCTAAATCCAAACAAACCATTCCGGAGTTGCAAGCCCTAATTGTTAGTTCACAAACAATCCGGAATTCCGGAATTGACCATACAAAAAATACCGCAGTTCCAAGCCCTACTTACAATGCACAAGTCATGTTTTACTTTTAACATAGGTACGCCGCATCCATATTTCCTCAAACTGACTTGTAGCTAGCTAGAAGGAAAACGCTAGTTACGGATAATTTCTACCGTATTTGTTTGAATATACGCAATAGCTCTAATATAAAGAATGTATGAGTAACACGACGTAAGCATTTAGTATAACACCTGCAAAACGTTTCTCTGAAAGTAAATTTACCTTGTTATAATATTCCACAGCTTTACATAGGTAATTTAGGTATGCGGTTTTACCCCAAAGTGTCTTAGCTGAAGTCATACGTCATACGACGCTTTTACGTCCCAATGTTAACTATTGATTATGATTCATCATACGGGGCCACGAGTTTTGGCAACTTGACCGGGTTGGCATACTCTTAAAAACTTTGTTCTTCTAATCTATATAACAGTAGTATTCCTTCACGTTCTTTCCAGTTCCTGACTGCAGTCATCACGTGGCACATGCACTCGTGTCGATTACACACTTTACTCAGTGTTTCCTGCACTTCGGCCGGCTCGGCTTGCCGTAATTCGACACCCAGGAAATTGTCTCTGCTCCATTATGACTACACGTACACCCAACGAACCAACCTTTATGCGCGAATGTTATTATATTTATAATGTTAATAAAGGTTGTCTGGAAGAAATCGCTCATTAGCGATAAGACCGCCTGTTGTTACCTCTACCTAAATTTATCTAATTGTAAAATTTGTGCTTGTAACTGTATGAGGTGTGCAATAAAGAGTATTTATTATTATTATTATTTATTATTATAATTTGATCCTGCAAACGTGAACCGGTAATGATGCTCCAGTGAAGTCTAAGCATCCTCTCGTTACGCTCGCAGCGTATTTCCTCCCATAGAGGGCATATGCATTCGACGCAATGCACATTTGCATCGATCCATTTTCAAACCCCATTAAAATTATACCCTTTAAATGTGTCCATAATGTAGTTAGTCGACGTTAAGTTTGCATTTGCAGTACAGTGACAAATATGGCAGCGCCATAGCCATACTTAATATGCCTGCGACAAGAAGGCTGGCTATTTGTTTTATGTATAAATGTAATATATGACAGTGAAATGTTTAGGTGTTTACTAACTGCCTCCAATGAAACACATCTGCACTTAATTCAACTTTACATGTTAAAGTTGAAGTCAGAAGTTTCTTTATGATTAGAATTAGATGCATCATTATGCATTTATCCGAACACAGTAGATAGGTACTGGAGCTAATACTTGACACATTGTAGCGATATTAAATTAGTGTTTAAGTATTCAACGTGTAACTTCATGACCTTCAAGATTTGATTACGCAGTTGAGACAAACGACATGGATGTAGACGATCGGTTGTAATGTCTTTGCTAATAGGGAAAATCGTCGGCGGATCGCAACCTCCCGCCCACTGACAGTTTGCGATCGGCGGGCGCGTTGTCAGCACGCCGCCGCGTCGCATGTGTCTTGCGTGTTGCGCTCCAATGTTGTCATCACCTCGCGGACGCAAACGTCACGCCATAAATAAACAAAGTGTAGCAGTGACTCACGAACACGAACAAGTGTGTAAACAATTTAGCGTTCTTATTACAAGTGCTTTCTTACATATCTAGATTTTTATAAAGTTGAAACCCTGTGAAAATATACCATTAATGGATGTTGACACTTGGATTTTAAGGTACGTAACAATAGTGGAATGATAATGAGATACCATTACACTCAGGAATGTCGTTGCACAAACTACCACTGCATTGTTTTACCCAAGTCCGCATATTTTGCTTGCACTTAAAATCAAATCATTTCCAAAGTGATTTAAACTTTAACCACATCCATTAAGAAATCAAAATTTACATACCTCTCATTCGATTTTTAAATGATAGCGTAAAGTCTGTCGTAATCACAACTTACGGTCTAGCATCGTTAGACATCCAAAGTGATGAAGAAGACATTTATTAATTCGATAATAAACATAAATATCCGTGAACCGAACCTGTCCTGAAATAATCCACCTAGCTAGGCTAGCATTCTTTGCGCCGCTTCAATCTTCTTAAGGCCCGAGGATTTTAAGTTAATCTCATGAGCTGCCAGCGTCATACACGAATCCCGGAGATTAAACTTTTGTGTTACGTTTTTCTCACAATTGTCGCGTCAGGCGATACTTGAGGAATACTCATATGTTGTGGGTTGTGGGCGTAAGTAACCTTGGAGATACGGTTGAACAAATGTTGAATATCGCATTGCATGGAACTCAATCCTTACAAATACATATGTATATGTTAATCGTATGCGGCGTATTCCACGGTTCCGGCCCGAGCAGTAAATAGATTATACACGGTGCCCGCGAGGAAACGGAAAGATTTTAACAGTATACTCTGGATCCTAATTAGAGACAAAAATGTCACATGAACTTTTTTGAAATTTACCTAGTTTATATTATATAGTTTACCACAGTTAATACCAATTTATAAAAAATACACTTTTTGTTATAACTAAGCCCAAAACGCCTTTCTGATGGCGTTGTTGCCACTATTGGGCATAGTTTACACGTCTTTACTGACAGATATCAAAGTGACAAGGAAAACTACAAAGAAACAAAATTTTTCCAAAAAAAAGTACCAATTTGTTTTAGGCGATAATTTTATTAATAACATTTACTTTTCATGTGCAAGAAACATTCAAAAAATAGAATAGAAAAAGAAAAAAAAAATGTTTTTGGTGAAATTGACCTAAAGTCACATAATATTTTTTCCTTCTTTTGGTCTCAGGAATGCGTGGTTAATTTTTTTCCGTTTCCTCGCGGGCACCTTGTATAGGTACTGTCCATAGCTGAAGCGTCTTCAAAACCATTATAGTGCTTTAGGTATTGACAGTACAGGAACGTAGTTCACATAATCGGAAATAGGCGTCTGTTTTATACGACGACGGTGGCCAACAAGCATACGGCCCGCCTGATGGTAAGCAGCTATCGTAACCTATGGACGCCTGCAACTCTAGAGGTGTCACAAATAAACCGGCCAAGTACTGTCGGTCTGCGCATACAATTTTATCGAGATATGTACTTTCCGAGTAAAACGGCTGTGACATACGGACGGCCAGACGGACATGACGAAACTATAAGGGTTCCGTTTTTGCCATTTTGGCTCTGGCACCCTAAAAATAATAATGCGCATGTGCAAGTAAATATTGAATCAAATCTTAATACATAATCAGGCTTACAAAATTGCTGTCCATAAGTTAGTAATTAAGTCAACATATTTTTCCTGTTTTCAATTGACATAGTTGTATGAAATCGATTTGTACAAGGTGAGAATTACGTATTACGTAGCAGCAAGCATTGCTCCGCCCGGAACACGACCGGTAAGAGAGGTAAAAACACAATCAAACTAATAACAGTGGAAGTAATCTTGTTTACGGTCTTGATTCACTGCACATATCTTCCTTCCTGTATGCTCAGCTTAGACCTAAATTCACCCTTAAGCTATTTCAAGCCTCATATAAATATCATTGGTCATGTTGCTTGTCGCCACCAGCGGCTGCCGTCTGCGGGTATTTTAAGCGAGGGGTTGCCAGTCGTTATGATTTATTGCCATGCCAAAACCCTATTAATGATCTTTCGCCATGAAAACGCTATTCGCTCCCCGTTTCGGTACTTTTATTTACTGCGTGAATACCGGTTGCCGATTGACCATTAGAGGGAGTGCTCCTGTGAAGGGAAATGCTTTCAAGAAGGATTTATTATACTTTTCAAAGGCGATTTGTGTTATAATTGCGTGCAATCTAAGCTAACTTCATGCCTGTTTGTTTATTCAAGTGGCGCGATATCTATAAAATTGTTATTTTCCTTTGAAACGGCCTTCTTGAGGGGAAGGAAGTAATTTCTATTAGCTAAGGCCATATTGTATTATCCTCGTGGTTGTTGCGCGGCGAATCCAATTTAAAGGGGGAGATGCTTTTCAAGCTTGTTATACTAGATTTTGCCGCTTTGTACCAAATAATAATGTTGCTTGTTTAGTTAGAATCTAGAATAGATACTTTATCGTATTAAAATTGTATCCGATGTCTAAAACAACTTTGCTACTGAAAATAATGTAAATTTTATGTAAACATTTATAATAATTATATATTTAAAGTGACAAGTAACATTCTTGTATGACCGCAGCCTTGATTTGATACGCTGTTTATATTTATTGTCTAACTAAATCAATACAAAGTGCATAAAAATAGTCTCACCAGTGCATTCCTCTACAAGTACGTTCTGCAATCATGTGATTTTCATGATTTACCGTTTGCTTGTTGGGCTGCACGGCATGAGTTCAGATTCCACGATTAACTGTTGCTTTTATGTAACCAATCAGTTTTCTATGTATTAGTCTGCGTTGCGAGGAATGTGTTTGTTAAAAAAACCAATAGAATCACATAATTTACCTATCCTCGCACAGCTCAGCTCTAGGATCATTCCTCGCAACGCATCGTCGCTCATCTTTGGTGGTATCCCAGCTTTACTCTATGGCATAAGTTCAAGTGTTGTCCACCTTCCAGAAGTTATAGGTTATTTTTATTAAAATTCGTGAGGAGACTAGTACTCAAAAAAAAGCTACTTCCATATAAGTGCTCACGGAAAATTTACTTTACTAGATTGAAAAATATTGGGACACTTTTTGTGGCTCATTAGATTCAATAGTACGCTAGCTAGCTTTTATAAGCTTTTATTTAGTTTCACCTGTCCCGTTGTCTGTAATCAAATCTTGCAATTTAAATTTGACCTACTTTCCGGTCCGGATGATTTACCGATTGAGATGAAATTTTGCACGCATATGTATATCGCGTGACAATGCAATATTATGATGACATGGAGCTGATCTGATGATGGGCCTGGAAGGTGGCCATAGGAACTCCTCAACTACTCAACATTATCCCGTTCCCGTCGTGTTTGGGGTCGTTGCATTCGTCTTCGTGAGCAGTTAGCGATTGTACGAGTATAAAGAAGAGTACAGTACAGTTATCAATAAAAACTTACCACAAAAACTAAATTTATAAAAAAAACCGTTAAAAATTTTCTGCACTACGCAAAAGTTTTTGGTTCATTGAAACTTATATTTTAAATAAATACGTCCAAATATTATATTCCTTTCTAAAAAAAAAATAACCCCATCCCCTTGACTTTCATTTGGTTGACAACTTCGTATTTGGTCAAATTGACGCATAAAATAAACAATTTCACATCATATCTATTATATTCAAAAGGTTTTTTCTTGTTTTTGACCAGTTCCGGCTAAATAAAGGAAGGGTACAGAAATAAAATAATTTGTAAAGACGGATTAAGTAAACAGTCTGGCTGGAATGTACAGACGTATAGACCGACGTCGGTATCACTTCCTATTCCGACATTTTATTTAAAGACGTGTCAACGAACTTCGACCCTAATGTCCAGCGAACATCTCATTACTTGGAGTTTTGTGTAAGCCCTATCCTTTAGTATAATTAAAGGATAACTAAGCCAATTAGTTCTTACTGTTTCATGACGTCCCCTCTTTCTTTCCACTTAACTTGGTCCTTGGTCAGAATCTGTCGCTCTTTATTGAAGTCAATCAATAGGTGGCACAGGTCGTATTTTAGGGTTCCGTACCTCGAAAGGAAAAAACGGAACCCTTATAGGATCACTTTGTTGTCCGTCTGTCTGTCTGTCTGTCTGTCTGTCTGTCTGTCTGTCTGTCTGTCAATACCATTTTTCTCAGGAACGCGTGGAGGTATCAAGCTGTAATTTATATCAAATACTCGGGTCTATTGTCCCTTGGAGCTGTGAAAAAATCAAACTTAAAACCCAACGCAATCAAAAGATACAGTCGTTTATGCTGCAAATTTTAGAGTTTCGGCACTCGCAAAACCTACGGGGTACTTCCCGTGAACACAGAAACTTGAAATTTGGCACGAAGCAACGTCATATAGAATAGACAAAGGAAAAATTACAAAAAGTAGACATTTTAGTAAAATCATACAAAAACATATTTTTTAAAATTTTTAATTTACTACGTTTTTCCTCGTAAACGCGTGGAGGTATTAAATTGAAATTCATATCAAATACTTAGGGCTATAGGACCTTTCAGATGTAGCAAAACCAAACTTTTATGTCAACGCAATCAAAAGAAATAGCAATTTAAGTCGCATATTTTGATACTGAGTACTCGCAAGAAACTCAAAACCTAAAGGGTACTTCCCGTAAACTCAGAAACTTGAAACTTGGCACGAAGAAACTTCATATAGCACAGACAAAGAAAAAATTACGAAAACTAGACATTTTTAGTAAAATCATACAATTTTTTTTTTTAATTTTTAACTTACTACCTTTTTCCTCGTACACGCGTAGAGGTATTAAATGGAAATTCATATCAAATACTCAGGTCTATAATACCTTTAAGTTGTAAAGGTTTGTACGGAACCCTCGGTGCGCGAGTCCGACTCGCACTTGGCCGGTTTTTAGGGTTCCGTACCTCGAAAGGAAAAAACGGAACCCTTATAGGATCACTTTGTTGTCCGTCTGTCTGTCTGTCTGTCTGTCTGTCTGTCTGTCTGTCTGTCCGTCCGTCCGTCCGTCCGTCCGTCCGTCCGTCCGTCCGTCCGTCCGTCCGTCCGTCCGTCCGTCCGTCGGTCGGTCGGTCGGTCGGTCGGTCGGTCGGTCGGTCGGTCGGTCGGTCTGTCCGTCCGTCTGTCAAGACCATTTTTCTCAGGAACGCGTGGAGGTATCAAGCTGAAATTTATATCAAATACTCAAGTCTATTGTCCCTTGGAGCTGTGAAAAAATCAAACTTAAAAGCCAACGCAATCAAAAGATACAGTCGTTTATGCTGCAATTTTAGAGTTTTTCGGCACTCGCAAAACCTACGGGGTACTTCCCGTGAACTCAGAAACTTGAAATTTGGCACGAAGCAACGTCATATAGCATAGACAATGGAAAAATTACAAAAAGTAGAAATTTTTAGTAAAATCATAAAATTTTTTTTTTTTAAATTTTATACTTACTACCTTTTTCCTCGTAAACGCGTGGAGGTATTAAATTGAAATTCATGTCAAATACTCAGGGCTATAGGACCTTTCAGATGTCGAAAAAACTAAACTTTTATGTCAACGCAATCAAAATAAGTAGCAATTTAAGTCGCATATTTTGAAACTGAGTACTCGCAAGAAACTCAAAACCTACAGGGTACTTCCCGTAAACTCAGAAACTTGAAACTTGGCACGAAGAAACTTCATATAGCACAGACAAAGGAAAAATTACGAAAAGTAGACATTTTTAGTAAAATCGTACAAAAAATATTTTTTCAAATTTTAAACTTACTACATTTTTCCTCGTAAACGCGTAGAGGTATTAAATTGAAATTCATATCAAATACTCAGGTCTATAATACCTTTAAGCTGTAACAAAATAAATTTTCTATGTCAATGCATTGGGTGAACTTTTACTTATATACCTACGGGTTTGTACGGAACCCTCGGTGCGCGAGTCCGACTCGCACTTGGCCGGGTTTTTTTTTTACCACTTTTTGGCTGTAACCGCTGTCTTTTTAGTAGTAGTAGTAGTAGTAGTATAATAGTTTATTATACTAAAACAAAGAAAAATACAACAGAAAGAATCTATACATATAATCTCAAGTTCCTTATCGGACGGTTCGCGGATGGGGGCGAAAAAAAGTCGCGTGACCGTCACGAAAAAGCGTCACGTCACGAAAACGCGACACCCATACGATTGAGAAACTGAAATGAATGAAATAAAAAAAATATAAAATAGAATAAAGTGAAGTGTAGTGAAAAGTGAAAGTGAGAACCTAAAAGTAAAAAAATTCAAAAATTCAAAAATCTCAAAAACAACATTTTCAAATTTTCCAAAAATTTCAAAAATTTCTAATTTTCCAAAAAATACAAAAATTACGAAAAGGTCAAAAATTAAATAATATAATTTCGTTCCAACCGAATGTTCCACGACACTCACGTATTTTTTTTTCTTTGGCGTTCATTAGTGCATTGTAATGAGCTTACATTGAAGAATCTTCCGCGTTCGGAAACCGTATGTAATTACCACCATTATTGCAACCAGTAATGTAACATCAGTGTATTATCTGTGACAGTGTGGTAAAAACGTATGAAAATTCATTAAAATTCGTAAGAAAATTGTAAATTTGTATTGTATACACTAACATGAACTCTGTGTTTACTAACAACGATATTGGCAATAGCCTGAAATAAACGTTTATTTAATTTAATTACCTACGGTAACGTTATGAAAATCCTGGCGGTGTAATGGCGGTCATTCTAATGGTTGCCGAACACGTCATTTAGGATTTGTAAAATGTGTGTAGATGAAGCAGTGTATGCTTCGGTACGTAATTAGTTAGCCTTATTACGTAACAGTTACATAAACTACTATTTATCTCTTTTTAGGGTTCCGTAGTCAACTAGGAATCCTTATAGTTTCGCCATGGCCGTCCGTCTGTCTGTCCGTCTTTCCGCAGTCTAGCTCAGTGACCATTCGCACTAGAAAGCTGAAATTTGGTATCAGTATGTGCACTAATCACGCCGCCAAAGTAATAGAATAAAAACTAAAAAAAATATTTTTATTAGGGTACACATAAAATGGGGGGTGAATTTTTTTTTTCACTCCAACCCTATCGTGGTGGGTATTATTGAATAGGTCTTTCAAAAAGAATAGAGGTCTTCTAATACATTTTTTGGATGAAACTGATAGTTTCGTAAATATTAGATCTGAAAGCGTCTCCTCCATCTAACTTTTGTACCGTGGGTCCAAAAAAATAGGAAAAAATAATGAATTATCAGTCAGAAACGCATAGTGAAAGGAAGAGCCGGATAGTAAAATGACGTAAGCGCCGCCAAATATCCCTTAATAAACGACTTTTTGAACTGATGTTTTGTAGCAGGGCGGCAACTACGAAACTCTACACTGAGCATCGCCCGACATGCTCTTGACCGGTTTTTTTTGCATTGTTATCCCAGAAATCACCCCTTAAGGATTACTAATTCCAATTCAAGAAAATCCCCAGCCGTAGCCTATACACCTCAAATAGAAAAATCATAAAATCATTACTTACTTACCCCCAATTTCAACCACGCCTGTTTGTACCTTTCATGCTTAAACTGATTTGACGGGAGGATCGATTTGGATGATATTTGCCGTGGACATGAACGTAAGTGGTACTGTATCGTCCAATATACACCTACGTGATATGTCGTTTAAATCATGGCAAAAAAATTATAAGGACAAAAAAAAGTATTGATTTTTGAGTGTAGTTTCATTTAGTGGAAATTGTAAAAAAAAATATCAGGACTACTGTCCTTTAGCGTATCCATCTGTCAACTTTACTTCAAGTTCCACCTCCAGGGTAGCGGGAGAGAAATTAGGGGTGAATTAGCCGCTTACTGACACAGACCGAATTCCACGCGGGCGGAGCCGCAGGCACAGCTAGTACATAATATTTGTACAAAGGCGGACTTATCTTTTCGTATCGCCTTAAGTTTTTTTCTATGGTATGGTAATGATGGTAAATCAAAATAAAAAAAAACAGATTTTGTTGGATCGTATTGATGTTTGTAAGTCAATTATTATGTTTGTTTACGTGCTATCCAAATTATATGTTACATGTGGTAAAAATACGGTATGAACCAGGTTTGACAAGTTCCCAGATTTCGGCTTAAACGGCATATAAGCTTGTCACAGACACAGTGTTTACGTCGAGACCGGTTTGCGAGTGATGATCCACCGGGCTACGTTACGTAAGAACCGAATTTATAGTAGTAGGTACCCACCAGTCAATGGAGGCTTGGCGAAAGTGATTGGTCTGATTTGCATTATCTGCTGCCAAGAGGATTGCATGGCGCGACGCGCCGGCGTTACGGAAGTTATTTATATAATGTTATTAATTAATATTGATGGAATTATTTATGTCAAAACAGTGTTTTGATGATAAATATATGGATGTACTAGCCTTTTCCCGCGTACTATAAGTACTCAAAAAGGATACGATACCCATGTTGATTTTCAGACTTTGTGACCACATTTGCCCCTTTTGGGGGTTGAATTTTCAAAAAACCTGAATTACGTGTTTACTCATTTATCGTTAGGAATACTCCTGTGAAGTTTCGAATAAAATAGTCTAACAAATCGTCATTCGCCATACAAACTTTGGACCCCCATTTTACCCCCTTAGGGGTGAATTTTGAAAAATCCTTTCTTAGTGCATCCCTAGCTTTTATAAGGAACCTACGTGCCAAATTTGGAATCTCTAGAACCAGCGGTTTGGGCTGTGCGTTGATATGTCAGTCAGTCAGTTTCTTCTTTTATATATTTAAGATGGATATGTCATTACAAAACCAAGTAAAGCAAAACTATTGATACTATAATTTTAAAAGTTTACACAATTCAATTTTGTTAATGTTGGGAAAAGCCTTTAATATATATTTTAATTTTTTTTTGTGCTCGGTTTTCCTAGTACCACACATCTTAATTAATGAATCATTGCTTCATGGTGTATAACGAGATGGTTATCTATGATGTAATCGTTTATCAACATTAACTGCACAATAGGATGACGTGGCGGTATCCGGGATTTCCTAAGTTTTTTGCCTAAAATACCTGAAAGGTCAACGTCGCTGAAACCGGAACTAAAACCATTTCCACCATTTTTGTCATGCGAAAGTATCAAACCAATTAAGTTTAGTCTTTAATGTCACTTCCGCAGGGTTTTCTTTAAATTACAATAACTCTAAGGTAGCTCTGGTAAGATTGATATAATTAATTTTCAGTCTATTCCACTTTACACTACACTCGCGATCAAAAAAATCGACTCAAACTAATTTTTAATTTCATCGTTTAATATCTCAGGAACCAATCATGAGATCAAAAAAGCAACGGTACCATTTTAGAGCTAACAGTGTCAGCTTTCAATACGAGCATGTTTTTCAGGCGAAAAATTTCAGTTCATGAAAAACAAGCTAGCATACCAAGGAGGTGTAAAATTTGGGTGCAAAAATGACCTTAACAACGAAAGAAAAAACATTTTCATGAACGAATAACAATTTATTTTTATCTTTAATACCTGGTGTTACCACCAAAAACCTTTTTCACGCATGCCATGCGTCTCTTCATTGACCTTATCAGCTTCCTGATGGTATCCTGGGGGCATGCTTCCCACTCTTCGACCAAAGCTTCTTTCAGGGCCAAAATTGTCTCCGGAGCAGGATTGCGAGCTCGAACCTTGCGTTTCAGGTAATCCCATAAGTGCTCGATAGGATTTAAATCAGGACTCAGAGGTGGCCATTTCAGAGTCGGGATGCCAACTGCGTCAAGGTACTCCTTTGTGACGCGGGCGGTATGACAAGGGGCGTTGTCTTGCATGAAATGGAACCCCTCGTCAAAGAACCCGGCGTAGGGGACGACATGGTCTTGCAGGATGTCGGTGATGTACCTGTCTGCATTCAAACCACCGCCTCGACCCCCGCCATCAACAAAAACCAGCTCGGTCCGCCCCTCCATGGAAATCCCCGCCCACATCATGACGGAACCTCCACCGTAGGCGACTGTTTCAGCGAAGCAACACTGGGCGAACCTCTCTCCAGGTCTTCGGTACACCCGTCCTCTTCTGTCGCTGCCATGGAGACACACTCTGCACTCGTCGCTGAAGAGTACGCGGCTCCATTGGTCGTAGGTCCAATTTTCGTAGGTCGCCACGAATTCCTTCCGAGCGTCCCGATGCCTCTGAGTCAGTTTGGGCCCAGTAGCAGGTCTTCTTGGGGTAAGGTTGGCTTCCTTGAGTCTCCGCCGAACTGTTGAGGTGCTAACAGGCACAACCCGGTTCCGCATCAGGTCTTGCTGGATGGCAACAGCGGTACGGTGGCGATTACGAAGACTGGAGGTGGCGATGAAGCGGTCATCCCTCTCCGATGTGCACCGCTGACGGCCAGATCCTTGTTTCCGTTTCAAGGTTCCAAACCGACAAAACCGACGATAAACTCTGGAGACAGCAGACTGGCTTAAATTCAGCTGCTCAGCAACAGAACGCTGCGAGAATCCTCGATTCACCAAGGTGACGAATTCGGTGGCTTCAGCTTCGGTGGTATCCATTTTTCGAAGGTGATTCCGGTGTAAGATTGCGAGGAGATGTGCACTGGTCAACTTCTGATAAGCGAATGATAAGAAATAACCGGTTACACCGGTTTTTATTGGTCTCAAGAGGGCACAACTCGTGCATATCATAACCATGTAAAATGCCATTTTGTACAAAAACTGCGATAACCTAAAAACTACGCAACTGAGATCGATGTCTTTTACTGTTTTTTGTAGCTGAATAAATTCGTAATAAAATTGCATTCAAAGTTTTATTAAAATATTTCCCGCTTTCCGAAAATACGACCAAAAGTAAAAAATGTTGCTTGAGTCGATTTTTTTGATCGCGAGTGTATTTTGAAGCTCAAATCCGCGTGTTGAAGATCAATAGGTAATATACCTATGTGTCAATAATCGAGGTCATGATCTTGTTATTAATAGGTACCTATTCAATTATGTATCTGTAAGTACCGTTCTTTATTTACATTATCTCTGTTATTTTGAACTTAATTAATGATCATGTTCACGGTACTTGCCGCATTGGCATTATCATATTTACCAAAGAGATACATGTTGCAATCCAACGAAGTATGTATGTAATACGTACACAGTATGGTATGGTGCTCTATTCAAAACATAGCATATTGTTTTGCCGAGATATCAGGAAATACAAAGCTTTGCAGTAAACCTTGTAAAGACATCCTTACTGGTTGTTTATCGTAGTGCAGTTGAAAGTGAAATGCTGGTCGTTCAACTCGGCACGCGCCACGCCGCACTGTCGGCAATCTCGTGCTGGCCGAATTCTCGCCGCTCGATCACAAGACAACCGGTGTAAGTGTGATATACGACTGTGCATAGTTGTTGGGAACCCCGAGGTTTCAGTTACACTGGTATTGGTATACAAGACGATGCTTTGGCTTGTGGTCGTTATATGTGGAAGAATAGCCATGTGGTCGCTCGCTACGCTGACGCAGCGCGGTACAAAGATGACTGCAAGGCACTAAGATATCGCGACGCCCGATTATGACTGGTTTTAGTCTTTTTAGACTCTGGACAGTCAATCCAGAGTCCGTCGTGCGTAGGCACACATTTTCCCGTGCGTTACCCGTGTTACTACCAGTCTTACTACCGTTGTAACACGGGTAATGTTTTTTCACCGTTGTTACAACTAGCCGCTCTGGTAGTAACAAGGGAAATTATTTTAGTCCCCATGTAACCATTGGCAATTATTTTGGTTGAATGCTCGTCCTTTTTACAAATTAGTGTCAATTATGACATATTAAAGAAAAGCAAATAATAATTAATGACGTTTATAAATTACTATAGTTCAAAATCTGTAAGAATGAACTTTTGACACATCGCAACGCCCGTAGAACGTAAACGCGCAAGACACTTTGAAATTATAAACAAAATCCCATAACGATTTTACAGCTTGTCATGTACGTAAACACAATATTTCACTTTTAATAAACATAACTTAATTAATGTGACATTTTTTCATATCTTAGTTATTGAATATTTTACGATAACAATTTAGCATGCAAACAGTTACGGTCTACGCCTCCTTTTTTTTAAATTTAGTGTTGTGACCATGTCTGCTGTTCCGATTCATATAACATTTCCGTAAGTCGATAAAATCGATTATGTAATCAATAGACAATATAAGACTTTCTTATCATATTGTATTAATTATGGAATTATTATAATGCCATACATTATAGTAGATAACAATTATTAAATGATCATTTCCTAAATAATTTTATTTTCTGCTTTGTTATAGTCAAGTTTTCCTTTTTAGGGTTCCGTAGTCAACTAGGAACCCTTATAGTTTCGCCATGTCTGCCCGTCCGTCCGTCCGTCCGCGGATAATCTCAGTGACCGTTAGCACTAGAAATCTGAAATTTAATACTAATATGTATATCAATCACGCCGACCAAGTGGTAAAATAAAAAGTGGAAAAAAATGTTTTATTAGGGTACCTCCCCTATACGTAAAGTGGGGAGTGATTTTTTTTTTATTTCATCTCTAACGTGTGATATATTGTTGGATAGGTATTTAAAAATGAATAGGGGTTTACTAAGATCATTTTTTGATAATGTAAGTATTTTCGGAAATAATCGCTCCAGAAGTAAAAAAAAATGTGTCCCCCCCCCCCTCTAACTTTTGAACCATAAGTTTTAAAAATATGAAAAAAATCTCAAAAGTAGAACTTTATAAAAACTTTCTAGGAAAATTATTTTGAACTTGATAGGTTAAATAGTTTTTGAAAAAAAAAATACAATATAATTTCTGAACTAAGTTTGTAATTTAACCGTATAAGCAGGTGTTTATTGTACCTGTAATTTCTACAAAATCACAATGAAATGACGTGCTTTCAAATAAAGTAAAAACGGTGAAAATCGGTTCACGCAATAAAGAATTATCCCATAAAAATCATCTTCCATACTTTAAGCTCGCGCGCAATAGTTAACTTAATTTGCCGATAGATGTCGCTGTACGTGGAACGCTCATATCATATCCTACATGGCGGTGTTATTTTAACTCTTAAGTGGGGACACTTACTGTGACGGACGGAAAACTACGGAACCCTACACTGAGCGTGGCCCGACACGCTCTTGGCCGGTTTTTTAATTTATTTTTGTATTTAGGCATAACTGCATACAACTCATCTCAACTCATATTCTCGGTGGAATCACTAACTCCCGAGTCACAGGCATCCGCCTAGTTCTGGAGACAGAGGCTCAGTTCCGGTGAAACTGTTTCAAACCTAATACATAAGTCTCTCTTAAGCTATTAGCGTACTGTGC
The DNA here is from genome assembly GCA_947086415.1 of Pammene aurita. NCBI lineage: Eukaryota > Metazoa > Arthropoda > Insecta > Lepidoptera > Tortricidae > Pammene > Pammene aurita. The sequence continues at coordinate 23,649,818 of OX352305.1, read as the reverse complement.
AAATATTACTTACACTTGTATTAGGTTTAAGTCAATAAACATTATTCTTATTCTCTTATTCTTATTGTTATAATTTGAGAAGATTTGTGATACAAAATATATAGGCATATAGCAAGAAAAAATCGGTTGTAGTAAAATCGATTCGAACAATTCATAAATAATCGCTAAATTTGACAAACGATACGTCTTAGCCCCATCACTAATGACGTCAATACTGAAGTGTCAAAAGTTCATTCTTACAGATTTTGAACTATAGTTTTATTTATTGTACTAGCATTATAAATCCCAGATAAGGTCAACTTGAGTTTATTTGCTCTGGTGCAATTTATAATTGATTACATTTTCTTCAATTATGGCTGAAGAAGAACCTGAAATAAATTATATTCATAGAAAAGGTGGTACAGTCATGTTAGCCGAAGGCTACCAATATTACAAATTAAAGGAGTACAAATGTGGTTCTGTAATCTGGCGATGCAGGTCTTATTTTTCCAAAACTAAGTGCTCGGGCAGTATTACAGTAATGGTAAGTTTTATGTTTATAAATATCTATACATTAACGCAATTACTGTCGACAACGCATACATATACATATGTTTTGTTGATTCCAGTGCCTTGGTCGCTAATGTGATTTCATAGTCGTACACTGTCTGAGTGCCCTCAACGCACAAGTGTACATTATATTCCCAAAACATTCCTGAGCAAGTTCCGCACCTGGCGAAAGGTTGTAAAAAATGCCGATTGCGTTAATGTTATAGCATAGCCTCGAGACTGTCTACTTCTCATTCATTTTCGTAGTTATCAACTGCCCAAATTTTGATTAGTTAACTACATACTATTTCGCTCAGCAATCAGCGATCGCTATCCAGCGAGGAAATATAGCCAGCCTTCTGGGCACCCTCCCCGCTGGCAGCTATCTGGGCCAAGATTAGATTTAGATTGTTTTACTGTCTATTTTTTTCTATTACTTGCTAAATAAAGAATCCCTACTCCCTTCATTAAATGTATTTTTTTTAGAATGGCAAAGTATCTAAGAAAAAGACGCATGTATGTAAAGCAGATTTTGCAGTGAATAAAATTGCTGCTAGTATATTTAGCTTGAAGCAAAAAATCACCAGAAATGATAAGCCTATACCACAGCTTTTTAAAAAAGCAATGAAAAAACTAGAGGATGATGGTATGAATCTAGTAACAAATTTACCAGCGTTTTCTAGTGTACAGCATTCGCTTTATGATATGCGTAACAAATTTGCCAATGTAAACAAAACAATTTACACAAAAGTCGAAGAAGTTCAAGTGCCGGCACAGTTTTATGATATAATCTTGGCAGATTATTATTATGAGGGAGTTCGTATTTTGCTGTTTTGCACCGGACAAGCAAGAAAAGATATAAAAAAAATTACTGAATTTTTTGGTGATGCAACGTTTGATTCATGTCCACCACCTTTTAAACAGCTTTATAGCATTCACGGAGACCAGGGAAGTACAACGGAGACAACAAAAACAAAACCACTAATTTTTGCTCTTCTAAGCAATAAAATGCAATCAACGTATGAACTTATGTTCCGAATAATTAGGTCACAACTACCAAAATATCGTCCAAAATTATTTCACTGTGACTTCGAGGTAGCAGCTATAAATGCATTATTATTGGTTTATCCTGACGTTCAAATTATTGGGTGTTATTATCACTGGCACAAATGTATGTGGAGAAAAGCGAAATCGTTAAGAATGAATAAAAGCAAAGCTGAAAGACGCATTGTGTCACTGTGTGCTGCATTGCCGCTGCTACCGCAGGAAATGCTGATAAATGCTTGACAATACATAATTGAAGAAAGTGGGCATCTTTCTATGGAATCCTTTACAATAACCTACGTGCAGAGTACATGGATTAAAGAAAAGTATCTACGCCTACTTAGCGTTTTCGGCAAGAGACACCGAACTAATAACATATTAGAAGGGTTCCATTCAAAATTAAATAAAGTATTAAATAAAAACAATACTTCAGTAATGCGACTCTTAAATGCTATATATAAGAAGAGTTTTATGACTCCCATCAGAGAAATAAATAAGAGAAGGAAACGTGACATTTTAAATGATGACAATATACGCCACATACAAATGCAGCTATTGAATGCAGAAATTTCAATTGGTTACGCACTAGAAAAACTTCGCTGATATTCTGTTAAAACTACTTTTATTGATGTTAACTTTTATGATTTCTAGGTAGTGTGTTACTAGCGTTTCAGTTTTAAAAAAAAAATATTTTGTTCCTAAAAAACTAGGAGGTTTAAGGAACTAGGTTAAGTGTGGCCATACATATTACACATATGTATAAGCGAAATAAAACTATTTATTAAAATATTTACAATGTTATTATTATAAACTAAATGTTACACACATTCCCGCAGGACATTTATAATTGGTAATAAAATACCAATCTTCATCAATTTGATGATATCTTCGCAATGACTTCTGTTGAAGTCCGTTAAATTGTCATCCGCCTCTATTATTTCCTCCCAACTTTGGGTCGGCCGCAGATGGTAAGAACAGGCACGCGTTCCCGGGGAAACGTACAGGTTCCATTTTATTAACAATGACGCTTTTACATTATCTGGGATTGCTATCAATGGTAAATTACATCCACCAAAGACGCAGGCGTTTCTGTCTTCCGGCGTCCTAGTTAATAGACGATTGTTTTGTAAAATATCCATTTTCATAATACTTCTAGGCTTCTAGCACTACGAGTAGGTACAATGATGTATCATTGACTGCTAATGAATGATTTCTTTTTAAGAATGATTAGCATGTTTTTGGCCTGTCAATATTTATATAAAAAGGAGGGTTACGTTTTGGTCTATTCATAAAGCTATATAAGATTCAGTAAACCGAGGTTTGTCAAGGTGGTTACATGGGGACTAAAATATTTTCCCTTGTTACTACCAGAGCAGCTAGTTGTAACAACGGTGAAAAAACATTACCCGTGTTACAACGGTAGTAAGACTGGTAGTAACACGGGTAACGCACGCATTTTCCATAGATAGATTAGGGACCGATGTATATGACCATCAGGACAGAACAAAAACGGCCCTTGCACAAATTATCATCTCGTGCTAGCACAGAATAACTAATAGTACTACCGTGTGCTAGTAAGGGTAAGTTACAACTAAACAATCAATATTAACATTCAAGACGTGCAAGTACGGCAAGATTTTTGGCTTGGACTACGATACGATGAATGGGCTTATAATTTAGAACATTTCCTTCATAATTCAGGAGAAATAGAAACATCAAGGGCCTTTCAAAAAATAATGCGGCTATTGCCTCAAAAATTCAATTGAAAGAACGACCTTGTTTTATCCCAAACTTGAAAACTTACGATTATGTGATCCATATCAAAATGTCTCTAGTCCAATGTACTGTGACTGCTTACTGATTCAATTTAGTGTTATGGTTTGACGTAATCAGACTATAAACATATACATAGACATATGGCTACAAGTCGTGGGAGGCAGTATTAGGAAACACTAACATTTTCGCAGTAAGCATTCCACTGTGGCTGTTTGGTCCGTACTGTTATTATTTCAAATCGGTTAACAATTTAATATACACAGGTAAAACACAGTACAACGGTAGCCAAGTGTGTTGGGATGTGTCATACCCTGTAGTTGGTCTCCTTGCCTCATCCGCCGTATTAGGTGCATACCTTGGCCATAACCTTCAATGTAGTTTTTAGAATACATGAGTAATATTTAACTCAGCTGTTAGAAGGAAAGACCCAACTTTATTTGCCATTTTTATATAGATATAACAAGCTATGTAGTGAACTCTTGTAAGACGTTTTGAAATGAGTTGAAATTCGTGTTGTGAGCAATGTAGCGAATGGCAACCTAATACTTAACAATATATTTATTAGGAAAAACCGGCTAAGAGCATGTCGGCCCATGCTCAGTGTAGGGTTCCGTAGTTGCAGGCCCGTTACAATACATCCGTTCAAAAGGTCGTTTATTAAGGGGTATTTGGCGGCGCTTACGTCATTTTACTACCGGCACTTACGTCATTTCACTATGGGTTTTTGAGTGATAACTCAAAAACGGCTCAACCGATTTTATTAAACATAAGTTTCGTTTCGTCGTCAGGCCTCACTTCCATGATTTTTTCTAAATTTTTTGGACGCACAGTTCAAAAGTTAGATAGGGAGATGCCGATTTACGACACTATTGGTTTTATACAAAAACTGTTTTAAAATACATTAATTTTTTTGTAAGTCCTATCCAACGATACCCAACACGATAGGGTTGGAGCTAAAAAACCACTTGATGTGTACGGGAGGTACTCTAATAAAAAATATTTTTCCAGATTTTATTCTACCAATTTGCGGCGTGATAGATGCACATACTCATACCAAATTTCAGCTTTCTAGTGCTAACGGTCACTGAGCTAGACCGCGGACAGATGGACGGACGGACATGGCGAAACTATAAGGGGTTGACTACGGAACTCTAAAAACAGGCGTCATTACGAGAGAATTTACAGATTTACAACTTATTTTTAAATTGTATATATGCCTACTCGTATAGGTAGGTACATTAGGTACTAAGAAATATCGTAATACTTATTACAAAATATTATTATACAATCATATACATTAAAATTGACCGTGGACGCTTAGCTTACCATTGCGTATAGACATTATAGCGTGATACAAATATGCTAATGTGTGTAGTTATGTAGAAAACATTGCAACGCAGGCGGCAGAGGCGCGCAGTCACGCGTGATGCAAAAACTGCAACTAATCAAGTTATAGCAGTTGCGTCGCTTGTGCAATGCAACTGCTACCGTAGGCTCGGGCCGGGTAAATCACCATATCCGCTCAATTGCGACGCTAAACCTACTTTCACAACTAAACTTACATACTCGTATACAAACCAAACTGTAATTTAGAAGATTGCATCGCGACATAAAAGCTTTAATTAACGCAAAAAGCTGTGTTTAGGAATGCAGCGTAGGTAGATAGATACATTGAGTTTCCTGGGCAGTACCGCTTCGTTTGAGCTGCCGGTCCTCATACATTTATAGGCCGCTGCCTGCCCCACCCCGTCGCACTAGATCGCCCCTCGTCTAATTCTGTACTCAATTAGTGTGCCTGAGTGCCTTAGCTCCTGGTTTAATGCGATAGTACCTATTACGCGGCATGAACGGTTGAAGAGGGCTAAGGCGGTAAAGTGCCTTATTAAGGCGTAAAAGTATGAAAAACTAATGTTTTAAGACCACAGAAACTCTTCGTTTTTGAACTTTGTCGTAAATCAGGAATGTTAACCAAGTATCTTTTTTTCTGTGTAAGTACCTATATTTTCTGTTTCTTCGTCGAATTTTCCACAAAAGGAGCATCGGCACAATCAACCAGGAGGTTGAAGTTACTAAATTGTAGAGAGGCAGCAGATTGTGGCGGCTTGCATTTTACGCACTCGTAGACTAAGTATTGTAGTTATACAATAGAGATATAATTCAACAAAACAAAACAATAAACACAACAAACAAATTCTCGAACAAAATAATAAAGACCTTCAGACACATCCTGGTTCCACCGCTAACACACATATTCAAAATGTGCATCTCTGAAGGAATATTTCCGAAATGTCTGAAAAAATCCGTTGTAATCCCTGTCTATAAATCTGGTAGCAAAGTTCAAGTAACAAATTATAGGCCGATTTCTCTGTTACCAGCGACATCAAAAATTCTGGAAAAAATTATTAGCAATAGACTTGTTCAATATCTGGAGAAGCATTCGCTCTTGGCAAAAACGCAGTTTGGCTTTAGGTCCAAATTATCAACCGGAGATGCTGTACATGAACTGACTGACTATTTAGCTCAGGAATTAGACAAGGGTAACAAGACAATAGGAATCTTCCTGGACCTTGCCAAAGCTTTTGACACTGTTTCTACTTCCATTTTACTGCACAAGCTTGAATCACTAGGCATTAGAGGCACACAGCACAAATTAATCGCGAGCTACCTAGACGGACGTACGCAACGCGTAAAAATAGATAACATTATCAGTTCTGATTTAGAAAACACATCTTTTGGCTTGCCACAAGGAAGCGTCTTGGCCTCAACCCTATTTTTAATTTATATTAATGACCTATGCTATCTAAAAATAGATAGTGGCAAAATCATTTCCTACGCAGATGACACTGTCCTCCTTTTTTCCGCAAAGTCAACAAACGAGGTCTACGAGTACGCACAACGCGGATTTAATGTTGTAACTAACTGGCTAAAACTTCATCTATTAACACTTAACTCTGACAAAACGAATTTTATAAGTTTTGCTATGCGGAAAACAGATCCGGACGCACATAACCTCAAACTCTACGTACATAACTGTAAAGAAAAATCAAAAACTCTTTGTTCATGTCAATCCATAGCTATTACTGACAAAATTAAGTATTTAGGAGTCATGATAGACGAAACCCTCACCTTTAAAAATCACATTGAAGCATTGTGCAATAGAGTTCGAAAGTTAATGTTTGTATTCAAAAAACTTCGTTCAATCGCTGACCCAAATTTAATCAAGCAAGTATACCTTGCACTATGTCAATCGATACTAACGTACTGCATTTCTTCTTGGGGTGGCACAGCAAAAACTACACTTCTAACCCTAGAAAGAGCTCAGAGAGCGGTACTAAAGGTAGCTACTTCCCGCCCATTCTTATACCCTACTGACCTCCTTTATAAATCATGTGAAGTATTAACTGTTCGTCAATTATATATATTAAGCACAACGCTAAAGCAGCACGCCAGAACTTCCTTTAACCCTGAATATAGAAATAAGAGACGCAAAGATATTGTAGGTATTAAAACAGTACAAAAAAAACACGTATTTTTATCTAGATTCTTTGTCTTTGCGGGCCCATTTTTGTACAACAGGTTAAATGCAACACTAGACATATACCCACTTAGCTATGCCTGTTGTAAGAATACTCTACGACGCGCCCTTCAGAAAATGACGTACGATGATACAGAGAAATTACTATTAGTCATAAAATAACTACCTATATACTGTCCTATATATTTAATACTTAAGAACCTACTTATTTTGTTAAGGTGATAAGAGTTTTATTGTGTAATACTTATACTTAGTCGGTTCATAAGTTCTGTCACTAGGGTTTGGACTGGTAAAATGGGAACTGTTAGAGGTTGCTTACTATTTCAATATATGGTTAAAAAGCCTATTTAACACTGATTAATTTACGATATTATTTAAGGCAAATAGTTGTGGCAGTTTTACACAATTCCCTGTAACATTCGAAGAAGCGCAATAAAAAACCACGTCAAAAACACGAGCCCTGTTAGAGTTGATTTTGACCATAATTATTTTATTCAATTTTAAGAGGCTTCAGTCTTGCATACTGCATCAGCTTGATCTTTTACCTTCATTTTAATATATAATTAAAACGGGTCTGACTGACAAGAAGGCTAGTTATACACAATTTTGGAAGACTACCTTGATGTATGGCATCAAAATCATCGTGTTTTGCTCAAAACTGAAAAATACGTTGAGGTTCAGGAGAAGAATAGCTGAAGCACAGACTTGTTAGTCAACTAAATATTGGTTTTGAAACATGCCTTAATCATCTACTTTCATAAAAATAACGATTTGTAACTCTGGAAAACTATAACAATGATCTTAACCAACTTTTGTGAAGTACAATTTTCATAAATCATCGGCGTGTTTGGGACTGACAACAATCTTCAAGTTTACAAGGATCTATAAAATACGCGATCTTGATTATAAGTTTATCATATTATATTTAAATCTGTATAAAATAAGCTTTCTAATTAGGCCTAAATTTTTTTTAATAAAAGCTTTGTAATATATTTTATCACTTAAAACCCTTGTGACAGAACTTAAGGACCGACTAGGTAGTTTATAATTAAGTGAATAATTAAAAATTAACTAATATTGTCCTTCGCTGCCTGAAACACAGGGAATCCTAGTTCAGGCATTTGTTAACCACGTGTCGTTAAAAAAATCTTAGTCCGTAAGAGCAAACATTGTACTATACTTTTCTCATTAAATTATTTGTATTTGTAATTAAGCTTTTCTACCTTACTTAGGCCACTTTGAAAGCTTCGTGGGCTAAACACGGTATATACTCGACTGAAAAGCTATTCATTATGTCACGATTGTATAAAATACTATTTTAAACATGTCATAATTCATTTATATTAATGAGTACCGACTACAAAATAATTTTGTTATCATTCGTTAGTCAAACGTTATAACAACGTAAGGGTTATCGAAATGCGCATTCTGCCTGTTATGTGTACGAAGGAAAATTGAAATACGCTGCGTAGAAAACGTAAAAACATCCGTTTACCAGTATAACTTTACTATTCGTGGCGTTTAATGTTTAGTATCGATAATACACCTGTTAGTACACGGTTACATAAGTAGGTACACGTGTGCGGTGTGTCACGACGGCCGTTCATGCTCCGGCGATGCTCGGTAGTCCATGTCATCAGAAACAACGATAGTGAAGCACGAATCTTCAATCTTTTCAGCATTGTCTTTATTAAATCTGAAGTTATTTTCCATAACGAATTGGCTATGGAAATTTTCTACTTATTGGTAATTTCCATGTAATAACAACACATATTTAATTTTCTTGTTATTAATTCCACACATCCATTTGAGTTCGTTATGCATATGCATAATTAATTATTACTTGGTTAGTTAGGTATGTTATACCTACACTGACTCATTATTGCTTTATTAACATAATTACTAAATTTGACAACACATGCAAGTTTTAAAGTAAATGCCTATTTTGTTGAAGTGATTTACAGTTTTCCTTGTACGCTCAACACCGCGTGATGCATTGCCACAAACCGTAATAGCCTTAATGATAATGTCATGTTGAAACTGTTCTATTTATTGGCATGTTAGCACTGCTAAGGCACGGTCGTTTGAATCATAGTAAACTGTTACGGAATGACCATGGTCGCACACGCAGCCGCAAACGACATTAACTGTATTCCGATTGGCCATTTCCATGAGAGCTCGTGTTAATGCGTGGCTCGCGACGCCGCGTAAGGTTCCGACGCCTAGTTGACCCACATAAAGGGCGCCACGAAGCTACTCAATTAACTATCGCCAGCCATCCGGTTTTCCTCCGCAAAGAGGCCAAAACGCCGTCTTTAAATTAACCAATTATTTCACTGGTGTACTTTAAATGGTTAAAATGATCTGGATCGTGACGATTCTTTCTATTGTTGAATATGAAAGCGTAACGCCTATTTGCTGGTATAATAAAGGAATCGTTAAGAACCGCCTTAATTTTCTACCAAACTGATATTCACTTCCAGCAAACTGTGTACAGAAGAATTTCGCTTTAAAATAAACTAGTGCATACATTAAAAAGGTAGCCTAGTTTTAACTTATGTTTATTTATTTGTTGACAGATGATGAAGAATAAAAACTCGCGGTAGAGGCACCCGATATGAACTCGGACGTTCACCGCCACCAGGCGCATCCACCGCTTGCGCAGGTAACACAAATAAACCATTACAATAATTCCTCACTAACATGTTGCCAAATGTCCATGTAACTGTAACCCTAATTTATTGAAAGATAATAAAAAGCTTCCCACTTGGTGACGGCACTTAATCCCATTGTGTTCTTTCTTTGTGGCGGCTGTAACTAACTCCATCAGAAATTGATCAGGTTTGCAATTTATGAAATTCTAAAAACTTGAGTGTAACAAGCATCAGGCTATCTCTATAACCAAGAACTACAAAGGCGATTATAATTGCATTATAAGAGAAATTACAGATATTTCTAGCTTAAATTTACGAGACTGAAATAAAACAAGTGGCAAAAATAGATTAGCGCTGTAATCGTTATAGGTTAGACAATATTGATCGCCACCGACTTGCCGGCTGCCTGCTGCAAATACTGTCTGCACTTTACAATAGAACCTAATGTTTGTTTTCATTAAAAAAGTAAATATGCTTTATAGAAGATGAAGCTGCAATAACTCTTTCGTCAATGCTGTTATATACTAAACCAGAAAGTCTGCTTGGAAAAATCTAACGCCTGACTAAAATATTGCGAGCTACAAGGTCTGTACTGAAACGAACAAGGAAGAGTTGGTTGATCTTGATCTCAATGCAAAACTTGAAGGTGGAGTATACCTAAAAATAAGAAATTTGCGTGTACAAAGAGCAGTCGTGCACAATTTATTGCCACCGTACCTGCATCGCGTCGGTTTTGGCACGCCGCCAAGGTTGTGCGTTGCATTGTATCGTTAAATACCTTCGTATATGTGAGTTTTATCTGGAAATATGCAATTACTGTAAGGAACTACCACATAAAGATAATACTTATACAAATAAACTTTACGCCTTTAGTTCCATTCCACAACGTAGTATGCAATATTATATTGAAAGATTGACAGTCCTTAAATATCGAGACAACCCGAGCAGCAAGAGAAGTGGTCGAGTTAGAAGCTAACAAATATGTACGCAACACAAGTCCAACCTACCGTCGTACCGTCCTGAAATTTTACAAGTAATTCGTCAGTATCATGAGGAATTGTAGTGTAGCTACAGATTAATAGTACCGATTCCATGAATCGCCCTTTGAAGCAGCACGCAGCAAATAGGGTCACTGCGTTGTTAATAAATATTAACCAAGTACTTTAACTTGCCGTTTATCGCCCGTTGTCGGAGTGTCGCTTAATCTTGTGTCCCCGATGCGGACGGCATGCGGTTTACTTTTTCTTTAAGCTGCTTGGTATTCACGATTCGTCTTTAAGTAAATGCCTTTGTTTGAAAAGACTTCGTCACGATTTTGACGCTACTGTTTAATAGAGTCCGGAAACAGTTACGCGCTTCGAACACGACATTGTTTGTTATACTAATGTCAAAATAGGGAAATAGTATGCATCTATTAGTAACGACCTACAGTAATTTGATGTAGGCACCAACAAAAATATGTCAATCGATAAGGAATAAAAAAAAGGAAGTTATGATTTGTATAAGCTTAAATGACACGCATGTCTTTTTCGACGCTCTTCAGTATATACATAAAAAAAGCCTTACAATTAAAAGTCGACGAAGTAACTTAGTGTCCTACTCGTATTTTAGTGACCGCCCATAATGGCGCCATCGGTACTATGACGCAGTCCTTGTATACTCGTACTTGCTTAGGTGTTTATTTAGCTTCCCCACTTGGCAATTTAATCTTACAAGGGTAAGCGCAAGTTTAATCCATTTCCCGTGGATTTTTTGGTGTGAAAATTTGCATTCATAATCAATTATTGTAAGTCATTGCCGGTGACAATGAAGTATTGTTTTTTAACAGAATTGATGATTAAGTAAGAATATGTCCAGTAGGTTGAACGCGAGGTGAAGACGTGGCCGAAAAATTGTCTTTACCTATGCCAGAAAGCATTCTGCTTTACACATATCTCAGGCTTTGGTCTCCGATTTTACTGTAGGCTGCGTACAGTGTCACCTTCTATAAAAATGTTACGGCCATTGCCTTAATATGTACGCAGCGTACGTTGTCAATCAGATGCCGAGACCAACAGGGATACCCGCGATCTCTGTGATCTTGCAAATAAAACTCTGTCGGTGAGTGAAGGCTGAGCCGGTTGTTATGTGTTACAGCACAGCGTGGGCCCTTGCGGCTGGTACTCGGCGTCGGCGACCCCCGCGCCCACCGCGCCCGCTCGCCTCAAGCGCGCGCAGCCGCCGCAACAGCTGCCGGTCAGTTACATTTTTAACTTTTTCAACTGACGTTTAGGTCAGAAAGAAGGCATTATTGGCTAGACCAGGGGTTCCCAATCTTTTTCAGTCCGCGGCGCACTTGCAAATTTAAAATTTTATCTCGGCGTCCTAACCTAGCTAGGTTATTTGAAATAGATAGGTATAGTATGGTGATGAGGATTACCTCACGGCGCACAGTTTGGAAACCCCTGGGTTAGATGAAGATGTGTGTGATTTAAATAGGTCTGGTTGCACCAATTGCAGGAGTCATCCTATGGTGAACTATTTGATTCAACATACAGGTGTTTTTTCAATAACTAGCCATATTGTGCGAGGTGATTTGGTAGGCCATACTACACAACTTTAACTATTAGCGTAGCAGAAAGAATACGGCTTTTCGTGAACAAAAGATTTCCTTAGGACCCAAGGATGAATATGAGAAGTGGAGCCACCAATACTTTTGATTTAAATTTTTAAAGGGGGGGGGCGGGGGGGCTCTCTCTCAACTTTATCTTGATATCTACACTCGCGATCAAAAAAATCGACTCAAGCAACATTTTTTACTTTTGGTCGTATTTTCGGAAAGCGGGAAATATTTTAATAAAACTTTGAATGCAATTTTATTACGAATTTATTCAGCTACAAAAAACAGTAAAAGACATCGATCTCAGTTGCGTAGTTTTTAGGTTATCGCAGTTTTTGTACAAAATGGCATTTTACATGGTTATGATATGCACGAGTTGTGCCCTCTTGAGACCAATAAAAACCGGTGTAACCGGTTATTTCTTATCATTCGCTTATCAGAAGTTGACCAGTGCACATCTCCTCGCAATCTTACACCGGAATCACCTTCGAAAAATGGATACCACCGAAGCTGAAGCCACCGAATTCGTCACCTTGGTGAATCGAGGATTCTCGCAGCGTTCTGTTGCTGAGCAGCTGAATTTAAGCCAGTCTGCTGTCTCCAGAGTTTATCGTCGGTTTTGTCGGTTTGGAACCTTGAAACGGAAACAAGGATCTGGCCGTCAGCGGTGCACATCGGAGAGGGATGACCGCTTCATCGCCACCTCCAGTCTTCGTAATCGCCACCGTACCGCTGTTGCCATCCAGCAAGACCTGATGCGGAACCGGGTTGTGCCTGTTAGCACCTCAACAGTTCGGCGGAGACTCAAGGAAGCCAACCTTACCCCAAGAAGACCTGCTACTGGGCCCAAACTGACTCAGAGGCATCGGGACGCTCGGAAGGAATTCGTGGCGACCTACGAAAATTGGACCTACGACCAATGGAGCCGCGTACTCTTCAGCGACGAGTGCAGAGTGTGTCTCCATGGCAGCGACAGAAGAGGACGGGTGTACCGAAGACCTGGAGAGAGGTTCGCCCAGTGTTGCTTCGCTGAAACAGTCGCCTACGGTGGAGGTTCCGTCATGATGTGGGCGGGGATTTCCATGGAGGGGCGGACCGAGCTGGTTTTTGTTGATGGCGGGGGTCGAGGCGGTGGTTTGAATGCAGACAGGTACATCACCGACATCCTGCAAGACCATGTCGTCCCCTACGCCGGGTTCTTTGACGAGGGGTTCCATTTCATGCAAGACAACGCCCCTTGTCATACCGCCCGCGTCACAAAGGAGTACCTTGACGCAGTTGGCATCCCGACTCTGAAATGGCCACCTCTGAGTCCTGATTTAAATCCTATCGAGCACTTATGGGATTACCTGAAACGCAAGGTTCGAGCTCGCAATCCTGCTCCGGAGACAATTTTGGCCCTGAAAGAAGCTTTGGTCGAAGAGTGGGAAGCATGCCCCCAGGATACCATCAGGAAGCTGATAAGGTCAATGAAGAGACGCATGGCATGCGTGAAAAAGGTTTTTGGTGGTAACACCAGGTATTAAAGATAAAAATAAATTGTTATTCGTTCATGAAAATGTTTTTTCTTTCGTTGTTAAGGTCATTTTTGCACCCAAATTTTACACCTCCTTGGTATGCTAGCTTGTTTTTCATGAACTGAAATTTTTCGCCTGAAAAACATGCTCGTATTGAAAGCTGACACTGTTAGCTCTAAAATGGTACCGTTGCTTTTTTGATCTCATGATTGGTTCCTGAGATATTAAACGATGAAATTAAAAATTAGTTTGAGTCGATTTTTTTGATCGCGAGTGTACATCAGTTAAGCTGCTAGGCCAAGTTTGGTATAGTTTTCGTATCGCGGATGCCGAATTCATTTACGGTATCATTTTGACACCGTTCCGAAGCAAAAACAAAAAATAACTTAGTTTGGAATTCCCTATTTCGCAAAGAAAAAAAAACTTACAAACAATTATGATATTTTATTTTAATGAAAGGTGCTTTAGAGAGCTATTATTCGTTTATTAAAAAAAAAGTCAAACTAAAATGTTATATATAACTAAAAAACTACTACTATTACTAAAAAACTGTTGACGGTGCTAAAAATTTAAATGCACTAAAATCTAATTAAAATGTTTTTTTCCGATCGTGAATGAATTCACACGACATAAAAGTGAAAATTCCTTGGATATTATTGCGTGAAATGGCCTGAAACGGAATGCACTACCATTACTTATATTCTTTTACCACAATAAATTAATTCTTATTCTCATCCTTATTCAACCTTATCATTCCACGACACTTTAGTCTTACATTCTTGCTTTAAACAATTGCTTGTTAACAATGGTGTTTTCAATTACTATTTGCATCTACTAACATGCATTGCAACTGTTAACTCCTTCCACGCTAGAACTGTAAATTAATATTATATTAAGGGGTTGCATTTGATTAAGTGTGCATTAAAAGTAATTATTTAGTGCAGATTGAACAGGTTCAAAATTATCTGGATATGCCATTACCATTAGAATCCGGCGTCGATCATTTTGAAAACTTTCTTCGCTTAGCTACTTTGGGTGTCAAGTTATGTTTTTTAATACCACGACGGTGCCAAACAAGCATACGGTCTGCCTGATGGTAAGCAGCTACCGTAGCCTATGGACGCCTGCAACTCTAGATATGTCACATGCGCTTTGCCGACCCTTTACAAAAAGGAGGATTCACTGTGTTGACGGCTAAAGAAACAAGAGGGTCCCTCGTCGTCAACACACTGCACAGTGTGAAATTTTACATCAAAATCGGACATGCCATTAACCGGAGGCAGTTTATGGCATTAATAGATAGCTTTAGAGGTGTTCGACGAAATAGCAAGGTCTGTCTATGCAAATTAATGATACTTTTTAAGATATTCATATTAACGTGCCGACTTTAATTTTTTTCTAAAAGTGAAATTCTTAATTTTCTCCAAATGCTTTAATTATTGGCTTGAACTTTACCGCTTATCGTCAGTATATTGTTACACAGTATTTAAGTTTGAAATAGCAATGTTCCTAATCCTTAAATAACAAAGATATTGTACTTTGTATAAAAAAACTAAATATCTGTCTTATTACATTTTGATACTGTAAGCGAAGTTAGTTTCAAGAAAAAAATATTATTTTACTTACTTAAAAAATCATATCAAAAATTCATTAATTATCGTCTCTGGATTTGGAAGTTATTAAAGTTCTATGTTTTTCGGATAATTCTGATCTTTAGGGGTGTCACACGACATTTAGTTCAATAAAACAGAAATCGAATAACAGTAATTAATGTAAAATTACCTAACTATGCTCCGGTCATCCAACTGGTTATTATCAATGATATTTACTATAAATGGGTTATACTCTAACAAAATGAGCACAAAAATACTTCCAGAGTTATGACATAACCTAACACCGATTCTTTTATGTTTATCTATTTTGACAATCATTACATCTTTGTCACTCTCATTGTTAGAAAATTACAGTTTGTCTCTTTCCCACGCGGGTGACGGGAGCTCATTGACACGTCCGCGTCTCTCGCTTGCCGGAGCGTGGCTAGCGACAGTTGTTTGAATTCACTCATATTAAGTGCTTCACTTTTGAAGCGTGCATAACCCATCTGTCATTATTATATATCATAGGTTATTATTAGTAGGTTAGTAGGTAGTCTGTGATTGGACACCATACGTATAGATAGAGGACTTCACGGTGCTTCAATTTGACCCATTTCCTGCTGCCCAATTGAGCTGAAATATAGTGTAGCTACTTAACTCAGATGACATTACAATGTTTTGGTACCATCGAGCTGGTCTGATGATGGAGATCTGGAGGTAGCCATAAGGACCAGGTTATATAAAACAATGCATTCATTGTGCTTAGAGGTTTGTTAGAATCGTCTCGATGAGTAGTAGACTAGACGACTGTTGAGAAAGAAAAGTATAGTCGGCGATAAAAGCTTGTCTTAAAAAAATATAGTGTCACAAAACTTTGTGACGCAAACGCTCTATGGAATGAAAAAAACAGTGTGCATAGGCAAGGTAAAACTCTATCCTACAAGCTAACGCGTGAAGAAACAAGTCAGAACTTTTATTAAATTATTTTGCACATGTGTGAATAAAGCGACATTATCCCATACTGTTTTTAAAGGAAAAAAAGTGAGTGAGAAAGTGAGAATAAGATCTCTTCTGATACCTGAATGACCCTGATACCTGTATGAAAGTTTTCTAGGAATTGAATTACTTCGTCCATCACGCCCATGTCACTTTTCTCTAATTTAAATTAAGTAGGTTTTGTAGGTAGGTACACATTTCTCAATCTCTGAGTCCCCTGATTCCAAAAGACTTCAAAACACAAATGATGGTGGTTAACATCACGTTTTTTTAATTATGTACCCTTTTCGTAATAATAAAATGCTATGTGGTAACTTTGCTATGTTAGATGAATCAGGCGCTTTACCAAGTAGCAGCCCTAACACAAATATTTAAATTGCTTTAAATTCTAAATCCTTTCATTAACGTTATTCAAATTAATAATGTCGACTAAATATGGTATAAAGAAGATCTCTAGTTAATAATTAATTCCGCATACCTTTGGATTTTTATTAAAAAAAATTAAATAGTTTAACTACTAAATTGCAAATTTCTCAGATCAGAATAATTTTTTAAGGATAGTTTTGGTCTTAAAATTATCAGTCTGAAGAGATATAACGTTTAATATTACACGAAAGTTTATAAAGGCACGTATTCAGGAAATATTACCACTTCTATGATTTTTTTGAGTTTCTGAAAGCAATCTTAAAAATGTGATTTCTTGAAAACTATAAGGAATTAACTAGTGGGGATTACATATTTATATTTAGTATTAATTGAGCTTTATATTACGCCATTATTTAACCCATGTCCGATTTTTATGTAAAATTCCACACTGTGCACTGGGTCCTCTTTGAGCTCTTTGGCAACCTTACTTACTAGCAGGAACACAACACTATGAGTAGGGTCTAGTGCTATCTAGCTGTGGTTTTCTGTAAGGTGGAGGTACTTCCCCAGTTGGGCTCTGCTCCAGATTTGAGCGAGATGACATTCGCTGTGCTGTGCTCTACCACACAAAGCGAGATGACACTCGCAGTACCCATACCTCTAATTTAGTAGTAGTTTAAGGACATACCCGACCCGTGTCCGGACGTAGTTTAAGGACATACCCGGGTCCAGACTTAACTTTTATTATTACTTAACCCATTCAAACTTGGAGGGTCTGGATGATGCTAGTTTGAATTTAAAAATGTTCTTATTGTAACTTGTAGAACCATAGTACACGGTGGCTTATTGCAGCGCTGCAGTCGCGATATAATATAATCCTTTTCAGAACTGACATTGCGGTGCTGCTGCGGCACACGATCAACTAAAAGAAACGTTTGCAATGGCTCTAATCAAATGAATAATCTGTTAGAAATAATAATAATATTTACTGATATAAACATGCAGCTATTACCTGTAAGCTAAAGCGAATATAATGTTTCAAGGAAGTGTTAGAAATAGACGGTGTATTTAGTGTGTCATGTGTTTGCTCCTGCAAGACTTGTTCGCTAACAACTTACTGTTATTAAGGCAATAAATTCAGGCTACAGGCTCGTAAGCTTCCCACGTCTCATTCCGAGTAATCTAACGCGCAAACACGGATATTCCCAGTAAAGTACCCACTCTGTTTACTTATTCGCGTACACATCGATTGGAACGTTGAATCAAAGCTCTCAAATAAACCTATGCTGTTTTTCACTGTGCAAATATTTTTTCGCCTCTTGCATTATTTAGTAGCGCTCAGAGTTTCAGCTTGAATATTGAATCGAAATTCTACTCGACTGCTCAATTGGTATTGCACTGAAGGCAATTTTGATTTGTTTTTAATGACAGCTCACGGACGGGCAAAATAGATATGGCCAATTTTGCTCAAAACGTTACAAAATCGTAAATATAGTAGAAATACTTTGTGTACATAAGTAATTTCGATTCCAAGAGTTATAAAACCAACGCTAATTGATCTTCTAATTAAGTTTTCTGAAAATAAATACATTTATTTTTTATTTATTTCCTGAGTCACTGTTTGTATATCTGTTGCTGCTGTATATTAATAATCAATAACGGAAACGGGCTAAAAGTTGCAATTGTTCTAACCAGTCTGTATGAACCTGAAATTAATAAAAAATAGTTGTTTCAGTCGGGGGGAGGTGTGGGCAGCAATGGGCCGCACGCGCCCGTCTCTCCCACCGCACTGCAGACCGTGCCGCACAACGTAAGTTACGCTTTACATATTTTATTCCGACTTCATGCGAGACGCGGATCACGGTGAGACCTTTTTCTTCTAGTAAGTACCAAGGTACGAGTACCATATAAACAAAACATTGGGTATTTTTATAATATCTGTTGAGAGTGATAGCTAATACGATTTTGAGAAACTAACAATTTTGCGCCCTTTTAAACCTTATTAAATTAATTAAACTGCTTCAGGTATTCAGTCCACCATTTGAATAAGACAGGTACAGACTTATTCAATTAATTCAGCAGAACCATGAGTCTTCCTATACAATACCTACTGAATGCAAACTTAGCGAACGTTATTAACTAATACAGAAGATTTTATGCAACCAACTCTTAAAATTATTTAAGCAAAAGTTAGCTGAATTAGCTACGCCTTACCTACTGATAATGGACGCCTCATTACTTATCCGTAACGATCTACCATCGGTAAGATAACAATAGTGATACTGTATTGTTGCAGAATGTGATGTCATCGGTCCGCGCGGCTGGTCCCGCCCCGGGCGCCATGCACGCCTCACAAACCACCGGTAACTGCTTCTCTTTACTCATTATTGCTTCTATGCTTGTGGGGTCTTTGCCGAAGGAAATATTTCGTTATATGTCATGACCAGACACCTTCCGGCCGCCATGGCAACTGAGCAACCAGTTGCGGTGGAAACAGGAATCCAGGAAGCAATATTTTATCACAGGTAGAAAGTTCCTACAGGATGATTGGTAATTCGCCGTATTCCTTGAGAGGGGTATAGCTCAATTGCAAAGATTTAAGTCCAGTCAACTAGGGTCCAAAACCCATTGGTTTACAAGTTATTAGAATTTTTTGTTTTGTTAGGGTTCCGTACCCAAAGGTTAAAAACGGGACTCTGTTACTAAGACTCCGCTGTCCGTCTGTCCCCAGGCTGTATCTTATAAACCGTGATAGTTAGACAGTAAGCCGCTATAACAACAAATACTAAGAAACTGAATAAAATAAATATTTAAGGGGGCTCCCATACAACAGACATTATACTTGACACGTTTTATATTTTTATAAAAAACCCGCCTCAGTCTAAAACTGGTAATTGTAAACAAACTACTTGAATTAAGAATTCAAAAAAGCATTTTTCTAAATGCCAATGAATAACTAAATTTTTAAAATAAAAATACATGCCAAAAGTTTCCAAACTGTTAAAAATGTAAGAATTGGAAGTCACAAGTTTTCGTATTTTTTTTCAAATGTTATTGCATTTTAAGGCGTTACTTTTAAAAAAGGATGACATTTCACGTTAAAATGAAAGAAAAAAGTTCCTCAGTTCATCAGCTTTCGTAAAATGCATAAAATGTCAACAATTGTATATTTTTGGAAAGCTGATGAACTAGGGACCAGGGACCTTCATTTGTACGCAAAGTGTCATACAAGTAATGCCTTAAAATGCAAAAAAAAACGAAAACTTGTGACTTCAAATCCTTTTATTTTTAAAGTTTTGGAAACTTTTGGCATGTTTTTTTTAATTAACGTAATCGTTCGTTCATCATTATCGTTCACAATTAGTAGTTTTAGGCCGAAAGGCGAGTTTTTCAATAAAAAAACTAAAAACTCAAATAACTTTAAAACCAATGAGTTTTGACCCCAGGTTGACTGGACTTAAATCGTTGCAAATAAGCTATAGAATAACCCCTTTCAAGGATTACGGCGAATTACCAATATACTCTTACTGGTCTTAGTGGTGTTTGTAAAACTATGCTTTTATTAAAAGTGTAAAAATTAAACAAAATAATAAGTGTACGCTATATCTATATCTTATTATGTAAGGAGCTTGTGGGACTGAAGCTCCAAATTTTAAATACTTCTAGTGTTTAGGCTATAAAGCCACTGAAGATCTAAACATACATACCGCAATATCAGTGGGATTGTCTAGTTTTACAAACCGAACAGTTAACATTGTAATCCCATATAAATAATACATGCGAGAACAAAGTTATATTTTATGTTGCTAAAATTTTAGCTGTTTTACACTACATAATTTACCTATTACCTTCTTTTAATCTCTGTTTAGCCCGAGGGTTAACTGGTAGAGAACGCCTTTTGGCATTAAGTTCTCCTTTTGTACTCTTTTCATTGTGCAATAAAGTTTAAATAAATAAATAATTTAATAGTGTAGGTTAGGTACTTACAAAAAGGAATCAAAAACATTACATGTACAAAAATGATTGTCTCGCAACGCAGTTCTGCTACTGCAAAAAGTATTGAGATCTAATGTAAAACCAAGCCGGTGTGCCGGAGTTTACTAACAATATGTCATTGTGATCCTTTAGGTATACTAGCGATTTAAAATAACATTTTGTATATAAGTACATTTACATAAAACACGTACGCCGTTATATCGTAGAGCAGCAATAACCGCCCACTTCATGGGCAGAAAACCTATATCTGACCAGGGTAAAATGTAAAGTTTTCAAGTATGTACAACATTGTTCGGCCCGTTATAAGGACTCAGATTGGATGTTTATAAGGCCTTAGATTATATTATACAATATAGATGGCAGTGATTACAATAAATAATTTATGTTATACCTACTCGTTAATTTTCAAAATAGAGAAAAAAAAAACAACCAATAAAACTCTAATGGAAAATAGGGTAGATAAATTGTAGTCTCCCAAAGTTTCCCAACTATGTCATTAAGATACACTTTCCACGCCGCCACACGCGCTTCGACATAAAATACACAATAGAGCAGTTGCCGCAAAACCGCTGATACAATGGGAAAAGTCTCAATGGCGTGCTTATTACAGAAAGTGGGAGCCTTTCAAACTTTTCCTCTCCATTCAAGATAAATCTTAGACATGAGAAGGTGACAACCTGTCAATCAATCATAGGCAATAGGTGTAGTCTGTAAAAAGTTACAAATGTTACAATACAATGAGTGTTTGCTTTGTGCGCAGCTCTGACGGGTAAGGGACACGTTAGTTTATAGTTTGACGATTGTCGATATGAAGTTAAGCCCATTCATGTTCACATCATTGCCACGGTGCGCGTTAGTGTTACTAGCATTTCCCTCAACCCACACTTCTCACGTAGCCTATGTCACTCTGTCAACTGCGACCAATCCAGTTGCTCGTCACAGTTGCATGCTCGTCACAATTACGGTTAGATTGTATTTCATTCATTTATCTTCTATTTCTATAACAACGAATGTAGATACTTATAATAACAGCTTATTCGATCAGTTCAATATTAGCTATCTATTAATTAAATCAGGGTTTGAAAGCTAAGTGTATGTAGGTCGGTGTCATATCAAGTCAGCCAATAACCTAGATCTACAGTTCAAGTACAAGTAGCTATATGCACGCGACCGGGCGCGTGTGAGCGGCCCATTTCACACATGGCTCCACGCAAAACACGATGCAATTAACTATTTCAAACCTATTATTATTGTTAAGTGGGAATCGATTCACAATATGCCTCAATTACCTAGTTTTAGTTTTATCTCGCAAAATCGTGTATGTCGAGTATTTGGAGCATTTTTAGAAGAAAAGGGAACTCGTCACCTAAAAGGTGCGTCCAAATCTGGTAGATGGGCCACTAGCCGGCCATTCGCGAACGCACGAGAAATTTGTATTATGTATAGACATAATACAAGCCTTATTGAGCTTACTGTGGGACAAAGTCGATTTGTGTAAGAATGTCCCATAATATTTATTTATTTTTATTTTAATACGAATTTCTCGCGAGCGATTAACAATTCTCTTGTAAATGGTTAACGACTAGACGCAGCGCGAAGCGTCATATTGTGTGCGAAGATGTAACATTTAGATTTAGAATGTGACGTAGCACGTTCATCGTCCACCACAGGCGACACGACCTAACCGTTCCCTGTGTAAAAGCAAAAACTGTAAACTAACTGTTATTTTGCAGCCGCGGCAAAGGGGCCCAGCGACCTGCTGGTGAGCTCCACGTGCCAGAACCCGCCGCCCGTCGCCACCCGCCTCACTAACATGACCCAGTACCCGTGAGTACTCGACTACAAACTGTTTTATTAGCCCTCGTCGCAAACAGCAAGGTCGGACTGTCAAACAAATGAATTTTGGTAACAATTATTCGGGGCATTGCTGGGAAATATTTGATTCTGTGATTTCTGGATGTTAACACAGAAATTATACAACGTTGCATTGTAGCTCATTAACTAGATAACATGATTTACCATCTAGCTACTATCAGACGAATGAACAAGAAATATTGTGGACTGAGAGCTGGCTACGTCAGATATGACACAATAATGAGAGCAATGCAACCTGATCGCTTTACCATCCTTATTGCTGATCCGGGCATCTGGCAGCTTTTAATGGGCTGAGGTCTGAGTGACAGACGAACAATTTTTTTCAGTGGGAAAAAAGTAATGGAAAAATAGGTAAAAACTACCGAAGTTGTGTCATTTACAGAAGGCAGGGCCTATATTTTAACATAAAACCAAAAAACATTGTGTGTTATTACGAAAAAAAAAACAGTAGGCTACTAACTATAAATTGCGTTATACATCATTTGGCACTACTTTCCCCTAACATAAACTTTTGCCTATGATATAATCTAACTAATTACATAATATTGCATAAAACCCAGAACTCTATAAAACATGCCTGAGACTCTAACATATTAAAAATATTTATAACGGGTTACTCACGTAATTTAAGTCGATTTTTGCTCGACATGTTTCGGTCAATTTACGATGACCATTTTCACGAGCTGCCGTCGACGGCAATTTAATATCCCAGAACTCTATGATTCGTTTCCTTCAAGTTATTTGCATTCTTTGACGTGCACCATTTTAGAGCTGCCAGATGCTTGGATCTAGAAACAAGCATATTATAGCAAACTAATCAGAGGGGTTCCAATGCACAAAAATTTGTGTCATATCTGACGTGGCCAGCTCTCCGTCTCGATTGGTTTTTATTAAGTCTAGGTATAGGGGAAACTATTCTACCTTGGACATAGTTTTACCTAGGTAATTTGTTGTACCCTGGACATAGTCTAAAAATATTGGTGGCACAATGGTTCATTAATGTATGGTTCTGCGTTCATTCTACCACATTGAATACATTACATCATGAGATGCTGGCCATTTCGTGCTACTTCAAAAAATATTATTAAGTATCATTCTCATTTACAAAATATTTCTAATAATTAGTTTGCTTTATTATATTCATATCATATGTGTATAAACGAACATAATATATATTTATTCGCCTAACAACCTTCCCTAAGGAATGTCGTTGAATGTCCAAGGTACATCAGGGATGTTGTACCTTGGACACATTTCCCATTTTTTTGTACGAGCGTACCCTGTTGAAACTAGTAATGGTATTGTTTATTTTACTGTGAAATAATGTAGCTTAATAGTCAATCTTTCGGAAATTGCATATTTGGAGAGCAGCCAGGCTTTTTTTTTCTTCTAAAAATCTAAAACAAAAAACTGTCCATGGTAGAACAGGTTCCCCTACAACGAAATAGTCTAGGTACATATGTAGTGAAATAGCTTCGAAAATAGGATTTTACAACGTTGTAAATTCAAATTGTTTTCTGTTTCAACTTCGATGCGGCTAAAATTTGCGTCGAGTGAATTCGCTCTCGCAGTTTTTCGTGAAACATTCATGACGGTTTCGATAATTTTAGTTGCACCGACTCATGTATTTCATAAACAACAACAAAAGCGCAGTTAATATAATCCTTAAATGGTCAATGGTCATCAAAGCGACAGAAAAGGATAAATGAATATATCGACTGCGCACGAACGGCCATTATCCTTAATTATCCAGTGGGAGCTGCTATGTGGTTAGGGGTATTCCTATAGATTATCATAAGTTATTTTATTAATGTGCCTGTATATAGTTTGTTTGTATAAAAAAAACCGATATTTTTGATAGATGCTGAAGTAAAGATCAAATTGATAATTTGTGCAATCCAACTGTCATTTTAGTATCAGGTATACAAAAGCAAACGGAATTTGTTTATGGTGATAGTAGATTTAATGTTTCGATTAGAGGAAGCTCTCGGTTTTAATTTTGTATGGCTAGAACCGGGAATTTCCCGGGAATCAGTGTACAGAAAAAGAGTACCGGGGTACGCCCTATTTCCGTTAATTACGTTTTTTTTATATATCTGACAATTGTATAGAAACCGCTGAAAAGCGAAAAATAATCAAATGTATGTAATGGGGTAAAAGTTATATACATTATTTAATAAACATATCGCCTACGGTATTGTTAGTTACGTCTTATCGGTAAACCAAATGACATACCACAATGACGACTGAGCTAAAATTATTACAATCGAAAAGGAAAATTATGATACCATATACCAATAGGTCAGTAAAGGATTGGCTTTAAATGGGAGCGCTTGTTTAACGCAAATTGAAAAACTATTGTTATAAAATATTAAATTAATACACAACCATATCAAAAATGTCACCATCAATAAAACAACCTGTGACAAACGTGACAATTACAAAATTGGTGAACATTATTTTGGATTTCAAAGAAGAGCTTATCAACATACAATCGCAAATTGAGAGTTGCCATAATGATGTCCGTGAACAAGCGGAATTATTGATGCAAAGCGTCGACACGACATTACGCGTCGTCACTGACACTTATTTGGAAAAATCTGCACAACATGGATCACTTAAAGAGTCTGGCCGAGCCATTGCATCGCCTGATGTGGCATCGCCGGCTAAAGAACAGCCAACGTCATCTGCCACTGAACTATATGTGTCACTTACTTCAACAGCTATCTCTGACGACTCCATGGGAAGCTCTGATTCGGCGTACATTTTGCTAAGGCCAGGACCTGCGAAGCCTATGCATGAGAAACACGACAGTTGCAATGTTGCGAAACGTGTATACGCGAAAATTGTGCCAAGTGCGCCTTCAGAGCGCGCTCCCTTAAAGTCGCCCGTGGCCATAAAAAGTTTGCCCTCAAAGTCGCCTGTTTCATTGAAACGAACGCCCGTGAAGTCGCCTGTTACTGTGAATCTACCGCTTTTAAAATCGATTGCGTCATTAAAACGAGCACCAGCAGAACCTAAGGTGCCCTTAAAAGTGCCTATAGCTGTGAAACAGTCTTCCTTTAAATCATCTGTGTCCCCAAGATCGCCTACCTTAAAGTCACTTGTTCCCGTGCCATTGCCTGCAAAAGGTCCTGTTTTGAAACCGAATACTCCTATAAAATCTGCATTCAGACCACCCATGAAACTTGATGTGCGCGCTCGTACTCCTAGTGTGTCTCGCTCTCTTCAAAATCTAAGCAGACTTAAATCAAGTACTCCTGGAGGGGCTTTAGACACCAAAGGTCGTGCACCAGCACTGCCCTTTAAACGTTCTATGCGCGCTGATTCGCGTCATATTCATAATTCTTTTCAAGATCTCAGCACCCAAAAATCGAGTGCACAGCCTGCAGTTACTATTGACCATGTACCGGTAGTACACCCAAAACCTGAACATATACATTCTACGCGTGCCTTTAACTCGCTTCAAAATGTAAGCACAAGAAAAACAAGTGAAAAAGCTAAGACTGCAGTAAGTAAATCTAGTCCTAAAGTGACTTCAAACCGTCCATTACCATTACATATGAAACATGCTACACACGCTAAATCCCCTCGTGCATTTAAATCGTGTCAAAACCTAAGCACATGTAAATCGAGTGTAAAAGCTTCGACTGCAATCTTTGAAACTACTCGAGGAGTGACAGGCACTGAACATGCACCGCCACTGCCCCCGAAACTGGCGCACCTGAATTCTACTCGTGCATACAATTCGCTTCAAAATCTAAACAAACGTAAATCAAGTAAAAAAACTTGGACTGCAATTGGTGAACGTAGTCCTAGAGTGAATTCAGGCGATACTGACTTTTCACAGAAACATGCAGCGTGTACTAAATTGCCTCGTGCTGCTAATTCGTGCCAAAATCTAAGCACTTGTAAATCGAGTGAAAAAGATTCGATTACAATCCTTAAAACTACTCGAGGAGTCATTGAACGTACACCGCCACTGCCCCTGAAGCCTGCGTTTAAGCCGCTTCAAAATCTAAGCAAACTTAAATCAAGTGAGAAAACTTCGACTGCAATCCGTGGACTTAGTCCTGAAGTGAGTTCAGACACCGTTGCCTTCGAATCTCCTCGTACTTTTAAGTCTCTTCAATATCTAAGCACCGTAACATCTTTTGAAAAAGCTGCAAAACGTGAATATTTTGGGGAGACGTCAGACATCAGTGCGCGTCCACCGTTACCGCTTCCTCATTCCATATGCCCTAACGTCTACCGCTTAGTGAAGTTTTTTGACGACGGACCGGTAGAGAAATTCGCTGTAGACCTTCAAACTATACCACGCATCACCACACCATCATGGTAGGTATCTTATCCATATATATCTAAATACTCGTAAAGTCATTTATATATTCGGCGTCAATAGAAAATTAAAATAATGTGAACAAACACATTTACCTTCATTGCTTCACAATCACGCACTTTTTCAAGAACAACACAGATAACTGTAGAACAACCATGGTTTCATTAAAAATATCCGTTAATTATTCAGTGTTTTATATAGTTATGTTATTTCAGTGAAAACGAGTTTCTTTAATAATATTTTGTCATGTGTCAAATGCTTCTTTTACCTAGTTAGAAACGCAGCCATATTTTGTTTGCCTTATTTTATTTTACTATTGAAGCCGAATTTATATGGTATACTTATAGAATTTTTTCTGGTCTATCCTCCTCACTCTATAATGCCAGATGCCCGGATCTAGCAATAAGGGTATAGCAATCTAACAGACAGGTTTTGTTGCTCTCATTATTGTGTCATGTCTGACGTGGCCAGCTCTTAGTCCATTCATGTTATATTTAAATATTTATGATTATGACTGTAAAATTTGTTCCACGGCGCATTAAATAGTAGATACTGTAAGTGTAATGTTTACAAATTGACAATTTCTTCAAAAAATTAAATAGATTTTGTAATGAAGTTGAATGGAACAATTCAATCTTATTGTATACGTTTATAATATCAAGTCAATTTTGTTGTTTGGTTTGGTGGCAGGTACAGTAACAGTAAACAAAAAATAATTAACATTATGATTAGTAATCATAAATATCATAATGTATGATTACCTACCTGAGTAATGAAATGGGTTTTTTAAATCAGTTTAGGTCTTGTTTTATCCTTCCCGGTTTTCGTTTTCCTTTTCGCATATCGTTTTATGGCCACTAATACCAATACAATAATTTATATAATCAATCATGAATAAAACCATATAACAGTTAGGTATAACACTGTTATATCTACGTTTGCACTTCTAATTATTAGATACTTATATTTTGTTTACAAATACGGTGAGTCGGGGTGGGTTATCTATCTGGATAGTTCGGTCAATAGGTTATTTTTTCGCGATCAATGTATACACACTTTTATACAAGTTCACTAAGCATATTGATTATACAAAAATAACATAAATAAACATGTCTCAGTCATATACACAGCAAACGGAACCCAAGCGTTTACATAATTTGATACTTTTAATTTGGATGTATTACAATTTGGTAGCGGACTTTTTATTTATTACAAAATGATTTAAACAAAAGAAAGAAGTTCCTAGCTTTTATGAAACGAGATTCTGGTTCTGGTTCACAACAGCAAGTCTCCAAATACTTTACAAAACTGTCCTTATCTATATAATTGGAAGTCCAACGAACCTTCTGATACTTGATACGTAAGCGTTATCTTACTAATCTAAATGATACCCATTCATATCCGGCAGTAGTGAATGATGACTAGTGACATAAGCCGGTGTTTCTACCAGCCGCACAAAGTGTTCCTCTTCATTCCACCGGTCGCGTACGACGAGCTAGAGTAAATATTTACACATACTAATACCTAATAACTTACGTCATCGTTACTTCATCGTTTAAACGGCTCGATGCGCTTCGATTGGCAAACGATGAAATCGTTCGTTTACTTCCATTTAGCAAAAAGCTATTACAACTCTGAATGTTTTGCATGTTCTGTATCTAAGATACGTTTAATTACATTTTCTTTTAATTAGAAACGGGTTTAGTTGGAATGAGTGTCATTATTGTTACGATAAAATCGTTTCGGGACGGTTCTTGTAATGGGCAGACGTACAGTCGCGAACCCGGATTGTTGAGCCACTTGCCATTGTTAGTAAATTAGCCGTATAATAAATGACCGATGTAACTGACAGTTGACAGCTAGTCGGTAACATCGGTCATTCATACATAACAGTCATAACACGGCTAAATTAAGAACAATGGCAAGTGGCTCAACAATCCGGGTGTGTGACTGGACATTCAGAATCAGAAATTGTTAGCGAGCGATCGTCTAAATTTTTTACCAAAAATCATAAGCATTGATTTCATATTATTGCACGAAGAATGCGGTAATTGAAAAGGTGAACAATCAATTGACTTAACAATACGAAATAAATAACATGCAAATTGTTTACAATGATAAAATGTTATCATAAAGCTTGTCCCAGAAAAAAATGTCGTTTATTAGTTAGTATGAAATAATGTAAGCAATAAAAAGTTACCAAATTTTTGACAACAGTTTATTAGAAATGTAGTAAACAAAACGTATTTTTGTTATGTTTTTGTTTATCCATCCAGAAACTTCGTAATTTTCTTTTCTCAAACATGCTCGGAAATGTTCCTGTTACGTTAGTAATTAGAGACCAGTAGGGACTCTATTCCAAGGCAGGTTCAGCGCGACGTACGTAAAGGATTTTCATACAACATTAAATCACTCAGCCAGTAACTGAAGCATTAAACAAGTAATTTTATATAAATAAGTTTGAAAATTAGTCGTTTAAGGAATAAATGTAATTTTTTTTTTCATTTTCATACATATTTTTTAAACATGAGTACGTTTACCTAGAGCAATTATAAGAAAAATTGCTTAAGTTTAGGTGGTATTTTTGGGTATGTATTAAAATATTTCCTTACATGTTTGAGAAAAGCACTATACATGCTTCGACCGTAATCAGCTTACCTGGCTTCGTATTGTAGCCGTCCTCGTCTTCGACTCGGACGGCTACTAAATACTCAGCCAGGAAAGCTTACTTACTGGTCTCTGCAGTAATGTACTATTTGATACCTGCCATCAGGTTTTGTACATCAGTGTCTGTGATTAGTTTTGAAGCTGCATTCCATTTTCGCTTGAAGTTTTCAACTGATGTGGCGTTAGTTTTATGTTTTAAGAGCTTCTGCTTCATACGAGCTCAATATTTTTCTATAGGTCGTAATTCAGGACAGTTAGAAGGATTTTGGTATTTTTGTACAAATTCGACATTATTGGCTTTGTACCATTTTATCACATTTTTAAAATAGTGGCACGTGGCCAGATCAGGCCAAAACAGAACTGGCTTCTTGTGTCGCTTAAAAAACGGCAATAATCGCTTTTCCATGCACTCTTTAAGGTATATATCGCCTTTCATAGTTCCTTTAGCAAAGTATGGAGTGCTGCGTTTGCCGCAAGAACAGATCGCTTGCCACACAAGAACCTTCTTCGCAAATTTATCCGTTTTATGACATTGTACTCGTCATTGATAGTTTTTCTATCGGTCCCCGAATAAAAATGATGTCCCGGCAGTGATTTAAAATCAAGCTTGCAATATGTTTCGTCGTCCATCACAATACAGTATTTTTTTGTCGTTAATTTTGAATACAGTTTTCTGGATCTCGTTTTAGCGTCAGTTTCTTGTTTCGAATTTCTATTAGGCACTTTAGTTTGTTTGAAAGTCTTTATAGAATTATTTTTCTTTACTCGTTGCACAGTGGATTTAGACGTTTTAAACTTTTTAGCTAAATCTCTTACAGATGATGTAGGTTTTTCAGCAAAGCAGCTATGATACTCTTCTCAATATTTTTCTTAACAAACCCGGTCTTCCGACCACTTCCAGGACGCCGTCGAATACCGCCAGTCTCTCTGAATTGTTTTAGGACCCTTTGCACAGTTCTAACAGACGTGTTTAGCTCCATTGCCACTTTTTTCGTGAAAATGCCTTAATATTGGGCATATTTGTACAATATTTTCTCATGAAGTTTTTCTTGTGGAGACGAGATCTTTGAAAATGTGACAGTGACAGATTTTTTTCTAATATTAAATAAAGAACCGAGATGCATTTAACATATAACCAGCCAGTTACAACCATTTTCATTGAAACCTGATATACCAACGCTGCGTAAACTAACGACATTTTTTACTGGGACAAGCTTTAAGTAATGGTACCGTTTATTGCACATGGGTTCAAAGTATTTATCCTGAATTTGATATATAATGCTTTATTAGTAGTTTATGTAATAAGGGTCCTTAAAACATTAGTGTGGTTTTATGAAACGAGCCGCAGGTGAGTTTCATAATAAGATCACACGAGTGTTTTAAGGCCTAATTACGTACAGTTGCATACACTGCTTTATCTACACTCATATTATTTATTCTAAATGCCGTATTCGGAAACCATAGAATGGCCGCCATTGCACCGCCATGGCCAACTCAATTGTGCCGGCGGTCGGGGGGGAGCGTGTCGGGCTGTCGGCGGTAGCGCGGGAGGGTGCAGGTGTACATTATGTTATCAAAACTCATAACACATCAATAGTTGAGCATGTGAAGTTAAAATTACGTTACTGCCACAGATAAAAAGCTTATCATAGTAAAATCGGTCGTGGTAATGCTAGCCATTGCCTACCGTTTTCGAACACGTTTTCGAGAACTTACAATATGAGTGTAGATAATAGTACATTACTGCAGAGACCAGTAAGCAAGCTTTCCTGGCTGAGTATTTAGTAGCCGTCCGAGTCGAAGACGAGGACGGCTACAATACGAAGCCAGGTAAGCTGATTACGGTCGAAGCATGTATAGTGCTTTTCTCAAACATGTAAGGAAATAAAATTACTTGTTTAGTGCTTCAGTTACTGGCTGAGTGATTTAATGTTGTATGAAAATCCTTTACGTACGTCGCGCTGAACCTGCCTTGGAATAGAGTCCCTACTGGTCTCTAATTACTAACGTAACAGGAACATTTCCGAGCATGTTTGAGAAAAATATATAAACGCACAAATAAACGTAATCAAGGCGACTATTACCTAAACAAGATTGATATCTTAATCCGAATAATCTTATTGTGTTTAGTTACGAGTTTGTTATGTATTTTTGTAATATTCAGTTACTTTACTTTTATTTATATGTATGTTTGTATGAACGTGATATGTTTCCCGGTAGCTGGCACCACGGCGCCATCTCGCGGGAGCGCGCGGAGGCGCTGCTGTCGAGCTCGCCGGACGGCGTGTTCCTCGTGCGCGAGAGCACCAACTTCCCCGGCGACCACACGCTCTGCGTGCGCTTCCGCGGCCGCGTCGAGCACTACCGGTCAGTCCACTACGCATCTGCCAATGGTTTTCACATTATTTGGTGGTTTACTTGCTTTTGATACCGATTAAGAATCATTTATTCAATGAGAGCTCCCAATGGTAAATATCACTCGTCCAAACTGAACATTTAGATGATGCAATACAATACAAATACTCTTTATTGCACACCTCAATAAAATAGAACAGTACAGAACACATAATAAAAGTAGAGGCAGTCAACAGGCGGTCTTATCGCTAGAGAGCGATCTCTTCCAGACAACCTTGAGGTATTATCGTATTTCGTTTTCGTGTTTCGGATGATATTTGAATATGTAACGTTACTAAATCTATAAGGCCGCGGACACGACGTAGGCGACCGGCGTCCAACCAAATCTATATATTTTGATCGTGGCGGGAGCGGAGCGGTGCGAGCGATGTGCCAGGCCGGGCGACTTGATTAAAATGTATAGACTTCAATTTGTTTGAGTTTGAGAGAAACAATATAAAGCGTTTGAAAACGATTTTTTCAACAACTTGTCTTTTTTAACCTACAATTGGAAATAGCTTCCGAACTCGTATTAAAAAAAAAACTCAACAGAAATCTAACTGTCACGTCACGGCTTTTATAACAACATATTTAACATTCTTTTTATTTTGTGCAGCGTAAAATGGGCGACGGTGCCGGACAGTCAGACGCAAAGGCTCACCATTGACGATGAGGAGTTCTTCGACAACATGACTGATTTAATACACGTAAGTTATACAAACAGCCAATGTAGAGGAATCTCGTGTTATTTATAAACTGGCCTTGTCATGTCCAGCTCTTTAGTCTTCGATACCAGGGATGTAACAGATGTAGTTTTATCGGAACCGAAAGCGGAATCAGATGTTTAAAATTTAGTATAACGGAACCAGAAACGGAATCGGAACCGAAAACGGAAGTAGAACCAGAATCGAAGCCCGAGTAGCAGCACGTGGCAAGCGGGGGCATGAGCAAATGACAGGTATAAACCTGTTTGTTTTTTTATGTACGCCGCTCATATCTCCCCTTTGCGTTGCTATGACATCCGATATAACTTCTGTTTTGAAAGTAACAGAACCGGAACCGAAGCGGATGTTTAAAACCAATCGGAAGTTCCGACTTAACGGAACCGGAGCTCTGTAACATCCCTGTTCGATAAATCATGAAGGAACATTGTGCATGTGCAACGTGGGGGTAAAAGAACTATTGCAAGTGACAATCTAATAGATGGCGAATTCATCACACTGAGGGTCTCCGCGATCGAGTTTTTAACTAGATGGCAGCACCGTGGCGAGAGGTCTAGCTGTCATAATCCACCAATCATGTTTAATCGTTTTTAGGGTTCCGTACCTCGAAAGGAAAAAACGGAACCTTTATAGGATCACTTTGTTGTCCGTCTGTCTGTCTGTCTGTCTGTCAAGACCATTTTTATCAGGAACGCGTGGAGGTATCAAGCTGAAATTTATACCAAAAACTCAGGTCTACTGTCCCTTGAAGCTGTGAAAAAATCAGACTTCTAAGCCAACGCAATCAAAAGATATAGCCGTTTATGCCGCAAATTTTCGCTTGCAAGGGAATCAAAACCTACAGGGTACTTCCCGTGAACTCAGAACCTTGAAATTTGGTACGAAGCAACGTCTTATAGCACAGATAAAGGAAAAATTGCGAAAACCGTAAATTTTTAGTTACATCATATAATAAAGATATTTTAAAGTTACTACCCCTATATACCTACAGGTTTGTACGGAACCCTCGGTGCGCGAGTCCGACTCTCACTTGGCCGGTTTTTTTTGATTGGTAGATTTTGACAGAAAGACCTCCCGTTACCGTGCCGAAACCCTCCTTGCAAAGAAAAAAATAGTTATTTTTTATAGAAGCTAATAAAGAGTCCATAGGAAATAACCTGTTACTATAACTCGCGGTATGTCTGCGTATAAAGCAGTGTTTATTAGCAGGTGTGATGAGATTCTGTGCAGGTTCCCAAAGTCCAAAGTAAACATACAACATTATACTCCTACAAAAATATCGATCTTGAAATCTTCAGAACTCTAGGATTTGTATTCTTGAAGTTGTTTGCATTCTTTGACATTCACCACGTTACAGCTGCCAGATGTCTAAATCTAAAAATAAACATAATATAACAAAGTGACTAGAGGGGTTTCGTTGCTCTCATTATTGTCATATCAGACTGACGTGGCTAGCTGTCTGTCTATAAAGGCAACACTAAATTCGTTCCTGAAACATTAATTACGCACCCTATTTCACACGACTAAATAAGTAGATTGCGTAATGATTTTCATGTATATAAATCTTATTCAACATATTCACAGCATTACCTAAAAGACGCCGACGGGCTGTGCACGAAGTTAGTGCGATGCCTGCCCAAGGCGGCCCCCAACGGCGCCTCCAACCCGCTGCAGCCGCCCTACCCGCCGCATCCACAGGTAAATGTGGTCTCCTAGCCTAGAGTAGGACGGTCCTCCTCCCCGTTGTATAATATTGTATAAAAACCCATTTTAGTTTAGACGACGATGCTAAAATTCGCGACTTTAAAATCTCCATCGAAAAGTATGCGCTAGTAGTTTGGTCTACAAAGTCTCAATGGGAAAGGCAACTGTCAAAGTGACATCTCCAACATGGGTCCTTAGAAAAGCTAAATTTGTATGACGCGAAGTAGTTTTTATTTATTTTCGCGAAAATGACTCAATGTTTTGTCTTTGCTCCGAAATAGAAATCCACCGGTTTCTGAAATACACTAAAATTAAAATGCTGTAGACACGATAGGGAAGGTTTTTGCCTAAGAAAAGGTTTTTGACTGCATACTAGTTAAGGACCATTCATCTTCTGTCTCCTTCTCTCATTGTATGTGTCTCTTTCTCTCATTGTATGGAATCTGGAACAGCGCCCTCTACCAAAAGTTTCCACCAGCCTTCCCCATTCAAGCATTATAGTCGAGGAGTAGAAAAGAACAATACATGTAATCGTATCTCGGCGTAACGTGTGTTGGTGTGCAGCAGCCGCCGCCGTACCCGCCCACGCCGCCCGTGCCGGCGCCGGCGCACTTCGCGCCCGCGTACGCGCAGCAGCCCCCCCCACCACCGCCGCCCGTGCCGCCGCAGGACACCGTCGACGCCGCCAAGTTCCTCGACGCGCGTGAGTATACTCTACTCTAACATTGCTTGATGGTCCCTGGCAATGGCAGCACCTAAAGCCACCATTTCCCATATTTATATTTAAGCTTCTTTTTTTCTGTATTTAATGTGTTACTTTTTCAACTTTTTAATGTTTCTGTTTTGTGTTTTAGTTTTGTAATCTTATCTTTTTTTGTTCTGTAATGTGTGCTTTTTGAGAATAAAATGTTTCTTTCTTTCTTTCTT
This sequence comes from Pammene aurita, assembly GCA_947086415.1. Taxonomy (NCBI): domain Eukaryota; kingdom Metazoa; phylum Arthropoda; class Insecta; order Lepidoptera; family Tortricidae; genus Pammene; species Pammene aurita. Next base: position 23,614,584 of record OX352305.1, on the reverse strand, counting down.
TCTTTGATGACTTCTTTCTAATAGGCATTTACTTACAAGCCATTAGTGGTCTTGGTTGTAGAAGATTTTTTGTCCTGTGGTCCCTTATCTGATGACTGAAAGGTGATAATAAGAAATAATAACAACCACTGGAATAGACAAATCTCCTCGGAGAAATACCAAAATTTATTTTAGGTCACAGGCAATTTCATGCCCCTAGAGGCATTCCCTTAGAAGTGCCCCATCATCAATAAAGTGAAATCTAGAGGTTCTCCTCCTATGTATAAAGAAACAAAACAGCACGCTTTAGGCTCCTGATGCCGCTAATGGAAAATACTGGCGCGTTAGCATTTTCGAACTCCGTACAATACACGCCCAAAGTGAACGTAACTGCATCGGTGACAAGAGAACGGGTCCCTAGTCCTATCACATTATTTATGCATATATTGTATGCTATGAATTCTGTGCATATAAACGAGACGTTACCGTTATCGCCGATCCACGTCTAAAATTGTATAATTTATAAAAAAAATTGGTTAATAAAAAAAAAATCTTGATTAAATTACCCGTCATTAAACATCCAGGCTGGATAATCAACGAGCGCGACCTGGAGATCCGCGAGAACATCGGCAAGGGCGAGTTCGGAGACGTGATGCTCGGCATCCTGAACGGCAACCTCAAGGTGGCCGTCAAGATCCTCAAGGACCGCGAGGCCGCGAGCAAGTTCCGCGCCGAGGCCAGCGTCATGGCGTGAGTACTTACGACACACTAGCACAGCGACAACGTTCACAAGGACGCGTCGGGGGCGTGATGCTCGGCATCCTGAACGGCAACCTCAAGGACCGCGAGGCCGCGAGTAAGTTCCGCGCCGAGGCCAGCGTCATGGCGTGAGTACTTACTACACACTAGCATAGCGACAACGTTCACAAGGACGAGTCGGAGACGTGATGCTCGGCATCCTGAACGGCAACCTCAAGGTGGCCGTCAAGATTCCCAAGGACCGCGAGGCCGCGAGCAAGTTCCGCGCCGAGGCCAGCGTCATGGCGTGAGTACTTACGACACACTAGCACAGCGACAACGTTCACAAGGACGAGTCGGAGACGTGAATGATGCTCGGCATCCTGAACGGCAACCTCAAGGTGGCCGTCAAGGTCCTCAAGGACCGCGAGCAAGTTCCGCGCCGAGGCCAGCGTCATGGCGTGAGTACTTACACGACACACTAGCACAGCGACAAGGACGAGTTTGTGTAAATAAGTATGTCATACACGTTAGCACTGGATTTGTTGTTTGGCGGGATCTGGCATATCCTCTATAGTCCTATAGTATGTATGTAGTCTATAGTAAGGCCTGAATCGTAACGGATTTGAAAAATTCAAAATGCTGGCACATAGCTCTAAAGTCAAATATCCTTCTTTTGTTTTTAATATTGACATTACTAATGTCACCAAATTATGTAAACATTCTTTTTCATTGCGGAGAAGCTAAGAAACCCATAAAAACATGAATCAACGTGAACGCCGTGAACAGATTGTCGCCAAATGGATGGAAAATACACAGCGACCGAATCACTTCATCGCAAAACAGTTAAAAATCCCAAGAAATACCGTTGACACGGTTCTAAACCGATACTTTGAGACCTTGTCTACCGCTCAAAAGTCTCGAATCGTAGAACATGGTGGTGCTCGTGATCCAAGGCTAGACAGGAAAATAATTAAGACGATTTGCAACAACTGAAGTATGTCCGAACGGGATATAGCTAAAAAAACTCTACAAGTCAGTCAATGGTGAGACGTGCCAAGGAACGGGCTGCTATGAAGACAAAAAAGAAGCGGAAAGTGCCGAAAACAACAGAAAAGCAAAGGCTCACAATCAAAACCAGGTCTCGAAAGCTGTACGATTTTCTGGGTACATGCAATTTTCACTTGATTTTGGATGATGAAACCTATGTGAAAGCGGACTTTTCAACACTTCCTGGCAATCAGTTTTATACGATAGCTGATGGGGAAATTCTTCCAGACTCGGAAACTACCATAGGAATGGAGAAGTTTGGCTCCAAGTATCTGGTTTGGCAAGCAATTTGCCCATGCGGCGATCGCAGGAGTGCATATGTTACGACTGGCACAATCAATAAAGATATTTACATCAATGAATGCTTGAAGAAACGCTTAATACCATTCATTCAAAAACACGATTCTTCGGCCTTATTTTGGCCAGATCTCGCTACAGCCCACTATGCAACGGATACCCTAAACTTTCTCAAGCGAAATGATGTCCACATCGTGCCTAAAGCACTGAATCCGCCAAATGTTCCACAGTGCCGCCCTATCGAAAGGTATTGGGCTCTGGTCAAAGGAATCTTACGTAAGACAGGTAAGACTGCCAGCAATCAGCAAGACTTCCTGAGAAAGTGGAACACAGCGAGCAGGAAAGTGACTAAAGACACTGTCGCACGGCTGATGGAGGGCATTCGACAAAAATTGCGGCAGGAGTGGGAGAAAAAGTAGAATTTTAATAATAGTTACAAGATGATAATTTTATAATGTTTTTTTAATATAATATCATTAATTTTTGTCAATTAAACCACTAAGCTGACAGATATAGATTTTTTAATTTTTCAAATCCGTTACGAATCGGGCCTTATATTATAGTCTTATCTACTATTTCATGTAAGTTTCCGTATAGTTTTGGTTGCAGAGATTTGTATTTAAGAGTATTGCCTGCGATGCGATCAATGAGTATAGCAGTTTTCGTAGCCGCTTCATCCTTGCGGGTTACTGGTTTCTGAGTTAATTAGACTGGTGTTATACAGGTCCCTGAAGCACGAGAACCTGGTGCGGCTCCTGGGCCTGGTGTTCAGCTCGTCGGGCACGTGCCTGGTGACGGAGCACTGCGCGCAGGGCTCGCTGCTCGACTACCTGCGCAGTCGCGGCCGCCACTACGTCACGCAGCGGGACCAGATCAACTTCGCCTAGTGAGGAGCTATTCATAACTTCTGTCCACATGCACAAGTGTCAGCCTGACACCGCGGTGGAAGCAGCGCACCTGACGAAATAAAATTACGAGTAGAGCAGGGTTTTCCAACTAGTGGGGCGCACAGTGATGCTAAGGGGGGCGCAACGAGCCGCTCCACATTTAAACTGTATAAGACCTGTACCGCGGCGTAGACGGTGCCTTGTTTTGACTCCCTATTTCAGCCCCTAGGGGGGCGTAGTGATTTAGCATAACGTTGGGTGAGGTGCATAGGGTAAAAGGTTGGGAACCGTTGGACTAGAGCATCTAACCAAGTCAAACTCCATCGACAACGACAATCTAAACCTGAATAATGTATGGAAATTATGAAGTGTGTTATTCTGGTACATTTTTGACTTTGATCGGCGTTGGTTACAGCTTTGTACCTTTCGTGGCCGACAACGCGCGAGTCAGTAGCATCACTCGTGCGATATAAACCGAGTGGTGAAACCCTGTAGAGTAACGGTTATTTTGTGTGTCCAGCGACACGTGCTGCGGCATGGAGTACCTGGAGCGGCAGCGCGTGGTGCACCGCGACCTGGCCGCGCGCAACGTGCTGATCAGCGCCGAGGGCGCGGCCAAGGTGGCGGACTTCGGCCTGGCGCGCACCGAGCAGGCGCCCGACGACCCCGCCGACCAGCTGCGCCTGCAGGCCAAGCTGCCCATCAAGTGGACCGCTCCCGAGGCGCTCAAGTACAACGTACGTACCTGCCTAGATACTTGCACCCAGCAGGCGCCCGACGACGAGGCGCTCAAGTACAACTTACGTACCTCCCTGCTTAGATCCCACAGAGAACTATGAAACGTTTTAGAGACGCAAATTATAGCCATGACGTTAAAGTTAGCAGACAGTTGGTGCAATGTAGTATGATCCTGTCAAGTTATATTTACAAATTCTGGTTCCATGATAAAACTGGAATATCGAACATAAACTTAATTTTTTTATATGTATATTTCTATTTCAGAAATTTTCAAATAAGTCTGACATGTGGAGTTTTGGTATTCTGCTCTGGGAGATCTATTCATTCGGAAGGGTGCCATATCCTAGAATTGTAAGTAACTGTATTTTATTTGTTTCATATATTTTTGCGATTTTATTGCACACACTTAAACAATATATTATTAAAATAAAATAATGAAAGTCCCGTTTTAGAATATAACGATATTTTCTTTGGCGCTTATCTCTATAGTTGAGACTTGTCATAAATTCAATAGAACGTTCGTTATTTGCAGCCGCTGGCGGAGGTGGTGCGGCACGTGGAGCGCGGGTACCGCATGGAGGCGCCCGAGGGCTGCCCCGCCGGCCCCTACGACGTGATGCGCGCCGCCTGGCACCAGGAGCCCACGCAGCGCCCCACCTTCGCCAACACGCGCCGCACGCTCGCCGCCATCCGCGACCAGGCGCTCGCGCAGCCCGCGCCCGCGCCCGCCCCCGCCCCGCACCCGGTCAGTATACTGTAGTGCAGCCCCGCGCCCGCCCCCCGCGACCAGGCGCTCGCGCAGCCCGCGCCCGCCCCCGCCCCCGCCCCGCACCCGGTCAGTATACTGTAGTGCAACCCCGCGCCCGCCCCCCGCCCCCCGCGACCAGGCGCTCGCGCAGCCCGCGCCCGCGCCCGCCCCCGCCCCGCACCCGGTCAGTATACTGTAGTGCAGCCCCGCGCCCGCCCCCCGCCCCCCGCGACCAGGCGCTCGCGCAGCCCGCGCCCGCGCCCGCCCCCGCCCCGCACCCGGTCAGTATACTGTAGTGCAGCCCCGCGCCCGCCCCCCGCCCCCCGCGACCAGGCGCTCGCGCAGCCCGCGCCCGCGCCCGCCCCCGCCCCGCACCCGGTCAGTATACTGTAGTGCAGCCCCGCGCCCGCCCCCCGCCCCCCGCGACCAGGCGCTCGCGCAGCCCGCGCCCGCGCCCGCCCCCGCCCCGCACCCGGTCAGTATACTGTAGTGCAGCCCCGCGCCCGCCCCCCGCGACCAGGCGCTCGCGCAGCCCGCGCCCGCCCCCGCCCCGCACCCGGTCAGTATACTGTAGTGCAGCCCCGCGCCCGCCCCCCGCCCCCCGCGACCAGGCGCTCGCGCAGCCCGCGCCCGCGCCCGCCCCCGCCCCGCACCCGGTCAGTATACTGTAGTGCAGCCCCGCGCCCGCCCCCCGCGACCAGGCGCTCGCGCAGCCCGCGCCCGCCCCCGCCCCGCACCCGGTCAGTATACTGTAGTGCAGCCCCGCGCCCGCCCCCCGCCCCCCGCGACCAGGCGCTCGCGCAGCCCGCGCCCGCGCCCGCCCCCGCCCCGCACCCGGTCAGTATACTGTAGTGCAGCCCCGCGCCCGCCCCCCGCCCCCCGCGACCAGGCGCTCGCGCAGCCCGCGCCCGCGCCCGCCCCCGCCCCGCACCCGGTCAGTATACTGTAGTGCAGCCCCGCGCCCGCCCCCCGCCCCCCGCGACCAGGCGCTCGCGCAGCCCGCGCCCGCGCCCGCCCCCGCCCCGCACCCGGTCAGTATACTGTAGTGCAGCCCCGCGCCCGCCCCCCGCCCCCCGCGACCAGGCGCTCGCGCAGCCCGCGCCCGCCCCCGCCCCGCACCCGGTCAGTATACTGTAGTGCAGCCCCGCGCCCGCCCTAAAAGTAAAGTTGACAGATGGATACGCTAGAGGACAGTAGTCCTGATAAAATATTTTACAATTACCACAAATTGAAACTACACTCAAAAATCAATTTTTTTGTCCTCATAATTTTTTTTGGCATGATTTAACCGACATAGAGTAGTAGGTATCGGACGATACAGTACCACTTTTGTATTTATACGTTCATGTCCACGGCAAATATCATCCAAATCGATCCTCCTGTCAAATCAGTCAGTCATGAAAGTGTACTTGGCTGGGGGGGTCCATGATCCATGCAAATTTAACTCAATCGAGTGTAGTGGCTACCCCCGCTTTTAGACGTTGAATTTTTATAGGCTACGTATAACCTGACTGGGGATTTTCATGAATTGGAATTAGTAATCCTTAACGGGTGATTTCTGAGATAACAATGCAAAAAAAACAGGCCAAGAGCATGTCGGGCGATGCTCAGTGTAGTTTCGTAGTTGCCGCCCCGTTACAAAACATCCGTTCAGAAGGTCGTTTATTAAGAGATATTTGAAGGCGATTACGTCATTTTACTATCCGGCACTTCCTTTCACTATGCGTTTTTGACTAATAATCCAAAAACGGCTGAACTGATTTTATTCAATATAGTTTTTATTGAAAGTTCTTATCAGGCCTCACTTCCATAATTTTTTTCTATTTTTAGGGTTCCGTACCTCGAAAGGAAAAAACGGAACCCTTATAGGATCACTTTGTTGTCCGTCTGTCTGTCTGTCTGTCTGTCTGTCTGTCAAGACCATTTTTCTCAGGAACGCGTGGAGGTATCAAGCTGAAATTTATACCACATACTCAGGTCTATTGCCCCTTGGAGCTGTGAAAAAATCAAACTCAAAAGCCAACGCAATCAAAAGATACAGTCGTTTATGCTGCAAATTTTAGTTTTTCGGCACTCGCAAAACCTACGGGGTACTTCCCGTGAACTCAGAAACTTGAAATTTGGCACGAAGCAGCGTCATATAGCATAGACAATGGAAAAATTACAAAAAGTAGACATTTTTAATAAAATCATACAAAAAAACATTTTTTTAAATTTTAAACTTACTACTTTTTTTCTCGTAAACGCGTGGAGATATTAAATTGAAATTTATGTCAAATACTCAGGGCTATAGGACCTTTCAGATGTAGCAAAACCAAACTTTTATGTCAACGCAATCAAAAGAAATAGCAATTTAAGTCGCATATTTTGAAACTGAGTACTCGCAAGAAACTCAAAACCTACAGGGTACTTCCCGTAAACTCAGAAACTTGAAACTTGGCACGAAGAAACTTCATATAGTACAGACAAAGGAAAAATTACGAAAAGTAGACATTTTTAGTAAAATCATACAATAAATATTTTTTTAAATTTTAAACTTACTACCTTTTTCCTCGTAAACGCGTAGAGGTATTAAATTGAAATTCATATCAAATACTCAGGTCTATAATACCTTTAAGTTGTAAAGGTTTGTACGGAACCCTCGGTGCGCGAGTCCGACTCGCACTTGGCCGGTTTTTTTTTGGACCCACGGTTCAAAAGTTAGATGGATGAGAAGATGGATTTTGGAAGAGGGCGGATTTTCATTACGTTACCGGTTACCGTAGGTAATGAATTTTCATACGTTTTTACCACACTGTCACTGATGTCACGTTACTGATTGCAATAATGCAGTAGCGTGCCCAGAGGTTTGGAGTAGGGCAAGCCTAAAGACATGATTTCGTACTAACTATTCAATCTTTATATACTCAAAATGTCATCATCTTTCGAAAAAAATATGCTACAACAGCAATATAAGTGATTTAGAATGAAAACAACTAACAATCTAGCCTAGTGTATTTTGTAAGCAGCCCTACTAAATTTTCGCTTATGCAACTGGTTTATCTGAGACATGCCTACAAATAACACAAGCCGGGTATTAGGTTTAACGACACATTGATTTTGAACATACTTCAGAGATTTTACCTTGCCTTTGTTGATCATGATCAACACTTGGACGTACCTCAAACAGTCACAAAGAACGGCTTCTCCCATTATTAATAAGTAATTTTAACACTTTTACAAGTTTTATAAAAGAATTAAGCACTTTTACTAACTCGTAACCTCACCTCACCACAATACCATTCAATTCACATTTACTTGCTCAAACAATTGATTTGCATATCAAATTCGACTTTTGTAATATAATACACTTGAAGTTGTCCGTTAACGCTCACTTGCGTCGCGCGATCTTACGGCATGCGGCCAACTTCACACCAAAAAGCTGGTTTTAAATCGCCGTATTTTGCTATAGGTACACCGGGCAAAAATTGTTGCTCGTTGTACAGACACCAATAGGGCGATTTGTATAGGCGAATTGAATGCCCGCTTACATGCCGCTTGCAAGGCGGCGGCGGCGGTGAGTGCGAGCGGGATAGCATGCGCTACGTTTAGTTTTGTTTGCCTCAGTCGTTTGCGCGGCAGTGGCGACACTTTGTTGCGTGTGGCAAAATTTATAAACAGCTCACTCGAAATAATTAATACGGGTTATTTAGCGCGACGATTAAAATACGTAATTTCGGGGAGGCAACTAGGGCAAGCCCGGCTTTTGGGCTTGTATGGAAGTACCGCCACTGCAATAATGGTGGTAATTACATACGGTTTCCGAACGCGGAATAGAGGATTTATGATATTGGAGTAGATCAAGATATTTATTCTTCAATGTAAGCACATTACAATGCACTAATGAATGAACGTCAGAGAAAAATAAAATACGTGAGTGTCGTGGAACACTCGATTGGAACGAAGATATGTTATTTTATTTTATTTTATTTATGACTTTTTCGTAAATTTTGTTTTTGAAATTTTTGAAAATTTGAATTCTTGAAATTTTTGACATTTTTACAAAAGTAAAAATAAAAACCTAAAAAGGTTCTCAGCTTTTTTCTCTTTGTCACTTTGCCACTCCTCACTTTCACTTTTCACTACACTTCACCTCACTTCACCTTATTCTATTTTATATTTTTTTATTTCATTCCATTTTACATGTTTCTCAATCGTATGGGTCTCGCGTTTTCGTGACGTGACGCTTTTTCGTGACGGTCACGTGACTTTTTTTCGCCCCCATCCGCGAACCGTCCGATAAGGAACTTCGTTCCAAAACTACCAATGGTTCTAACCCTACACCTCTGGCTCGAGAAGTATTATGACCGAAAAGAAACTCGACGAGACTTATTTTTTTCAAAACAGTAATACATTATTAGAGCTACGGGTAACTTGTTATAAATATGGACACCTTGACCAAAAAATTACAAACTATTTCAATACCAAATTTCATCTAAATACGTACAGCGGTTATTAGTGTTTTCTTCTCCATGTAAACTTCCACTCCTTTTGCATCCGCTTAAGAGATAATTACTGAGATAAAACTATTTTATTTCCTTTTCCAGAGCTCAAATTATCTCCATACCAAATTTTATCTAAATCGATTCTGCGGTTAATAATTCCCTATACAAATTTCCAACTCCCTTTTCACCCCTTTAGGGTTGATTTTCGGGGTCAAAACTATCCTTTGTTCTTTCTTGAGACCCATACTATCTTTATACTTACCAAATTTCATCTTTATCAGTTTAGCGGTAAAAAAATCCTCATACCAACTTCCAACCCCCTTTTCACCCCCACAAGGGTTTATTTTCGGGATGAAAACTATTCTGTCGTTTCTCGGGACTCAAATTATCTCCATACTAATTTTCATTAAAAATTCTCCATACAAACTTTCAACCCCCTTTTCACCCCCTCCAGGGTTGATTTTCGGGATTAAAACTATCTATTATCCTTTCCCGGGACTCAAACTATCTCTATACAAAATTTCATCAAAATCCGTTCAGCCGTTTTCACGTGATGCGCGGTCAAATAAACAGACTAAAATTCTAAAAATTGTTGGAATGTGTTCTGTTATCGATTATACGAGGGTCATGCCAAAAGAAATTAGATACTCAAAAGTTACAGACTTTATTCTTTATTACAGCTATCTATTTTTTCAAAGTATTCACCGTGAACACGTTTACACTTTTCCATCCGTCTAAACCACTTAGAAAATACCGATGACCACTCTTCTTTAGACACCTCAGAAATTTAATAATTATACGCAGCCAGGGCATCTTCTTTGTTCTCAAATCGCTTTCCTTTTATTTTTCTTTAATCTTTGGAATGAGGTAAAAATCACAGGGGGCTAGGTCAGGGGAATATGGCGGGTGGGACAGAATAGTCACGTTTTTTGAGCTGAAATAGTCAAGTGTTCTAGCAGAAGTGTGCGGGGCAGCGTTGTCGTGGTGCCAGAGCAGGTGCTGGGTTCCCGACTTCGGCCACCTGTCACGCCAAGCTGACAGTACTCTTGGGGCACAAACTGTCACATTCCATTCTGAATTACCTGTCCTTTGATCTTCTAGCACTATCGTAGCAATATGTCCCGTCTTGCAGAAAAATGAGGCAACCATTTGTTTTTGTGTACTTCGGGTTCGGCGACATTTTGTTGGCGTCGGCTCATCGTCAAAACACCATACTGTGGACTGTCGCTTTGTTTCAGGATCGTAGTTATATAGCCATGTTTCGTCACCTGTAAGTATATCATATACGTTTTTTTCCTCGCCAGCGTCGAATTTATCTATCATAAATTTGCACCAATCCACGCGACGGTCTTTCTGTAAATCGGTGAGTTTGTGCGGCACCCATCTTGAACAACGCTTATGAAGGGACAGTTGATTATGAATTATAGTTTGCAATGCTGCTGATCCAATGCTCAGTTCACGCTCGAGCTCTACATATGTAATTCGTCGGTTCGCACGAAAAATTTTTTCAACAGCCTGTACATTTTCTTGAGTGACTGCGGTTGGCGACCGTCCGGTCTTCGCCTCATCTTCAAAGCTCTCCCGTCCTCTTTTAAATTCAGCAAACCAATTAAAAACAGTTGCACGTGAACACGCAGACTCGCCAAAGGTCGAGATTAAAAGTTCAAAATACTCTCGAGGTTTTAAACCTTTTTTAAAGTCATAATAAATCATAACACGAAAATCACGTCGAGTGAGCTCCATTGTTGCGGGAAATTCCCCCCAAAATTAACCAGAAAAAAAATAATTACAAAAAGAATCTTAAGATTTTCCAAGTGTTCCATTTTTGAATTTATAAGCAAATAACCTGCCTTTAGAATGGTGTATAACTAGCCAGTATCGATCAAATGGCCATGGAGTATCTAACTTCTTTTGGCATGACCCTCGTACGTATCCCCAGCCAACTTTTTTTCGAATATATTCAATGTACAGACTTTCGACCCTCTTCAACTTTATTATTATGTATAGAATATATAGATTATTACTATCAAAAACAAGTCCTTTAGGGTCATAATCGCCAAATTCATTGGGCCAACATCATAAACAAGTCTGCAAAAAATGAGAACTACCGGATTTGACGCACAGTACCCCGTACTTTTAGGCGACAAGGTTCCTGTATTATATGGAGATTGTTAATTTCCTTGCTTATGTCATCCTTGCTTTTGTTTAATTTACTTTTTTTCCTAATAAATGTAGTATTAATTAATACCTAACTAGGTATTTATATCTGTATACTAACAGTGAAATGTTTGTCCTCAGTGAGCAGCGAGGAACCTAGGAGCGCTAGTGAAGATATAACTTAGACTGTACATCCATTCTCACACAGGATTAGGTAAAGTGCTGTGAAGTTGCAAATTGTATTTTAAAAATAACCTATAGTTAAGTACTAAATTATTTTGATATTATGTTTAAAGACACTTCCTCATGAAGTATTTCTAATCTAGTTTAGGTAGCGTGTAAAATTGGTGTGTTATAGAGGGAAAAATGACCGATTTTAGTATTACGTGTACTATAATTTTTTATTCTTATTTGAGGCCTAAATGCGTAACGAATTATTACGGTAAAGATTCCACCCATTATGGACCGCGTTCGGTTGTTTGTCGGTACTATGCTACTGTCTAGTCAAATAAAGTTTGTAATAGTGTTTGTATCATAATTATAATTTCCACAGTAAACCGATAAGACGACTGATAACGTTAAAGCGAGAAACTACTGCATCCTCAAGTTTATCCTTCGCTAATATGCAGGAGTTATGTATTTTTCGGAAGATTTAATAACTACAAATGATTAATTCTTATAATATTTAATGTAACCCAGTGATGAGTGTAGATACATTAGTGTTTAGTTTTTCTGATGATTTTACACAATTAGCTACTTTGGTGGAGTGAAGTTTCGAGTGAGAATTATAGACGGAGAGCTAGCCACGTCAGATATGACACAATAAGAGCAACGAAACTAGTCAGTTTGCTATACTATGCTTATTTTTAGATCTGGACATCTGGCAGCTGTAAAGTGGTGGAGGTTAAAGAATGCAAAAAGGGTTTGCTGCAATCTTATGAGAAATTATATAAATAATTAGATTATATTGTTGCCAAAAGTTTCATACGATGTATAATGTAATTCATAGTCTATCGCCTTGGAATAAGCGTAATCACCGCTCGAAACCTGCACGGATCTAGCAATAAGGAAAGTATAGCAATCTAACCAGACGTGCCTTGTTGCTCTCATTATTGTGTCATATCTGACGTGGTCTCTTAGTCCATAACTTGAAAGCAGAACTGTATGCATTTGAGTAAATCTGCGTTAGTGATTAATTGTAATATAATGCATTGGTTTGCTCTTCGTGTAGTAGCTCGGTAAGATATTGCTTTAGTATTAAAGCGAAAAGTTGCAGCGGCCAACTTTCAGGTTGTGCTATTATAAAATTGAAAGTATATGTACACAAAATGGTTGATTTTGCGATGTATAAGATAAATGTAATAGAGTTATATTGATTATGAGATAAATTTAACAGTGTATTGTCCATGATATTGAATCTCATGTAGGATGCTGTCAGTTTGTACCTAAATGGATAGTTTGTGATATGTTTTATGTAATATTGTCTAAGCTGGTGCATGTCTATTACGAATATCCACCCGAACGCCAGTTTTGAAGTTTGCAGTGGCCATATTATATTACGTATGAGTGTGATTATTGGTACTTTCATGGGACTTATTCAATTTATTTCCATTTAAAATACTTTTACAGCTAACGTTTCTAAAAGCTCAACATTACATTCATGGCTAATTTATGTTTTTAAATACAATAAACAGTAAGAAACTGGTGGATAATAATTATCATATTATGATGCTAAATATTGTAGGCGTATTTTAACGTCTGGACTAGATGGCGCTTTTGGCCTCGTACTACATTTTCAATCGCTAATCAACCACTGCTAATCCAGTTACAGCCTTAACAGACGATGAGGTTCGGTTAACCGATAAGGACGCTGCTATTTGTTGGAGTTAGAGAGGTATATAGCTATCTCACTCTAACAAATAGCAGCGTCCTTATCGGTCCGTGATCCGGCCCGAACCGAACCTCACCGTCTGTTACGGCTATTACAACAAAATGTATCGCCATCTAGTTCACCAGTCAAAACCATGTCATTATTTTGCACCACTTGTCCCTTTCAGTTTTCTTAATGTAAATACTGTTTCTGAGGCAGGACAGCAAGTTCAAAGTATATGTTTACTGCGAGTCATCGCCACAAACAAACTGCATCACAATATCGCATTTAGCCGCACCCGCACCGCACTGATATAACATATTATGTCTACGTTGCACCTGGATAGCGATGCATTTATTTATGTTGTCTATTCAAACCGAAAGCATAAAAAAATGCAGCTCACCTATTTAAACTTTCATTATGCAATACTAGTTTTAAGTGTTAAATTGTTTATTACGATTTATTATTTATGACGCCTTGAAATTGAGGGACGGTCGACAGAGGAGTTTTTTCTACCAAAGTATATTCTATGTATTTTGAAAGAAAACGTGAACTATGTTCCCGCTAGCTAGAGTCTTCCTTTATTCCGTAATTATTATTTCTCGTGGAGCCGGTACCTCTGCTCCGGTACAACCGCACTAGTCTAAAGGGCACAGACTACATAATACCTCATTATGAGCGTTTACAAGTTTCAAAGCTTGTTTGAACCTGACAGATGGCTTTTATACATTTGATATTCTACCTTAACGCAAACAAAATAAAGTCGATATTCAAAACATAGCAGCAACTGGTGTGCTTGTAATATTGACTTTATGATTATGACAGCAAGGTAGAAAATCTAATGTGTAAAGACCATCTGCCTATCGAAAACGAATAGTCGCAGTATACAAAGAATGAGAGGTCACCACACATAGATGCAATTTTACTTGTAAAATGCCAAGATTCGAACAGCAAAGCTTAAGTAACACCCTGCACCATTTTATAATCTAACAGCCTCGGTTCACCCCTTGCTCTTTCTTTGCACATTCCCACTTTGGGTGCTTGCCCCCCCCCCCCCCCCCGTCATTTCTTAATTTACGCCAGTACTGGGGGGCTATCCAGATTACAATTGTTTATCGACAACGCCAAAACTTCGCCCTTTAACGGGCATAAAGTAGTCAGAAATTATGTGAAATTTAACCCTGTCACTTTGAAATAAAGTTCATATAAGATGGAAAATATGTTCCGACTGCCTTATAACGTATTGGAACTATCATGTTATTTTTCGTTCGCCTCCGTAATTCCCATTGATTATTTTGTGCCATTGTCGTTTTGGCCACGCCCCTGGTCTTAAGAGTTATGTGTGGTGGCCGCCAGTTGTCTTATATACTTCGTCTATGGGTGGAATCACATCCGATAGCATTGAGTCGTATTTTGTTTAGTGAACATAGACTTGCGTCTGCGGAAGTAGAACGCATGCTGTTACTTACGCGTTTATGCGTCTCTTAAACGGTCATTTTCAATGAATAAAATGCGATTCGATGCGCGACAGGTGTGAATCCATTCTAGTAGTGGTCTGTGCTAAAGGGTTATTTCGTTGTAAGCCTAAAGACTGTCGTGGTGTTCGTATTGTATATTGTTTCGTGTGCATTACGTATGTGGAACATAAGAGAATACAAATCTCAAGTTGTTTTTATTACTGTACTTTTATTTTCACTGTAAATATATGTAATGTTAAGGGATAAAATATATGTATAATAACAGAATATAAATTCACTCAACATCTTCTGTAGTTTTATTGTCCTGTCTGTAGCATGACTTGCATTGTCGCGCGCGACTTCTCAGTACATACGCAGTCGCCCGTGAGAACGTAATTCATGCTAGGAGTTCTGATATCCAATAATTGCTAAACCTACGCCATAATCATTTATCCTTTGATGGGGTTCTGTTTTTATTAGGCTTTCTGTTCGCACTCGAGATGTATTATTTTAACTCGGCGTATAGATATTGGATTCATTTGTTTCCCTTTCTAAAGACTGTATTTGCCAGAAAGAGAAACAAACCGTAGCTTTATAAAACCCGACCCAGTGGCCTATTACTCGAACGGTGTGGTGTTACACTAATATTATTAGTAGGTAATTATGTTGTGTGTAATCGTATCGTATGGATTTCGTGGAAGATTAAATTAGTCTAATACCTTTCGAGAAATAGGCAGAAGCGGAGCGCATCACATTGTACTTATTTTATATCACAGAACTTATCGTAAAAATCGATTAAAAGAGTCCGAACTGAAGCGAACCATGTTCCCTTTTCTCTGGCACGAGCATGTGGGTTTTTCATCCACTGTGATACAGTCTATAGACATCTCGCTGCATTGGTCCTGCTCGGGTCGTTCGCACTGGCACGGCTTGGAGCACGGCTCGCACGGCTCGCACGGCCGCGCGGGAGCGGCTTGGGTTTCGGCGCATTGCCGCGGACACCCGATGAATGAGTGGGTGACACGGCAGAAATAGTGTAAGTCTGTCGATGACGTTTGCTTGTCACAGTGGAACTGCAAAAAAATAATTAAGTACATCTTGTCTTTGATCGTCATGTCGGGTCTATGAACAGGTATCATAATTTGGTATTAGACTAGGTACTTTTATACTTAACATCGACGCTGGAAATTCGTATGGATATTAGTTTCTCTTTCGAGAAATTTTAACTATTAACAGGCACATAACACCACCTAACCTAGCCTAGCAATAAGACCGCCTGTTGTTACCATATTTACTTTGTTAAGTAAGTACTTTGTTTCTGCATATAACTTGAACCTCATGTAGGATGCTGTCAGTTTGTACCTAAATGGATAGTTTGTGATATGTTTTATGTAATATTGTCTAAGCTGGTGCATGTCTATTACGAATATCCACCCGAACGCCAGTTTTGAAGTTTGCAGTGGCCATATTATATTACGTATGAGTGTGATTATTGGTACTTTCATGGGACTTATTCAATTTAATTCCATTTAAAATACTTTTACAGCTAACGTTTCTAAAAGCTCAACATTACATTCATGGCTAATTTATGTTTTTAAATATAATAAACAGTAAGAAACTGGTGGATAATAATTATCATATTATGATGCTAAATATTGTAGGCGTATTTTAACGTCTGGACTAGATGGCGCTTTTGAACCTCACCGTCTGTTACGGCTATTACAACAAAATGCATAGCGCGATCTAGTTCAGCTGACAAAACCATGTCATTATTTTGCACCACTTGTCCCATTTAGTTTTTTTTAATGTAAATACTGTTTCTGAGGCAGGACAGCAAGTTCAAAGTATATGTTTACTGCGAGTCATCGCCACAAACAAACTGCATCACAATATCGCATTTAGCCGCACCCGCACCGCACTGATATAACATATTATGTCTACGTTGCACCATTTATGCCTGGATAGCGATGCATTTATTTATGTTGTCTATTCAAACCGAAAGCATAAAAAAATGCAGCTCACCTATTTAAACTTTCATTATGCAATACTAGTTTTAAGTGTTAAATTGTTTATTACGATTTATTATTTATGACGCCTTGAAATTGAGGGACGGTCGACAGAGGAGTTTTTTCTACCAAAGTATATTCTATGTATTTTGAAAGAAAACGTGAACTATGTTCCCGCTAGCTAGAGTCTTCCTTTATTCCGTAATTATTATTTCTCGTGGAGCCGGTACCTCTGCTCCGGTACAACCGCACTAGTCTAAAGGGCACAGACTACATAATACCTCATTATGAGCGTTTACAAGTTTCAAAGCTTGTTTGAACCTGACAGATGGCTTTTATACATTTGATATTCTACCTTAACGCAAACAAAATAAAGTCGATATTCAAAACATAGCAGCAACTGGTGTGCTTGTAATATTGACTTTATGATTATGACAGCAAGGTAGAAAATCTAATGTGTAAAGACCATCTGCCTATCGAAAACGAATAGTCGCAGTATACAAAGAATGAGAGGTCACCACACATAGATGCAATTTTACTTGTAAAATGCCAAGATTCGAACAGCAAAGCTTAAGTAACACCCTGCACCATTTTATAATCTAACAGCCTCGGTTCACCCCTTGCTCTTTCTTTGCACATTCCCACTTTGGGTGCTTGCCCCCCCCCCCCCCCCCCCCCCCGTCCCGTCATTTCTTAATTTACGCCAGTACTGGGGGCTATCCAGATTACAATTGTTTATCGACAACGCCAAAACTTCGCCCTTTAACGGGCATAAAGTAGTCAGAAATTATGTGAAATTTAACCCTGTCACTTTGAAATAAAGTTCATATAAGATGGAAAATATGTTCCGACTGCCTTATAACGTATTGGAACTATCATGTTATTTTTCGTTCGCCTCCGTAATTCCCATTGATTATTTTGTGCCATTGTCGTTTTGGCCACGCCCCTGGTCTTAAGAGTTATGTGTGGTGGCCGCCAGTTGTCTTATATACTTCGTCTATGGGTGGAATCACATCCGATAGCATTGAGTCGTATTTTTAACCGACTTCAAGATTTGAAAAGAGGTTCTCAATTCGGCGTGTATGTTTTTTTTTTATTTTTTATGTTTGTTACTCCATAACTCCGTCATGTCTGAACCGATTTTGAAAATTCTTTTTTTGATTGTAAGTATATATACACAGATTGGTCCCGTTTTTGTCAAAACGCAGTTCTGATGATGGGATCCATGAGGAATCGAGGGAACTCCTCAAATCTTAAAGGCATACATATAGTGATTTTTATATTTTTATCAACAAAACCATCATTTTCATTCAAAACAGTGACATTGGATGAAGTAGAACTGCTGATGATGATCAGAACGGAACTCTTCAACGACGCATAGTTCACGTTTGGCGATTCGTCCTCTTCGCTGTGTTTGTTTAGCAAGTTTAATTGTCAGAACAAATGTTCGTCCAGCTCAAGTTCTGATGATGGGATCCATGAAGAATCGAGGGAACTCCTCAAATCTTAAGGGCTTACACATAGTGACTTTTGTATTTTTATCAACAAATCAAGCATTTTCATTCAAAAGAGTGACATTTGATGAAGTGGAACTGCTGATGATGAACAGAACGGAACTCTTCAACGACGCATAGTTCATGTTTGGCGATTCTTCCTCTTCGCTATGTTTGTTAAGCAAGTTAGATTGTCAGGACCAATTTTCGTCAAGCTCAAGTTCTGATGATGAGTTCCACGAGGAATCGAGGGAATTCCTCAAATCTTAAAGGCATACATAAAGTGACTTTTGTATTTTTATCAACAAATCAAGCATTTTCATTCAAAAGAGTGACATTTGATGAAGTGGAACTGTTGATGATAATCAGAACGGAACTCTTCAACGACGCATAGTTCACGTTTGGCGATTGGTCCTCTCCGCTGCGTTTTTTAAGCAAGTTATTTCATTGTATGGAATCTAAGTGCACCATCTATCTACAATAATCCTTCACCGGCTACCCCCATTGAAGTCGGTTTTTTTTTCTTAAAAATTATGTTTAGTGAACATAGACTTGCGTCTGCGGAAGTAGAACGCATGCTGTTACTTACGCGTTTATGCGTCTCTTAAACGGTCATTTTCAATGAATAAAATGCGATTCGATGCGCGACAGGTGTGAATCCATTCTAGTAGTGGTCTGTGCTAAAGAGTTATTTCGTTGTAAGCCTAAAGACTGTCGTGGTGTTCGTATTGTATATTGTTTCGTGTGCATTACGTATGTGGAACATAAGAGAATACAAATCTCAAGTTGTTTTTATTACTGTACTTTTATTTTCACTGTAAATATATGTAATGTTAAGGGATAAAATATATGTATAATAACAGAATATAAATTCACTCAACATCTTCTGTAGTTTTATTGTCCTGTCTGTAGCATGACTTGCATTGTCGCGCGCGACTTCTCAGTACATACGCAGTCGCCCGTGAGAACGTAATTCATGCTAGGAGTTCTGATATCCAATAATTGCTAAACCTACGCCATAATCATTTATCCTTTGATGGGGTTCTGTTTTTATTAGGCTTTCTGTTCGCACTCGAGATGTATTATTTTAACTCGGCGTATAGATATTGGATTCATTTGCTTCCCTTTCTAAAGACTGTATTTGCCAGAAAGAGAAACAAACCGTAGCTTTATAAAACCCGACCCAGTGGCCTATTACTCGAACGGTGTGGTGTTACACTAATATTATTAGTAGGTAACTATGTTGTGTGTAATCGTATCGTATGGATTTCGTGGAAGAATAAAATTAGTCTAATACCTTTCGAGAAATAGGCCTCAGAAGCGGAGCGCATCACATTGTACTTATTTTATATCACAGAACTTATCGTAAAAATCGATTAAAAGAGTCCGAACTGAAGCGAACCATGTTCCCTTTTCTCTGGCACGAGCATGTGGGTTTTTCATCCACTGTGATACAGTCTATAGACATCTCGCTGCATTGGTCCTGCTCGGGTCGTTCGCACTGGCACGGCTTGGAGCACGGCTCGCACGGCTCGCACGGCCGCGCGGGAGCGGCTTGGGTTTCGGCGCATTGCCGCGGACACCCGATGAATGAGTGGGTGACACGGCAGAAATAGTGTAAGTCTGTCGATGACGTTTGCTTGTCACAGTGGAACTGCAAAAAAATAATTAAGTACATCTTGTCTTTGATCGTCATGTCGGGTCTATGAACAGGTATCATAATTTGGTATTAGACTAGGTACTTTTATACTTAACATCGACGCTGGAAATTCGTATGGATATTAGTTTCTCTTTCGAGAAATTTTAACTATTAACAGGCACATAACACCACCTAACCTAGCCTAGCAATAAGACCGCCTGTTGTTACCATATTTACTTTGTTAAGTAAGTACTTTGTTTCTGCATATAACTTGAACGAATGGTCATTGGACCTTATTTAATTGGAATAAGATTACAAATAGCTAACATTGTCGATTACGTAAAAGGGATGGTTTACTCAACTTTTACAATGACTAATTCCCTTTGTATAGTCCACATATGACCTATACCTTAAGACTTGAAAGACTTATGAAACACATAAAAGTAATTCACTAACGTGTAACTGATATTTTGGTGTTTCTTCGCTTACAACATCATTTTGAAAGGAGTTGCTGGCTCGTGGAAGTTCTCGGCAATTCGACGTGCATGGCTGCTGTGGCACTGGAAAACTATTGTTTACTTTAGGAATTATAGAATGTACCTTAATTACGAACGGTATAAATACTCTTGGCTCGTCTCAATCGTTTTTTGACAAGTTCTTAAATTCGTCCCGTTCTGCTTTCGTCACCCATTCTTCGTCACTTTCGAGGGTCGACTATATAAACTTTGGTAATCTTTGTTGTTTGTCTATTTCTTATTCCGGCTCATTTCGGTATTCGTCAACATCTTTGGGCATGTTCGATGTTAGTCTAGACTCACGCGTTATTTGTCATTTTTTCCTCGGCACGTTCGTTGTTGGTCCTTTGTTATTAGACAGGACAAATAACGCGTGAGTCTAATAACAACATAGACTAACATCGAACATGTCCAAAGATGTTGACGAATACCGAAATGAGCCGGAATAAAGAAATAGACATACAACAAAGATTACCAAAGTTGATATAGTCGACCCTCGAAAGTGACGAAGGAAGAATGGGTGACGAAAGCAGAATGGGACGAATTTAAGAACTTGACAAAAAACGATTGAGACGAGCCAAGAGTAGGTATACCTTACGAACAAGTGAATAACAATTCACGAAATAAGTTGTACGTAAGGTCAACGTGGTGAAGACCGTAAAACTGAGACATATGTACACTGGCCTAGTAACTAGTTACGCCACTCATATCATACAGTCGCAAGGGCCATGCCACGGCGTGCGAATAAAAACATAACAATATCATATTATTATAGCCTGCGTAGACGTTCTTTTCATTATTGACCTCTACTTAATATGTATAACATTTGCATATAAAATACAAAACTTACGCCGAGCAACAGTTGTAAAGTGAGATCTACCCTACGCGAACTCTTACATAGACTTAGGGCCGGTTGCACCAAAGCCTCTGTTAACATCAACGTCATCGTTAAAAAAATCTTGTATGAAAAGTTTGTCAGTTTTCTATGGGATGACAGCTCCATCACCAAATTTAACGTTGATCAGTTCGTTAGTAATGCGTGGAGCAACCCACCCTTAGACGGTTCATGTTAATGATCAAGTTAACATAATCAATGCAACAAACCTATTCAGAAAGATTATGCCTAGGAACCTTAAATAAAATTAAAAGAGCGACGCAAAATGGCCGTCTAGAAGTTCTAGAACTATCTTACGATGAAGAGTTATTTTTTAAATACTTACTGTGGGGACAGTCATTACTTACATGTTAGGAATGGTGCGTATAAACCAAGCTGGAATTGCTCCGCACTGGTAGTTCCCGATGTATGTAGACGCAGCGCGCGTGATTGGTATGAAGTATAGTTGTAAGGTTCCGTCGGGCAGCGTCACCGAGATGACGTCGCCCTCGCCTATGACCTGTGAGCGTGGCAGTACCGGTGGCGCTGGAACTGCCAGACCAACTGCGTATATACACGGCAGATATCCTTCATATACAAAAGTCGCAATTTTTTGCCTTTCGCCACCAGTTACTTGTTATATTATTCAAAAACTTCTGCAATTAACCTTTTGACCGCCAAGCATTGAACAAAAATGACGCGCCACCGACGCCACGTAATCGCGTTTTGTCAAGCGAAATTGAACTTTGCGGAAGCCCGCGTAGGTCCCTATTGCATTACAAAGCCTGTCGGCTGTAGCCGTCGTTGGCGTCCATGGCACAACTTTTTGATGTCGGCCACAGCAGACTGTGGCGGTCAATCGGTTAAATCTAAAACTTGTTGAAGATAAATAATAATAATAATAATAAATACTCTTTATTGCTTTATTTGAAGATCTTAGTCCCTATCCATCACTTTGAACTTTGTGAATGTTAGAATGAGAATTTAACAGAGCTTTGCTGTTTTATGAACAAGTGGGTTATACTGCAGTATAGTATACCACTATTTCCACTCGCCCACCACCGACGACGTTAATTATATCGCGCCAGAGTAAACCCTAACGGAGTGCGTGAAGGTTCATTTTAAACTGTCATGTAGTTCTATTGCAGTGTTTGGCGTGGATGTGCAAACTAACGTTTTTTTCTATGGCGGCGAAATGGTTAGAACCATAAGGCTTCTGAAGATTGTTCCTAAACAGCAATAGTTATCAGAGTAGGTACCGGTATTCCTGTACCTGTCCTATTGCTATTGCATTACCTGGTTACTTATTATTAAGTTTGCAAAGAGTAAGTTGTAGTTGTACTTAAATTTTTACCGAATGAAGAAAGGATTGTATCTAGTTATCCGTCCACAGGCCATCTCTAGTCGAAATAAAAACTGCTTAGTAGGTAAACGTTCTTACATGAAATGTAAGGGAAGTTGCCTTGGTTATTCAGACATCCGTTGTACGGTGAATAGTACTGCATCTTGAACTCTACTGTACCGGTTTGTTCATTTTAAATGCTTGTGACCATGGGGTATGTTTGGAGGGCTGATTATTTGTGTTGTGCTGTTCCCATTTTTAAATTAATATTTTGATTGCAGACATCCCTGCATAGGCGAGAATGTTGTCTGACCTGACAGTGTCACAGTTCTCTATGACATAGAAGAATTAAACAAAGAGGTCAGGTTGGAAAACGTTTATAAACATGTTTTCTCTTTCCGAATAAAAAGCTGGAGACAAACATCACATACCCGATCCGGTTGCCGGAAACGATTTACCGATCATATGAGCTCCGCACACGGCCGGTTAAGTTGGTTATTTTAACTTGTTTGCAATTTTGCATTCTAACCTGTTTAACTAGAATCACTCGTGTGCGGCGCTCTGGTACTTACACCTTTTAAAATCAGTAGCGAAGCAGTACCGACCGACAAGGACGCAACTTGTCAACTCGCTGTAGAGTGAGCGAGATATTGTTTTGCTGCCGCATGCAAATGCGTAGGTGTACTAAAGGTGTTAGTATGAGACATGAGCCTTCAGGTACCTCGATGCGGTAACCGTATCCGGGAACCTGACGGGAAAACCTAACGTTTGCCTCTAGCATGATACCAGTTTTTATTTCTCCATTTGTAATGTAATGTGTTAACTAAACAAATGTACAGTCAACCAATTTGATTCCTAGGCCACTCTAGAACCTTGTCACAATAGCTAGTTTGGTAGCGAATAGGTTACGTTTATACGTATCCACGGGCAACTGTCATTACGACAAGGTTCTACAGTGGCCTAGGATTGACCGTACATAGAAAGCCTGACCAGAAATATATGAATATTGTCAAGAGGGCGCTATTATTCTCATTTATATGGCAACAGTTCAGTTCTCTATGGTATGGTGACATCTTGATTTGTTTACCTGTCAGCTTTGATGTTAATTTGAAAATGATTCACAGCGGAAAAGTTTAATTTCCCGAGCGTATTACTTACAGCAGTTTATTATATACACTATCTACAATGTTCCGCTCTTGACTATGGATAATTTTGGGAATTTTCTGTCGTTTATTATCTAATATTCAACACTTTATTATTATTTAAGTAAACCGCCTCAATGACAGTGACAGCCTACTCACATGCATATCATTCTGTCATTAAAATTATAGCCAGTGTAAGAAATTCGTTTTTCATTAGCTGCACACTTGTTAGTTAGGTTAGAAATTAGTTCTGAAATTCCGCATCATGGCGCATGATCATATATTTCTGGTCAGGCTTTACATATAATTGTTACGTACTTAGTAGTTCAGTAAAATATTTCATTTTCAAGGTGTAAAAGTCTTGTAATTATTTCATTATAACATCTAAATTAAAGCATAGGTATTCATAAAATTTCGCGTATTCTAGTTGGTTTAGTAGTAAATAAGTATACTAGTTTTCTACGCATATCAACAGAGTTAAAATAAAACCGCCATCCTTCGTCATTCTCTCCTGTCTAAAAGATCGTAACCAGTCATTAAACTCGCGCAAAGCTACGCGAGACGGTACTGCAATCGATTATAACCAACACATCTTTGCGTCCATTTAGCCGTCCACACAGCCTCCTTTATACTAAAGGGACTACGCACATGTGACACCTCAAGCGTCCATAGGCTACGGTAGCTGCTTCTGGCGGGCCGTATGCTTGTTTGCCACCGTCGTGGCATAAAAAAAACTATACATCCTAGACTTCCATTTGTTTCCAAGATTGAGAATCCATTACGATCTGCGGGTTAACTTCATAATGCTCCATGTGTCCATAAGACGCTATCAAGTGTTGAGTCAAAGTCAAGACTGATATAAAATCACATTTGGTATCAGCTGAGCACAGCGTTCCTGATGTGAAAGTTGACGATGTATTCAGCGTTGGTGCGCTGCACGGAGATGGCGAACGGGTCGGTGGGGTGGAAGGTGAAGGCCACGAGGCGGCGCGCCGACGCCGGCACCGACTGCCCCAGCACGCCCGCGTAGATCTTGAACTTGAGCAGGCCGGAATCGCGGGCGTAGAATCTGTTACAAAACAAAATTGTCACTATACATTCTTTTCTAACAGTATTAGGCGCTCCACTCCACACACTTGAGCGGAATTCAGATTTTCATAGACCATTGTCTATGATATGCCGTGTGGTGTCCGGCCTAAGAATAGCACCAACCCTAAATCAGGATAAAGGGCGTCGTACGAGGC
Organism: Pammene aurita; assembly: GCA_947086415.1. NCBI lineage: Eukaryota > Metazoa > Arthropoda > Insecta > Lepidoptera > Tortricidae > Pammene > Pammene aurita. The sequence goes on along the minus strand of OX352305.1, from coordinate 23,589,924 downwards.
GACTAAGTCCACAAACGAAGCAAACAGCATAAGCTTCGACATAGGGGAGATGGGCCTCTAAGTATTGGCCTGCAACCCATCTAGGAGAAGGAAACTCCAAATTCAAACCCGGATTGGAATCACCGTAAGGCGCGAGTAGGGTCAAACCTGAAATATGCGGCAGATTCCTGCAGCCGACCTGACTCCACACGTATTGCTTGCCTTTCCTGTGGGTTAAGTCAGTTAGGTCGAGAGGGTAATGCAGGTGCTGGGCATCCCTGCGTTTCCTTAATTCCGTCCCAGGCGGTGTAATGTCTGTGGAGAGGTTACTCCACCCACGTCAGCTTCACTGGGTGGGTAACAACACGGGAAGTGGCAGTCACCAGTTATAAGTCCTGCACAAATGGGCGTGAGTGCGGACGCTAGGGGTCACTTCCGACAGTGGGAGGGTCCATCGTAGGCCCACCGGTTGGTTACCGCCCGCTTTAATCTGGGCAGCCCCCGGACAGTAAGGTACCAATCCGTCCCGTTGTCAGCTTGTTCCTTTGAGGTGTAGGGAACACTAGCTCCTGGCTAGACAGCTGGCGGCGTAAATTGTCACACCTGGTTCAAAAAAGCAGTTCCGGAATACGCCCCGCCAATCCATGCGCATTGCAACATGGAATGTCCGAACCATGAGGACAGGCCTCCCGGACAACTGTGGGGGTTCTGGTTGCGCACAAGATCTGCGTAAAACTGCTGTGATCGATGCAGAGTTGAGCAGGCTCAACATCGCTGTCTTCGCGCTGCAAGAGACTAGGTTACCTGACGAGGGCTCATTACGGGAGACCACTTTTACTTTCTTTTGGAAGGGTAAAGACTCCGCTGATGTTCGCGAACACGGCGTTGGTTTTGCGGTCCGAAACGATATACTTAACGCCATCGAGACCCCACGCGGCATTTCGGAGCGCATAATGGTCTTGAGACTAAACAGCAGCAACGGCTTTGTTACTTTGGTTGCTGCGTATGCTCCGACATTAAATTCTTCGGATGAGTCGAAAGAGATATTCTATAACCAGTTGGCTGAGACTGTGAAAAACGTTTCCGGTGGTGATCGTCTTTACGTCCTTGGGGATTTTAACGCTCGTGTAGGACGAGATCACTCCACATGGCCTAACTGTATTGGTCACCATGGAATTGGCAATATTAATGACAATGGCCAGCTTTTATTGGAATTCTGCTCCGATTTCCAGCTATGCGTAACCAATACATATTTCAAAGGCAAATTGTCTCGAAAAGTCTCCTGGAAGCACCCGCGATCTGGCCACTGGCATCAGCTGGACGTAGTACTTACCAGAAGTAAGGATCTCCGGAACCTTCTTCACACACGCACATTCCATAGCGCTGACTGTGACACCGACCACTCTTTAGTAGCAGCAAATGTAGCCATCACTCAAAAGAGGATTCATTCGTCCAAAATTCCAGGTAGGAGAAAGTTAAATCTTTCTAACACTAAGGATGACGGAAAATGCCGTGAGTATGAGTGCTTGGCGAATACTGCACTGGCTGCTTGTGACGCCAACACGTCGATAGGCGAGGAGTGGGAGAGTGTCAAAAGACTACTGACAGAAGGTGCTGCTGAGGTTTTTGGATTTGTTAAGACCAAATCTCAGGACTGGTTCTCGGCCAACGTCGAACATCTGCAGCCTCTGTTGGACTCGAAACGCGACGCTACTCTTAAGCACCACATGAATCCTGATTCGGAGACTGACAAATTACTTCGAAACGCTAAGGCTGATCTTCAAAGAAGTTCACGGTACTTTGCCAACTTGTACTGGTCAGATCTCGGTCGCACTATGCAATTATGTGCCGATCGTGGGTTCATAGGTGGTGTTTATGAAGGTATTAAACAGGTCCTCGGACCTGTTGCTAGGAAAACAGCCCCTCTAAAGGACGCGAACGGTGCTATCATTATGGATAGTCAAAGGCAACTCGACCGGTGGGTTGAACACTATACCGATCTCTATTCGAGTGCAGTAGATATACATCCGGAGGCTGTGCAAAGCATGCCCAAACGGATGTTATGACCGAGTTAGATAATCTACCGTCTATAGAAGAGTTTGCCAAGGCTGTTAATAGGCTCAAGCGCGGTAAGAGTCCCGGCGGTGATGGCACCCAAGCCGAAATAATAAAACTCGAATGCGTACGACCACTCGTGTACAACCTGCTGTGCAAATGCTGGGAAGCGGGAAATATGCCTCAGGATATGCGTGATGCTAACATCACCACACTATACAAAGGGAAAGGTGACCGCGGCGATTGTAACAATTACCGCGGCATCTCCCTTTTGAGCATAGTTGGCAAGCTTTTTGGCCAAGTCGTTTTATCAAGACTCCAAAAGCTTGCAGAACGCGTTTATCCTGAGTCGCAGTGTGGCTTCCGCTCCGATCGTTCCACAGTGGATATGATTTTCACACTTCGTCAAATGCAGGAGAAGTGTCGTGAACAAAATACCGCCTTGGTTATGGCTTTTGTCGACCTTAATAAGGCCTTCGATACAGTCAGCCGGGAGGGCTTGTACACAGCACTCGAGAGCATTGGGTGTCCACCGAAGCTTCTGAGGCTAGTTGTATCCTTCCACGAAGGTATGAAGGGCACTGTAGTTTTTAACAGTGCATCATCAGCGCTGTTCGATGTCTCCAGAGGAGTGCGACAAGGCTGTGTCTTGGCTCCTACCCTGTTTGGTATATACTTTTCGCTTATACTACGTACCGCTTTCAGCGATAGCCAACAGGGTATCCATCTGCATACAAGGGCCGACGGAAAAATGTTTAACATCTCTCTTCTAAAGTCAAAAAGAAACCGCGAGGATCTTTTCGTCGACAGTCCTCTCTACGCCGATGACGCAGTCTTCGTTGCTAACTCCGAAAGTGAGCTCCAGTCCATGGTGAGTCAGTTCTCTCAGGCTTGTTCCCTGTATGCCATGTCCATAAACACGAGAAAGACCGTTGTGCTAGCGCAAGGTACCTCCGTGGCTCCTTCCATTTTCCTCAATGGCACGCTGTTAGAAGCAGTTGACAGTTTTTGCTATCTAGGGTCGACCGTAACGAACAACCTTTCGCTCGACGCAGAGGTCAACATTCGTATCGGTAAAGCGGCGACCACGTTCGGGAAGCTTAGTACTCGAGTATGGCAAAACAAACATCTTACAACAAAGACCAAGATGTTAGTCTTTCAGGCTTCCATTTTAAGCATACTCTTGTACGGAGCTGAAACCTGGACGACGTATGCAAAAGTCGACCGTCGTATAAACTCTTTTTACATGCGATGCCTACGCAAGATTTTGGGAATATCATGGCAAGATAGGGTGACAAAGGAAAGGGTCCTGGAAATTGCACAGCTGCCTAGCTTTACCGCGTTTCTCAAGCAGAGACGTTTGCGTTGGCTAGGGCATGTGCACAGGATGGAACCCTCTCGACTTCCACGCCGTGTTCTTCTTGGTGTAGTAGCGAATGCAAAAAGAAGCGTTGGGCGGCCATTGCTTCGTTTTAAAGACTGTGCCAAGAGGGATATGATTGCCTTTCACATCGACCACCGAAACTGGGAGAAAACTGCAGAGAAACGGACGGAGTGGCGGAAGCGTGTTGTTGAGGGTCGTAAGTTTTGCGATGAGACTTGGTTCGTGACACTCGCTGACAAAAGGAGAAAACGTCATGAAACCAATTCAGCGCCAACAGCTGCAAATTTCTCTTGTCAGGCCTGCGGCAAGTCATGCCGCTCTCGCATCGGTTTATTCAGCCACCAAAAACGGTGTCTCCCTAAGTTTACACCATAAATCGTCTGCTAGAGACGAAAGGGCCAATGATGATGTCTATGATAGCGGAATCTTGGTCTATGGCCCCATATAAAAATTCAGCTTCCCCATAGAAAAGCTGAATTCCACTCAAAGAACTTTTGTTCCTTCAGCCGTCAACACAGTAAATCCTCCTTTTTGTAAAGGGTCGGCTACGCGCATGCGACACCTCTGGAAGTTGCAGGCGTCCATAGGCTACGGTAGCTGCTTACTATCAGAAGGGCCGTATGCTTGTTTGCCAACGTTGTGGTATAAAAAAAAGTGTGATGCCTCTTAATTAGGGAGACAGACTATCTCGACCGCGAGATACTGTCGCGGCACATTCGTGCTAACCATGCAGTGCAGCATATAGTAAGCAATAATTAAGTATAGCCCCAAATTTGATAGTTCAAGTGTGAGAATTAAAAGTAAATTAATTTACCAATAAAGCATTTTTTCTAAATGTTGACATTACATTATCCTTACCTAATGGGATATTCTCCATAAGCTTTAGGTCTTTCCATAACTGAAACCCATTTGTCATCATAACTGAATAATCCTAAATCTAGATAAGGAGATCCACTGTAAGACTGTGCACTTATAGGTAGTTGAGCCAGAATTCTCTTTGTTGCTTCTGTCCGCCCACCATAGATGGCTCTCACTATTGTCTGTTTAAACCTCTGTTGTGTTAGTCTGGCATATAAGTTATTGGACGGAGAGCAAGTAAACTGTGAATCTGCACACAGCCTCGCATTTCTGAAACAGTCACAATAATTTTCAAATAGTTGCAATAGGCCTTCTGATGTGTTCTCATACACTTCTAGTATTTTACTTTGACTAATATTGTATATTACAAAAAATGATGATTGACTATTTGGTTCAGCCACTCTCAGTGTAACAACTTCTTCACTGGCATATTTTATAAACAGATGGTCTTCATCTAACAACTGCATTTTCCACATCCTTAAGCTTTTAAACATGTCAAAGTATTTGTAAAACTTTCTTAACTCCAACGGGTCTTTAGTCTCATCACTGATGGACTTGGCTCTTTTGAATAGGAACACAAGAAGTCTGTGTTTCAGGCTGTTTATTGTCTCCTCATGGAAAGGCCTCTCATTCATGGGTGGCGCAAACACTGAGTTCACAAGGAAAGGATCATCATCATAACAAAACCTGCCAATTTTCCTGATTTCTATTAGCATTCCGTCTACAATTTGAAACAGGTGTATAGTTTGGTGTTGCACTGATAGCACTGCCAATACCTCTTTGTACAGATAAATTCCTTGATTGTGTGATAAGTAGATTTTATCTATTCTAAAATGCTTGGTGTCACATAACTTTCCATGGTGTAAATCTACTAAATGAAGCGAGTAGTCTTCCAAGGCAGACCTGTAAACATAGAAAGAAATTTTAAACAAAATTAATAAGAACCAACATTTATTTATTAAAGTATGTAAACTTTATAGCACAATAAAAATAACACAAGGCAAACTTAATGTCAACTCTCAACCTAATCCAGAGTTTATCCTTCCTGAGTGTAATACATGGATGATCAAGTCTAAATTATAGATAAAAGCCTCAGGTTTTAGACTTCCATTAATTTCTCAGTGTCTGATGATCATATGTCAAATCAAATAAAAATTCTGAAGCTAAAGTTTTAGATTTTTGTATAAACTTACCTGATAGTTGGTGTTACTGCTTCATTATTACTATGTATGTGATAAAAGTGAGGTCTCAAATCATCAGGGATGTGAGCAGCCGACCCGATGATCACATAGCGGCCATCCTCGGTGAACAGGCTGCACTCTCTGTTCAGTTGTTGTTCCATCAGCGGGTGCTGGCCTGGTTGCCTCTCTGGACCAAATACTTCTCTTTGCATGCATACATTCACTGTGAATTTTGGCTGTCAAGGCAAAAATCATTTAATAAGTAACAGTTACAAGTGAAATTTAGTTAAGATGCAAGATAAGATAAAAGATATTTATTCTTCAATTTAGGCACATTACAATGCACTTATGAACGTCAGAGAGAAAAAAAAAAAAAACTACCTCCGGTTCTAACCCTACACCTCTGACCCGAGAAGAATTATTTATGACCGGCAAGAAACTCGGCGGGACTTATTTTTTCAAAACAGTAATACAGTAATATTACATCTTAAAGATACACAATAATGCGTAGTTCTATAAGAAGGCATATCAAAACAGCTTGAGAGACATACAATGTACGTATTGTTTAATTAAAATAAAATAATAATAATAAAATCCAAATCTGATTGCTTCACAAAACGTTTGATATGCTTTCCTATCTGAACTGTGTCCTCTAAATGTTAGATGATTTTGTAGTAGTTTCTGGTTTGGGCCATGCATCTTTGTGCGTCATATAGTCATCGACCCTGTAATAACCCTTTGACATTAAACTTTTTTTCAAATATTTCTTAAGAGCGGGAAATGATAAATTTAAAGCATGGACGGGTAACTTGTTATAAATGTGAATACCTTGACCAAAAAATTACTTATATGCTTTGGGGATACGGCTACTTCTGATAGCAAGCTTGTTTTTATTTCTAGTGTTATAGCTGTGGATGTCAGAAATTTTTTTGATTGTATGTATATTCTTTACAACAAAAATAATATTGTCATAGATATATTGGGAAGCAACAGTTAAAATATTAATTTCTTTAAATAGTTCTCTAACTGATGCACCTGCCTTAAGTTATACAGAAAGCGGATGGCTCTTTTTTGTAAAACAAATATAGTCTGTATGTCAGCTGCTTTGCCCCAAACCAGAATACCATATGACATTACACTATGAAAATAACTGTGATAAACTAAGCGAGCTGTGTCAATATTCGTTAATTGTCTAATTCTCCTAACGGCATGAGCGGCCGAGCTTAATCGAAGAGCGAGTTTTCTTATATGAGGACTCCATTGTAGATTTTTGTCCAACGTCAAACCAAGAAACACTGCTTTATCTACTATCTCTAAACATTCACCATTCAGGAGAATCTTAAGTGTCCACCGGTGCAACGTTTGGCAAAACAAATCTAATACATTTGGTTTTCTTAGCATTAAGTAGCAAATTGTTAATAGTAAACCAGTTCAGTACAGCAGCTAGTGTGTTATTGATTACAGTAAAATCGGTAGATTGCTGGTCAACTTCGAAAATTAAATATGTATCATCGGCAAACAGAACGATATCACAAAGGTTTTGTACTACACAAGGTAAATCATTTATATAAACCAAAAACAGGAATGGGCCCAAAATAGAACCCTGTGGCACTCCTAATTTTACTGAAGTCCCTTTAGACTGGGTTTTATTTACAACAACTGTTTGTGTTCTGTTGCTAAGATATGATGCAGTTTTCTGATGCAGTTCTTACCTTAAAAAACCTATAAAATATGTGAGTTCTTATCCTGTAATGAACATCAGCATCAGCATTTAGCAAGTCCATAGGATAACCAGCTACCAAGTCTCCTGCAGCCGATGCTCCCCGATACTCATATATCTGTAATATTTCATGTGTTTACTGACTCCAATCATGCCATGAAAATAGTATGTTCATTGTTCATTAATAGGCATACTTAAACTTACTTCCAGTGATGTCTGATCTGCAGAGAAAGCGATAAAGTGTTTTCCGTCTGGACTAAATTTTCTAAGGAAGCATGGAGGCTTTTCAACATTAACTATGGTCAAATTTGGGAAAACATTCTGATAGAATTCACGGACGACATGAAAATGAGCACCTGGCCGCCTGGAACCGTAGATTTCTCTATCCATGAGTCGAACTACAATGTTTTGGGGTTTTATCTTTCTTGGCACAATTTTTTCAGTACAAATAAAATCTTCTTCATTGAGAGTACCAGGTGGAATGTCTTCGTAGTATACTTGGCTAGTGCTAGTGGAAGCCATTATTATTGTAAACAGTTAATTATCATTTATATCTGAAAACTGCCGACACCGCGTCTTGCAACAATACACAATTACACATTAGGCAGACAGAGTAGCTTGTGGTCCTTGTGGAGTACTAGGCTAGGTCTAGATGTCTAGTCTAGATTTTTTTTTTTTTTTTTTTCTCTAATGGACTTTAGGGCGATGTTGCCCGTAGCCAACGTCAAGTGTTAAAAGGTGGGAAATTGGACGCGGAAAGGAATAGGTACGGTACGGAATTTGGAATATGAGCGATCAAATCAGGTAAGTATATGAGGATAGAAAATACATATAATCATCAGTTCGAATAAATAATTTATACTTTAATATCATTATGATAAATAAACCAAGCTATAATACTATAAATATCGGGATTTATAAGCAAGGAAGGAATGTTAGTAGGGAAGGGGACATGTTTGGACTGTAAAGTTTCCATGAAAACGGTTCGATCATATAGCGGACAAGAAAAGAAAATATGATTGATATCTGCCTCCTCAGCACCACAGTCACATCCAGAATCACTTATAAAACCAAACCTAGCCAAATGCGCAGGACTGCTTGTATGGCCCAGTCTCATACGAGATAAACAGGATATTTCACGCCTATTAAAATTTTTATTGTAAAACCATGGTTTAATTGGAATATCGCTTTGAATCTTAAAATAATAACTTCCGGTTTCTAAACTGCTCCAAAACCAAAAGAACTCCCAAGCTACCTTGAGATACCTTTTAGGGAGCAAAAGAAGATCATGGCAGTAATTTTTATATGGATAAATATCACCAGAAACAACAGCATCTACAGCTAACCGGTCAGCTTTCTCGTTTCCAGGAATCCCACAATGACTTGGCACCCAAACAAAGTTTACAATGAGTCCTTTTTTTTTGCATTTAAGTAGCATGTCTCTAATTTCATACACCAAAGGGAAATTGTTAACTATCCTAAAGGGAGATTTTATCAAAATTTGTAAGGAACTTTTGGAATCAGAAAAAATTACACTTTTATCTAAATGAAACATATGAATGTATTCAATTGCTTTGTATATTCCAAATAGTTCTCCAGTAAATACCGATGATTCTTGAGGCAGTTTAATTTTTTGCACAACATTATATTGCCGATGGCATACCCCAACTCCAACACAGCTATTTGTGGAACGTTTGGATGCATCAGTATATATTTGATGCCAACCAGACCATTTCACATCAATTAAGTTATTGAAATCTGGATTCGCACTTATTCTATCTTTTTTTATATTAGAGTCTAAGAAGACTTGAGGAGATATAATCAGAGAGTCAAAGTCTTTCTCATATATAGGAAGACCAATATATCTCACAGTAGGAGAAGATAAAGACAGAAATTTAAGATAGCTATTAATAATAAAAGGAGGAGTCCTATTTCGCCAATAAGAGGATACCGGTATCTTATCATAAAGAGACGATAATTTGTTGATCAGAGGATGTTTTAAAAATTGCATTGTCTTAAAAATAAATCGATCAGACAAGAATTGCCGTCTTAAATGCACGGGAGGATCTACACATTCTACTTGCATAGCATTAGCGGGACTGGTTCTCATAGCACCAAGAATTATTCTAAGAGCCTTGTTTTGTATACCATTTAGTAATTTAAAGGCTTCCTCTGTTCCCGGCGTTAAAAGAAAAGAGCCATAATCTAAAACGCTTCTTATAACAGAATTATAAACAAGTTTCAAATAAAATGGATGACTACCCCACCAGACACCTGCCAAACATCTTAACATGTTTAATGAACGCTCACATCTTTTCAGAACATATTTACAATGACTCTTGGCTGATAAATTGTAATCTAAAACGATACCTAAATACTTAACTTCTACACACGACGGGATAGCAGACCTGCCATAATATAAGTTAACATTGACAGTTTTTTTCCTTGGAGTGAATAAAATTGCTGATGATTTTGGAACTGAAAGATCCAAGCCATTACTATTTAAATACATATTTAGATCTTTTAAATTAGAGTTGATCAATTCACAGGCATTTTCAACTGATCCATTTTTACAATAGAAAACTATGTCATCGGCATATTGAATTATGGAGACTGGTGTCACCATATTTGAAAGCAAATCGGAAGTATAGATATTAAAAAGCAACGGACTTAAAACAGAACCCTGTGGAAGCCCTTTCCAAACCGTTCTATATAAAACTTCTGATTCTAAATTTAATGTAATGGTTCGTTCAGAGAACATAGCAGCAATTATATTACACAAACGGACTGGAACACCTAACTGAAATAATTTACCTACAAGAATAGATATATTAACATTATCATACGCGGATTTGATATCTATAAAACACGCCACTACACAAGTTTTTTCAGAAAAAGCTAATAAAATATCCGAGATTAATAAACTAACACAGTCCATAGTGCTTTTACTTTTCCGAAAACCATATTTAATATCAGGTAATAATTTATTATTTTCAATGAACCATTCCAAACGATTTTTAACTAAATGTTCCAATATTTTAATCAACACAGAAGATAACGCTATTGGCCGGTATGAATTTGGGTCATTACGGGGTTTATTAGGTTTAAGAAATGGTAACACTAACTGCATCTTCCATTTGGGTGGAATGTCAGCTGTCAGAAAAACTATGTTAAGAATATCAAGATAATAACCTAAAACTCTGTCAGTGGCGTGCGTCAGAAAAGAGTATGGTATGCCGTCACAGCCCGGAGCAGAATCGACAACATATGACAGAACATTTTTCAGCTCTAACATTGAAAAAGGATCATTAAAACGCTGTATATTACTGTTTACATTAAATGAGCTAGTAGAATCAAGACATATAGGATGAGGTACATAAGGAGGAGCTAATTTATCTAAAAATTTTTCTGCTACAGTAGGGTCAATTTTAAGGGAATTAGATTCACTAAAGGCTCCTCGGAACATACGGATCTTTCGCCAAACTTCGGAAGGGTGTGTGCTAGGGCTAATGGAAGCACAAAAAGAACGCCAACTGTCAACCTTCTTTTTTTTCAAAAATTGTTTAGTCTCTTTAATAATGGCTAATAAGGATTTAAAATTCTCTTCATTCATGTTGTTATTATATATATATTCTATCTGTTTCCTCTTTTTTACAGCATCAGTACATTCAGAGTCCCACCAAGGAGGACTGGGAATCTTACATTCAGAGGACTTCTTCATTGGAAATACTTGATCTGCTATTTTAATAAGAAAATTAGCAAAAGCATCAGATGAATTAAACAACTGTTCGCGAGATATATTGGGCAGTTCTCCCAAACTCTCATCCAAATGTTTCTGGAAAGCATCCCAGTCTGCATTTTGAAGTTTATATGCTAAAAGCGGGGATCTCTTCAGTAAGGGTTTGTTTTTAAAAGGAAAAGAGATTATTATTGGAAAATGATCACTACTGTACGATAAAGGAAGAACCTCCCATGATAAGGTCAAAGCAATAGAAGAGCTGCAAATAGATAAGTCTATGGCACTAGGATTCTCATTTGGAGCAGACCGTCGCGTGGGAACACCAGAATTTAATATGCATAAATTATAAAAATCTACAATATCTAATATTTCATCTCCTAAACTACTTGAGTTAACACATCCCCAAGCAGGGTGATGGCAATTAAAGTCCCCTAGAATAATAAGTGGGGCAGGAAGTGAAGATAAAATATTTCTTATTTCTTTAAGTATTGCTAGAGTGGGATGAGGAATGTACACTGAGACTATACAAATATTATTTACAATTGCTGAAATGATGGAAAAATCATTGCTATGGTGTGATAATGAAATATAGGTGAAGTGAAATGAATTTTTTACAAGAATGGCTACACCACCATGCCCATCTGATCTATCTTCTCGGAGGCACGCATAGCCAGGGACTCTAAAACACGTCTCTGATCTGAGCCATGTTTCAGAAAGAGTTATAACAAATGGATCAAATTTCTTAATTAAATAAATTAAATCACTCTTTTTGTTGCTGATACTGCGGCAATTCCACTGCAGAATCTTGGACTGGGCCATTGTTGAGAAAAACTTTGGAAAACAAACTGATAATATGGACAGCGTTGGTCGGTTTTGTTTGACTACTATTCAAATATTGTATAAGTTCAAGTATAAGTTCTGTTACAGATTGTTCTTTACTTTTCTCTGTTATGGCACAACCATTTCCAGAAGGAGATGGCATACTGTAATCTTTGACTAAATTACTATGGGCGACTGAGTCAAATCCTTTTTGAAGTTGAGGTGAACTACGAGGCTTAAGAAAAACTGTCTTTTTATATGATTGGGAAACTTGGGCAGGATTACGTGAGCTATTTGATACTTGTGACAGAGATGGAGGAGCAGTTATAACAACATCAGCATAGGGCCTAGTTACTGGTGGATGTAACTTTGATGCTTCTGAATAAGATATAGCACTTTGAGCCATTGAAAGCTTTATATTTTTTTGACGCTCATACTCGGGACAGCGAGACTTTTTGATAGCAAAATGCAGGCCAGAGCATAAACAGCACGACGCACAATCATCTTCAATTTGACAAGAAGAGCCAGTATGACCCTGACCACACTTATAACAACGTGGCTTAGATCTACATTGGGTTTGTGTATGGCCAAACCTACAACAATTGAAACATTGGATTGTTGCATATACATAAAGGTCCACTGGGAGGGCGTTATAACAAACAAATATACGTTTTGGCAGAACCTGCCCATCAAATGTCAAAACAACTGTTTGTGATGGTTTCCACACCGGAGAACCATCCACAATGACTTTAAAGTTAATTCTCCGCACCTTAATTATCTCCCCACAACCATGAGGAACACTTATATTCTCTTTAACTTCATCTAATGACCATTCTGCTGGAATACCCTTTACTACACCCATTCGAATGACGTTGAAGGTTGGAATAAATGCCTTATATTTGTTTTCTGGCAGTCTATTGTCATTAAGAAACTGGTTAGCATCTTGAAAATTGGAGAAGGACATTGAAACTCTATTTCGGCCTATACGTTTCACACTACCATTAATTATATTTTTAAAGTTTTGCCTTTTTAAAAAATTTCCAAAGGAAACAGCATGCAGGGATGTGCCATCATTAGGAGATTCCTGCTGCTTTTGCACATGCACAACATAAGGAGAGCAATCGGATGAAATATACTGTTTCCTAGACATAACTGAGGGCTGAGTGACATTGTGTGCTGAAGATTGGACTGGAGTCTGTTGGACTGGAGTCTGAGTTGGAGTCGGGGCTGGGGCCGGGGTTGAAGGGGTTTGAGCCAAAGCTGGAGCCAAAGCCGGAGTCGGGTCCGGGATCGGAGCCGGGACAGCGACAAAGACTGGAGCTGGGGCTGGAACTCGAAATTGTAAAGATTCGGATTTACATTTGGAATCTTGACAGTCACATTCATCGTCTTTAATAGAATCCCTATCTCTTTGCGGGTCTTTATCTTTATTTCGCCGCTTTTTTTTATTACAGTGTCTACATACCTTCCTTGCAGCATTTCTACGCTTTCTTCCTACAGAGGACCAAGAGGACACAGAGCCGTCAGTATCTATATCCATATTTTTATCTTGATCATTAATAACAATTTCATGATCAGATTTATTTGGATCAATTGTCACAAAATGAGATACCGGAGGGCATCCACCCCCCGGGTCGTCAGGGTCATCGTCCATAAGGACGAATCTATACAAAAAACTTACCTAAATGGTGATATTATATGTACAAATTATAATACACTAAGTATAAATACTAATTACAATATAAATACACTGCGTTGACCACTATAAATATGAAAATTTAAATTAAGTTACGAAAAGACGCGCGCTCAGAACGAAGTTTCCCGCCTTTTTTCCTAGTCTAGATTGTATTGTAGATTCATTTCGTTTTTTTTTTTTTTTTTTTTTAATGGCATCGCGCTCCTGGCGCATTCAGCCAAACGAGTAAAACGGGGAAACGGAATTAAGGAATGAAAATACGGAATAAACGGAATTTTAGAAAAGGAATGGATCAGGAAAGGTTAAATTAAAGTTTAATATTATTATGTGAAATAAATGAATATAATGCTTTATATATAGATGAGGAAATAGATATATCGTTAATATGAAGGAGTGTAGAAATACAGGTGGGAAACGGAACTTTGAGGATTGACAGATGGCTAAATAATTCAGAGCGATCATATGTGTGACAATTAGAAGCAAAAAATATATGATTAAAATCCGCAGGATCAGCTCCGCAACTACATGCGGAACTGGGCACACGTTGCAGTCGTGCCAAGTGTTCTGGTGTACATGCGTGACCCAACCTCATTCGAATTAGCATACTAGTTGCAGGTTTAGACAGGGTAATTTTAGAAAACCATGGTTTAACAGGAATTGATGGTTCTATGCGCCGATAATGAAACGCCCCTGCACCCAATGTCCACAGTTTCTTCCATGCCCTTCGTAGGGCAAGCCTAGGTAGTGCCAGCAAGTCTTCAGCTATATTTTTATATGGAAACATGTCCCCAGAAATAATAGCATCTCGAGGTATCTCATCTACATTTTCATTCCCTCTAATCCCCCTATGACCAGGGATCCAGGCGATAGAAACAGAATACCCTTTAAGGCGACATTTTAACAGTAGGCTGCGAATTTGATAGATAATTGGGTTATTCGATTTAGATTTAAATGGGAATCTAGATATTGCCTGAAGTGAGCTTAGAGAATCTGAAAATATAATTGTTTTTTTGAGGTGCATAATAATGATGAACTCTATTGCTTTCAGGATACCAAAGCACTCTCCACTATAAACAGAAGATTCTGGAGGCAACTTAATTTTTTGATAAATATTAGATTGAGTATGAAGTACTCCAACGCCAACACAGCCATTGACTGACAACTTAGAAGCATCTGTATACATATGATGTGCACCTTGGCCACTTGTTCCAATGAAACCGAGAAATTGTTGATTTTGTTCCACATCATTCTTTGAAATTCCTATATCCAGTAGAACTGATGGGACAAGTGTTAAAGATTCATACTCATACTGAAAAATTGGAAGTGTTGAAGAGCTAACAGTAGGAGCTTGAATAGATTTAAGCCTTTCAAAACTTTTAATTAAACAAGGAAGACGTTTGTGTTTCCAATAGTTTGAAGTATCTATATGGAGTGAAAGATTAGATAAGATATTCCAGAGAGGATGTTTTGAAAATTGGGAACAACGCAAAACATATCTGTCCGAAAGGTACTGACGTCGTAAATGAAGTGGTGGTTCAACACACTCAACTTGCATTGCATTGATTGGACTGGATTTCATGGCACCACAAATGATTCTAAGAGCTTTAGACTGTATACTATTTAATTTTTGGAATCCTGCAACACTTCCTGGTTCTAACAAGAAAGTCCCATAATCTAAAATACTCCTTATTAAAGCATTGTACATGAGTTTTAAGCAAAATGGATGTGCACCCCACCAAACACCTGATACACACCTGAGGATATTAATATTTTTTTCACATTTGGATACTACATAATCACAATGCGGAAGGCCTGATAATTTAGAGTCTAGAATAACTCCTAGGAACCTGGCTTCTTTTTTAACAGGAATGAGACAGTTACCAAATTGAACAATAATTGGAGGGGGAATCAATTTTCTTGTGAATAAAACGACTGCACTTTTATTAACAGAAAGTTCCAAACCATTGGTATCTAACCATGCACTCAATGACCTTAAAGAAGTAGTAATATTTCTGCTGGCCTGTTCAATAGATAGGTTTGGAGAATATAATAGCAAATCATCAGCATATTGTAAGACTTTTACTAAACCATTTAGAGATGCCTCTAAATCAAATGTATAGATATTATATAATAACGGGCTTAATACCGAACCTTGAGGAAGTCCTCTCCATACAAAATGAGAAATTTTATTTTTATCATCAATACAAAGACTTATAGACCTTTGAGACAATAGATTTACAATGAAATTGGTCAACATAGCTGGTATTCCTAACCTATGGAGTTTTGTTTGTAAAACAGAAACTAAAACATTATCATATGCAGCGCTAATGTCAAGAAAAGTTGCTACTATAGATTCATTTCTGGAAAATGCCAAACGAATCTCGGAAACAAATATTGCTAAACTATCATATGTAGATCTACCTTTACGGAAACCAAATTGACTGTGAGAGAGCAACTGATTTTTTTCAACAAAAAATTCTAATCTATTTTTAACTAAGTGTTCAGCTACTTTAGCAAATACAGAAGAAAGGGCAATTGGACGATAAGAGGAAACATCAGATACTGGTTTATTGGGCTTTAAAATAGGAATGACTATTTGGGATTTCCATGAATCTGGGACTATACCTGATTTTATGACAGAATTAATTATATGAAGATAATAGGAAAGTATGCCATCACCTGCTTTTGCCAGAAATGAATAAGGGATTCCATCTTCACCAGGTGCAGTATCTTTTAAATTTCTTAATACACCCTTCAATTCTTCCATTTTAAAAGGGCCATTAAAAGAGGGATCGTTAAAAGGGTTATACGAAAAAGAAAGAGGATGAAAGACATATTCCTCAGGGACTGAAGCAGGTGCTAATCTATTCATGAATTGTTGGGCAAGGTTAGGGGGCAGTGTGTGTCTAGAGGGTTCATTGAAGGCATGTTTAAACCTTTTAATATTATTCCATACTACGGAGGGTTTTACATTAGGGTTAAGAGACAAACAAAATCGTCTCCATCCCTCATATTTTTTCTTACGTAACAACTTTTTTGTATTACGTGCTATTTGTAAATATGATTCAAAATTTTCATTTGTCATTGAATGGCAATATCGTCTTTCAGCCTCCTTACGATCCCTAATTGCATGGGAACAATCATTATCCCACCAAGGGGGAGAAGGAATCTTACCTGTTGAACTATTTTTTACAGGAAATATTTCATCAGCTGCTTCTGTAAATGCCCGAGCCAGAGCAACTGAACAACTAACTATATCACTATCATCTAAACTAGGCAAATCTAACAATTTCTCCTCTATCCGGCTCTTGAAATTTTTCCAATCTGGATTACATAAATTATATTTAAGCCTAGGGCTAGGCCTAGGAGGCGGAGGGACAGATGAAGGAAATGAAACTATTATAGGAAGATGATCACTGCCAAATGTTGACTCTAGGGTATTCCAGGTGAAAGAAGTTGAAAGTTCAGTTGAACAAATGGATAAATCAACAGCACTAGCTGATTCTGTAGGCGCTGTTCGGCGTGTTGGAGAACCATCATTTAAGACGCATAAATTGTTATTGTCTAAAATGTTCAACATACAATATCCATTGTAATTGGAAATACCACTGCCCCAGGACTGATGATGTGAGTTGAAATCACCTAGAATCAACATTGGTGAAGGAAGAGAAGAAATTATTAGTTCAAGCTCATGAAAAATGGATGATGATGGATGGGGAATATATACAGAGATGATGCAGATGTTATTTACAATGGCAGCAACAATTGAAAAATCATCACTGTGCGATGGAAGGTGAAAAGGTGAAAAAGATGTGAAATTCCTGACGAGTAAAGCTACTCCACCACCCAACCCGTCAGGACGGTCCTCTCTCAGACATGTATAGCCAGAAACTCTAAGAAGAGCTCCAGGCCTAAGCCATGTCTCAGACAGGGCAAAAACAATTGGTTCATATTTATTCAACAAAAAAATTAAATCTGATTTCTTATTTATTATGCTCCTGCAGTTCCACTGCAGAATTCTGTCCATTATTTTTAATTGCATGAGCAAGTGTATCAAGTTTTGGGGCAACGTGGGACGGTAAGCTAACAGGTCTAGACAAAGCATTTATTAGCAGTTCAATAGCCTCAGCCACGGACTCTTCACTCTCTTCTTTGTGAGAATCCTGCGGCAATGCACAGCCATTTAGAGAAGTTGGAATAGAAAATTCATTAACAAGAGCATTATGTGCTGCTACGTCATAACCTTTAGTAGTTTTCTTAACAGTACGTGGTTTCAAAAAAATAGTTTTTTTATAACTATGGGACTGCATTGATGTACCTGGTGATGGATTACGAATACTACTAGGAAGGCTTGACAATTGAGGCCGTGGCTGCGGTTGAGTCATAAGCACATCAGCAAAAGATTTAGAAACTGAAGGGTGTAATTTAACTGCCTCTCCATAAGTGATACATTTAGTGGCCATGGATACTTTTATCTCCTTCTGTCTCATATGTTCCTGACATGACCTGTTCGTGGCAAAATGAAAACCATTGCATAAACAGCAAATGGCCTCATCCTCTTCCAATGAACAAGTATGGCCAGAGTGCATTTGTCCACACTTGTAGCATTTAGGTTTTGACCTACAGTGTGTTTTCGTGTGCCCAAATTTACAGCAATTAAAGCATTGAATTGTTGGGAAAATATATAATTCAACAGCAAGAGAGTTGTAGCAGGAAAATACTCGCTTTGGTAAAATTTGTCCGTCAAAGGTAAGAACTACTGTTTCAGATGGTTGCCAAGAAACGGATCCGTTAACTGAAACTCTGTGATTTAAACGCCTTACTTTGAGTAACTTACCACATCCATCAGGCACAGAAATGTTTTCAAGAGTTTCCTCCTCTGACCACTCTGTTGGGATACCCCGAACTAGACCCATGCGGGTCACAGAAAGGGATGGTATGTATGCCAATAAATTATCTAAAGGAAGACGCGCATCTGTTACAAATAAATTGGCATCAATATGATTTGAGAAAGACATTGTAATTCTAGATCTGCCAATACGCTTCAAGCTTCCATTAATAATATTCCTATAGCAATGCTTTACCAAAAAACGACCAAAGGACACTGGATGCAGGGAGGAGTTCGCATCTGTTTGTTTTAATTGTACGTGTACAATATACGGAGCAACATCAGTGGGTGAAAATAAATTCCTGCCAACCTTAGTATTATTATTATTTGATTTAATACTTTCAGAAGAATCAATTTTATTCGCAGAGTCGACGTTAGACTGAACTGAATGAGGTTGGGTTGATTCATTCTCTTTCTCTAGCTGTTGTGTTTGACAATCGCATGTATAGTAATATTCCCCGACATTATTCCTCTTGCTCTTTTTATTGCACTTTTTGCACCTTCTTGATACCTTTGTTCTTTTACGTTCACTTCTGCTACTCACAGAAGTGTCCGTGTCCAAGTTACTGGAATCTATTTCAACGTACATGGCGACATCCTGGAGGCGTCCATCGTGGGGCTCATCCCCCATCAAAATATTTACAAAAAAACTTACCTAAATATGTAGTAATTACACAATATATAAAAGAAAAATAATATTTACAAAAAGGAAGAACGAAATTATATACAAACTACCACTTTCCTGATCTAAATACTATAATAAATGAAATTAAAATAATGAAAAGAAAAATCACAACCGCCGCGTCTCACGTTTCCCGCGCTTTTTAGGGTTCCGTAGTCAACTAGGAACCCTTATAGTTTCGCCATGTCTGCCCGTCCGTCCGTCCGTCCGTCCGTCCGCGGATAATCTCAGCTCAGTGACCGTTAGCACTAGAAAGCTGAAATTTGGTACTAATGTGTATATCAATCACGCCGACAAAGTGCTAAAATAAAAAGTGGAGTTTTTTTATTTATTAGGGTACCTCCCCTATACGTAAAGTGGGGAGTGATTTTTTTTTTAATTTCAACCCTAACGTGTGATATATTGGTGGATAGGTATTTAAAAATGAATAGGCGTTTAGTAATATCATTTTTTGATAATGTAAATATTTTCGGAAATAATCGCTTCGAAAGTCGGAAAAATAGCGTCCCCCCCCCTGTAACTTTTGAACCGTAAGTCCAAAAAATATGAAAAAATTTGAGAAGATGGGCGTTATGATAAACTTTTTAGGAAAATTATTTTGAACATTATAGGTCCAGCCATTTTTGAGTTATTTCCAGAAAACTTCTTCCATAGGCATCAGATACGACCTTTTGGCATTAGTCTGGTTTTAACTTTTAAGTGTGTACACTTACAGTGACAGGCGGAAAACTACGGAACCCTACACTGAGCGTGGCCCGACACGCTCTTGGCCGGTTTTTTTTTCATTCATTTCGTTGTAAACGTCAGAATCAAATTAAATGTCAGAAAGACAGAAGAGATTGATGTCATTAGTTGCGTTCAGATATCATTAGATTAATATAGAGTTCCCATCCAGACCACGGATCAGAAGACAATCCGGATAGTACTTTTACTATATTTCCCTAACCACAGTTGAACCTTATTATTACCGAGCAAAACAGTCATTCATAGGTCACTAGTAAAAAGTAATAAAAACGGTCCGATAGAGAGCATAATGTAGGGGGCGGTGTCTCACTCGCGCAATGCTGCCAACTTATGAAACTTACCAATGTGGTTTTATTTATCTACATTTATTTTAGTAACACACTAGAATTTACTTCCTACTTATAACAATTTATTGCAAGATTTGAATTAATACTTTGTTCCCTTTTAGCTGCTTTGAATTTTTTTACGACGTAAATATTATTCATTCATTAAATTAAAGAATTGCAATGAATATTGCAGACAGTAGTAAGTTTTGTAATATTTAAAATACGGTCTGGTATCCCCATCCCATTAGTCCCATCACTGACATAATATGTCACTGATATTATTTCAAATGACGCCGCTCAGCTCAACAACATTTCGCTACAACATTTTTAAGTAAAAATGGTCAAGATATGTTGCGTAAAAGGGTGCAGGGGTCAGACTTTACAATAAAGTAGACTTTCCTTTCACCGGTAATCCACAATCATTCAATTTTACGATTTAACAACAAGTTAAGATTGTCAAACAATAGGGTGACTATGATGTCGGCAAGCTGCGGGTCGGTTTTGTTGTTTTTACAGAAATGTACATAAGTACATGGTCTGTTCGTAAGTATTACTTACACAGGACAGGAGTGGCCCGCGGGTCTTTTTAGGCTCTTTCGAATAGGTCCTAAAATGGCACAAGGCCATACAAAAAATTGTAGTAGTGGCAGTATAATAAATAATAGTACATTACTTACCAAGGACTGTAAAAGAAAGAAAGCCCGAAATCGCAGGTATTTGTGACCCGAGCCGCAGGCGAGGGTTGTAAATATGCGATAGAGGGCTTTCTTTTTTACTGCCCGTGGTGAGTACACAATTTTACGTCTCCATCTGGCCATAATGCGAGTTTTACCGTACGCGTAGCGTGCGGCAAAACTTACGTTATGGCCAGGTGTGACGTAAATAAATATTATGGGACAATCTTACACAAATCAACCTAGTCCCACAGTAAGCTCAATAAGGCTTATGTTGTGGGTACTAGACGACGATATATGTAATAGATATATACATATAAATACTTAAATACATAGAAAACATCCATAACTCAGGATTCGAACCCGGGACCTCCTGCTTCATAGGCAGGGTCACTACCGACTAGGCTAGGAGGCCGTTAAAATATACTTTATTGTACAACATTTGTACAACAAAGAAAAATACAACAGGAAGAATATACAATATTTGTACATGGAAGAGATCTCTTCCAGTCAACCATTGAGCAGTTTGATGTTATTGATGTTTTCTTTATTTACCTTTAAGTATATTCTTACTTTTTTGAATTCATTTTTTAAGACTATCTTATCTACATAATTAGATGTAAGATCTAGTATTAATTAAAAATAATATAATTGTTTTTTGAACTCCCCGTCGGCACACAAACCTCTCTAAGGTTTTGCCAATGATGGGTCTTGTAATATAAAATATTGTAATTTACTTTTCTTATTCAATAAATTAAAAAAAAAAAATAAGTCGGAGAACTGTCCACATTAGATATGACGCAATAGTGAGAGCCACGAACCCCCTGTACTTACTTAGTTTTAGTTTGCTACACTAACTATCCCCTATTTTAAGACGCGGACATCTGGCAATTGTTCATCGGTGTTATGCAAACGAGTTGTAAGAAATAAATATCTTACAGTTCTAGGTATGATGCAGTGCATTATCATGTAATTAATAAGATTATATAATTTTCAGGAGTTTCTGTTGGGGGAAAATAGTGCAAAATGACGTTACGTTAATGTATTGTTTGTCGCCTACCTACTGTTTTCCGTAGCGATACGCAATGTTTGTACTTTTTTGTTATTATATTAGCGATAGGCTTCGACAGTTTTTACCTATTAACTGAAATATCTTGCTGGTCTGTCATTCTGACGTCCTCCGATAAATAGCTGCCAGATGCCTGGATTTAGCAATAAGTTTAAAATAGTAAACTAATTAGAGGGGTTTTCTGCTCTCATTATTGCGTCAACGTATCTGAAGTGGCCAGCTCCTTAAGTCAGTAGAATGTATAAGTTCCCTTATGAACTATGAGACTTCTCTTTCTGGACAATACTTACTAGACGACAAGCATATTTAATTTTATATTTATCTTCATACTATCCCAATCCCACATACATCATAGTACATATGGTCACTCTACTTAGAATGAGATGCAGCCCCCTACATTACCCTCTCTTTCGGCCTCACTTTGTGGTCGAAGTATGACCTCCAGATTGTATTTAACTTCATGATCCAGACCCGAGAGGCAAAGGGCCTGGGATACCATAGCTTCTGCTGCCACTCTAAAATATCTTATAGACACTTCTTCAGGAAAAAACCGCGCAAGGCTTCTGGCAGTTTCAAGGTCAGAGTCTGGACACTGGCTCCACGCGTATCCTTCACCCAACACTGGCACCTACATTGACCCAGGAACCCTCCGTATAGCTATTGGTCTCCGGGTTGGGGCTGACGTATGTGTGGACCACAGCTGTGCCTCATGTGGGGCCCCCGTAGACGGCCTCGGCCACCACGGACTCAGTTGTGCTTCGGGAGCCGGCCGCCTGTCCCGTCATGCGGCTCTAAACGACATCCTGAGGAGAGCGCTCGTCAGCGCCAACGTCCCCGCCGCTTTGGAACCCCAGATCGTGCGGGACGATGGCAAGCGCCCCGACGGGATGTCGTTAATCCCCTGGAGGATGGGCCGCGCGCTGGTGTGGGATGCCACCTGTACCGACACGCTGGCGGCGTCCTATCTTCCAGCGACAAGCAGGCGTGCCGGGGCGGCGGCTGACACCCGAGAAAATGTAAAAAATAATAAATATAGCTGTCTCGGCGCCAACTACGAGTTCGTAGCATTTGGCGTCGAGACACTTGGTCCGTGGGGGAGGGGGGCGCGAGGGCTCCACAAGGCGCTCAGCAAACGCCTCAGAGAGGCTACAGGTGACCCTCGTGCAGGCGGCTTTCTTGCGCAAAGACTTGCTATCGCAATTCAGCGCGGGAATGCCGCCTGCATAATGGGCACCTTACCGAGAGGGCCAAATTTACAGTTAAATTTTTAATTTATTATTTTTAAGTAGTTTTATTTATAGTTAATTTAATTTTAAGATTTATTATTAGTATGTTTTATAATTAATTGTAACAAAGTATTCAACTTGAATAAAATTATCATTAGATTAATACAACGGATTGATATAATTGAGGATGATGTATTTTTTAATAATTTGGTACTATTTCATTTCAGTAAAAATGTATTTTATAATAGAATAAAATACCTTTGTTTTTAAAGTAACTAGAGTGGTTGTGTTTACTATTTCATTTTACTCATTACTTTAATAAAACTTATGTAAGTTTTTGAACGCACTTTAGAACTATTTGAGCCCATCCAAAAACATCGACCCGTTAAACTTTAACTCCTTCTTTACAAAACCGGTTTTGCTTTGGCATCCACAGTCACATCCCTCACATATGATGATACAGAAAAAAAAACAAATGTCAAATTTTGAATTTACTATCGTATCGATTTGAGACTAGACGAGTTACAAAAGGCCAACGCACTTAGAAATGAATAGTGTATTTCGCTAAGTGTTTATTTAGCATACTAGCATAATGAGAATAATATAAGTACTATTTACCTGCAATATTCTACAATATTGTAGTCACAATGGAAGAGCCTACCTTACGTTATGAAAAAATCGACTTCCTTGGAGAAGGCCAAGTAAGTATTACTCAAAATACACATTTACTAACCTTATTCTTTAATTTCATACCATACAAACTGTGTTTTACACATGAAGGTTCATATTAATATAAATAAACAATCCATAATACATAGATAACCTCAACCTTTTGTTTTCATTGCTGCTTTTTAGTTCGCCACGGTCTACAAAGCAAAAGATGTGAAAAATGACAAAATAGTGGCTGTGAAGAAGATTAAAATAGGTTCTCGGTTGGAAGCTCAGGATGGCATAAACAGGACTGCACTCAGGGAAATAAAGCTGTTACAGGAGCTCCAGCATGTCAACTTGATTGGGCTATTAGGTATTTGACCTGAAATTTGCACTATTCTAATTTTCGTAGTTATCTTACAGTTAGAACTAATCCATTATATGTCTCATGACAAAAAAAGAGATGAAAAAGATCATTTTTTTTATCTATTTTTAAAAGCAGGCATCTACAAATCTGCCTTTAATCAGTTTATATGTTCGCCACCAATAACTTCAAGTGTTTTATTTTCCTTTTATGTGTAGTGTGTTTACGACTATTGTATTACCTAACTTTTTTACTTCACAGATGTATTCGGACAAAAATCAAATGTATCTTTAGTGTTTGACTTTATGGACACTGACTTAGAGATAATAGTTAAGGACAGCCATATTGTGCTCACTCCTGCTAATGTGAAGGCTTACATGATCATGACCTTGAGTGGTAAGCATTAATGAGCTGAGCATTACATTACTAATAATTATTTGTAAAAAATATTTTATTAACATATTTTAGTATTGATTACAAGGGTAGTTCTTTAAACTACTTTATTTTCTAGTCACATTATATTTAAATGTCTATTTCTAGTTCCAAAATGTTGTAAAAAGTAACAAGTACCTGACTAGGTATCGCCAAAGAAATTAAAAGTGTTTTAACGCATTCACTGCCAAGAACCGCCTGGTGGGCGTGCGTAAACTTTGCTCAGATGCCGGACAACTCGCTGGGCGGGTTGTTTTGTACGTAGCTATGGATGCTCGGTTTCTGAAGTAGGACATCATTTTTCGTCTGGCAGTTAATGTGTTAAAGAATTATTCACTTTTTCGCATATAATGTACAAATGCTTTCCAAATATAAGCCTTCTTGCAAGATTTGATTGCATGTTCAGTTTGAAATGAAATTTTTATATTATTGTGAAAATAAAAAAAATTACAAGACAACCTCAAAATAAATAGTGTAGGTTCAATCACCTATTTTTCTCAGTACTAGTATTATGTAACATAAAAATATAATATCTCCTATTCTAGGTTTGGAGTATCTGCATCAGAATTGGATATTACACAGGGATTTGAAACCAAATAATTTATTAATAAATCGGGAAGGGATACTGAAAATTGGTGACTTTGGTTTAGCCAAAGCCTTTGGCTCTCCCACGAGGATAAACACACATCAAGTGGTTACCAGATGGTACAGGTGAGGCCAAAAATAACTGAAATTGTTTTTAAGTTATCAAACTTTTTAAGTTAACTGACTGCTGAAGGATGGATATGTTTTACAAGAGTATGTCAATTTCATTGGCACACTCTTCAAATTTCAATGTTTGAGGTATCATTTGTTGTACAGTCACGTCTGAAAATATGGATACATATATGTAGCCAAGCCACGACTTATTACCATGCCCTATAGTCTTGGATACATGTCTTTGTCACATTAAATGTATCCATATTTTAAGACGTGACCATTTAAGTTTTCGGAGTGATAAAGGGTATATTCAAATCTAAAAAAATATATTAGCGCCAAAAATGTAATTGCTTGTAAAGTCATCATCAGTCGGGTTATAATTTTTTTTAAATTTAACTTTGAGTTTGAATGATTACCATTTATTGTAATGGAAGCCTTAAATTTCTAAAACTTGCTTGATATTCTTATCAAAATAATATAAATCTATTTTTCTTATCATTTGATAATTGTATTTTAGGTCACCGGAGCTCTTATTTGGGGCTCGGCAGTATGGCACAGGTGTGGACATGTGGGCAATCGGCTGCATCTTAGCAGAGCTCCTGCTCAGGGTGCCTTTCTTACCTGGAGAATCCGACCTGGATCAGCTCACGCGTATATTCCAGGTGTTTGGCACACCAAATGATGAAAATTGGCCAGTGAGTGTGTTTCCGTTCAACAGAGAATCTTTTACTTAGCCTTCATTAGGCAGGTTCACACCTGATGCACCGCCTCCCGAGGAAATTGCCGTGCGAGTTAGCTCGGCTAGTCTGGACTTTCCTCGCACGATAGATTGCGGCCGCGCGTGCGTTTGCCTCGGCCGAGAAAAAAGTGCCCTAGGTGCGTGCCAAGGGCTGAATAATTTGATTTAGAAAATATTAAAAATAATTTGATTCGTTCTCTAGTAATATTATAGTTAATGTTCATTTGTTCAACATGCAGCCTGAAATTATATTATAACAAGTACTGCACAGCCCTAGCCCAGATTATAATAATAGGCACGAGTTCTTTGCAACTAATGTCCAGCGTAAGCAAATCATAGTTTGCATAGCAAATGTCTTTTTCACCTCAGCAGCTCGAACAAACCTACTTCCCTGCGAAAAACAGTAGCAGGGAGTGAGACAAAGTAGCTTTTTAATTTATTAAAGGCCATGAACTGCCACTTCATACTTCGGGGTCTATTACAAATTCGAACTTCATATTTTTTACCTTTAATATGTTCTCACTACTGCGGTGAAAAGTTGTATGTGTCACACGAGAGCAAAGTTATTTTACATCTCGTGTTTTTGAGTCCCGAGTAAGCAAAAGATTCTATAATTGAATCACGAGCAAAGCGAGTGATTCTAAGTTAGAATCTGGAGCGTAACGAGCAAAATCAACACTCGCAAGAAAAACCAACTTTCCTCTCTTGTTGCACAAATAACTATTGATGTCCAGGAATATATGTGACTCTTTTTGGAAAAGGTACCAGTTGGCGGAAGGCGCCGCCTAATGGTACCTTTTGATTTAGACTATCAAATATCTCCCACTTAACTTCTAAAAACATGTTACATACACTTCAGGGTATGAAAGGACTGCCGGACTACGTGCAATTCAAGCAGTTCCCCGCGCAGCCGCTGCGGCACATCTTCAGCGCGGCGGCCGACGACCTCATCCAGCTGCTGGAGAGCCTGCTCGTGCTGTTCCCGCCCCAGCGCTGCGACTGCACGCAGGCGCTGCAGATGCCATACTTCAGGTAACTAATATACTGGCATACTTTTATTAATTATTTTATTAGATTTTCATCTTTTAAAATTGACAGTTTTATTTTGTTACACCCTTTAAGTGGGTATGTCTATAGGAGTATGGAGTATGTTCTGCCCTTCTTATTGCAAACGCAGTACTTGCTATCCGACGGTTATTGCAAGTACTGCGTTTGCAATAGGAACGGCAGTGTTGGAGTTGAAAGGAACATTTAGGATAGGGGACATTTAACAAAAGGTCTTTCTTCTTCTTGTTGTTTTTAGGGGCTATTTAAGGCTGCCAAGCGATCGCCACCTACTACAACTCTCAAACGGTATTTTTAGCGACGAAAAAAAGACAGCGCCCTCAATCCAAAATTCGCTACTAAAACGGTCTTTATATTCCTAGTTATTGGCTTCACATTCTTCCCCGAATTTCCAGTACCACAATACGCAAATTCTTAGCTTAGGCTTATACATTGTGTGAGGTGATAGGCGATTAGGTTGGCCATAAATGCCATAATGAACACCAACCACAAAACCCCACAAAATTTTGGCTTGTCCTTAGTAAACGTCGACATCTGATCGACCGATATATATAAAGTAGCCAAAAAAATTCTTCATTTCAGAGTTGTTCCCATAGTAAAAGTCGTTCAGTATGGCCTACCTAATCACCTCGCACATTATGGCTAAGGTTCAAAAACAACCTGTATATGACATAATTAAGTTTACAATTTAGTTCACTTTACATAGTAATGTTTTTTACTAAAAAAAACAGCAAATAATGTTTAAGAAATACGTCCGAATTGATAATGATAATGTATTTGACAGCAACAAGCCAGCCCCATCCGTAGGCAACAAGCTACCGATGCCCTCGAGTTTCACAAAGATAGAAACAGAAAAGCCCACCCTCAAGAGGAAACTGCTAGACACTATCGATGGTGGCTCCCTGCCTAAGAAACTTATGTTCTGAGTCTGACCAGTGACAGGGAATGCAATCTATACTGTGTAAAGTGCAACTGTGAAGGTATGCTTGCTATATGTATAATGTAAACATCTAAATACAAAACGCTGCTTGTTTATTTGGATATGTATGACTGCGAACATAGAAACAGGAAAAACAAGTCTGTTTGCATTTAATAAACTTCAGAAATGCATTTTGGATTTGGGTAGTTATTTAAACAGATTAGACCGGACTTTCCGTCAACATTGAATCAGACATCTATGGATGGTACAAGGAGGATCCATCTCTCTTATAGGAAAACGGTCGAAAAAGTGTCCAGCGGTAAGCACTAAACAATAGTTCCAAATATCTCCGGGTGGCGCTAGGTATAGTTCAGCATTTGAAATGAATTACCGATATTTAATACTTATATGACATTCTAAATAAAACTAATGTTCAGAGTGTTTTTCTTCTCCACAAATAATTATTTTGTAAATATATATGGATTTGATTTTTTAATATCAAAATTAATTTAATCAAATTTAATATCACTGTGGCGCCATCAGTTTATCGCCTTTTGACGGACATTTTTGTAACATAGAGATTTATATCCTTCTTGTACCATCCATACAGACATCAATGAAATGAGTTTGCTGATAGTGATTTTAAGTAAAGCGGGACTTTGTACAATCAGACTAACGTGAAGGCTAGACGTACAATTAATAATGTGATCTACTGATATTTATCTTATATTGTAATATTGATTGATCGGCTAGTCTAGTATATTGATGGATGACAATATTTATTAGTTTTATTACGGAAATCTAGATTTCTTGATTCCGTATAGCAGTTTGTGATAAATATTGACATACGTCAATATACTAAATTACACGTACAGTAAAACTGCGACATAACAGCAAGTACGCATCGCGACAGCAACGGAGACGGGCCAATTACACGCCTGCACTCTACGAAACACATTGAAGTGCTGACGTGATAAATATTAAACGTGTAGTTTTGCGATTGCGTGAACAAATTGTAATCCATCAGTATTTACCATATTGATGGACCAAAGTATGTATTGTACGTCTAGCCTTCACATTTTAGTTTTAATATTAATGCATTTGTTTCTTTCATATTGAAAATACACACTTGATAATAATGATAATTTTAAGGCAGATTAATAAAACTGCATTTTAAGTAAACAAAAGTAAATATATATTTTGACAGAGTTTGCTTCTTTTTTTAATCACCAGAATTTACAGAACATTACAATGGCTGACAGTGTTCTCGAAGCTTGACTGGACATCAAAAGTAGCATAATCATAAGATTTACAGATTAAATAAAAATACATTATAAGAAATGAGCGGGATAGAAACGCTCGACTTGGACAAATGACAAGTTACAACTACATTTGGCAAGTCTTACAACTTGCCCAATGGAACTGGGGCACTCGTAGGTCAGACATTTACAAGGGCCCAGACGTTTTTTGAGAAATGACATTGGCGTAGCTTATCTGTGGAAATAAAAATAAAACTTAAGTTTGCAATTCAAACAAAGGAGAAAACCAACTGTGGTGCCCTATATGTTGAGTTACATGTTTGGGAGGCTAGGCTAGGGAGACCTACTATCGGGTTCATAATTGTATACCCAATTTATGAATGAATTCATTGATAAACTGGGTATGCAATTATGAACCCGATGGTACAGGGAGCTTTAAGCAATTGCCTCCTGGACTCGAAATAAATTTCTATACCTACTAAACTCACGTTTTGACAGGACAAGGGGAGACAATTTTGATACCAAATGATAAACTTTACTTCATAACATGAAAGATACGTTGACAGCGAACGCGGTAGCAATTTAATGGAAGCTTTACCGCTTATTGCAGTGGCGTCCACGTTTTTGATCGGTACCGATGTATATTCGGCGTCAACAGAAAAATAAACAAGGTAAATAAATTTGGACTTATAGCTCCACGTCAGATATAATAATCTGACGTGGGCAGCCATCTAATATGGCTGCGTTGGTAGGCAAAAAAATAAAATAAAGACAGTTTTCCTTGAAATATAAGTAATTAAAGGATATTTTTAACTAAAAATAATGTAAATAACAAGTATCGAAAACAAGGTTCAATTTCATTTTGGTAAATCATAAAATCCTACTTTACATTGTCAGTTCTACGATGAGTCGTTGCGACGTTTTTACTATGCCATT
Organism: Pammene aurita; assembly: GCA_947086415.1. Classification (NCBI taxonomy): domain Eukaryota; kingdom Metazoa; phylum Arthropoda; class Insecta; order Lepidoptera; family Tortricidae; genus Pammene; species Pammene aurita. The sequence continues at coordinate 23,559,820 of OX352305.1, read as the reverse complement.
TATTGTGTGCTAATTGTGATTGTGTTCAATGGTTGCAATGCAGTTGTGTTGCATTTTACGCCTATGTGTGGTGATCTGCTTTAATTTGTAAAGCGCGGCTTGCTTGATGCGGCATCTAAGTAGTGTGTAGTTACTTACAATTATTAAGTGGCAGTGCGTCACGATGATGTCACGCGTCGTGCAGCCGCACGGCGAAGCGAAAATCCAACGAGTCCTATTTAATTTAACATATTTTATGAAGATCTGGCAAGCTGCAGTGATAAAAATCCTACATAAACTAACATGCCTGTGTATGCATACAAACTTTTGTCACACTGCTTTTTACGAGGGTTGCTACTTATATATCCGGAAACCGGGATTACAATCTTCTTAAATAGCATATTTGACCTCCATGGTAAAATTTGAACTTTTTTAAGTACTGGCCGGTATATTTTTTCTTTCTTATTAACGCTCGTGTTTTGTTTTTGACGGGTTTTAAATGTCATCTCGCAGCAAGAATGGAACTCACTCGTGAAAATATTCGTGCTATGATTTATTATGATTTTCGGCGTGGTTTAACGCAACAACAGTGCATAGATCAACTAACTTCAACTTTTGGTGATGAAGCCCCATCTAAAACTACTGTGTATCACTGGTTTAGTGAGTTCAATCGTGGACGTAGTATGCTTACGGACGAAGTTAAGGCAGGTCGCCCGAAATCGGTCGTTGTACAACAAAATATCGAGGCTGTGCGAAAACTTATAATGGACGACCGACATGTTACGTACCGCGAGATAGAGGCGACTCTGGGTATTTCTATGACCAGCATTAATAGCATATTACATAATTATTTGGCTGTAAAAAAAATTTGTTCGCGTTGGATACCCCACAACTTAACAAAAGAGCAAAAAGATGCTCGCGTCGAATAGTGCAATAAAATGTTAAAAAAATATAACCGTGGTGACTCAAAAGCCGTTTATAACATCTATACAGGTGACGAATCATGGATCTATGCATACGATCCCGAAACGAAGCAACAATCAACGGTATGGGTGTTTCAAAATGAGCCGAACCCTACGAAAGTTACTCGTGCAAAAAGTACATTGAAACAAATGGTGGCCTGCTTCTTCGGTATTAATGGCCATGTAGCTACAGTGCCACTAGAAAACCGTAGAACGGTTAATTCAGAGTGGTACACGACCATTTGCTTACCGGAAGTATTTGAACAAATTCGTAAAACTAACCAGCGACGAAGAATCATTCTTCATCATGACAATGCCAGCTGTCATACGTCACGCGAAACAACTCTATTTTTGGAGGGTCAAAATGTGGAATTAACGGGTCATCCGCCGTACAGCCCTGACTTGGCACCGAACGATTTTTATTTATTTCCAAATATAAAGAATAAATTACGCGGTCAACGATTTTCGACCGCTGAAGATGCTGTCGACGCATTCAAACAACACGTTATGGAGGTACCTCAGGCGGAGTGGCAGAAGTGCTTTAAAAATTGGTTCACGCGAATGCAAAAGTGCATAGATCATCAAGGGGAATACTTTGAAAAACAATAAAACCATTTTCAGCCGTGTACGTTGTTTGTTTTTTTGTTTCCGGATATATAAGTAGCAACCCTCGTACATAGGGTATACAGTCCTTGATCGTTAAGAAAATAACATCCTTTTTTTTCTGAAAGCTACCTAACTCTTAGGATTTAGGGAAATATATATTAATAGGGAATTCCAAATTGTTATTTTTATTATTTTACATGTTTTTGCTTCGGAACGGTGTCAAATGAATTCGGCATCCTCGATTTATACGAAAATGATACCAAACTTGGCCTAGTAGAGTAACTGATAATCAAGATAAAAATGAGAGCCCCCCTCCCCTAAAATTTACATAAAAAATATTGGTGGCTCCACTTCTCATATCCGTCCTTCCTTAGGTCCTAAGGAAGGACGGATTTGAGACCTACTTTTGAGACCTAATTGAAACCTACCTTCGTCAGCGTGGTTCCCGCACAGGCCTGGCTTGTGTTTAAGTTTGTCAGTGTTCACGAATATGGGCTGTATACAAAATGTAAGCTGGTTCGTAGTTCGTGCGGAAGTTCTTACATCTACATGTTTTTCGTGATTTTTTGGTCCATCAATATGCATTTACACTTTCTGTAGGCAAACACAGTATTTTACATTAGCAATAGATAGCATCGATGTATAATAAAACATTATGTTTCCATTATCACGTGTATTTGAACGCCAATTCATAGTTAAAATACACAAAAAAACAATTGTGTTGGCCAACGTTAAACTTTTTTATACAATATGAAATAGTCTTTTAACATTTCTTTAGAAAATATGTTTAAATACTCGAGAATTATGATAGTCATTATAGCCTACGATGTAGAAAGAGCCTTTAGATATACTCAGGTCAGAATTCGTTACACAGTTTGCACAAATAACTAATTAAGATAGTAATAGGTATCGATTGGTTTAGTGTTTTTACCTTAGGCGAGTTGGAGACGATGGACAGGCGGCCGTAAACGCCGTATTTGCGCTCGTCCTCGGGCCTCAGCGTGCCCATTTTTTTCATCACGAGGTAGATCTGGACGTGGAAAGTAATGTTAGAGCCTACCAGCTGCAGCTTAAATCTAAACCTATACAGTCGCAACGGTTTTTTTCAGATGGCGCCAGTATAAGTTGTGTTGTAGGTGTACCAGTCCAACCAATAATATCATTCTTGTATTTGAAAATAGATGTCATATACTTCAGAAAAAGTGACCAAACCCTCCGGTGTCCGAGGTCAGATTTGAACTGGCATCTTCAGCTTTCGCGGCTGACGTCCTGACCACTAGACCACCCGGTCACGGCGGAACTTGACAAATTTTCTCATGTATATGCAATCTCTGAATTTGAAACGGCTAGGCGCCGTTGACCATACTCTAAGGGCATGCGCAGTACATGCTTGCACCTCCTATCCGAATCTCTTACGTGATTCTGGTATAGCGAGAGAGATGGTGCTGCCATATATCTATGAATCTTGAAGCAAATCAAATTATTTTGTTCAATATTATTTTTGATTTGCAATTTTTTTTTAAGTAGTTACACTACTATATATAAACTGAAAATAGATGTCATATACTTCAGAAAAAGATACCAAACCCTCCGGTGTCCGAGGCCAGATTTGAACTGGCGTCTTCAGCTTTCGCGGCTGACGTCCTGACCACTAGACCACCCGGTCACGGCGGAACTTGACAAATTTTCTGATGTATATGCAATCTCTGAATTTGAAACGGCTAGGCGCCGTTGACCATACTCTAAGGGCATGCGCAGTACGTGCTTGCACCTCCTATCCGAATCTCTTACGTGATTCTGGTATAGCGAGAGAGATGGTGCTGCCATCTATGAATCTTGAAGCAAATCAAATTATTTTGTTCAATATTTTTTTTTATTTGCAATTTTTTTTTTAACACTACTATATATAAACTGAAAATAGATGTCATATACTTCAGAAAAAGTGACCAAACCCTCCGGTGTCCGAGGCCAGATTTGAACTGGCGTCTTCAGCTTTCGCGGCTGACGTCCTGACCACTAGACCACCCGGTCACGGCGGAACTTGACAAATTTTCTCATGTATATGCAATCTCTGAATTTGTAGTATATATGAATTATCGAGATCATGGAATTGCATTTGTAGTGGTTGTACCGTTTGCAACAAAAGGAGAATAATTTTCTCTTAATTTAATAAAATTACATACCCTTAAAGAAATGGAATAAGTAGTAGTCCTCTGTTTTTTGCTTTTAGTCGCTATCATGTTCTTCATCTGAGTTGTCACAAGTATTGATAATAAGATTGTTTGAAATTCGATCCATTTCCCCTTCCTGACATCGATATTTATTTTCTTCACTTTCGACATGGCAACAAATATTTTCCCAGTCCTCAGCAGTAATAGTATTCATTCGTTCAGTTGCTAAACTCATAATGCCTTGCATGTTTAATGAAACGTTTCTTTTCGCTACATATCCTTTTACCATGGACCAAATATTTTCGATCGGATTGAATGTCGGGTGATACGGTGGCAATCGTAAAACGGAGTGGCCATGTTCTTTTAAAATTGCATCTATGTGGTACTCACGAAACCGCTCTTTATTTTGTTTAATTAAATCATACAAACTGGTTTTATCTACACTCACATTGTAAGTCCTCTAAAACGTGTTCAAAAACGGTAGGCAATGGCTAGCATTACCACAACCGATTTTACTATGATAAGCTTTTTATGTGTGGCAGTAACGTAATTTTAACTTTACATGCTCAAATATTGATGTGTTATGAGTTTTGATAACATAATATACACCTGCACGCGCCCGCGCGGCCGCCGACACGCTCCCTCCCGACCGCCGGCACGCTCCCTCCCGACCGCCGGCACAATCGAGTTGGCCATGGCGGTGCAATGGCGGCCATTCTATGGTTTCGGAATACGACATTTAGGATAAATAATATGAGTGTAGATAAAGCAGTGTATGCAACTGTACGTAATTAGGCCTTAAAACGTAACAATTACATAAACTACTATTGTACATCAACGGGCTATACGAAATGTTGTGTTCTGTCAACCAATCCATCATTTCTTGTTTATGAGAATTTGACGTTGGAGCACTATTCAAAAGTTTGTTGTGATAGGACGCATTATCTACGATAAGTACGCTATTCGGTTTAAGGTTCCGTATAAATTTTCCTTTTAACCATTTTTCGTAGTTGACAAAGTTCATCTGGTCATGGTAATCTCCCGTTTTTTGGTTTGCCTTAAACATTAACAAAGCGTTGGGAATAAAACCATCTTTTCCTCCTGCGTGCACTATTATAACCGCTGGCCTGTACTGATTTGTTTTTTTACACCAAATTCTGTTCCATCGGTCCAAGCCTCTCCGGACACATGTGAAGTGTGGATGTAGGTTTCATCAGTATAAACTAGTGGTCTATCTTCAGACCGATATTCCGCAATTTTGGTAAGGTAATTTATTCTTAGCAGTCGTATGTTGTGTCTTTCCATTAATATTTTTCGGTTGTCCTCGGTCTTTTTCCATTTAAATCCTAATTTTTGTATTTGTCAAATGCCAAATTGGAAAATGGAAATGCCAAATTTGTAATCTATATCGGATTTTAACACAGAGTGGAGTGCCTTTAAGGTTGGAAATTGCTTATGGGACAGATGAAAATTGTATATAGTTCTCCGGATGACTTCCAGATCAAAATCGTCTACTGCTGATGACGGACAAGTACGTAACTTTTTATTTCTCGGGGAGGTGAATTTCTTTGTTGTTGCGAATTTCTCACTATTGCTCTCAGACACAATGTTATAAACAGTAGAGAGACAAACACCTGTAGCTTTTTCAACTAACTGGGCAGCGGTGTAAGGGGAATTTAAATATTTCTTCAGTTCAAGTTCAAAATATTTATAACAGTTAAAAATAATTTGCTTACTTTGACTCTCAATCGGACCAAAATTACTCACTGCCATATTTTTTGAAAATTATGTAACTTACACTTAGTCGTACGGGCTGACACAAAATTATTCTGATAATTGTGAGAATACAATAAAATCAGACGTAAAAATATATGCACAACGTAAATAATATTCACAATTTGACACTGACATTATTTTGGTATTTACTTCTTCAATATACAGGGTGGAAAGATAAGTCGGGCCCTGGAGGGAAACTACCTTAAAACCTTGAGATAGCTCAATTCGCTCAAAGGAAACAAACATTCTTTTATTTTTCCTAAAAACTAAAACTGCATTCACAGTTTTTTTCTTAATTTTCACTTTTTTCCATTCTAATTGTATGAAAATTATTATTATTATTATTTATGGGTTCTCTTGTGCCCTAAACTTGGTTGGTATTTAGAAGTTTTTATCCTCGTTGGAAACAGGATCGATTGGCATCAATTGTCATAAAAACTATTTATGGCAAAAATTACAAAATAAATACTTTTTTTGAAAGCTGTACTCTTTTCCAAAAATTTGTAAATGCAGTTATGTCCCTTTAAAGAAATTAAAGAATGTTTCCTTTCAGTGAATTGAGCTATCTCAACGTTTTAAGGTAGTTTTCCTCCAGGGCCCGACTTATCTTTCCACCCTGTATAACAAACCTCTTTTTATGCTGATAGTACGAGAAAATAGAAAATTCAAATATAGAATGCCTGTAAACATACAATACTACTACATATGCAATTCCATGCTCTTGTTAATTTATCTATAGCTTCTAGTAGCTATATCAGTGATAAGCCCTCATGGAAAACAGAAGGCAAACCCGCTTTCGTTTGAAAGGACAGTTGATACCTACCCTAAAGCAAGGGTCTATTACATCTCTGTCAAAAAAATTGAATTTGACACGAAGTATCCGATACGTTTGCCTAAGTAAGAAAGAGAACTTGTCATGCGTTAAGAAGGGACAACATAATTCATAACGTCAAAAAGGGACCTCTGTATAGTACTATTATTTACTCGGTGCCTGAAGCCAAAACATCGACCTACGCCTCAGCTACGAAAAAACGCTCCGAGCGATTACGCTCCCGTCCCCACGTTATGATCAAGACTTTAGGATGATTTATACGTCCCTTTCATATTTTTAATTAAAAAATAGTACCGTCGTGTTGCGTATCTTCGCCTGTGCTACCTATGTTCGCTTATTTTTACATAAATTGACTTTAACAAAATGTTTTTAGTGCAAGCCTTACACAAAACTACTAAATACAAAGTATTTCTTACGGGTGTCAACATTCTTCGAACGATCTGTGGCTAACTTTATATAGTTGACATTCAGTGAGGTTTTTGCGCGACACCGACCACACGTTTTTTTAAGCCAGTGTTTTAACTTCAGTTTTAAACAGTGATACAGGCCAGGTAATGTTAAACTTTTTACATGATTATATCCTGTAACTATTTCTTTTTAATATGTAACTATTATTTAATGGCTAGCTTACGTTTAGAAGTCACAATTGGATAAAACATTGGTGAGGGTATTTGGCGGCCATCTTATTACCGAACTTCGCCTACCCCTAGGGTTGTCAAATTTGTTTCCAAATGTACATATTTTCTTATGTTTGGTTTTTCGGAAATGGGATTAGCGATTTGGAGGAAAGTTAGTAAGATAAAGATATATGTAGATGTACCCAGTAGTACTAGTAGATACTTGGGACCCTTAGAAGGCAATCATTGTACGGTTGTACGGTCTCACTTTGAAAAGGTAATTATGTGTAGAAGCCAAAGGTTGATTTGATCTCAATTACGAAAATACTGATAAGCGAAAAGAGATACGTTTTTTGTTTATATAATAAACATTTTTTTTTACTTATAAACCATTACTCTCCTTTATTTGACATGTTGGTTAATTTTTGGCAGCCCTAGCATCATTTTAGAAAATGTATGTAAACAACTTCAGACTGTTGCCAATCTTCGCCTACTACACATTTATTTTTAAAATTTGCCTAGTCTGGTGTAGTTAAGGTTCATATTATATTAACACGTTCCAGGGAGATAAGACTTGATAGGTGTAAGTCCCAGAAAAGTTTATAATTAGCGGTAAGGCATGCCATAGGCGAAGATTGGAGAAAACACCCAAACTTCGCCTATTGCCTTCGGGGCCATTTATTGCCAAGTTACCCAATGAAATTCAAAGCTTTAATGGTATATACTGATAGTCAGGAGTACTAAAATACGTTTTTTGGCCATAAAGGACTAAAATGCTTTCAAATTTGAAAGATTTTTTGGGAAATGTGTCAAAATCCAGGCGAAGATACGGAACTCGACGGTAATATTTTAAAGTGTTTATGTTGCCTAGAATAAACACAAAACAAAATTATTTATTGAAAATATGAAAATGATACAGGATAGGTACTAGTTCCTTCGATTTAACTGATCGCTCGTGCGAATGAGTACTAAACCTAGTTCTAAACCTTGGCAACATTGCCCGTTTTATCGGATAAAAGTCGGATAGCTCGACTTCTTTCTTTCTTGCAAATCGGATCCGACAAAACGGATAAAAGTAATAAGCTCTTTACGTGCCCCCGGTGGGCCCAGATGGGAGACCCCGCGGACCTGTTCGAGCATGCCGTAGCTCCGTATGAGGAAGTCTCGCTGCGCCAGCTGGTTGACTCGTTCCCGCTCCTCCTTCTCCACGATGGGGTCAGGCTCGAAAGAGCACAGCACGTACGAGGGCTTCACTTCCCTCTCCTCCACCTGTGAATTATCCGTATACAAAATAGACTTAAGGGGGGGGGGGGGGGGGGGTTGCCGATTAGGTTTCTGGTCTCCGCGTCTTTCTTTGTCTCTCAAGCAGGGGGTTTCACCATGTCTCTCTCCATTGTACCGTTTTTGCCGCAGCGCTTACCGCATATGAGGGAAGGGTTGGCACATCGTTTATTACTTTATGGTTGCGTTCGAGAATGTTATCATTTTAACCAGTGTTTATGATATGCGTATGACATGTATCATACACGGCACGGGTATATGAAGCACGTTGAAAACCCTATTAATTTATTTTTAAAGCGCATGGCAGCTAACGTTTTCGTCTCTAGCTAAATGTCAAATTCAGGAAGGAGAATCTTCTGTACTTGTCTATCTAGATTGATTGCTAAAGTACTCACCGTGGGGAGAACTGGCGATGGTTTCCCGGTCAGCTTTCTAATGTCGACCTTCTTAATGTCCCTCTCGGATTTCTTGGTCTTGGTAGTCTTGTCGCTGGCCGTAGAAGGCGCCGTGCAGGCCTCGTCCGGGGCTTTCTTCTCCGTGTCCTTGACTGGCTTTGTTAGAGGTTTCGGTTTGATAAGAGCCTCCGCTTTCGCTTTTGTTTGCTATATAAAGTTGAAGTCGAAATCAGCTTTTTGTCCTCGGATAAACTAAGTAGCTACAATGTTTTTTGAAAATGTTATGTGAAAATTATGATTGCTGCAGGCTGTATGCACACAATACGTTGATGCGGATTTGGTGGGTAAAGGAGAATGGGCATTTTGTACCATGAGTGTATACGATTGAGACATATCTCATTTGAAAGGTCTTAACTAGTGCATTATTTAATTGTATGACGCCACCATTGGATAGCGTGCAGGGTCAGAGCTATTAAAAAAAAAATGTTGCGCATATAAACGGTTAATTTATAAAATATCCGGTCTATAACCAGTGATAGCGTATTTTATATGAAAGAATATAAGAAATGCTTCACGCTTATTTACCACCACCATCGGAAAAATACGTACAGGGCTGGAATTAGCAGATGAAACATTTGCTAATATGTAAAAACACCTGTAGCATGGCGAAGCTAACGTGTATACAAAAGTCGTATGTAACAGCTAAAAGGTATTTTTAAAAGTTATTTTTCGTAAATGATACTTGCACTCTAACGTATGCAGAGACCAAAATAAAACGGTTTTATGCGTTAATTAACTGTAATTAACGACAGCCTAATTCTTCTATTGAACACTAGATGGAGCTTTGGCAGCAAAATGGACAACTTTTGCCACTGGCGTATACAATTGAACCTTATCTCAAATGAAAGGTCTTAATCATAGCATTAATTAGTTATATGGCACCGAAGGCCGTAAGGGTGCACGTAAGCCGGTATTCATTATTTCGTGTCTGCGCTGTAGCCTAGCTGTGGCAAAATCTGGAACTAACTAACCTATACAAAAAAGGTTAACTTTTATACACATTTACATAGTTTATTCGCCTGAAATTAATTTTAAAAATAAGTCATTAATTTTTTGCGACTATTTAATGTTAAATGACCGCAATTAACTACTTAAAACCAGTTAATTAAAATCAGTTACCGGCGACATCTTGTATGCAATAGAAGAACCGACTAAGAGTCGAGTAGTTTTAACTACTCGACTCTTAGTCTATAATATAGTCTATATAACTACATAAATATTAATAATGCTCGCTCCATATCATTGCTTTTTAACGCTCTAAAATCTGTGGTCTAAGGCTTCACGTCGCGTAATTATATATAAGTTAGTTTCTGAACGTTGACTATAAACTAGCTGTTCTAGGGGGTTACCTCAAACAACAGAATTTGAATTTGAAGATTCGTCTATTTGCCTTTCTCTTGTGCTTTCGCAAATTCGAGCGATGAAGAGGGAGATAGACTAAACTTCCTTTTTCGACTTAACCCTGTCAAAAAATAAGACTGTTTTTTTTTATCACGACGGTGGCAAACAAGCATACGGCCCATATGATGGTAAGCAGATATATAATATAAGCAGATATACGTTGTCATGAGTCATGATGGAGTTAGACCGACGCGCCGGCACGTCGTTTTTCTTAATGTCATTTAGAATTTTGGAAGCTAGCTCCATCTAGTGACGAGTAGAAAACTTAGAACTTCATTAAGCACAATTAATTAACATACAAAGTCGATATATTTTAGTTCCTGCATGCATTGGAGCTAAAGTATATATTACGAAAAATAGTTTATAAAAATACCTTTGACGTGTAATATACGCCTCCCGTATACACATTACCTTGGCTCTAAACCGAGCGATATTCATATCAAGCTTAATTTAAATTAATTAATTCTAGCCCTGTAAGTATTCAAACATAGGGTGTTTTACACAGAATTGAACCATTTCTCATATGCTTTCAGATAAACCATGCTATAACGGATTACATATCGTATCTTTAAAAAAAATGCTCTTTATATGTTCGCTCTTTTTTGTTAAATATCTCGGTCCCTGCACGATATCCAACAATGGTGCCATATAATAAAATAATCCGGTGATCACGAGCTTTAAAACGAGATACATCTCAGCATTATACATCCATGGTACACTCCCCATACAAAAATGCCCATTCTCCTTTTGCGCTTTGGAGGTCACTTAATATTTATGTGCCAGTGAGAGAGTCTCATTTCGGTATACAGGATGGATTTTCTTTTTGGGGCAGTGAGGGCATGCAGCTACCAGATCCCGTGCTGGTACGCGAAAATAGTCTTAGGAAACCTTTCCTCAATTTTTTATTAATAAAGATTCGCGTTTATAGATTATGGAAATAACATACAGGTTGCGATAAAAAGGTAATTTTCCTACAAGATCCAGTGGCAGACGCCTCGCACCTGGAACTCCTCGCGCTGCAGCCTCGTGCAGTCTCCGCGCGCGCGCGACGAGGCCGTGCCGGTGTACAGCGAGCCCGACGGCTGCTGGAACAGGCACGCGTACTGCTCGCCCACCGGGTACACGCGTCTGGAAAACACACGTTGCTAAAGTGCGGTTGACAGCAGACCACGGTCACATTGCACCAATAGTTAGAGCTTTATAGGACAACACCAATATTTTTGACATTAAAGCATGAGCCTTGGCACACTTGTTACTTAGGTGGACTAGAGTTGAAAACGCCCGGGAGCCAAGGGCGGACGCCCCGCTGGTGGAGGGGGGGAGGGGGTGAAGTTTCGTTCCGCCGCGCGTTCTTTCGGTCCTACTATCATCTTATTTATAGATACTAGGGCATGTTTAGTATCGTTTTCGGATAAATTGAGGATGGCCAATCATTTTTTGTGACATTAATAACATCTTTTCATAGAAAAAAAATGAAATACAGGCCGAAGTAAAAAAATCTCAGTAAAAAAAAAACTCTGCAATGATTACGTAAAAACATGCAACGATTGGGGCATGAAAAAAATATGATTATAAAGCCACATTTATGTAGATTCCAAAAACATATAACATATTAGAACAATTTTAAACGCACCTACGTAAAAAAAAGTTTAGAACAGTGACTCGTCCAAATATTATTATTTAATAAAATGAGGACCCCAAAAACAAATTTTATAATTGCTTGATTGTGTAATGTAACTACTAGCTTCATTGTATATTACGTAGTTAATAGCTGTGTTTACGTTCGTTAGCATGTGTGTTATATTATATTTTGAATTGTGAATAATCTAACCGTTTTATGATCTCAATTGACTGGTTCAAAATAAAACTAACAAGTCACAGATCTGATCATATATTATTGTTAATCTGATTATATATACTGAAATTCGTATATATATTTATGTGTAACATGTTCCATCACAAGCACACAACTCGGTGCACTTAAATTTTGTTGAAAACACCTGCATCTAGCAGCTCATTTCTTTTTGCATCTACACCTAATCATTTCCATGCAGGCTTCGGCAGCTACTGGCAAGCTAGTCCATGTAGGTTCCCATCTCTCATTAACTTTCATCCATCCCCAATCAGATGAACTTGGAATATTTTGGATCGGTGACATTTGACCCCATACATGAACTGCTTGAATAACTGCCCGCAGGAAATGCTGGTGCAGTGCAGCATTCGTTGGTGGAATATTTTCCAACTGGCGGTCTTTTTTCGTGAACAACTGCTTTCGGCATTCGTTCACAGCCGAAACTGAGCTGGATCTAAAACAAAAATGTTAAATTTATCACAACTACTTACCTACCCTCTAAATTACTCATAGTTTTATGAATAAAGTAAATATTACCTATCATACATGACGACAACAAACTTTTCCACAATCGCCATTGCATCTTCAATTCTGCCGTAGTATGCTGCCAGGAATCCTTCTGTGGCACTAGGGAGTGCATTTTTTTTCTATGAAAAGATGTTATTAATGTCACAAAAAATGATTGGCCATCCTCAATTTATCCGAAAACGATACCAAACATGCCCTAGTATCTATAAATAAGATGATAGTAGGACAGAAAGAACGCGCGGCGGAACGAAACTTCACCCCCTCCCCCCCTCCACCAGCTGGGCGTCCGCCCTTGGCTGCCGGGCGTTTTCAACTCTAGTCCACCTAAGTAACAAGTGAGCCAAGGCTCATGCTTTAATGTCAAAAATATTGGTTCCCATACATCGATGTCCTATAAAGCTCTAACTACAAGGTCGTGGCATGCTTCGCGCGTCGCGGAACGTTTTTTTTCTCAGCGCGCCGCTCAACACCGTAGGCCTTCCGTCCGTTTTCACCGCGCTGCTGCCGCCAGTCGTGCTAACGCTAAGTCGTGGCCAGACCGTTAAAGATGAAACTTAACAGGGCAAGAGCATATCTGCGCAAGCTCAGTGTAGGGTTCTTAATAGTTACCTGTCCGTCACAAATACTATGTATCAGTGTTAGCCGAACGTTAGTGTAATTGAAAATTAAAAATTAAAGATTGAAACACGTTAGTTAAAATTGAACACTAATAGTTTAATTATTATTTAATTCAAATTGATATCAATTAGAATTAAAATTAATTGTAACTAACGAGTTAATCCTTTGCGAATAACTAATAATTGAAGATATTTAATTTTTATAATATATGTATAATAAAATTAAATACTATGAAGGATAAGCGAATAAAATAACAGGATGAGACTAGCAGCTGACGCCATGCTGTAGCAGCCAGTTTGGTCGTTAGTTGGTCATTGCTAATTTTGTGAGTGAAACTGAGAGATAATATATGAAGAATGAAACTGTACCTATAGTTTCCTAAATGTGTTTCCTCCCACTGTATCTGCGTCTGCCACGGTGTTTTCTCGGGTTCCTTCTCTTCGCCGGATACGAATTCAGAAAACCTAAAAAAATAACGACCTGAAGTAATTAGGTTTAAAGATTTTTGATATTTATGTGCCTACTGAACATATGGAAATTATCTAATTAGAAACTCTTAGTTTAGTGTCTAAATTGCAGAGTGCGCTATGCGTACAGCTGAGCATACGGTAGGCTGCAAAATGCTTACCCAGTTACCCACATTAAGAACGAATTCATTCATAAATTGGGTATGCAACTCTGCAGCTCATAGGGGTTAGACATGACTAAACATCAAAACTGAGTTCAGGAAGGTTTTAAATGTACGGCCTCAGTGGCGATCGTATGGCGCCGCGACTAGCGTTGCATCCAGCATCCAAGGGATTTGAGAACCGTTTACTAAAGGACTTAGGGCACTCCCATTTGTTTTTATTTGTTTGCCATGAACGCCACTCCACGGATGATAGAGCAAGTTCGTCAGAATATTGTATACTTGTTGGTCTGCAGCAGACGGTCGCGGATGCGACGGCGGTCCTCCTCCAGAACGCGCCGCTTGTCGCACTGCCAGATGTTGAGCATCGTGAACGTGTCCGTGAGCAGGCCCTCCTTCACTTCGCGGTCGAGCTGCGTGTCCGTGTGGAAACTCGGCGAATGGTTCACCTTAAAAATGTATCGTTACTTGTGATATAAGTGTGGAAAGTAAGCCACTTCAAACAAGTGTATCTGCAGTGTCGAGTTCATGCTCTTGATAAGTGAAAGAAATTACCTGTGAAAATAACTCTGCTAACTTACTTCTAAAATATAAGGATGGAGCTTATGATCCAACAGGATATCGAAGCCGAGAATTTCGAAGCAAGCGTGAACCTGAAAACGTAACACTTTTATTGATCTTGTCAGTCAGAAAGGACACAAAATAACCTGTAGGCTTATGATAGTTATGATGAATATCTCAACATTTACACATACCTACCGCCAAGTTATGTTAAAACTGTGTATATTAGGTACCTAATAAGCAAAAATAACGCAAGAACAAGAAGATATCTATTAGCTACCAATAATGGGAATACCAACTTCTAAATTAATTAGGCTACAATTGGTGAATCGTCACACATCAGTGTGTCAGCCAATGCTTACTTATTGACTAAGCAGTACTTATTAGCAGAGCTCGGATTTTTCACGGCAAAACAAAACACTAGCGTAATTTAGCCAGTGCTTGAAATATTATTTTATCGATATCGATAATTCAGAACTAGAAGAAATAAAAGTCACCAAATAAAATTAATATGTAATAAAACTAATAAAAACATTTGTATAAAGTTACTATATATTAGAAACAGACGCAATTTCTTCTTCAAAATCTACGTCAGTACACACAGCAGCACAAGACATTTTATTTGGGTAATAGTGATAGGAGTAGATGATCATTATCTTTTCAACATTCTCTGGGAGTAAACAGTTGCGTTTATCACTATAAATCCATTTATGTACACTAAATGTACGTTCAACTTCAGTTGACGTCAAGGGAGCAAATTTATAGAATTCATTATCAGTTCGGGTAATATTTTCAGATATGTCTCTTAAAATTTCGTAATCAGGATTTCGTTCGAGCACGGCTTCAAATTTACGTATCACTGGTAAAAGTTTACTCCAGTTTACGTAGCAACGAACAGTATCCAGAATGAGGAAGGATTCCGCAATGGATAAAGTCGAACATTGCAATTGTTCTATTGAAGAGGCTATTACTTCGTAGTTGTCGCGAATGAAATTTAACTCCGGTCGTAGTTTGCGTGTTTGAAAACATTTTTTTGCAGCTCTTATAGCTGCCGAGTCATTAGCAAGTATGGCGACGACATCACGTATTTGCTCATAGTATTGAGCGTAATATACCGCAGCAGATATCCAAGTTCCCCATCTGGTGATAATTGGCTCGGGAGGTAGGGGAATGGACGGATATTTTGCCTTAAAAAGGCGTACACGCTCTGGAGATTTTAGGAATATCTTTTTGACATTCGATATCAACCCATCCACACCTTTGAAATTATCTCGCACTTCTTCGGCAACCCGGTGCAGACCATGAGCTAAACACGTAATGTGTTTCATACGAGGAAACGTTGCTTTTAAAATACGACCGGCTTTAAGCATATATGCGGCACTATCTGTGCAAAGTAAAAGCAAATTGTTTACGTTGTCATTGAAAGAATTATGAAACAAAAATTTTAATTGGTTTATTATTAGGTTTGCTATTGTTTCCCCATTTACCTTCTCTAAAACCTTCGACCCCAAAAGATAAAATTGCTTAGAACAATTTTTTTGCAAAGACCGAATCACCACGTTTGTCACACATTTTCCCATGAAATCTGGTGTTTTGTCTATAGATATCCACAAATAATTGGTTTTGTTTACCTCTCTTATACCCTGTATAGTTTTTTTGTACACGAGATTTAAATAAATTTTTCGCAGGGTCGATTCGTCCGGTAAAGAAGTCATAGAGCAGTCGCAACATAAATACTTGTTAAAAAAATGACGAAAATTATTGTTGTTGACTGTTGCCCATGGTATGTTGCATGAAATAAGAAAAATAATTAAATCGAAATAAAATTGATGTTTCCTATTTGGTTGCCCCGAACGGTAATTGTGGCGGTTGCTTTTCACATGATTCTCAATATTGCATTTCTTCAGTTTTAGATGCATATCGCACATAGAGCAGTATATAGTGGAGGTCACTTCATTATAGACTAACTCAGGGTGATTTTCGATCCACGTTTTGATCCGATCTTGTACATTACTCATTTTTGTATTAATTGATACCTTGCAATATTAAGTTATTATACGTATATCCAACACGTCGGATTCAATGCGTTGCGAAATAAATAATACCTAGATGCAATTTACGTTTTATACGTAATGAAATGACAGTTAAAGTGTGAATGTCATATGTCATGTGAGATGAAATTTGCAGTCGTTTCTATCATTTTAAATGAGGTGGTATAGTTACTTCGTTCTAAGTTGTACATGCAGACCTACCTCTTTGTTGCTCGACTATGGCAAAGCTAAAATGAAAAGTTATTTTATTACTTATACAGGATGTCCGGTAATTAATGCACAACCTTCTAACCCCCAGTAGGTCACCTTAGACTGGTCAAAAATATTGATTTTGAGCTCTAGTAAGTCTCCTGTTTTTCGAAATTTTCGCACGTTTGTTAGTTTTTAAATTTTGACATTCACACTGATAGGTGTACCATCGAATAAAAAAAGAAAAAATGTACTGAGGCAATACCTGTCATATACTCTAGTAAGACTCGATAGGTGTCGATAAAATAATATTTCAAGCACTGGCTACATTACGCTAGTGTTTTGTTTTGCCGTGAAAAATCCGAGCTCTGCTTATTAGAGTTATTAGGCTCTGATACGATACTTACCTATGTATGTATAAATAATACAAAAACCTACAATTAAAAAACTACTAATACAATTTTTCTATCTGCTTAATTTTATATGTAAACTAGCGACCCGACCCGCCCCGGCTTCGCACGGGATAAAAAATGGTTATATTGTGAGTTATCCCTAAGAGATAGACATATACCACCGCGGACTTTTTTGTAGACCTTTTTAAGATGTACAATACTGTATTACAGGGGTCGGTAAACTATTTTTACAAAGTGCCAGATGGCGGAAAATATGGAATTTTTATATATAGAACCGCAGTTTTCTGTTTTTCCCTGTAATATATATATTTTTTTAATTAAGGGGAACTTGAAGAGCCACAACTGGCCCTTCAAAGAGCCGCATGCGGCTCGCGAGCCGCGGTTTGCCGACCCCTGCTGTAGTACATTATTTTGATCTATCTCTTAGGACTCAGCCAGCGTTTGCAATGTAAGCGCAAAAAATGGGTTTATTTACGACATCACACTAGAAACCTCTAAAATCATCAGTGTTTCTTTACTACGAGTATATTATGCATGTATTATACATATAAACCTTCCTCTTAAATCACTCTATCTATTAAAAACCGCATCAAAATCCGTTGCTTAGTTTTAAAGATCTAAGCATACATAGGGACAAACAGCGGAAAGCGACTTTATCTACACTCATATTGTAAGTTCTCTAAAACGTGTTCGAAAACGGTAGGCAATGGCTAGCATTACCACGACCGATTTTACTATGATAAGCTTTTTATCCGTGGCAGTAACGTAATTTTAACTTTTCATGCTCAGTTATTGATGAGCTATGAGTTTTGATAACATAATGTACACCTGCACCCTCCCGCGCATCCGCCGACAGCCAACACGCGCCCGCGCGGCCGCCGGCACAATCGAGTTGGCCATGGCGGTGCAATGGCGGCCATTCTATGGTTTCCGAATACGGCATTTTGGGTAAATAATATGAGTGTAGATAAAGCAGTGTATGCAACTGTACGTAATTAGGCCTTAAAACACTCGTGTGATCTTATTATGAAACTCACCTGCGGCTCGTTTCATAAAACCACACTCATGTTTTAAGGACCCTTATTACGTAACAGTTACATAAACTACTATTGTTTTATACTATGTAGTAAAGTGATATGTAACAAGTAAAAAAATATAGTTAGGTACGTAATGGTAAATGACTTGGCAAATTAAGTGGCACTCGCAATACAATAACGATTTCAACGACTACATGTATTTAGGGATGGTATTCTGTGTAACAGCAAAGCTACGAGATGAACTGCAACGGAACGATTTAAGTAATAACCATGTCGTGCGAGGGGAAGCACGCGTGGTAACTGTGCTTGAGTATGGGCCAGGCGGAGATGACGGTCTTCACGATGACCTGGTCGATGGAGTGCCACAGAACATCCAAGTCCACGCCTTGTGAGAGCAGGATCTTGTTGAGAGTCGATATCTTGCTGGCCCCGGAAATTGCAAACGTTGTAGAAGTGCCTATTTGTGCGCTGAGACTATTTTTGTCTTTTTGGCAGAAATACGTGTTTTTTTGTTGCCACGTAAGGTCACAAATGGGGTGAGAAGAGAAAAAGTCATGTGGGGGCTGCATACATCAGAATGAGACAGATGTAAACGCACAATTATATCGTTGATGCTCAAGGTGAAGTATATAAGCGACCATTTGATACTATTATCGTGATCTATTTTGGGTAAATTTCACAAGCTTTTCTACAGTTCATTTGAGTAACGAATTTATGACATAAAAGTTGCTCATAATTCGTATTTAGGTAGATGTATGATTTGAATTTTGTTTTTTTTTATTGACTATTAGATAATTAGCAACTTTTATGTCATAAATTCGTAACACACTACACTGGAACCGGAAGTTGAAACGCTTGTGAAATTTACCCTTTATAGTCACTGACGTGATATATATATATTTTTTTTATTGTGCACCATAAAGTAGAAATAAACAAACAGAAAATCAATATTAAAACTAAGTAACAACAGGCGGTCTTATCGCTTAAAAGCGATCTCTTCCAGACTAGAGAGATATCTTTAACCATGGCTAAAATCGACCTGTTTAATTTTTCAGTCATATAATGTCAATTACCACAAACATGCGGATAGTGTATATGGGCCAGGCAATAGAGGGGTTGACCTCGCATTAACTCCTCAGTCCAAAAAAACTTTACAGCATGATAAAGTGTCAGGAGTAGGTGGTATATATATATTTTTCCAAAAAAAACTATTGTCCTTCTTAGGTTTTTTTTATCTAAACTCTTATATCGTCTATATTTGCGTTTGGAAAAATGCTCAGTCTAATTTTATAGCACTAGAAATATTGACTTGATGTATGTAACCAATGTTAAAAATATCAAAAAAAAATCCATAACAGAACATATTTTTTTATAAAAAATATTTTTTTTGTGTAACTCACATCGGAAATTTGCTCCGTCTTTTTTTTTACTGAAGTGACATTCAATGTATGTATTCTACGTATGACAAAAAAAAATCCAATAATTTCATCATTCAACTTTTTCAGTATAAAAATTTGCTTATTATTCGCAGTAGAATATTGCTCCGTCAATATTTTTTTAAAATTATATTTCCTTTAAGAGTTTTCAACAAAAATCCAAAAAAATATCCTTCGTATTAAAAAGTTAAATCATGTCACAAATAAAGATACCTAATATTTCACTCGTTAGTGGAATGCGCACGTGCAGGACGCGGGAGGCGGGAGCGGGGATGCGAGGGGCCATGCGCAGCGTTCTCGTTATCTTCTTTAATAAACTCAAAGAAAAAGTTTACTTTTATGGTTTTGCACGTTACTAAAATATACATTAACACTACATTAATAACCCCATACTGTTAGTAATTTTATCTTAATTGTAGTGGTGCTAAACGCCTAGTCACAGTGTAAATAAAAAAGTACGCCAGTTGTAATATTTTTGACAATTTTTTAAAATGCATGCGTGTTGTGTAGATGTGTCATATGCAGACTCCGTTATCAGTGGTGAAAATTTAATGATATCGAATTATAGGGTTGTCACACAATATTTTATTTCGAGTAGAACATGCGACATATTAAAAAAAAACATAATTTTCAATTATATCACCGCTCCATGACAAAAAGGTTACATTCGTTGAGATGGTATTTTCATTAGGTAACATTTTCCGTAACTCTGAAGTCTGGTTATCGCTTGTGCAATACAATTCATTTTTTGGCCATCTTTTTCCACTTGTCATAATTGTTTTGAACACTGTGACCATTTCATCCTAGTAACTGTCATATATATACGATTTAACACGTTTTAACACGAATCTTAGTCATCTTACTTTAAAATGTATATGCATTTGCACAATTGTATCATATATGTTACTGAAAAAAAACCAAATTTATTTATTAGAAAACTATAATCTAATAGGTACGCTTACCAGGCTTACCTATTCGAAAAAATTGGTATCTATTGCACAGTTATACTAAATTTAGTAACCATTTCCGGGTCGCTGAGACTGAGAAACTGAGAAAATTTAGCAAGATTATTCAGGAAATCCATACTTTTACTGAATAAACAATTAAGTGATTAATATGACATCAATCATAATTGCCGAAAAAAATACAATTAAGTAACTAGTATGGAGTTTATATACCAAATTAAACCTCGTTAAAGTCCTTTGGCTTAATATACAGGGTGGAAAGATAAATTGGGCCCTGGAGGAAAACTACCTTAAAACGATAGCTCAATTCACTGAAAGGAAACATTCTTTAATTTCTTTAAAGGGACATAACTGCATTTACAATTTTTTGGAAAAGAGTACAGTTTTCAAAAAAAATATTTATTTTGTAATTTTTGCCATGTATAATTTTTATGACAATTGATGCCAATTGATCCTGTTTCCAACGAGGATAAAAACTTCTAAATACCAACCAAGTTTAGGGCACAAGAGAACAAATAAATAATAATAATAATATTTTTCATACAATTATTATGGAATAAAGTGAAAATTAAGAAAAAAACTGTGAATGCAGTTTTAGTTTTTAGGAAAAATAAAATAATGTTTCCTTTGAGAGAATTGAGCTATCTCAAGGTTTTAAGGTAGTTTCCCTCCAGGGCCCGACTTATCTTTCCACCCTGTATAAATAAAATAAGTATATAGCTTACATCGCAATATATATACGTCATGTTAAGAATATTAAAATGTGCTATGCCAACCCTAGCATTTTCATTAAAATTTCACCACTGAAAACGGGGTCTAGTCATATGGAACAAATAAAACTATTTTGTAAATTTATGGAAATTGTGATTTTCTTTAAGTTGAAACAGATTTTTACAAAAAGATTTATTCAATCGGTCACTAATGTAACTGTGGTGACGAAAATTTGTTCCTGTTGTCCCTCATTAGGGACATAGGGCTCGCATAAAAGTTTTGCACTTGCCACGATCTTAAACGGCAACTTCTAGCCGAGACCGGCTTAGGCTACGTCTGTCTCAACTTATCGCCTCTTTGTATTGCGGGTTTGGGGGGGCGACCCGACACCCGTAGATTGCCAGTAGATTGCCAGCGGAGACTATGTGGATAAGTGGTTATCTGGTCTTCGGAGTAAGTATTCGCTTCGATCCATACAGATACAAATAATTTATTGTACCTACGAAACAACACATGACAATGGCCAGTGTTTGGCGTACAATAATGTTGATTCTATTGCATGTTATATCATTGAATGTCTAATAATGTTTATAGTTATATCAACCATAGGTAGATGCCAAAAAAAAAGATGCTGCCTGCTGGCCTCGCCTCGGATACCGGAGGACTTGGTCACTTTTTCTAAAGCATATGACATCTACTCGTATTTCAACTTATAACAAAAGAAATAATTAAATATTACACACAGAGAAAAAAATACAGTTGTCACAGGTGAATTACACAACAGACATAAATCTTATTTAAGCGTCATTTATAAGTTTTTTTTTATACTACGACGGTGGCAAACAAGCATACGGCCTGCCTGATGGTAAGCAGCTACCGTAACCTATGGACGCCACAGAAGTCACATGCGCGTTGCCGACCCTTTACAAAAAGGAGGATTCACTGTGTTGACGGCTAAAGGAACAAGAGGGTCCCTCATCGTCAACACACTGGGTCCTCTTTGAGCTCTTTGGCAACCTTACTCACCAGCAGGAACACAACACTGAGTAGGGTCTAGTGCTATTTGGCTGTGGTTTTCTGTAAGGTGGAGTCCCCAGTCGGGCTCTGCTCCAGATTTGAGCGAGATGACATTCACTGAACGTGCCATACCATACTAAGCGAGATGCCATTCGCAGTGCCCATACCTCTCTTAAAACAACTACAACTTATGTTTAAATTTGGGTAAAATAAAAAGTTTAAGTCATCTGGCAAATGCGCTGTTTCGCATGTCTTGATATACCCGTTATGAAGAAATCTATGGTTATCGCTCTAGCGGGGAGGCGGGGGGCGACGACAAAAAGTCGCGTGTACTAGATCTGTGGGCACGGCAGTTCCCCTGCCAAGTCGAGCAAAACAAAGGCACGGCCGAACCATCCTTTTTCCGAAGCCATTCAGGCCATTTTCGACCCCCCTCTAATTCTGTTATCGATAAAGCTAGAAGGCTGAAATTTCTGTGACAAAGAGGTCATAAGACAAGGAAGATCCCAATATCATTGAATTTCACTGTATACTGTAAGAACTATTGCAAGTCAAAATTCCTTAATTTTGTCACTGACTCACTGATTACGATCATCGTATATCTAAAATACTTCTAGCAGTCCCACAAGCTCCAAATTTGAACACTTCTAACTTCTAGGGTTAACTCTTAGACTATAAAGCCACTGAAAATTAAAACATACCGCAATATCCCGGGTTCTCTAGTTTTAAAAACCGCACAGTTAACATTGTAATCCCATATAAATATATGCAGAAACAAAGTTATTTTTTCTGTTTCTTTTTATTATAAAAATATAAACATCTAATATTCAAAAGATCACAATGACATGTTGTTAGTAAACTCCGGCACACCGGCTTGGTTTTACGTTAGACCTCATTACTTTTTGAAGTAGGAGAACTGCGTTGCGAGGCTGGCATTATTGTACATGTAATGTTTTTGATGGGATACAATTTATTGCTTTTGAAATTTACATGTACTCCCTTCTCTCTATTGATTACTTGCCGAGTACTACCCAGCTAGGTAGATGTGTACCAGGCCAGTAATTTGTCCTAAGGGTGTGCCCTTAGGACAAATTACTGGCCTAGTGGCTTAGTATCACAACACTAAAATGCTCAAACTTGGTTGAGGCATATAGCATGCGTACCTTGAGACCGGTAGGGCGTTTCTCAAAAAGTCCTCGGCAATGCGCCGAGGGTCATGTTTCTGCGTTGAACAAACGTTAGCGGCATCTATATAACTCGGTCAATGTACCATCTGTTGGTAGGCGGCGTGACTAGTGTCGAAGCGTAGTTGTATCGGTGCTTGCGGCTGCATTGTGTGCATTATGACACTACAAGCGTCATCTGTTGGCGAGTAGTGGTGATGGTGTTCTATTTAGTGAGGCAATGATACTCTGATGCTTCAATTAATACTAAATTGTTTAATTAATAATACGCCATCAAAATATTTATTAAAATTATAATGATACGAGTTAAGTACATAATTTGACAATTATATAATTGAAGTAACTTAAATGAGTTAGTAAAAAACAAAATAATTAAAACTAAAAGCCCTGCAAACCAGCTGAGCCGTGGTTGGTGGTTCACCGAGGCGCACGCACAATCGGGGCATGCAGCTCGTTAAACCTGCCGAGCACGGCGCTGTCCTGCCTCCCGGCCACGACCTGCAGGAGTCTGTTGGGGCTTACCCTGACTCGTCTGATGAGCGACGCGACTTTATTGCGCATGAGCGCATAGAAGTCATCAGTATGCGCATCGGCAAACATACCTGGCCCTGTAGCCGAGATGACAATCGTTTGCAGAAAACGAAACGAAACGCTACACGCTCTCGCTCACTCTTCCATATTAGTGCGATAGAGAGACGGATAGCGTTTCGATTCGTTTTCTACAAACGATTGTCATCTTGGCTAAGCCCCCTGAAGCGCTGCAGTATCGAGGAAGCCCCACCATCGCCCGGAACAGGTTATTATACAATATGCGCAGGGTATTGTACGCTCCTTGGGTGTAGTTGGTCCACAGACTGCTGGTGTAGAAAGTTTGGCAGTATGCCTTAAAAAGCGTGACCTTGACCTCCAGTGTGCAACCAGCAAATCTGCGAACCAGCATGTTCACTCTTACAGATAGTGCCCTTCGTTCTCTCTCGATGTCACAATCATCTTTTAACTCCTCATTTACAATGTGCCCAAGGTATTTAAATTGCGAGACTATCTGCAATGGCGAACCATTGAGGTAAACTGGAGGAACAGATGCTGGAAGTTTATTTTTGCCTTTAAATACCAAGAGCTCACTCTTTTTGGAGTTGTACTTCAACCCATGCTTTTCAGCATAGGTCTCACAAATAGCTATTAATTTACGCAAACCCCCAATCGTGGGCCCCAGCAGCACCATGTCGTCTGCGTAGCTTATATTATTAAAACTAACTCCGTCCACATGGCATCCAACATAGGTACTGCTGAGTTCCTCAATCAGCTGATTTACGGAAATGTTAAAGAGCCTAGGAGATGTTAGACCCCCCTGCCTTACCCCGCATTCAAGTCCATACTGGTCAGACAACGAGTTGGCCCATTTTACATTGTTTGTTTGATGTTGGTACAAGTACGACAATACACTTATGAGTTCAACAGGGACACCCGCATCCTCGAGCTTCCCCCACAGAACCCCATACGACACCAAGTCGAAAGCTTTCGACTTTGGAATGGACTTTGGACTTTCGAAATTGGAATTCGTGGAGTAATTCGGTTCTTTTTTTAGAAGGAAAAACTGCGAAACAAATAGATGAAAGGATTTTACCTACGTTGGGTAGTTCGTGTCCTTCCTACGAAACGGTTCGACTTTGGGTAAATGAGTTTAAGCGAGGCAGGGACAAGCATTGAAGATGCACCTTGCCCTGGAGCCCCGAAAACGGCAGTTTTACCCGAAGTCATCAATAAAATCCATGATTTAATTTTAGCCGACCGAAGATTGAAAATATGCGAATTAGCTGAAGCCACAAACATCTCTTCATAGCGGGTGCATTTTATTTTACACAATGAGTTGCACATGAAAAAGCTTTGTGCAAAGTGGGTGCCGCGATTACTGACTGCAGAACAAATGCGTGCATGCGAATATCTGATGAAAATTTGCAGAGGTTTAAAAAAATCCAACATATTTTTTTCGCCGTTACGTCACTATGGATGAAACCTCGATCCATCACTACATCCCGGTGACGAAACAACAGTCGAAACAATGGGTTGGTCATGGTGAGCCAGCTCCAAAAAAAGCCAAATGCATTCCGTCTGCTGGAAAGGTGATGGCGTCTGTGTTTTGGGACGCAAAGGGAATACTTTTAATTGACTACCTTACCAAGGGGAAAACTATAACTGGTGCATACTATGCATCACTTTTGTATCAGTTGCAACAGGCGGCAATAGCTGAAAAACACCCAGGTTTGGCAAAAAAGAAAGTGATATTTCACCATGACACTGCTCCGGTGCATTCAAGTCGTGTCGCTGCACAAAAATTGTCGAAGTTACGATTTTCACGTCTTCCACACCCGGCTTATTCAACAGATTTGGCTCCGTCGGACTATCACCTCTTCCCGAAACTCAAAACATTTCTCTCAGGACGAAAATTTAAGTACAATGAGGAGGTTATAAAGGAGGTCGATGCGTATTTCGAGGCCCTTGACGCACTTCCGTGAGAGCATAGAGAAGTTGCAGATTCGTTGGGGAAAGTGCGTAGAACTTTGGGGGGATTACGTAGAGAAATAAAATAAATACATTTGCAATATTATTATTGTTTCATATCAAACTAAGTTACTTCTCAAACAACCCTCGTATGTAACAGTAAGCAGATTTGAGATTATTTCCCTTAACCCTTTGAATGCGCATATCACACATGTTGTATTTTGCAGTTATGATGCAATATACTAACTTATAATAGTTAAAAATTCTGAATACGCCTCCAGCTTCCGCGCGGTGCACTCATAACGCAATGGGACTGAATTGGAATTAGACCCAGACAACCAATTTGTAGATCCTGAAATATACTCGACAGTGCTACGCCGTAGCACGTCGTAGCGCATATCATCCTAAATTAGCAGTTTGCTTATGTGGGTATATAAATTGTTAGCAACATTAACGCCGAAGTAACTTAAAATACAAGTCAGTCATAATTGAGATAATGGCGCTTACCGCTTGCTGCCCGCCTCGGAGTCGTACACGTAGGTGCGGCTGTGCTTGTTCAGCGCGTAGTTGGTGAGGTGCATGAACACGTTGGTCGTGTTGTTCACGTTCGGGTCCGCGTACCGCGATGTCGCAAATCTTGGAAGTTTTTTTTATCAAACATTTCATTAAATAGCCGACTCAATGAGACGTACACCCTTGCGCTAGCACGCTACATGAGTATAACTATTCGAAGAGTTAATAGGCCCACCTTAAAGGAACCCCTGGGGGGGGGGGGCGTAAACGTCCTCTATGGCATTGAACCAGCGGGTCGGTATAAATTGGCCAAGATGGATAACACTCGAACTTACGAGTACAGCAACTTATGTCACGACCCGTGAAGACCCTTTTAAGAAGATTCGAGTGGCCCCGCTCGCCAGCATTTTCAAATAATCAGTAGTAATATATAGTAACTATTATTAATTGTCACCAAAATAAAGGCGTCTCAAATATGTCTTCAAATGTTACTTGCAAAATACTTATTCTACGAAAAGTAATTCTTATTTGTCGTACCTGACGAGACCTTCATTATAAACAAATATCCTTAAGGGATCGCACGACGTTATAAGGGTGTAGACTCTGATGTCGAATTTATATCCGTCCACCAAATATGGCTTGGCAAGATAAACCTGAAACATATCAAGGACTATACGAGTGTTACGCCGTAGATCGTAATTACCTACAGTTGTTTCGCTGTAGAAAACAAAAATGCTTGTAAAATGCAAGATACAAGGTGTGCCATGTGCATTGAAAAGCATGTCATGATACGCATCGACATAAATTGGAAGAGGATTATTGTTTAATACCTAATCCAGCACCTCACTCAAAAACCTATAAGAACTAAATAGTTATGTGATCCTTACCTGGCAAATAAGTTTATCCGTAGGTTTAATGTCTTTCAGCGATTTAGTCAAATAAATTCCACGGCCTTGGCTACCGCATTCGGGTTTTATTATAAACGTTTTGTTTTTGCGAGACTTGCTGTAGGTCAGGGCTTCACCGAAACTGAAATACGAATTATTGATGAAGTACAAAATGCTACAAACTTACTAACTTGCGTCGTTGATTTCAACTTTATTTCGTTACAATAAGGTTTACGGATCGATCATCACGAAACAATGTCCACAGGGCGATGGTACTCACTCTGCTGGAAGACACCACGTTTTCGGAAAGAAATTGTACTCCTTCGGGTATATCTTCTGCATTCTGTTCAAATTCCGCGCAAGAAGATCTTTCCTGTAAAATCCAGTCATTTAAAACCACTTTGTTACCTTATTTCACAGACATGGCAAGGTGCATAGTCGTACCGACAAATCTCCAACATGCCCGGGAAATGGTTGATCCGTTGGAACCGCTTCATCTCCTTCGCCCTCTCGACAGAGACGCTCATATCGGTCCAGTAGAAGTTCCAGGCGTCGTCCTCGCACACCTCCCTCATGCCGAAGGCACTGGCCACCCTTCGGATGGACTCGTAGCGACAGTTTGTGAGGCATATCGATATTTGGGATCTATATTATTAGTGAAAAATAGTTTGGTATTTTAGGTATTAATTCAAGAACTGTACCTAAAATAATTAACAAATAACATCGCGTATTAACTCAGTCACTCGTTAGCCATAAATCAGACTATAGCTCAGGGTATAATAGTAAGAATGGGCCGTAATTCATACTACTACCAATTTCTCCAGTTCTGTTATAGGTACTCCAAACCGACTTTTAGTGCTAAAATCTTGAATTTCTGTGATCCGAATAGTCCGATTCCCTTCTGAATTACGTCTCGTCCGCAATAAGTCTAACAAATGATCACATTCCCTACCCCTACCCCCTACTTTTTCCGACCATAAACAAACCTGGCTGCAAATGTTGAACTGAGGAATCCACCATCTCACGCCCAGATAACAACATTTTTCGTGTAAATCTACCTCTTCCGCTTCTTTTTCTTGCGTGTGGGCTCGGCGGCGACCAGCGGCGCGGCGCGCGACGTGGGCTGCGAGGTGTCGTCCTCGCCGCCGAGCTTGCTGTTGTAGTTGCGCATCAGCGACACTATGGACTCGTCGAAATCGCGCTCGGCTTTTCCAGTCAACTCCCCTTTTTCTTCTGTAATTACGCAAGTGCTTTAAACAGAGTTCGTTTAGACCAAGGACCTAGGAAATATATACCTATTCCGTCCACGGTCCATTTCTAGGCCCATGGTATAGACCAGCCATTCTCAAAGTATGCTCCGCGGAGCCCTACGGCTCCGCAAAGCCTCTGTAGGGGCTCCGCGAGAACTCTTTTAATATTGAGAAAAAAATAATAAACCAGCTCTTCTATCTCTAGCACATATAATTAATTTTTTAATGTTGCGCCTCCGTCAAATATTTCACTTTCCAAAAGGGTTCCGTCACCAAAAAAGTTTGAGATTCGCTGGTTTAGACCTATAGGTACACCTTTTCTTTTGTACAAGAGAGATAAAAGGAGGAAATAATATATGTTGAGATTCGAAGATTATTTAGCTATTACCTCGTGATTTTTCATGTGTTCTTTTGAGAACTGGGCTGGCATTCTTAGAACTCTGTCCGGATAGCTGATCCTCATCGCGTAGCAATACGCCTTCCAACTCCAACTTAAGTCAAAATATGCAAAAATTAAAAAGAAGGTAAAGCTGTATTATGTAGAATACGTTAATTAAACTTACCTCCATTTAGGGTTTGAGTTGTATAAATGGAAAAACCTAAAAAAGTGAGCTTGTCATGATCTGGCTTGCAATAAATTCGTGTCAATGCCAAGTTTCGGGACTTATAGCTAAAAATTATCTTAACGACGGAATCCTAAAACATAAAAAAATGTTCTGTACACAAACACTAATTAGTAAAAGACATATTTTTATAAGTAATTCGATCCTACGTTTTATTTACTAATATCATTAAAATTTTGCAAAAGACATTATTGGAAAATGTTTTGTTTTTGTTTCATGCCAGTGTCATGTCAAACAAACTAAACCGTCATAATATTAATAATTTCCGCTTTTCACAACATCCGGAAAATTGTAAAAGCCCTGCCAGACCCTACCTCTTTAGGCTTGGCCATGTTCCAAAAACCGGTATTTTTGGCGTTGACGCACAGCCCTAAACTGTGTGATTTGTAAAGGAATGGCAACACTAAAAAGTAATAGACAAATTAATCTGTCATAGACAAGAAATTTATGAGCCGTCAAGTCATTGAAGTCAAGTCAACGAGAGTCGTCAAATTCTATAGTGCTTGTACATATTTTCAGTTTTCCGCCAAAGTCCAGAGTCATCTATCTATATTTGCCAAAATGGCAGAAGGCCAGGATGATCCCAAAAAAATTACAATTACAGTGAAAACCCCAAAAGAAAAACAACAAGTGGACATCGAAGAAGATGCCGACATTAGAAAAGTAAGTACGCCACCATCGGAAACCTTACTCATGGCGTAATAACACAGATATTGCATACGCAATCAGTGACGACATTTATTCAATCATTAGGCAACGGGAGTGTAATTTGTGGAGATTATTTCAGTTGAAGGAAGCGCTCGGGCCGCGGTTCGGAGCGGAACCGGAGCAGCTATGTCTTATCTTTGCCGGAAAGATCATGAACGATGCCGACACCCTAAAGCAGCACAACATCAAGGACGGGCTGACGGTCCACCTCGTCATCAAGACGCCGCCGCGGCCGGAGCCGGAGGGCGGCCCGCGCCGACCCCCAGGTAACCAACAACTGACGTGTATACTTGTACAACACTACTATACCTACCTATTCAATATATGCTATGTCACCTTGTCATGTTTTCAATTAATGTGTTTACCAGTGTGACAATTTTGATGTTTGCAGCTGATATTGGAGCTACTCCATTTGGATTGAACTCATTAGGAGGTCTAGCTGGACTTGAGAGCTTGGGTCTTGGTCAGAGCACTTTCATGGATTTGCAGGTAAAGTATTATTTTTTAATTTACAGTACAAACTACATCCAGTAATCTGGCACTAGAAATAAGGATGCGGCTGACTATTGAATCTACTTCCTACCCACCTTAGTTTCATTGCAAATATCAGTGTTGTATGGCCACATAAGGCTTAGTAATGTACAAGGTTGGTTTAAATAAGTACCTTAAAAAGCTAACTATCCAGGAAAGTAGGTAGTATCAGTGAAAACATGCGTTTCGTTTTGATGGTACTGGTATAACATAGTGTTCCACTAATCCGAATTTTCCACCACACCGGCACCTTTGTGTCAACATCAGTGTTGGATTATTGAGATTGTACTGTACCTAGAAATCTACATTAACTCTTTGCGAAATAATAAAATAAAATAAATAAAAATAGCCTTTATTACTGAAGTTACATTAATAATCTACTTAAAAATATACCTTATTTTCACTATACAATTATTAATATTACTATTTACTATTTTCCATCGACAACTTCAGCTTGTCCTCCGACATAGGTCTCTTCCAAGTCCTTCCAAGTACCGCGGTCTCTTTGCGAAATAAAAACTTTAAAATATAAAAATACAAACTATAAATTATTTTGCAGTGTTTTAAATGGTACTGTTATAATTATGTAGTAACCAACAGGTTAATACATAATTATAACAGTACATGTTATGACAATATCAATTATATTTGCATTATTGATAACCTAATTAACATTTTTACTTAGTTTTGTATAGGTACCGTCATATTTCAATACACTACACTTATGGTGGTAATTTTACTACTAACTTATGGTGGTAATTTTACTACTAACTTATGGTGGTAATTTTTTAAGATGTCGGAATCTTCCTAAGGAATTCTACCGACATCTTAAAAAAATCGTACTATACATGCATGTAATGCACATAGGTTAAAAATAGAATCTGGTTTTATTTTGTAGCATAAAAAAATAAAATCATTTGCTTTCACTTCTAATTACCAGTGATCGGATTTTACGGTGCAACACGGCGGAATACATACATTTATTATGCGAATATAGTGGTTTAAATGTTATTGAGGTAACTAGAGTAAAAATCCCGAAGATTGTCTATATTAGCACAATTTTTGAGGTAAAAAAACAAATAAAAGTAAAAAAGAAACATTAACTTGAAACAGCACAAGAACTAGACACATTACTTTTGAATGCACCGTAACTTAGTACTCCTTAAGGTGCAAAACACACTTGAGTTGAATTCAGAGGGGAATTCAACTATCATGCACAAAAATCAGCTGGAAGATGCAAAAATCTAATTTCCATCTGAGGGCTCCATACAAATACTTGGCCACCGTAGGTAAATATCCGACTTCTGGCTTTTTTTATCCTATGATAGTTGAAATCTGCTCAAGTTTGTGTTGCACCTTGTATACACTTTCACCTGAATTTATAAATTCTTTCAAAACACAAAAAAGTACCAGTTTTATCTGTACATGTTTCGCTATATTATTAAATCTAACAATTTCAGGCCCGCATGCAACAAGAACTACTGTCCAACCCAGACATGCTGCGGCAGGTTCTGGACAACCCGCTGGTGCAGCAGATGATGAATGATCCAGAGAACATGCGCACACTCATCACCTCCAACCCGCAAATGCAAGACCTTATGGCGGTAAGTCTGAAAACAGTAGACACATAAACATAAGATTCTAAAAAGACCAAGGCAAGAGTGCATCTCGTGCAACAATGCTTATTTTGACCTTTGAAATCTTTTAGCAAGATGACGACAATCTGTGACATGTAATCAACATTTTAATACCTAAATAATAACAACATTGTATGTATCAAATTAATCAGTATTTAAGGAGGGTACTTAAAAAATGTATACCTACTCATGACCTGTAAAATTTTAATTTTACCAATAAAATATCTGTATCTGTATCAAGCCTCCTATGTAGTTTCTGGATTCAATTTTTTCAAAATACATGGGAATTCTTCCTATTAACATTAACTGTCTTGATTGTTTTTTGCTGTGTGGGAGTTACAATCATTCATGGTCTAAGAGCTGGCCACGTCAGATATGACACAATAATGAGAGCAATGAAACCTGTCTTGTTAGACTGCTTTACCATCCTTATTGCTAGAAATGGGCATCTGGCAGCTTTTAATGGGTGGAGGTCAGAGTGACAGGCAAACAAAGTTTTTAAGTTGGAAAAAAGTAATACCAAAATAGGTAAAAACTGCCAAAGTTGTGTCATTTATAGAGGACAGGGCCTATATTTTAACATTAAATTAAAAACCATTGTCTATTATTGCGGAAACAAAAACAGTAGGCGACTAACTAAAAATTGCATTATACATAATTTGGCACTACTTGCCCGCAACAGAAACTTCTGGATATGATATAATCTAATTAATTACATAATTTCCCATAATATTGCATCAAACCCAGAACTCTAGGATTTGTTTCCTTCGAGTTATTTGCATTCTTTTACATCCACCACTTTACAGCTGCCAGATGTCCGGATCTAGAAATAAGCATAGTATAGCAAACTAACTAGAGGGGTTTCGTTGCTCTCATTATTGTGTCATATCTGACGTGGCCAGCTCTCCGTCTATCAGTGTCATATCATCTTAAAATATGTACAATGTCAATTACCTATGTCATACTTTAAAAGTCTGTCAGAGGGTGGATGACAGATGGTTTACCCAGTCAGTCACGTAAACTATTTCCTTCTACAACTACCACTGCTTTACTGACTCGAGTGTAGTTCTGTGGTAATTTTATGGTATAAGGAAACATAGTTTAATTGACAATGGGTCATTTAGGTATACAATTTTTAATTATTTAGCCTCACTCGAATCAATCACAGACAAACTTGTGGAGTGGCGGTACAAGTTCCATAATAATTGTATCTTAAACGATTTTTCACTAGAGCCACAGTAAATATGCCTTTAACCATGACATAATCAACCTCAATAACTTCTTAACTATTGGTTGGTTAAGTGGACACACTAAGGTAAGTGTGGAGCATATAGTTTTATTTAATAAATAGTGATAGTTTAGTTGTAATATAGCCCTATTTAGGTACCCCAAATCGAATATATGTATATTTCAATATATTTGGTCTAGAACTAACGGACCCGTTTTCTGGGCCCGCCAGCATTGGCACGTCCTTAGGTTAAAGTGCTTCGACGAAATAATCAAATCAAATAATCATTTATTTCAGGCCCATAAGTGTTAGTATATACAAAACCGTAACTTACAGAACTATTGTTAATAATAGCAAAAGTTAGAAGCACAAACACGTAAGTACACAAAAAACAACACAGATACACAACCGGACGAGCATTAAAAAATAAAAATAATATACATGGAAAGATATACAGAAAATATTAAATAATATCATCAGTTGGTTTTCAAATTATAAGTTGAATCAAGTAATGACCATAAAAAAAAAGAATGGCAATAATTAATTTAATTTGCAGTAATAATGCAGCCCCTGATCCTAGTAGGAATGAGAATCTCAAACATCAACCAAACTAGAAGCAATTTACATTTTGGCAGAGTATTGCAGTCCTTACCAAAACGCCTTAGTATGCATGTCAGAAGTGTATGTGTTGCCAAAGTTTACAATCACTGTATGTTTCAAGTTTAGTAGAAGTGATGCTTGAACATCTTGTTTAAATTAAAATACACAATACAAGCGCAATAAATACAGACAATTAACATCAACATATTGTCCCAATTGGATTGGTATCTACATGGTTAGGTTAATTTTATTTCATTATTAACATGTAACTGAGTGCACAGCAAATTTTGAATAATGTTTCTCAATATTTGGCCTGTATATGAACTAATATTTTATGTTACAAACTACTTTGTAAGCAAATAGACACACTCATATTTTGAAATTATTAAGTCTAGTATGCCACTTTATAACTAGCTAGTATAGCTAGGATGCCAAACATTAGTTGGACAAGAACACTGACAAGTTGGAAACCAACCATTGGTAAAAGAAAAGTTGTCAAACCAAAAACCAGATGGGAAAGTGACCTAATAGAAACAAGGGAAAGACTGAAAAGAAATAGAAACAGACACAAAAAAAACCCGACACAAAAAAATTACTATAAAAACTAACAAATAATATTTTAAACCTATTATAATTATTATTGTCACATATATTACGTAAGTTCAAAAATTTTTATTTTCCAAGCGTCGTCGTGTCGGAAAAATCAGGTAGCTGTTGTTAGAAATTACCGTTAGGAATACTCCTGTGAAGTTTCGAATAAAATAGTCTAACAAATCTTGATTCGCCATTCAAATTTTGGACCCCCATTTTACCCCCTTAGGGGGTGAATTTTGAAAAATCCTTTCTTAGTGCACCCCTAGACCTTATAAGGAACCTACATGCTAAATTTGGAATCTCTAGAACCAGCGGTTTGGGCTGTGCGTTGATATGTCAGTCAGTCAGTCAGTCAGTCAGTCAATCAGTCGGTCAGTCAGTCAGTTTCTTCTTTTACATATTTATATAGATATAGATAGATAGATGACACCAAAAAAACTAAACGAAAATCGGTTCATCCGTTTCGGAGCTACGATACCACAGACGGATACACAGACAGACACGTTAAACTTATAACAACCCGCTCTTTTTGCGTCGGGGATTAAAAATGGAAGATGTTAGATAAATACATAAATTTAGAAAAAAGGCGTTTCGGAAGAGGCCTAGGTCAGAAGGACCCTACAAACATAAGATACAAAAATTTTTTTACGGGAAACAAAATAAATGACTTTGTAAAAGAAGGCTTAAATAAAAATAAAGTCTTAATACGTAGTTGCAAATGTTAACTTTTTCACTTTAAATATAAATTTTAGACATCATTTTGGCCATACTTACAGTTTTAAGTAATATAATGTAACATTTGTGTAGAGGAACCCGGAGATCAACCACATGCTGAACAACCCTGAGCTGCTCCGGCAGACCATGGAGCTGGCGCGCAACCCGGCCATGCTGCAGGAGCTCATGCGCTCCCACGACCGCGCCATCTCCAACCTGGAGAGCATCCCGGGTTTGTATTGCATTTTGGTTGGTTCAAAGTTCTTATGGTTGGGTGTTGGGTGCCGAACTACGGAAACCTTAGTCGGCATAAAAAATTGGATTTCCTTTTCAAGTTAAAAATATGTAAAGATTTTTTCTTCAATTGAGGATCTCAGTCATATGCAATTAGGCGGGTCCTCAGTGTGTATCCGCCTATTTTTTTGGTTACTGATGTCGAAGACTATCATAAATATTCTTACTTAGCAAATCCTTACAGCATCTTTGTAACTTGTGACTCACTTCCGTAGGACATGATTTTTAATAACCAATGTCCAATTGTGTGTTTTAGGAGGTTACAATGCTCTGCAACGCATGTACCGGGACATACAGGAGCCCATGCTGAATGCCGCCAGCAGTATGGCCGGAAATCCTTTCTCGGGGCTAGTTGATAATTCAGGTAAGTAATTTATAAACTTCATATTGAAAGTAAGATATGTAAAGCAAAAAGAACCCAAAAATCTTTTTTAGTGGTGAGGATACTAGCGTAAGAAGAAACAGTATCATTCTCTCTGTCAATACTCGTGAGACAGTCCCTGGCCAAACTATACATACCTATATATGAATATTTAATTATTAAAAATTTAAGATGAAATTCTAGCTACCTACGTAAACTTTCAATACGACGAAGACCGTATATGGGCTAAGAGCCGGCCACGGGAGATATGACACGAAAATGAGAGCAACGAAATTTATATAGTTAGACTGCTATAATATTGTTATTACTTAATCTGGCAGCTTTAAACCGGGGGATGCAAGAGTAGCAGACCAGAAGAGAAGATAAAAATATCTAGAGTAATACACAATATTGTGGGTTCCCAAGTAACACATCAAAGCAGTATAACGGCCGTCTTACAGCATATCTGTATGCTTTTAGCATTTTGAGTTCGTTTTATAGTAGCATTATAAACGTTTATAGTGCAGTTATAGGTCTTAAATGGGCACAAATTACCCAGCTTGAGATCCTATACAGGTCATTTAATAGCATTGCAGGCGCATTATGTCTGCGCTATTAGCATTATCGTTGTCATGGAAAGTGCCAATCGCCTTAGAGAAGCATTAGTACGCTCTATTAAATTGCCGACTGCATTAAAGAAGCCTTAATACGGCAAAAAAACTTGCTAATCGCAGTAAAGAAGCATAAGTACTCTCGATTAACTTGCCAATCGCAATACAAACGCATTATACTAGCATAAGAGTGTAGTAAAATAAACCTTACGTCAATGCAAAAACGTCTCTAATACCGACGGAACAAATGTTATAATACAATGAACGTTGTGATTTAACTACTTTGTCTCGCAATATAAAATGGACGAAGACGGTACAAAAAACTGAATGAGTGACACGTCATATTTGTTTGCATCCTAACAAAATTTATAAAAGTTTTTGACACTTTTACGTTATTATATCCTTCAAATATGACTGCGCAATGTAGTTTACTGTAAATGTGTTTATAGTTTCATTGAAAATTTTCACGCGCCTTTGATTTATTGTTGTTTTGCTATAAAATATTATAAAAAGATATGCGTCAAATAAACAAAACAATTGTGTAATCCTCGTATAGAACGAGTTTTGCATTATTAACATAATAGTGTTGGTTAAGCAGTCTTAAATTAAGTAATTTCTTTATTATATAGGTATTTTCCTTGTATAAATAGGTCCGCATGATTTTATTTTTAGGTTATTAATTATTTACAAAATGGCGTTGGTCTATATAGACGGAGAGCTAGCCACGTCCACGTCGGATATGACAATAATGAGAGCAACCAAACCCCAGTTTGGTATATTATGCTTATTTCTAGATCTGGACATCTGGCAGCTTTAAAGTAGTGGAGGTCAAAGAATGCAAACCATTTCAAGAAAATAAATCCTAGAGATCTGGGTTTGATGCAATATAATGAGAAACTATACAAATACTATACAATATTAAGAGAAATTATACAAAAGTTTATGTTGGGAGAAAGTAGTGCCAAACGATGTATAATAAAATATAGTTCATAGTTTTCGCCTACTGTTTTTGTTTCCGTAATAATCATACATCGGGGTTTTCGGTGCGGGAACGATTTGAGAAAGAGTAGAGATAAACAGATAGGTTGAGAGTTAGTCTGAGAAAATATCATATTATGCTTAATGAATAACTACCTCTCTGTGAATAGCTTACACACTATGATACGAGCTTTTTTTCTTAGAGGCATGTTTGTATTGACTATTATACACTTAGTATTTTAAAAATGCAATTGCATATCCGAAATTTATTAACTAGATCTACCTAAGACAAAGACACGGTATAGTAAGTGTCAAATATTAATCTTGACGTCCGATATTTATGAACTATTTGATTAACTGAAGAGAATGACAATGATCAGTCATTACATGAATTAATAAAAAAATACTTGAAAAAATCATAGGTATATGTACCTACAATATATATACATAATAGTCAGCTATTTCATATAAATTGTATATACCTATGATTTTTTCGATCAATTATTCATTAGGTAGAAACGTGCTAGAGTACATTCTGTTTTTTAAGTTAATGCCTACTCTTTGGCTAATGTCAAACATTCCCGCACCGAAAACCCCGATGTATGGTAATAATACACAATATTTTTTGGTCTAACGTTTTTTTTTTATCGATTTTTGACCAGTTTTGAGTCGATATTCCAACATATTCACTATAGATAGAATTATAAGGCAAACGACTATCGGTTTTTGAATCTTTTATCTCCATTCTGTAGAGCCGGATCTTGAAATAAATGAGCCGTTATTTTTTTATGATATTTTTAAAATATGGTCTAAAAAACACTTTTATCGATATTCGAATGGTGTAAAGAATCTTACATATACGTAATCTACATATTAGGGTTCCTCTTTGATGTCTCTAAAAACTGTAGAGAGATTTTAATTTTTAACTAATTAAAACAAAATTTATGACCATAAAACCACTTTTTTAGCCTAAACCGGTTCGACTTTGATGTCAAATATCTCGAAGACAATGAATATTGAAGTAAATATAGGATACTATATTGTTTAAAGCCGTTACTGAGAATATGATAAGCTATATAAATAATTAGAAAACTAAGGGAATCAGATCTAAGGTCGTTGGCGCCAGGGAGCCCCTTAAAATATAGGCCCTGTCCTTTATAACTGAGACAACTTCGGCAATTTTTACCTAGTTTGGTATTGGTATTTTCCAATTAAAACATTTTGCTAGTCTGTCACTGTGACCTCCACCCATTAAAAGCTGCCAGATGCCAGGATCTAGCAATAAGAATAGTATAGCAATCTAACCAGACGGGTTTTGTTGCTCTCATTATTGTGTCATATCTGACGTGGCTAGCTCTTAGTCCAATAGCAGCTCAGTGACCCTTAAAAAATGCCTTATTTATGCCTACAGCATTACACGTGATTAATTATGCTATTAAACAACATTAAGCATTTATTTATGCTATTGTAGAACCTAAGGCACTAAAACCGCTAAAAGCTGTATAGGGGCTGTTCATAAATTACGTCATCAATTTTTGATGATTGTTATCCCTAAAAAAAAAATGCGTTTTAAGCTTAATTGTAAAATAAAAATCTATTTAGTAGATAATATTTTATAGCATTAAAAGTTTATACAAACACGACTTTCATTCCTTTTTTTACACATTGATGATGTGATCTTCGGAATGATGGTTTCAGAGTTATATCAAAAAAACTCTTCTATAGGCAGATACGACCTTTATATAATTATTTTTCTCATTCCGATGAAGGTA
The DNA here is from genome assembly GCA_947086415.1 of Pammene aurita. Taxonomy (NCBI): domain Eukaryota; kingdom Metazoa; phylum Arthropoda; class Insecta; order Lepidoptera; family Tortricidae; genus Pammene; species Pammene aurita. Next base: position 23,520,750 of record OX352305.1, on the reverse strand, counting down.
CGGAACCTTCCATTATGCGTGGTCCGACATGCACTTGGGCGGTTTTTTGTTAGTAGCGTCACGTTTACTTAAGTAAATTAATACTTTATATTACAATATGAGAAATGAATCGAGTTAAAGCCTGACCAGAAATATATGATCATGCGCCATGTTGCAGAATTTCATTGGAACTAATTTCTTACACTGGCAATAATTTTAATGACAGGATGAAATGCATGTTGTCAGTGTCAGTGTAGCGGTTTATTTTAATAGTAAAGTGGTGAATATTAAATAATAAACGACAAAAAAATTTCAAAATTATTCATAGTCAAGAGCGAAACATATATAATAGTGTATGTAATAAACTGCTGTAAATAATACGCTCGGGTATTGAAACTATTTCGCTGTGAAATATTTTTTATTATCATCAGAATTAACATCAGAGCTGACCGGTAAACAAATCAATATGTCACCATACCATAGAGAAAAATACGCTCTATGACTATACTGAACTGTTGTTATATAAATGAGAGTAATAGCGCACTTTTGACATTGATCATATATTTCAGGTCAGGCTTTAATTGAGTAGGCGTGGGTTTTGTTGTTTCTAATAAGCAATCTAACTACAGGGATTTCGTTGCTCTCACGATAGTGTCACATCTGACGTGGCCAGCTTTTCGTCTAATAATCTAGATGCTTGAAATGCCAAAGATGCTGCTGCATCATGTGATTCTGATTTTGTATAGATTGCTCAAATGATTAAATACCGCGATCGATATATATAGCTAGTGATAGCCATCGCATTGCTTTTACAGGAGCTTTTTTATTTTTTATACCATGATGTTTGCCACAAGCTTACTGTAAGACAGGGGTTCCCAAACTTTTTTTAGGCACGCCCCCCTGTTGCCTAAAATGATATTCTCACGCCCCCTTCCTTCGATGTAAGGAAACGGAAGTAAATGGTCTAGCTAGCCCTGTACAATTTTCCCGAGGCCCCGCGCCTCTCTTAAAATGTGGTGGTGCGCCCCCCAGTTTGAAAACCCCTGCTGTAAGAGTTACCCTGATGGTAAGGGTTACCGTAGCCTATAAAATCCCTCCATTCAGAATCCAATACTTTAAACAAAATGTATTATGTCGCAGACGGAACAAACCCGCAACAAGGCGCCGAGAACCGCCAGCCGCTCCCCAACCCCTGGCAGCGCGGCGGCGGCGGCGGCGGCGGCGGCGGCGGCGGCGGCGGCGGCGGCGGCGGCGGCGGCGGCACCGGGGGCTCCGCGGGCGGCGCCGGCGGCCCCGGCCTCATCAACACGCCCGGCATGCAGTCGCTGCTGCAGCAGATGTCCGAGAACCCGCGCCTCGTGCAGTCCATGCTGTCGGCGCCCTACACCAACAGCATGCTGCAGGCGCTCGCCGCCGACCCCGACATGGCCAGCCAGCTCATCAACCAGGTCGTCACCACATCAACCCTTCAGTGCTTATGTTCATGCATCAGTAGGGGTGTTGTTCTTGTCGCGGAATATGTTACAACCATTTAAACCCTGGGGTCTAGATCTTGTTGCCTCTTCAAAAAAATTTCGTTAATTTTAGTGTTTAAGGTAACGTTAATTTTAGTGTTACAAGCTGGAAGATAGGGTGCCATTTAGTGATTAAACTTCTACCAACATTATACATAATCTCTTATTATAACCATTAATTAATTAAAAGGAAACATTATGCGGCAACGTTAATTATGTACTATTTTTCCAGAACCCCATGTTCGCAAACAATCCTCAACTGCAAGAGCAGATGCGAACTATGATGCCGCAGATGCTCGCCCAGCTACAGAACCCTGAGATGCAGCAGATGATGTCCAACCCACAGGTAAATACGTACTCCGTCAATCCAAGCAAACAAAATTATGAATAGGGTATTCAACCGAATACGATAGTGAAAGGCTAGCTAGCGTATTCGGCATAACTGGATTAACTTGACTGGATGTACTTTATCGTCGGTGTATTTTTATTTCAGAACGCAATTTTAACTACAATTCATTTAAATTAAAGAGTAATGAAATATAAACTACAGCAATTTCTTTAAGACTGTTTTTATTTAAAAGTGTGTAACACTAACAATTCTCCTGGTGGCAGGCGCTCAACGCGCTGCTGCAGATCCAGCAAGGCATGGAGCAGCTGCGCACGGCGGCGCCGAGCCTCGTCAACAACCTGGGGCTCGGGGTCGGCGCCGCCGCCGCCGCGCCCGCCGCGCCGCCGCCGCCCTCCACGCCGGCGCCGCAAGCGCGCCAGCAGCAGAACGAGGAGCTCTTCTCGCAGGTACGTACACAACGTTACAGATCCAGCAGCTCGTCAACAACCTGGGGCTCGGGGTCGGCGCCGCCGCCGCCGCGCCCGCCGCGCCGCCGCCGCCCTCCACGCCGGCGCCGCAAGCGCGCCAGCAGCAGAACGAGGAGCTCTTCTCGCAGGTACGTACACAACGTTACAGATCCAGCAGCTCGTCAACAACCTGGGGCTCGGGGTCGGCGCCGCCGCCGCCGCGCCCGCCGCGCCGCCGCCGCCCTCCACGCCGGCGCCGCAAGCGCGCCAGCAGCAGAACGAGGAGCTCTTCTCGCAGGTACGTACACAACGTTACAGATCCAGCAGCTCGTCAACAACCTGGGGCTCGGGGTCGGCGCCGCCGCCGCCGCGCCCGCCGCGCCGCCGCCGCCCTCCACGCCGGCGCCGCAAGCGCGCCAGCAGCAGAACGAGGAGCTCTTCTCGCAGGTACAGTCACGCCTGAGAATATGGATACATTTAATGTGACTAAAATATGTAGCCACGACTCTATTACCAAGCCGTAAAGTCTTGGATACATGTTTTTGTCACATTAAATGTATCCATATTTTCAGACGTGACCGTACGTACACGATATTACCGTTAATTAACGTATGCGGAATGCAATCTGGACAAAAGTTTGAAGACGTAAAAAGTAAGTAAAGAAATAAACTCAAATTTTATATAAATGCCAATTGAAAGCTTATACATCTGTTAATTAATCCCGTACTTTTAATGGGCATTGGATTCTTTATCTTAAAATTATGGTTACTCGAGGAGAACAACGTCGCGAAACAGTATGTAATTACTACAGTATTAATTCTCTATGGCTGAAAGCGAAGACCGTGGAAAATTTTGTGGAAATGGGATAGAGCTAAAGAGCTATTTATAATAATTTTGCGTCCTTTTTCTTTACAAAAATTGCCACAAGAAAGCCTGGTTCAGGGAAACATTCCAGCATTAGCCAGTTTGCAAAGAGAGTTCGATTAAAGAAAATGACAGCCCGCTGACTCACAAAATCTTATAGAGAACTCAGGAAGGCATTCAAATGTGGCAGTAAAACTGTTTTAAAATATCTTGAAGACATAGGTATCAGTTAACAGTTAAGAAAAGTTACGCCCATCGTCTCCAAAAATTTTTAAAAATAACCAAAAATACGGCCACTTCGTTTGGTCAAAAAATGTAAAAACAGGTGTTTTTTTCATTTTTGGATTTTTGAATGACTAATATTATGTTGTTTAACGGCCACTTCGTTTGGTCAAAAAATGTAAAAACAGGTGTTTTTTTCATTTTTGGATTTTTGAATGACTAATATTATGTTGTTTAAAATGGAAATTCGTGGCAAGGTAACTATCATTTTGAGAACACCAATAATCTTCAGATGGGTTGCCAGCTTTTTGTCCGGCAGGAGCATACGAGCCGTAGTCGACGGAAGTTGCTCCGAAAGCATGGGCATTAACGCTGGTGTCCCGCAAGGCTCCGTGCTATCCCCAACGCTGTTTTTGCTGCATATCAATGATATGTTGTCTATCGGCGACATTCATTGTTATGCGGACGACAGTACTGGGGATGCTTGTTACACGGGCCGTGCCAATATCCCTCGATCCGTTGTGGTAGAGAGTCGTGAAAAACTTGTGTCCGATATCGAGAATACTCTTTCTGGAGTCTCGGTGTGGGGTCAGGACAACTTAGTCAGATTCAACCCCACAAAGACACAAGTTTGCGCGTTCACCGCTAAGAAAACCCCATTTACTGTGGCCCCTCAGTTCCAAGGCACAACCCTTACAATGTCAGGGAGTATTGGGATCCTCGGTGTGGACATTTCCAGTGACGTCCAATTCCGTAGTCACCTTGAAGCGAAGGCCAAGCTGGCATCCAAAAAGCTCGGTGTGCTCAATAGAGCGAGGCGATACTTCACTCCGGGGCAGAGACTGCTCCTATACAAGTCGCAAGTCAGACCCCACATGGAGTACTGTTGTCACCTTTGGGCGGGAGCACCTGGATACCAGCTTGGGCCCTTTGACTCGGTACAAGGCGCGCTGTGCGGATCGTCGACGATCCCAAACTCACGAGCGATATTGAACCTTTGAGTCTTAGGAGGGACTTTGCCTCCTCATGCGTGTTCTATCGCTTGTACAATGGGTTGTGCTCTGAAGAACTGTTTGATATGATGCCCACGGCAGCTTTTTATCACCGCACCGCTCGCCGCCGGCAGGGTGTTCATCCCCACACCCTGGAGCCCAATGGGTCGCGCACAGTACGATTTAAGAGGAATTTCCTCCCACGAACGCTGCGGCTGTGGAATGAACTCCCTGCCGAGGTTTTCCCAGTGGGCTACAGTATGAGGTTCTTCAAAAAAGGAGTGTATAGGTTCCTAAAGGGTAGGCAACGCGCATGTAAATCCTCTGGGGTTGCAGGCAGGGACCGGAAAACCCCTTCATTTGATTAATCGTTTCGATAGGGTAACCCTATTAAAGTCTTACCCTAATGATAGGGTTACCCTATCATTGGGTTACCCTATCGATATGGAAATCATTTTGAATAGGCTTAACCCTTTTCAATGTGGTTTCCGAGTCGAATGGGGTAAAGATAGCTTTAATATTTACCGCTTACCCTATCATAGGGCTACCCTTTTCCTGTCTCTTTTCCACGCAGGCAGGCGGTTCTATCTTTCTCATTTGAAATGGAACAGGAGAGGTGGCGGCGGAACAAATTTAGTAAATATAAGATTTGCTGTCGTTTATTCATTCTGGAAAAGTCACACTCACAGTCCAGTCCTCTGCTCACGTACACAACTTTCCATTAAAGAATTTCTGTTAAAGAAATGTGTCTTACGTTCAGTTTATTTGTGCATAGTTCGCACGTACTGATGAGATGGGCAATAATTATTTTGAATAAGAATAAAAACACAATTTTTATTCATATTCAAATCGATTTTACACAAATCAGTATTCATCCTCCTTTTGTCCTGTTTGTCCCGGCTTTTGCCACGGCTCAGTTGAGCCTGTGGTCCGCTTGGCAACCTAATCCCATGAATTGGCGTAGGGATTGGTAGTCGTTTTCAGCTAATTATGGGATATACGATTTTTTAAGCTCACATGGTCATTCACATTATAAATATTATTTGAAACGGGGTATTTACCATGTATATTAGCGTTATTGCCTATTGGGCACCCGATATTTCGGGTACGAGGTAAATACCCCGTTACAAATAATTAATATTTATAATTAGGGGATGTAATTTCGAAAATTATTTCTGTTTTATAATCCAAGATGGCGGTTATATACTTTTTACTGAAAAATAGTCATGGTAGTTATTTTCGGTTAATTATTCGGGGTGTATAAATTATATCTGTTTTAAAATTCAAGATAGACTGGTTTTTTTATTATTATTATTATACACGGTGAATCTGAGTAACCCGAAAGATTTCAACCATAAATTCCTTAGGTCATAAGGAGTAATAAATATTTTACGAATTTAGTTCGATTTCGCAAAAAAAAATTTTTTTTCATTTTTCCGATTTTTAAAATGCTTTTGAACATAAAAACATAAATGTTATTGGTAAAACTGTCAATTGAAATAAATTAGTACATTTTGGCCACGACCACTCTGTAAAGAGTGTAACGACAAAGAAGAAGAACTCTGAAACTAGGGTAATTCCAGAAAAGTTTATACGACATTTTAGTCTCAGTCAGTTATTTATCAGTCAATTATCAGGAATTTATGGTTAAAATCTGTCGGGATACTCAGATTCACCGTGTATATAATTTTTTTTTTTCATTTTATATAAAAAAAAATCAGTGTATAATATTTTTGTTAATTTTTTTTGTTTTTTTTTCATTTTTTTTTCGTTTTAATTTAATTTTTTTTCCGTTTTATTTTCGTTTCGTTTTCGTTTCGTTTTCGTTTCGTTTTCGTTTCGTTTTCGTTTCGTTTTCGTTTCGTTTTCGTTTCGTTTCGTTTCGTTTTCGTTTCGTTTCGTTTCGTTTTCGTTTCGTTTCGTTTTCGTTTCGTTTTCGTTTCGGTTTCGTTTCGTTTTCGTTTCGTTTTCGTTTCGTTTTCGTTTCGTTTCGTTTTCGTTTCGGTTTCGTTTCGTTTTCGCTTCGTTTTCGTTTCGTTTTCGTTTCGTTTCGTTTTTTTTTTTCGTTTTTATTTTCATTTTATTTTTGTTTTTATTTTTGTTTTTATTTTCATTTTATTTTCATTTTACTTTCATTTTATTTTCATTTTATGTTCATTTTATTTTCATTTTATTTTCATTTTATTTTCATTTTATGTTCATTTTATTTTCATTTTATTTCCATTTTTATTTCATTTTTATTTTATTTTATTTTTATTATAGTAGTAACAAGTGCATAAAACGTACGATTTTTCGTTTCGTTTTCGCTTCGTTTTCGTTTCGTTTCGTTTTTTTTTTCGTTTTTATTTTCATTTTATTTTCGTTTTTATTTTTGTTTTTATTTTCATTTTATTTTCATTTTATTTTCATTTTATTTCCATTTTTATTTCATTTTTATTTTATTTTATTTTTATTATAGTAGTAACAAGTGCATAAAACGTACGATTTTACGCGAGGCGTTTAAAAGTCGAGTGTAAAATGGGTTTTATGGACGAGGGTTACACTCAAATTTTCACTTCATTTGCGAGGAAATTATTTATCGGTAATCGTAAAACAATTTCAAGTTCTAACAAAAATATTACAATGAAAACAAATATGGTTCCAACCAATTAATTTTTTAATATATTTTTTTGAATTTTTAACATGTGAATGTAGAAATTTTCTGCCAAGTCATCAAAACATTTCGGGGCATTTCTAAACTATTATCAACTCCTATTTTATTTGATTACATTTATTTAATTATAGAAAACACGCGATTCAAATAATTATAGCAATACTCAGATAGAATTAGCGGAAAAATCATAAAAAGTACAGTCAATTCCTATTGGACGGGAAAAAAATTGTTTGTATAGATCAAAGTGTCAGGAATTGATATCAATAAAATTTATAAGTGATCAATATTGGGCGCTAAGGTGCCAAAAAAATGGTAAAAACCAGTTTTTCGCTTCTAGAGGAAAAACTACGGGTCGGACCAAAAATAGTTAAATGTATAAATGTGCGCAATTATAAAACAAAGAGAATGAGCCCCGGTAGAGCAAAATCGGTCCAGAGGATCGTCCGCAATTCGCAAAAAAACACATTTTTTTTGCAAATATTGTAAATTCAATAACTCGCGTTCCGGAAGTGCTGGAGAGCTGAAATTTGAATATGATGTCAGTTTTGTGGTCCTCTAACTACAGTTAAATGTTCAAATGAAAATGTTGTAAAAATGTTGTTTCGAAAAACGTTATAATTTCGGTTTCTATGCATTAAGGAGGAGTTGAACTACAAATTTACAAATTTACAGATCATTTGACAAGGAATAAACTTGTTTAAATAATCTATGAAGATCAGACACTTTTTGCGCGCGCGGCAGCGGCGCACTATGGCCCAAACGCCCGATCTAGCTGGACAAAATTATTTTACACTCATAGACTAAAATTGACTATTTTTATTATTATTTTGGTATAATTCATGTGAAAAAAATTAACCAGTGTAAGTTGACCTTTGTATAAGAATAATTACTAGGGCAGAGGAGATCAGCTAAACATGGTTATTTAATTTTAAGAGAAATGGAGCATTATTGCAAATGGCACCTAAAATATAAGAATAGCAGAATTAAAATACTTAAATATAGTTTGAGTTAATTATTAATTTTTTTAGGTGCCATTAGTAATAATTAGACGTGTGCGCCACGCCGGCGTGGCGTAGCCGCGCCGTGGGACCCACGCCGCCGCCGCCGCCGCGGATTTCAAAATCCACGCCGTTGGCCAAAATTTCAGAATTCGGCAAAAATTAGCCAATGATAATTACCGATGAAAGAAAGTAAAATGATAATTTTACAACGTATATTGACGTATTAAACCATGAAAACATCTACACATTGAAATATTTAGGGTTTGGTCAATTCCTTCTCTTTCGGGAGATTAATAGATGAGTATGATTAACCGCTCACCTAACAAATATGAACTCGATGGCCTAATTAATAAGATTGGTAACGAAAATAATAAATCTGCCGTCAAAATTGTACCACCAACTAAATTATCCTGAGAAAAGAAGTGTTTTCGGTGGCAGGATTGATCCTTAATACTGAACGGTATGTTTGGACCTACTGCGACTTGCGAGTCAAAAAAGGATCTTCATCATCACTAGACGTTCCCTCAGAGCTGAGGATCATGTCCTTCTGTTGAAGACCAGGTTCCTCCATAGGCTTATATCTCTCACTAAACGCATGGCTTCTTGCAGTTTTAATTACATGGGTGCAGTGATTTGGGCACACGATCTTGCAGGGGGAGGGCCTCTTCAACTTTTCCCGTCATGATGATTCTCTCCAGGCTATCCGAGGAGCGTTAAGAGAGGTGTCTGAAGTATGTGGTCCTGGCACGTCGTAGACAACCGGCGCTTTATGCGTAGCTCCTCTAGTATGGACTGATTAGTGCGCATCGCAGTCCAAGGTATCCGTAAAAGCCGTCGTCAACACCACATCTCAAACGCGTCGATACGGCTTTTCAGATCTGCTTGATAGTCCAAGTTTCAGAACCGTATAGGAAAATTGGAAACACCAGGGAACGCATGAGTCTAACCTTAGTCTGCCTCTGTATGCCGCGATCTCTCCAGATCCTATCTAACCGAGTCATAGCACTCTTCGCTATATGAATCCTCCGGATGATTTCACGTTCACAGCTACCATCGCTAGATATAAGTGAGCCGAGGTAGGTGAAGGCGCTGACGCATTCTAGGTCTTTTAGTTCTAGGCTTCGTAGAGGAGACTGTTTTCGGTGTACGAACATTAACTTGCGTTTTGTCATTGTTGACGTGAAGTCCTAATTCGATGCTCTCCGCTTCTATTCGCTGGAACAAAAGAAACATCTCCTCCTCATTGGAAGCCAAGAGCGTTGTGTCGTCAACATAGCGTAGGTTGCAGATCGTTTTGCGGCCAATTAATATGCCACCGTCCTAGTTCTCGGTGACTTTACGTAAGATGTATTCGCCGTAGATATTAAAGAGCTCCGGAGACAACATACAGCTCTGTCTTACTCCTCTTTCCGGCTTGAACTGGTCCGACAAGGTGTTCTCGGTGCGCACTCTTGCAGTTTCGGCGTACAAGTACTCAATAAGGGGGAGCTGAATGAGCAGGGACACCCATCGCCAGGAGCACGTACAGCATGTTTTTCCATCTAACACAGTCGAATGCTTTGGCGTACGAGGGTTGCTACTTATATATCCGGAAACAAAAAAACAAACAAACGTACACGGCTGAAAATGGTTTTATTGTTTTTCAAAGTATTCCCCTTGATGATCTATGCACTTTTGCATTCGCGTGAACCAATTTTTAAAGCACTTCTGCCACTCCGCCTGAGGTACCTCCATAACGTGTTGTTTGAATGCGTCGACAGCATCTTCAGCGGTCGAAAATCGTTGACCGCGTAATTTATTCTTTATATTTGGAAATAAATAAAAATCGTTGGGTGCCAAGTCAGGGCTGTACGGCAGATGACCCGTTAATTCCACATTTTGACCCTCCAAAAATAGAGTTGTTTCGCGTGACGTATGACAGCTGGCATTGTTATGATGAAGAATGATTCTTCGTCGCTGGTTAGTTTTACGAATTTGTTCAAATACTTCCGGTAAGCAAATGGTCGTGTACCACTCTGAATTAACCGTTCTACGGTTTTCTAGTGGCACTGTAGCTACATGGCCATTAATACCGAAGAAGCAGGCCACCATTTGTTTCAATGTACTTTTTGCACGAGTAACTTTCGTAGGGTTCGGCTCATTTTGAAACACCCATACCGTTGATTGTTGCTTCGTTTCGGGATCGTATGCATAGATCCAGGATTCGTCACCTGTATAGATGTTATAAACGGCTTTTGAGTCACCACGGTTATATTTTTTTAACATTTTATTGCACCATTCGACGCGAGCATCTTTTTGCTCTTTTGTTAAGTTGTGGGGTATCCAACGCGAACAAATTTTTTTTACAGCCAAATAATTATGTAATATGCTATTAATGCTGGTCATAGAAATACCCAGAGTCGCCTCTATCTCGCGGTACGTAACATGTCGGTCGTCCATTATAAGTTTTCGCACAGCCTCGATATTTTGTTGTACAACGACCGATTTCGGGCGACCTGCCTTAACTTCGTCCGTAAGCATACTACGTCCACGATTGAACTCATTAAACCAGTGATACACAGTAGTTTCAGATGGGGCTTCATCACCAAAAGTTGAAGTTAGTTGATCTATGCACTGTTGTTGCGTTAAACCACGCCAAAAATCATAATAAATCATAGCACGAATATTTTCACGAGTGAGTTCCATTCTTGCTGCGAGATGACATTTAAAACCCGTCAAAAACAAAACACGAGCGTTAATAAGAAAGAAAAAATATACCGGCCCGTACTTAAAAAAGTTCAAATTTTACCATGGAGGTCAAATATGCTATTTAAGAAGATTGTAATCCCGGTTTCCGGATATATAAATAGCAGCCCTTGTAATCTATGAAGCATAGGACTAATGGCTTGTTCCATTCACGACATCTCTCGGTGATCTGGCACATGAAAATCTGCTCCCGTGTCCCTCGCCCAGACAGAAAGCCAGCCTGCTCTGCAGGTATTTTCCGCTCCAGGAACTTTGTCAATCGCGAATTCATGATGTAAAGAAATACTTTACTGGTATACGATATATATAATAGACAAAGTTCTATCGTTGTCACATTTTAGCGTCAAGCCTTTTTATGGAGAGGTATAACCATGGATTCAGTCCAGTCTCTCGGCCACTGGCTAGATGGAGTTGGCTTTAAAAGGATCTTAATTCATCACAATTATGAAAAACATCAACATTAAAGCGATTTCCGAAAAATAGGCAGGACTGAATGAAGCAAACGGCATTATGTATCGTTTTAATAATATGTTCCTTGTTCCTAAAAAGTTTTTGATATTTAAAATATTTTAATGCGAAACGTGAACAGTGGAAAGTGACCTTGACGCCGGCGTGGCGCAGCCACGCCGCCGAAAATTCCTGGCGCGCCGCCGCCGCGGATTTTGATGGCGGCGCACACGTCTAGTAATAATGCTTCATTTCTCTTAAAATTAAACAACCAAGTTTAGCTGACCTCTTCTGCCCTAGTAATTATTCTTATACAATGGTCAACTTACACTGGTAAATTTTTTTTCACATGAATTATAGCAAAATAATAATAAAAATAGTCAATTTTAGTCTATGAGTGTAAAATAATTTTGTCCAGCTAGATCGGGCGTTTGGGCCATAGTGCGTCGCCGCCGTGCGCGCAAAAAGTGCCTGAACTTCATAGATTATTTAAACAACTTTATTCTTTGTCAAATGATTTGTAAACTTGGAAATTTGTAGTTCAACTCCTCCTTAATGCATATAAATCGAAATTATAACGGTTTTTGAAAATTAAAATACCCTCCCAGTCGATTTAAAAAAAGGTCACTTTTTGCAAAATTCGACGGTTTGCAAAAAGTTTACAACATTTTCATTTGAACATTTAACTGTAGTTAAAGGACCACAAAACCGACATCATATTCAAATTTCAGCTCTCCAGAACTTTCGGAACGCGAGTTATTGAATTTACAATATTTGCAAAAAAAACGTGATTTAACCAGTGTAAGTTGACCTTTGTATAAGAATAATTACTAGGGCAGAAGAGGTCAGCTAAACTTGGAAGTGTAATTTTCAGAGAAATGAAGCATTATTACAAATGGCACCTAAAAAAATTAATGATTAACTTAAACTATACTTAAGTATTTTAATTCTGCTATTCTTATATTTTAGGTGCCAATTGCAATAATGCTTAATTTCTCTTAAAATTAAATAACCATGTTTAGCTGACCTCTTCTGCCCTAGTAATTATTCTTATAGAAAGGTCAACTTACACTGGTTATTTTTTTCACATTGCGGACGATCCTCTAAACAGATTTTGCTCTACTGGGGCTCATTCTCTATGTTTTTTTATAGCGCACATTTGTTACATTTAACTATTTTTTGTCGGAGCCGTAGTTTTTCCTCAAGAATCGAAAAACTGATTTTTACCATTTTTACCATTTTTTGGGCATCTTAGCGCCCAATATTTACTTATAAATTTTATTGGTATCAATTCCTGACACTTTGATCTATACAAAAAAAAACCCATCCAATAGGAATTGTCTGGGCCAGAAAGCTTATTATATCTGAGTACAAGAATATAATAAAAGAACAAGTTTCAGTATTTTACGAAATTTTACTGTTCAATTAAATTGTGCAATATATTTTGACTCTGTTTGGCTGTTGAGCCACATTCTTGGTCTTAGAAGAAAATTTTACTTTATGCCCTAGAGCTTAAAATGCGATTTTATATCGTCCACGCACGATTTAAAGTCGAACTTTACGAGCATGAGAAGTGAAAAGAGTATATCTGCCTACCGTGGATTTTAAAACAGATATAATTTTTGCTGGGCATAAGGGAAACTACGCCTTATTGGGATTAGGTCCAGTTTCCACACGATGTTTTCTTACACCGAAAAACCCAGAATACATTCTTATACGCCGAACATTATTTAAAATAAAAAGCATGATTAAATAATTCTGTTAAGAATCAATTATTTTTATTACATTTTCTCGTATATGAATTAGTCCCGACGAAATTATTTTGAATCATTTTAACGGGAATACAATCAACATAAGTTTATTCTTACGATATTTTTTTCAAATAATCATTTTATTCTTGAGTGTCCAACAATGACTGATATTGATCGTTTCATTATACTAGAAGTATCGGTGAACGGCGTCACATTTTGCTGGAGCCATTGAAACAAAGTACTACCTATAACTAGAATAACACAAAATTATATATTTTAACACTTCACAATATGCATTTGATTTTGATTCCTATAAGCCTGGGTCTAAGATTCAATCGACACGAGCCGTCACGCTCGAATGGCAAGAACAAAAACACCGGCACCACACAACGATCTTTTAGCGCACTAACAAGCAATAATAGCGTCTAGATCAAAGGCGTAAGTACGAAAACATACGCAAAAAGATTCTTGTTTGTCTGTAGGCTCGCTCGTGCCGCCCGGCAGCGCTTAGCTCGTAGGGTGCTCGAATAATAAATAAGCCAAATGTATTGGTCACAGAGTTTAAAATAGCTTAATCGCATTTGAAAAACCCTATCTGATAGGGAAACCATATGCTGGGTTGTAACCACTTACCCGAATTAACTGTATTGACATGGTTAGCCTTTCGTTCGGGTAAGTCAAACGATACGCTTACCGAATTGATAGGGTTTTTAAAAACAACTCTATCAAATACCCAATCTAATACCCCTTTAATGGTTACCGGTTCCGGTCCCTGGTTGCAGGCGTCCATAGGCTACGGTAACTGCTTACCACCAGGCGGGCCGTATGCTTGTTTGCCACCGTCGTGGTATAAAAAAAAATCTTACTTTTTTTTTTTTTTTTTTTTTTTTTTTTTTTTTTTTTTTTTTTTTTTTTTTTTTTTTTTTTTTAATACTACGACGGTGGCAAACAAGCATACGGCCTGCCTGATGGTAAGCAGCTACCGTAACCTATGGACACCTGTAACTCCACAGGAGTCACATGCGCGTTGCCGACCCTTTACAAAAAGGAGGAACAAGAGGGTCCCTCATCGTCAACACACTGGGTCCTCTTTGAGCTCTTTGGCAACCTTACTCACCAGCAGGAACACAACACTATGAGTAGGGTCTAGTGCTATTTGGCTGTGGTTTTCTGTAAGGTGGAGGTACTTCCCCAGTCGGGCTCTGCTCCAGATTTGAGCGAGATGACATTCACTGAACGTGCCCCACCACACTAAGCGAGATGCCATTCGCAGTGCCCATACCTCTCTTTTTGGCATAGTTTAAGGACATACCCAAGTCCGGACGTAGTTTAAGGACATACCCCGGGTCCAAAACTGGACTTACTGTGGCGGGTCAAGAATGTGAAAAATATCAAGTATACGAAGCCTCCTTAAAAAGTTTTCCGATGGAAGATAAATTTAGATCTTAAAAAATCTGTACATTGTTGTTGTCGACAGCGATGGACATAAAGTACCACAACTTTCGTTTGAAACCTCGCATTGGAGTAAACTTACTCTGGCGTTTAATATTATTAAATACATTATTAAAAACCATGAAAAGATTATAAAATAACTATGTTATATTTATTTTATAAGAAATTGAATGTTGTCCAGATTTCATTCCGCATACGTTATTATTTACGAGTCTCTGACCGATTCGATTCACTGGTATTGTACAGTCGCCTGCAATAATCTTTTAAACGACGTAGCGCATAATAAGTTACTAATTCGGTATAACAAAACAACAGTCAACTTTTAACTCTCTATGAAACCTTATCAAAAGAAGAGTGCGAAAGCATTCTTGCTTTTTCCCTGTAATCTCTTAATGTTTTATTATCGTGTCTTGCCAACAAAGCATGTCAAGTTCTGAGTTGAAATCCTCTGGAAACCACGTTTGGTATTGTTTTAGTTCATGCAGCGAATGGTATCCGCGATGGCCAACAACCAGAACAACTCGACGCAGCCGCCCGAGCAGCAGTACTCGCAGCAGCTGGAGCAGCTCACGGCCATGGGCTTCCTCAACAGGGAGGCCAACCTGCAAGGTTCGTGTCTAGTGTCGCTATAGTTGACGTAGACTAGCATGGCAGCAAGGATGATTAAGACATGGATGGACAATGCCTATACAAAATCGCGTTCCTCGAACCTTCAGGCTATACGTCTGTTTTTGGTACTGAGTGCCACAGCCACAGCGCCATCTGTTGAGTCTGGAGTCGAGTTATTCTGTCAGCGTTAATCGCCGAACAAAATATTAGAAACTAGAATTTATTTATTTAATCTTAATTGAACAATATAAGATGGTACTAATGGCGGACTTAATGCCATAAGGCATTCTCTACCAGTCAATCAATGGGTTTCTGTGTATTTAAGTAATTGTCTACATCTATCTATTATATACATCGTCGCCTCGTACCCACAGCACAAGACTTATTGAGCTTACGATGAGACTAGGTCAATTTGTTTTATACCACGACTGTGGCAAACAAGCATACGGCCCGCCTGATGGTAAGCCGCTACCGTAGCCTATGCCCAGAGTTTTCACATGCGCGTTTTAAAAAGGAAGATTCACTGTGTTGACGGCTAAAGGAACAAGAGGGTCCCTCATCGTCAACACACTGGGTCCTCTTTGAGTTCTTTAGCTACCTTACTCACCAGCAGCACCAGCACTAGACCTTACTCAATACTATGAGTAGGGTCTAGTGCTATTTGGCTGTGGTTTTCTGTAAGGTGGAGGTACTTCCCAAGTCGGGCTCTGTTCCAGATATGAGCGAGATTACATTCGCTGTGCCGTGCCCTACCACACATAGCGAGATGACATTCGCAGTACCAATACCTCTCTTTTGGACGTAGTTTAAGGACATTCCCGGGTTCAATTTGTATAAGATTTTCCCATGATATTTATTTTATTAAAATTGTCTGTTCTTTTCCAGCTCTAATCGCCACATTCGGCGACGTGAACGCGGCCGTGGAAAGGCTACTGGCGCTGGGACAGCTGTCCATGAGCTAACACCGCGGCGTCCGCACACACACACGCTCACACACACATAGGCCGCGTATACATACCGACTGTGCTGCTCTCCTGGTACCAGCGACACGAACACACGACTATTGCTACTTCAGGCCCCGTAGCCAAGATGACAATCGTTTGCAGAAAACGAAACGAATCGCTACATGCTCTCGCTCACTCTTCATTACTGCGATAGAGAGACGGATAGCGTTTCGATTCGTTTTCTGCAAACGATTGTCATCTTGGCTAAGCCCCCAGTTACTTGTATCAACGTTTGTATTTGTATGATTAAAAAAAATCACTTTCAAATGTGAAAATCGCACGACGTCATGTGCGCGATTTTTCTAACCGTAAAAAACCAAGTATAGCGAGTATAATTCGTGGCAATAGTGTAGCCAACTAATAAGGAATCCGTTAGATACCATTTTGCGCCAAAATTGCGGACTAAAACTAAATTTTGTAATGTTATTTTGAAATACTATGAGTTTAAATCCTATTATTTATTTGAAGAAATAGTGTCGATGTTTCGCTAATTATCTTTCTTATTTACACGAAACGCATGCATTTTTTAATTTACACTTTTGCTTCATAAAAATGATGGCGTTCTTCTTGTTTCGACCATGACTACTAAAACAGCTGTGTGCTCGTACCAGGAGAGCGGCCATTTAATATTTATATTTGCACTATTTACATTGTGGTAAGAGTTGTGTGATTCTATTTGTTCACATGGCTAGAAATGGCGCTGTCGAAACACTCGAATATGTTCATTTGGGGTTTGGTTTTGTATTGAGTTGCTTAAGGGCATAAGTGATACGGGGCATTTAGTAGAGGTAGCGAGTTTTCAGAGTGTTGAGTACGAAGATGACTGCATTTCGATATTTCTATAGCGCCATTTTGAAGGTTCGGCGGCGAGTCGGGGCGCGAGGCTTGACTGTAGATACCGTCAAGTACATGTAAATGTATCTATTCAACTGTATAGGTGTTTCTTGTATCGCAACTAAAATTCATTCCTTGTTTTTTAGTTTATAAAGGAAATTGTTAAAAATAGGAATTTCATAAATATTATAGAAAAACTTCAGTTGTTTTCTGTGTGTCTATGATACCCAAAGAAATATTGAAACATTTCTGAGGTATAATTTATATGATAGTGGTTTATGTTGTTTTATTTCTTCAACGATTAAATATAATTTTTCAGTTGCGTTAAGTAAATCGGTTTATGTAAATATTTTCCTTTGAAAGAGTAAATAGATAAGGAAGCGTAATTCAGCAATAATGGATGTGTTGTGTGTACGCTGTGTCCGTTTCTATCGTAGCTATTATTATATTTTATTATTCATGTTTATATCGTTTTCGTTTGATCGTGAATTACAGTTTGTCACAAATTTATATTGGGGCTAGACGTTGGTTTCAAATAAATTCGCGGCGCCGTATACTGAATCCACTTGAACTAAAACACTTAGTGTAAACTAATAGTCACGCCATTGTGTTGTGTTTAACCTAAATGGTGCGCTACAGTTCCCTTTTACGTGTCCATTGCCTTCATTTACACAGTTATCCTTCAATCGTTGTGGTGGTAAACTATTTTATAAGAGTTTAGCTTTTGTAGCTTACTATAATACCTACTTTAATATTATTTTGTAGTGGTTTTATAGCAAATTCATTAAATTTAAGTTGTAAAAAGTATAAAAGAGTAATGTTGCTCAGTTTGAGGGGAGTGTGTTAAATTACCCAGAATTATATTTAAAAATGAATTTATTAGTCATTTGAGTCATTTCAGTGTACACATTTAATGTCCGCGACACAACCTGGCTTCTACATTGTATTGTATCTTTAAAGAACACGCATGACTAAAATAAAATCTTGGAAGTAAACAAGATCCGTGAAACATTGACACAATTGTGAATTTAGCACAGTTACTAAAAGTGTTAATAATTGGCTTTTGTTATGAATAATAAGTTTTTTTTAATATGGTTGTACGTATTTTTGACTCGCGTTCATTCACGAAAAAGCAACTCACACTTTTTCAATTTGTACGATTAAGTTTATACCTAGAATTTGCGCACCTTTGTGAATGAATGCGTCTAGGTATTAACCTTTTAACCGCCTTACGTCAAAAATTTAACGTTCAATTTTGAACTCTGTTATAATTTATGAAGGTGTCATTCACGTTGTCACTGTCTCATATTAGCCCACCCAATAAAGGAAAACTAAGAGGAAATAATTCGTGTATAGCCAAATTTTGGTGTAGTTGTAGGCAAAGGTATCTTACACAACATACTAAAAGTACCGGTGGATGGGGGTGCCGCTAGCGGAAAGGGGGGGTTGTAAAGGTCCCTAATTTTGGTTTTTCGTAAATAACTCGGTAACGGTAGCTCATACGAAAAAATGTTATATTGCTCAATTCATCCACATCTAATTTTCTATAAAAAAGATTCTCTGCAATTTTTTGCTAGGATCAATGTTTAATGAGATATCGAGGAAATACGATAAACACTTTTTTAAACTTTCGGAGCTAATATTTACGAAAGTATTAGTTTTATCCAAAAGTGGTTTCAGAATACCCTTATTTTTTTAAAAAGACCTATCTAATGATACCCCACACATTAGGGTTGGAGTAAAAAAAATATTTACCCCCCACTTCATGTGTACGTGAGGTACCCGAAAGAATAATATTTTTTCACATTTTGTTTTAAAACTTTGTCTGCGTAATTAAAACACATACTTATACGAAATTTAATTTCTCTAGTACTAGCCATCACTGAGCAGGGTGAGGAGGGGTCCTACCCTTGGAGTTTCGGCATGTCCGTCTGTCCCCGTCTGTCCGTCCACGGCTTTGCTCAGTGATGTTTAGTACTAGACGTCTAGACGGACAGATGGGGTCAGACGGACTTGGCGAAACTATAAGGGTAGGAAGTGAGGTAGCAGGGTGAGCAGCCTGCTCAGTGATGGTTAGTACTAGAAAATAAAAAAATCGTGTGAGTATGTACTTTATTCACGCCGGCAAAGTTTTAAAACAAAATGTGAAAAAATATTATTTTTTCGGGTACCTCCCGTACACATGGAGTGGGGGGGTAAATATTATTTTTACTCCAACCCTAATGTGTGGGGTATCGTTAGATAGGTCTTTTTAAAACAATAAGGGTATTCTGAAACAATTTTTGGATAAAACTAATACTTTCGTAAATATTAGCTCCGAAAGTTTAAAAAAGTGTTTATCGTATTTCCTCGATATCTCATTAAACATTGATCCTAGCAAAAAATTGTAAAGAATCTTTTTTATAGAAAATTTGATGTGGATGAATTAAGCAATAGAACATTTTTTCGTATGAGCTACCGTTACCGAGTTATTTACGAAAAACCAAAATAAGGGACCTTTACACCCCCCTCTCCCCGCTAGCGGCGCCCCCATCCACCGGTACTTTTAGTATGTTGTGTAAGATACCTTTGCCTACAACTACACCAAAATTCAGCTATACACGAATTACTTCCCCTATCAGGCAGTTAAGCGTCTTCGTTTGGTGAGCTATATATCAGACGACGGCGGTCAAAGGGTTAAATAGTATTTCTTGCAAGAGACGTACAGCAAGGGCCTATTTCATGGTGGCTTTATAAGTTAAAATACAGACAGAAGCTTCTTTAAACTCTACTGAGGCAAATATTCCCATTTGTGAGAATAACGTGCTTTCATGACACGGGCTACAGATCCTCATAACGAGTTTTACGCGAGTGCAAGCGCACGACTACCCACGTGTGTCAAATGTATCATGTAGGCCGGTTCTTAGTGTTTTCAATGCAAAAAACGCGCGTATTTTGTGTCTAGACTGCTAGAAATGTCTGAAAGCGTATGATATGAATCTGGGTGTAACAATATTATTATGTGACAGAATGCAATTATTATTAACAAAGTAAATTATTTATTGTTTTATTTTACCCATTACACTATCCCTCGGTTCCTGCCATTAATCCTATTGCGTATTTCAACCTTAGTAGGTACGACTAAGTTACAATTTAGACTATTTTGAATGTGTAGTTTTGCCTAAACTCGCAGTGCAGTGCAGTGGTGGAGTAATCGCAATAGATATTATTCTATGCGTACCATAGATGTAGAATGGCGCTACCCTCTTTTCTACGCTAGAATTGGACGTAGAAGCGAAAAGGATCCATCCTCAAAAATTTGTCATTGAAATGAATGGCTTACGGTATTGACATAAAGAATACATTTTATTGGCAGATTTTTGTGGACTGGATCCTTTTCCCTAAACTACGTCCAATTATCAGCCTCAAAGAGATGGGGAGGTATCACTACGAATGTTGAGGTCACGCTCACAACAACAGGAGCAACCTAAGTCAGCTGTGGCCGACAACAAAAAGTTGTGCCATGGACGCCAACGACGGCTACAGCCGACAGGCTTTGTAATGCAATAGGGACCTACGCGGGCTTCCGCAAAGTTCAATTTCGCTTGACAAAACGCGATTACGTGGCGTCGGTGGCGCGTCATTTTTGTTCAATGCTTGGCGGTCAAAAGGTTAAATTTTTGCAATTATTAAATGTAGACTTTCCAATATTATAAAATTTTTACTAAAAAATGTACACACGCCGACGCCGATTATTTGGTATTCGGGACTTCTATAGTTAAAAGCCTTGTTACACTTGTCCTAGTACTCCTAGTTAGCTTCCTAAATGATTTAGTTTCTAAATTTAGTCAAGTCTAACCGCAGTTAGCAAGTAAATTTACTATTGAAAAAAGATCGGATCCTAATTATGATGCTAGTTAGAACACTAAAAAAAGTAAAGTGTAACAAGGCTTTTAGCAATTAAAGTTAGGACACTATCCCAAAAGCTCTGTTACACTTGTCCTAGTTAGTTTCTAAATTTAGTCAAGTCTAACCGCAAACTAGTTAGGACACTAAAAAAAGTAAAGTGTAACAAGGCTTTAACTAGTTTTCATAGAAAATTTACTCGCTAAATGCGGTTACACTTGACTAAATTTAGAAACTAAATCATTTAGGAAGCTAACTAAGACAAGTGTAACAAGGCTTTTAGTTTCAAACCGGCATTATATTTGGCAATTTATCGGCCCCTATATGTCGTGTACCCTGACTCTACCTACATGCCTTACAATTTATTACAACTCTATCCGACAGACTGGGTCCGAAAAATTGTAAAGGATAACACCGTTTTAAACCTAAACGAGTAGAATTCCAAAAGTCAGTAGGAACCATATGTAGGTGTTACTTAGAGAATTCAACCCGGATGGTGTAGCCACAGGGGCGTAGTGAGGTAAAACGGCGCCCAGGGCACGCATCTAAACTTCGCCCCCTTGTAATTTTTTTTGTTGAATATTCTACAAATTGACTGTATGTAATGGACCGTAATAACAATAACTAATAAGCCAGGAATAAATTTCACGACCAATAACGTCCCCGACCTCAGCGAGAACTTGAAGTGTTTAAGGGCGATGTATAATGAAGCCTCGTGAAGGTTAGCTGCCGCTCTGTTGGTGGGTTGAGGAACGGTAGCCATTTAATCACTCAACAATTGCCCTCGCATCCCAATGGAAAATTTATCAGATGATAATTTAGATGATTTTATAAAAATGAAAAATTGTCAACCGACTGTATCGTGGTGAAAATACCATCGCTGGTCATATGAACATACGGCGTTCATGCTATTTTGCCATAATGCTGATTAATAGCTGATTCTATTTTCACCACAATATAGTCGGCTGATGATTTTTAGGGTTCCTGTCCGTCTGTCACAGATTCAATTTGCTCATAAGCTACTGAACCGATTAGGTAAAATGTAGTATATGGATATCCAAAGGTATTTCTGACATTAATTTCCCTTAAAAAGGTGCCACTTGGTGCCAAGTAAAACTGAAAAAAAAAGACTGTTGTTTTATTGACTTTGTCAAAAGCAGACGCTAATTTATTTACTATACAAAAACAAAAGTTTTTTTTAAACTCTTAATTGAAGAATTACAAATTTTCCGCAAGTGGTAGTGACATAAATAGTTTTTTTCATATTTATCAATTTAATTATATTTTTCGTGGCACAAGCAGACGCACAGATGATGGACGTATTTTTTTCAGAATTATTAAACAAGTTTTAGAGGTCACTACCGCATGCGCAAAATTTGTAACTACTATATGTGACCGAAAATTGTATTGTATGACAAATTATCACTTCCCAAACTTTATCTCCCGTTGTTTCATTTGGCAGAAGCATCAGATGGCAAAATATTGTTTCGCATGCCTAGTTTTTGCATATATTTATTTGGCATACTAACCTAACCCAAATAAAAAATTCGGCCAAATAAAACTATGCCAAACATTAATTTGCTAAATGTTGGTATGCTAACTAAACGTTATGCGATAAGTTGTTTGGAAAATGAAATTGGATGAAAGAATTTTCGGCGAAATGGCAGTACACCGAAAAAAAACAATATTAAAATTGAGTTATGTACGGAACGGAACTCTTCGGTTTCCGGAAGCAACCACCAATTGGGCACGCAGAGATAGCACCGATATTACTACGCAATGAGCATTTAAACATTTAGGAGCTTTCGCAATTCTACATGGAACCCATCATAAAATCATAGGCAAAATAGTATGAGTTCGAGGGTCGAGGGGGGTCAAAACAGAAATAGGTGAAAATAGTTATTATACACCCGAACTGTCCTCTTTTTTTCAAAGTCGTTTAATTATTGGTATTATCAGATAATTAGGTAAAAATGTGTACTTATAACAAAACACACTACCTAGCACAGTGTTCATGGATTTCACGATGCGGTGCGGCGCCTCACTTCATGACACCGACACCACGACAATCGCGGATGGATTTTAATTAAGAATATGGAAATCATTGTTGAAAAATATTTCACCGTGTTTCTTTCACGAATAGGCTACGTTCAACAATGACTAAATTAATGCAAAAAAAGTCGAAACCTACAATAATTCGCAAAAATTTGTTGCTTATATAAATATATTGGAGTTAAACATGCATAATTTTATTTAAAAAAATGTGTTCTAACAACACAATAGTAGTTTATGTAACTGTTACGTTTTAAGGCCTAATTACGTACAGTTGCATACACTGCTTTATCTACACTCATATTATATATATTAAATTAATTGTTCGGAAACCATAGAATGACCGCCATTGTACCGTCATGGCCTACTCGATTGTGCCGGCGCTCGCGCGGGACCAATCGAGTTGGCCATGGCGGTAACATTATGTTATCAAATTCGATGTTCCAAATTTGAAACTCATTGCTTAACAATATTTGAGCATGCATAGTTAAAATTACGTTACTGCCGCAGATAAGAAACTTATCATAGTTAAATCGTTTGTTGTAATGCTTGTCATTGTCTACGGTTTTTGAACGCATTTTAGAGTACTTACAGTATGAGTGTAGATAAAAAAGTTTATTAATACTTTACCGCATTTTTTCATGCCTCAAATATCATAAATTCCCTAAAAACATACCTATTTCTTCTATAAAGTTACGTCAGGTACAATCGGGTTCATAATTGCATACCCAATTTATCAATAAATTCATTCATAAATTGGGTATTGATCCAGTAACTTTATACAATCATTTGTGTAAGAATGTCATAATAATATTTATTTATTTATATATATTGTGTGCGTCAAATCTAGTAGATCTGATTTTTTTGCAGACTTGTTCGTGATGTTGGCCCAATAAATGATCCAAGTTGGTGACCTCGAGCGCCGAACGCAACTTTGTCAAAAAACGAATAATCAGATTTTTTTCAGATTTTGGCAATTATTTAATTTTTCGATTTTGACGATATTTGAAATTTGAATGTCACGGGACATAGAATCGATTGATGTTTAAGAAAATGTATGTACTTATGTAAATCTACATGTGCTAATTGTTTGATAGATGTGTCTTTTTAAGCTCAACTACCATTACTCACGAAATTAATCGCATAAGTTCACTAAATAATAAGAATCAAAATTTTACGTCTAAATATTTAGGTTTACAAATTTTACTGATTGTATTGTATGGGTCCGTAAGTACCTAGGTATAGTAGGTCATCATCAAACACTTAAGAGCCATGCTCTTGTCGGTGCAACTCAAAGTGGGTTCTCCATTTGCTTCGGTCCCAGGCCTCCTCTTTGATCTCTTGGTACGACCTGACCTTAACATTATTTTTAATTTGGTCTATATAATTAATTCTAGGTCTAGTAGGTATTAAACATTAATTCGCAGTATATTCAGAAAGAAATCAATGAAATTATTAAAAAAAAACTTTTTTTTCGCCTTGTTTGCCGATTTGGATGGAATTATTTTTCAATTTGCTAACTACCAAACTTAGTTTTTTGCGCCCCCCTCTTGATTGCGCCCAGGGCACGTGCCCTGACTGCCCCACTACTCACTACGCCACTGTGTAGCCATGTCTGTTATTTCCGATACAAAAAAAGTCTGCCGATTTTTGCGGGGGAGGGGAACGTCATATGTATGGCTATTCGTACGTAACGTACAAATAGCTACGTCAGATAAAAGTCAGTCCATGTGTTGTGTATGACCACTGCTCATATGTTTTCGGCAGAGGGAGCGCCTGTCAATGGCGACTCCAGTTGGTTGAATTCTCAAAGAGATGTTTCTAGCTTCATAATAAGCCACCACACGACCCTAAATTAAGCCCTTTCGACGGAGACGCCACAATACGTTTGGAGATATTGATGCAAGGGCCTAATTTTGGGCGGTTAAATAAAAAAGGCTACGCTAACAGTTTGTCACAGTATTTACTTTCTGTTTCTGAACGTGCTCTTAACGTCAAACACGTTACGTCATTGATTGTCAGAATTTGATTTGCGTTGCGAAGCGAATGCGACACTTAGCACAAAATAATCAATGTATTTATTGTTTTCCATTCTTTAGTTAGATTCTTAAATGAACTAGTTCAAGTTTGGAAAATATAAAATTTATAATAAAAATGGCCCAGTAGGGAGAGCGCCGTGGTAAGTGAACCATGCTTGTATCGCATTATAATAACTTGAGTGATGACCGGTGCGGTAAATAATAATTCGCGCTTATTTTTCAGGTAAGATGTATTCGCCCCGACAAAAACTGTTATGGTTTGCATTCAGTACGCGAGTAGTACTATTAATACTACAAGCCGTTTCAAACTTTGTCATCCCGGACCACAATGCGAATGTATTCGTTAGTCCTGTGGATGTAAGCTTGCGCCGCACGGTGGGCGATGCGACCGTGGACATGCTGCTCGGCGGCTTGAAGCGATGGGACGCTCAGTACTTCATACACATTGCTCAATACGGATACACCTACGAAAACTGTTTAGCATTCTTCCCATTCTTTCCTCTTGTGGTCAGATACATTGCATATGGACTAAACAGTATAGTGGGTTCATTTTTAAACATACACAGCTCACTATTAATTTCAGCCACCATCATAAATCTAATTATGTTTATTAAATCAGCTGATATATTACATAGATTAAGCCTAAGAATCCTCCGAAGTGAGAGCAAGGCATACAAAGCTGTGGTACTGTATTGTGTCAACCCTGCTAGCATTTTCTTCTCAGCGCCATATTCTGAAACACTATTTGCTCTGATGTCTTTTTATACAATGTTGAAATGTACAGAAAATGAAACCCTCAGATTTGCAAATATTGATATAACAAGTGGCTTGCCTGCTGGATTTTCCATGATTACTCGATCAAATGGTTCCGTAAACATGGGATTCATCCTCTATACTAGTTTCAAAAATGTGATTGAGAGAACTTTACCTGAGATAGTGTACAAATATAAAACTCTAAAACGTAGAATTATTATGCCTTTCCTGTTACTGCCGCTGTTGACATCTTGTGTGGCTCTCTTTTTGACTGTGATATTAGCTTTGATACCTTTTGTCTTAGTTCAAACTTATAATTATTTGAAATTCTGTGTCCCCGGACAGCACAATTTGCCAGAATTTTTATCTAATTCCGAGTATGTTCTCCCTGGTAGTGGAGACAGTCCGTGGTGCAACAGCTCATTGCCATTGTCATATTCTTACATACAGAGCCATTACTGGAATGTTGGGCTTTTTAAATATTATAAATTAAAACAGGTTCCTAACTTTTTGCTTGCATCTCCAGTTCTGTTCCTTATAATATATCATTGTATGTCTTATTCTAAAAATAATTTTAAATTGTGTGTGAGACTGGGATTGAGAAGCAATATATTTAATTTTGGGTATGTTAGTAAAGTGCCTTATAGGCCTAAGCATACTTCAAAAAGTTTTGGTGCAAATGATCCTACTATATTTGTGCACATTGTTCATGCTATGAGCCTCGCTGTGTTTTGCATCATGTTTGTACATATCCAGGTTTCGACAAGGTTGTTGTGTTCTGCCAGCCCTGTTCTATACTGGATTGGTTCTTATAAGATGAATGTAGGCCCCACACCAACATCTGACCAAAATACTATCAATGAACATTTTCGACGCATAGGCATTGGAAAGAGGATTCCTCCACACCATTTGTCTATTGCTAATTTAGAAGGTGTAGACAACATGTATAGTAAATGGAGGACATTTATTATAACCAGGTGGATGCCAGATTTTCAGTCTCGTTTAATACAGTATTATTTTCTTGGCTATTTTATTATAGGAACTGTATTATTTTCTAACTTTTACCCATGGACTTAAGTTCGTTTTCATCTCTAGTACACATATCAGTTGAACATATCCTAAACCAAGAACAGTAATTATTCCATTGAAAGTGTATAACATGTATGGGCACTTCTGGAGCATTAAACATTTTGATATTTTAAGATAAAATATGATAGTCGGATATAGGAGTTTAGAAGCCTTTTAGTTCACTCCTTTTACAAAAAAAACATTATGACAAGGGTAGGGATGATTAATTATAGTAGGCTGGCTCAAAATCTGTGACCTATAAATAGTTGAATGCTTATTTAATATTATAAATTTAAAACATACATTGAATAACTGACATATCATAATATCACTTAACATTCCTCTTATGCTATGTGAACAAACTTATTACAATTCGCATTTACAGTATTAGCTATCGTTATTTAGTAAGTACTTAAATCATTAAAGGGTGTTTTTCACCTTCCTCTAATGATTCAGTTACCAGAGTCCTTAGGTGAATACATAATTTAAAGTGATCTTTGTCATCGTAAATGGTAATCCTTAAGATAAACTTGTATTTTGATTAGTAGAAATGAGCATCAATTAAAGTTTTAAAAAGTAATACCTAATTTATAAGATCACAGTAGTGAATAGACCTTTCGTGTTTGAATCTAATAAAGCATGGGGCCTTAGATTATAGATTTGTCCATTTTATAATAATAAATATCGCACATTACAATTTTAATAATGTTAAAATCTATCGCCTTTAAACAAAATGTACAATTTGAGCGTGTTTGTCCATCAGTTTCATAAACTTTTATCATTCTAGTCATTTGTGTTCATGTAGATAAATAAGAATTAAACTGATAAGCCGTTTCCATAATGTAATACTAAACCTAGATAATTAGGGAAGCTTTAATTATAATTATACGTTGATTGAGAAAATCGCGCCGCCTTACTGGCGGCTGGCATGAGCAATTTTTATTACATTATAATAAATTGACCAAATATAGATGTAAGAACTTATTTTTTATGGCTGATTATTTTGCTTTGGTAAAATACCTGCTTTAGGTATAGAACTCGCAGTTCTTTTGATTTAAAAAATGCTGTTTATATTGACTGTACCTAATTTACTGTATCTCAAAAATTAATTTTATATTTGTCACTCAGCAACCGTCCATTTGTAATAGGACCGCAATAGAATGAAGTTAGTTTGAAATAATAACGTGCAGTCATTCCATAGCGCTAAGTTAAACTCTGCAAAACAAATTTATTATTAACATACGGTTGTGATGAACCTAATTGATACGGATTTATGGATGCCATTTGAACATTAAAAGCAAGCTATGGTGTAGCACGTACAATGTTATGTTATGGTGCAATCACACTGAGTCTCGCTTAAAACTGCTAGGGAATCTAAAGTATGGGGTCGGCCGATTTCACTTCAACGTGGGCTATAAGTTCTAGGGCTACTGTACGTTCACCACTTTAATAATTGTATGAGAAGAGCAATTTAAATGGGACAGTAAGGGGAAATTTGAAATGTGTTCTTCGGAGCAACTAGTCCGTTATTTGAGTGCCTGAAGAAAAACTGCATTTGTAGATTAATAGAAGTCATACGGTCGATTTTATTTTACTATTTGAATTGCTCATCTTCTATACCAAGTGCCATTACCCTAGCTAGGTTAATGGCACTTGGGAAAAGATAGTCTGTTATAACTTTAGGCTTTAACTGTTATTTTTGCACAAATTCAATTTTATTGTAATTTATTTATCTGAAGGTTATTAAATAAAAGCATTGTTTACAGATTACAAAACTTTTATTTCTATTTTAAATATATAAAATATTTTTAAGTAAGTAAAAAGTGGTGTTTTACCTACACTTAAAGGTTGAACACGCCAAAATTAGGGCATGTAAAAATAGCTATTGTTATTCTAAAAATGGAGATATTCAAACTTATTAAACAACAATTTTCTCACAAGGAACTGCCTTATAAAATGATGATAGTTTTATTTTCTTTTATTTGTTCGTTGGCAAAATGTCGAGCGTACAACATCAAAAACGTGAACGCATTTTGCACGAACATGTAAAAAATCCCATGTTAAGCTACAGAGATATCGCGAAAAGGCTGAAATATCCACAATCTACGGTTGGTCACGTATTAAAAACATTCCGTGAACGCTTGACAATAGATAAAAAGCCAGGAAGTGGTGGGTTGCAGGGAGTCAAGAATAATAAAGAGGAACAGAGTATTTTAAAGATTTTTGCCTCAAATCATACGATTTCATCTCGTGATGTTGCTAAAAAAGTGAAAATGTCTCAGTCCTATGTCCAAACAGTGAAACAGAGGGCGGGACTGAGGAGTTATAAAGCCCAGGCTGCACCAGATCGAGACTCAAAACAGAACTTATCCGCAAAGAAACGGTCGCGAAAACTCTATGAAAATTTTCTTACAAAATTTGAATTGGTGATGGACGACGAGACGTGTATAAAAGCGGATTTCAAACAAATACCTGGTCAAGAGTTTTATATTAGCAAACAACAGATGCTCCTGAAGATTGTAAATTAAAAAAACGAGAGAAATTTCCAAAAAAAAAAACCCTTGGGAAGTCAATATGTAGCTGTGGTAAAAATAGTCGCTCGTTTATCACCACCGGGACAATAAACGGCGATATTTATCGGAAAGAGTGTTTACAGAAGCGTTTGCTGCCTATTATAAGACAGCATGCCTCACCACCGCTGGTTTGGCCAGATCTAGCCAGTTGTTATTACGCAAAATCAGTTATGGAATGGTACAGCGCTAACAGGATCGTGGTGGTACTTAAAATATGCAATCCGCCAAATAGTCCAGAACTGCGGCCCGTTGAAGAGTACTGGAGTATTATGAAAGGAATTCTAAAAAAGAAAGGCGGAAAAGTAAAATCGGCCCCCGAGCTACAAAAAATATGGACCTGGGCGACGAAAAGCTTTCCTAAAGAGAGGGTGCAAAGTCTTATGAGCCGTGTGCGTAGAAAAGTTCGATCTATGGCTAACTGCGTAAACATTAATTAAAATTAAAAATGTAATTTTAGAGTTCATTAAATTTGTCATTAAATGTGGTATTCATAATGTAGTTATTTATTTTCAAACTGATTTAAAAACAAATTTTGCGTGCCCGAGTTTTGGCGTGTTCAACCTTTAGAAGTACTTATACTCGTAGTTAGGGAGCTGGCGAGCAAAATTTCGATATGATCAGCACACAAGGCAGACGTTATTAATAGTGATATTTATGCCCTAAGAAACATCAAGGACCTTGTCTGCCACCATGGTGGCGCTGCGTTGTAAATTTACAGCGTTTCAAAAATGTAAAAAAAAAAGGTGTGCTATATTATGCGCACACGTCTGCTTTTGGGGCTGATGATCACAGTCATCCTGGAAACACAATGCATCGAAAAGGCAGACATCCAGGGCTCTAACTTTTGTAGTATTCAATTTTTATGATTCAAAAACTGTATATTAAGTGCACACTTGGCAGATTTGAATTGTTCGATCAAAAACAATGAGAAGAACCACGGAAAAATAGTCTGCTAACATGTTGCCTCTGCGTTGTCTATTGAGTGCTCCAAAAATGTAAAAAAAAAAGGTGTGCTATATTATGCACACACGTCTGCCTGTTGGACTGATGTTTGAATTCCTTATGAAAACCAAGAAAATCGATGAGGCAGACGTTCAGGCCTCTGATATTCCAAAGGCAGACCATTTGTTTTTTTTAACCCGACGCTCGCGCCAAACCAAGCAGGTATAAATTGAATTGATCAAAATGCTACAGACAAGACCACATCCCACCTTCATTCTTGTTTTTTTTTTAAAACGTTCCGAAAGGCACTACCGGAGTATGTCATTGACAAGTGGTATTGTAGTTCCAAAGTTCATCTACGTTAAAGGCACGTGCTTTTGTGCATTTAAATCTAAAAATGACTAAAAGAGAAAACACACATAGACATAAGTCACATATTTATTGTAAACAATTACTTTATTGTTAAGTACCTATGTGATTGAGCGCGACGCGCCAACAAACTGGTCACTCCAGTTTGGCGCAATATTTTAACTCCCGAAACCTGCAATTGTTTTACATAAATATATATATAAAAAAAAAACAGCATGTGTAAAACAAACGCCTCTTCTATAAGAATAAAACTAAAAAATAACAATAATCCCATGCAATACCCGCTGTCCCTTGATTCCGTGAATTTCAAACAGTTATACAGTTGAAAATCAGTGAGCAGTGTCTGCCACATTTTTTTCCGATACCACGGGGTCATAGTGAATCGAATGGGCGCAATGAGAACCGCGTGCAAATGACTTAGTAGAGCTTTTTTTTTAACATTTTTACAACTCCGTCCCATGATAATGCAGAGTCCTGAATGTCTGCCTCTTCGATTTTCTTCGTTTCCAAGATGATTGTAACCATGAACTCCAGAGGCATACATGTGCAAATGATTTAATACCCCGATTTTTTTAAGCAACTTCAATCCGTTGTAACGCGAAAACGCAGCGACATAGGGGACCTTAATTGATTGGACCAAATCAATTCGTAATGATTTAAACTGCAATCCACCTCGACGTGAAACGTGTGCAAATCATATACCGAAATGCTCGCCAGCTCCCTAACTATTAATATATATGCATACATTTAAAATTAATAATTAAATCTAACGTTACATCTACGTACTAATAAAATATAAAATTTTTCTCAAGTTCTTATGCTAGCAAACTAACACGATACGAATGAATATTAGAGACATTACCTTTACCATAATATAGCCTCTTTTATATATGGACTTATAGGCAGTTATATTTTGCTCCACAAATTCAAACAATGTATGTCGTGTTTTGAAAAGTAGATCTAAAGCGGTTCTGTTTACCCGCAATCGAATTTAAAGTACACGCCTCGGTTAGATGTTCTATCGCTTTTGGTAGTTTCACTCGAACGCCTAGGCAATAGGTTTGAATGAAAAGTATAGATGTAGGCCGGGCGTGCTAATCTGTAGTGGAGTGCACGAGCGCCATCTCCGGCTCTGCGTGGGCGGTGGCGGGGGCGGGTGTGGAGGCGGTGGGGGTGGGGGTGGAGGGGGCGGGGGCGGGGGTGGAGGCGGCGTGGTGCGACTGGTCGGGGGCGGGGGCGGGCGCGGGCGGCGCCGCGCCGGCGGGCTGCTACGCCGCCGCAAGAGCCTCCTGGGAACAGAAATAACACAATAGGCATGGTGATTTTTTTCATGTATGGTATCAATCGATTCGTTTCATCAAATCAAATCAAATCAAATCAAATGTCTATATGGGGCGAATTGCGTTAAAGCAACACAAAAGTCAGAAATGAGACTTAAACATGAAGTTAAATACAATCTGGAGGTCATACTTCGACCACAAAGTGAGGCCGAAAGAGATGGTAATGTGGGGGGCTACATCTCATTCTAAGTAGAGTGACCATATGTACTATGATGTATGTGGGATCGGGATAGTATGAAGATAAATATAAAATAAAATATGTTTGTCGTCTAGTAAGTATTGTCCAGAAAGAGAAGTCTCATAGTTCATATGGGAACTTATACATTCTACTGACTTAAGGAGCTGGCCACTTCAGATACGTTGGCGCAATAATGAGAGCAGAGAACCCCTCTAATTAGTTTACTATTTTAAACTTATTGCTAGATCCAGGCATCTGGCAGCTATTTATCGGAGGACGTCAGAGTGACAGACCAGCAAAATATTTCAGTTAATAGGTAAACTGTCGAAGCCTATCGCTAATATAATAACAAAAAAGTAAAAACATTGCGTATCGCTACGGAAAACAGTAGGTAGGCGACAAACAATACAATAACGTAACGTCATTTTGCACTATTTTCCCCCAACAGAAACTCCTGAAAATGATATAATCTTATTAATTACATGATACTGCACGGTATCTAACCTAGAACTGTACATAAGATATTTATTTCTTACAACTCGTTTGCATAACACCGATGAACAATTGCCAGATGTCCGCGTCTTAAAATAGGGGATAGTTAGTGTAGCAAACTAAAACTAAGTAAGTACAGGGGGTTCGTGGCTCTCACTATTGCGTCATATCTGATGTGGACAGTTTTCCGACTTTAATATACTTAAAGGTAAATAAAGAAAACATCAATACATCAAACTGCTCAATGGTTGACCGGAAGAGATCTCTTCCATGTACAAATATTGTATATTTTAACGGCCTCCTAGCCTAGTCGGTAGTGACCCTGCCTATGAAGCAGGAGGTCCCGGGTTCGAATCCTGGTCAGGGCATTTATGTGTGTGTTTATCACGGATATTTGTTCCTGAGTTATGGATGTTTTCTATGTATTTAAGTATTTATATGTATATATCTATTACATATATCGTCGTCTAGTACCCACAACACAAGCCTTATTGAGCTTACTGTGGGACTAGGTTGATTAGTGTAAGATTGTCCCATAATGTTTATTTAATATTTATTTATTACACTGCCTTACTTTTTTTGTATGGCCTTGTGCCATTTTAGAACCCTTTCGAAAGGGCCTAAAAAGACCCGCGGGCCACTCCTGTCCTGTGTAAGTAATACTTAGGAAAAGACCATGTACATTTCTGTAAAAACCACAAAACCGACCCGCAGCTTGCCGACATCATAGTCACCCTATTGTTTGACAATCTTAACTTGTTGTTAAATCGTAAAATTGAATGATTGTGGATTACCGGTGAAAGGAAAGTCTACTTTATTGTAAAGTCTCACCCCTGCACCCTTTTACGCAACATATCTTGACCATTTTTACTTAAAAATGTTGTTACGAAATGTTGTTGAGCTGAGCGGCGTCATTTGAAATAATATCGGTCACATATTATGTCAGTGATGGGACTGATGGGATGGGGATACCAGACCGTATTTTAAATATTACAAAACTTACTACTGTCTGCAATATTAATTGCAATTCTTTAATTTAATGAATGAATAATATTTACGTCGTAAAAAAATTCAAAGCAGCTAAAAGGGAACAAAGTATTAATTCAAATCTTGCAATAAATTATTATAAGTAGGTAGTAACTTCTAGTGTGTCACTAAAATAAATGTAGATAAATAAAACCACATTGGTAAGTTTCATAAGTTTGCAGCATTGTGCGAGTGAGACACCGCCCCCTACATTATGCTCTCTATCGGACCGTTTTTATTACTTTTTACTAGTGACCTATGAACGACTGTTTTGCTCGGTAATAAGGTTCAACTGTGGTTAGGGAAATATAGTAAAAGTACTATCTGGATTGTCTAAATAAATAAATAAATATTATGGGACAATCTTACACAAATCAACCTAGTCCCACAGCTCCCACAGGTCCCTAAGCTCAATAAGGCTTGTGTTGTGGGTACTAGACGACGATATATATAATAGATAGATATAGATAAATACTTAAATACATAGAAAACATCCATAACTCAGGAACAAATATCCGTGATAAACACACAAATAAATGCCCTGACCAGGATTCGAACCCGGGACCTCCTGCTTCATAGGCAGGGTCAATACCGACTAGGCTAGGAGGCCGTTAAAATATACTTTATTGTACAAAATTTGTACAACAAAGAAAAATACAACAGGAAGAATATACAATATTTGTACATGGAAGAGATCTCTTCCGGTCAACCATTGAGCAGTTATTGTGTTTGATGTTATTGATGTTTTCTTTATTTACCTTTAAGTATATTAAAGTCGGAGAACTGTCCACATCAGATATGACGCAATAGTGAGAGCCACGAACCCCCTGTACTTACTTAGTTTTAGTTTGCTACACTAACTATCCCCTATTTTAAGACGCGGACATCTGGCAATTGTTCATCGGTGTTATGCAAACGAGTTGTAAGAAATAAATATCTTACAGTTCTAGGTTTGATGCAGTGCAGTATCATGTAATTAATAAGATTATATCATTTTCAGGAGTTTCTGTTGGGGGAAAATAGTGCAAAATGACGTTACGTTAATGTATTGTTTGTCGCCTACCTACTGTTTTCCGTAGCGATACGCAATGTTTTTACTTTATAATAATAAATAAATAAATATTATGGGACAATCTTACACAAACCGACCTAGTCCCACAGTAAGCTCAATAAGGCTTGTGTTGTGGGTACTAGACGACGGTATATATAGATAAATACTTAAATACATAGAAAACATCCATAACTCAGGTACAAATATCTGTGATAACCACACAAATAAATGCCCTGACCAGGATTCGAACCCGGGACCTCCTGCTTCGTAAGCAGTGTCACTACCGACTGGGTTAGGAGGCCGTTAAAACTTTTTTGTTATTATATTAGCGATAGGCTTCGACAGTTTTTACCTATTAACTATAAAATGTTTTGCTGATCTGTCACTCTGACGTCCTCCGATAAATAGCTGCCAGATGCCTGGATCTAGCAATAAGTTTAAAATAGTAAACTAATTAGAGGGGTTCTCTGCTCTCATTATTGCGTCAACGTATCTGAAGTGGCCAGCTCCTTAAGTCAGTAGAATGTATAAGTTCCCATATGAACTATGAGACTTCTCTTTCTGGACAATACTTACTAGACGACAAGCATATTTAATTTTATATTTATCTTCATACTATCCCAATCCCACATGCATCATAGTACATATGGTCACTCTACTTAGAATGAGATGCAGCCCCCTACATTACCCTCTCTTTCGGCCTCACTTTGTGGTCGAAGTATGACCTCCAGATTGTATTTAACTTCATGGTGTCATCATGCCTATTAAGGGGCTGACAACAGCTAAATTCCCTCCCTATCTTTTTCAGCGCGAGTGAAAGGGAAACACTGTGTTACGATTAGTATGGGAGCTCATTGCAAATTTTGCAAAATGATGAATAAAAAAAACTACGCATTAATTGAGAAATATAAAACAACGAAGTTTTTAGTATTAGTGCGGTGGAATTTTGTACTTAGTTCTGTAACTAAGGACAAAATTCCACCATTATAAGAACATTATACGTCTGTACGTATAAGTCAAGAAACTAAAGACATTCGACTGTTTAAAGCAAACTTTAAGATGTATCTTTGGAATTATTTTCTATCGAGCCGATTTCGTCCAATCGTGTATCGGAATCAACGAAGTTCTTCCAAATATAACGAATAATAACATATATTTTTTTTACTTTCTCAAAGCAAGGAGTTATAGCTAAAAACACTGTTTGAGTAAAGTCAATTTGAAGGTCATCGGGTGTTGTCAGCCTCTTAAGATTAGACATAATATCATATAATTTTAAACAAAAAAGAATTGACTTCACTTTTTTCTTTATACCACGACGGTGGGAAACAAGCATACGGCCCGCCTGATGGTAAGCCTAGCCTCCACTTTTCCAAAATGGACTAATAATCATAGGGCTTAGCAAAATGAAACTGCATTTTATGCAGAAAGCAAGCCGTTTTTGAAAAATGGCGGCCACGCAATCCTCGAGTGAAATCATTCGTATTGGTCCCCAGTGTCACTGGGTAAAGCGGCTTGCTTTCTGCATAACATGCAGCTTCCGATGTAAATATCGCCGTAAGGCCCTAATCACAATCTAATTATTAAAAACTAAGAAAAAAAATTACGCGAACAAAAAAAATTGGTTTTTTATGGACGGTCGGCCGGCTGGGATGACGTGTCCCACACAAAAGAAAATATTTTCGCGACCATAAATTTTTTTGTAGATACAATCGCAAAACACATAGCAAGTCCATTTTGTAGTAAGAGTGAAACAGAACGATTCATTTTATCTCCGTCGAATTCAAATTAACCGGTTAATTTTGTTCAACAGTATCGAAATTTGCTAAAAAACGCTATGTTTGTAACCGGTTTAATACCGGTAATCGAAACCAAAACAGATATTCATTTCGGTTTAGGGTCACGTGATCGAAACCGGTATCAGAAAAATAACGGTATCCGATCCCTGATAAGATCGGTTGCACCAAACCGTCGATGGCGTCGATTAACATCATCGTCATAGATAAAATTAGCTTGTATTAAAAGTTTGATAGTTATCGAACGAGCGGAGCGTAAGCGAAGTGAAGTTCTTACAGACAACTTCGGACACAACGGAACTGTCAGCTGGCTACTGGTACATCTGTGCTTTTCGATGGTTACTTGATTTTAAAAGTTTGTTCCACGATAACTTTTTTACCTTCCTCTAGACTTCATGAAATTTGTTGGGGTTGTAGCACCGATAAATATAATTTGAGAGTTCAGAATACATATAAGCAGGATCGATCAAGGGGTCATGCAGCTAGAAAGCGCAAAAGCGATCTTAATAAAGATCTTATTATAATGATTAACTCGTTGGCAAGTAAATCGCGTGTTCTACTAGTCCGTAGGATGACAGCTCCGCCGCCATATTTAACGTTGATCAATCCGTTAATTACGTGTGGTGTGATCTAACCTAATCTAACCGTGACACGCGCACGTACCTGCAGCCTGGCGCGCGCGCGCTTCACGCGCTCCTCCTGTCGGCGCACGTCCTCTTTGCTGATGGTGACGGCGGCGATCAGCGGCTGCTCAGGGTTTAAAAAAACGCCCGGATTCTCTAGAATCGCCTGCTTCGAACCGGTTT
Organism: Pammene aurita; assembly: GCA_947086415.1. Lineage (NCBI taxonomy): Eukaryota > Metazoa > Arthropoda > Insecta > Lepidoptera > Tortricidae > Pammene > Pammene aurita. The sequence continues at coordinate 23,483,521 of OX352305.1, read as the reverse complement.
GGCCTGCAATTACAGAATACATAATGTGAAAGAACAATGATAGGTATCACCGGTTTGCCGTCATAGTCATTTATTTATAATATTTAAAATATTACATGTCAAATTACAATATTATTACATTGGTACTTATTTATTAATACATTATTTATAGGTACTTAATTATTAAATTAGATTTTAAATTAAACATATTTGGGTTAGTTATTTTAGAGAAAAGTAAATGTATAATATTTAAATCAGGCAACAAGATCCATTGTAACATATACCTTGCACACCAAAGAACATATATTTTAAAACTTTTGTTTATTGTGTTCGGATACAACGTGAGTGGCACCGTTGTGTCGTTTGGACAGAGTACCTAAGTTATTTATTCCATTAACCCTTTGGTCGCCAAGCGTTGAACAAAGATGATGCAACATTGACGCCACACAATCGCATTGTGTAAGCAAAATTGAACTTTGCAGAATCCCGCGTAGGTCCCTCATGCATTAGCAAAGCCGTCGTTGGCATCCAGGGCTTGTATAGCCGATAGTGGCGGTCAAAAGGTTAAAGCTTTGCGCCCACGAAACCTGCTTGTCCTGACCGCTTTTCTTACCACAAAATATACTACAATATAATTTTAAACAAAAAAGAACCGACTTCACTAAGCATCCACCTTTCCAACACGAAATGCTCGATCTGCTGTAAAAAATACTCAAATCACCATAGGTGTGCCTATAATAGTTGAACAGTTCCCTCGATTTCTCCAGGATCCCATCATCAGATCCTGACATGGTTACAATGGGACCAACTGTGAAGTATACGCTTTCAAACAAAAAAATAATTTTCCAAATCGGTCCAGCCGTCTTCGAATAATCGGTGAACATACATAAAAAAAAAAAAAAAAAATAGCAAAAACAAAGATCCCGACGAATTGATAACCTCCTCCTTCGAAATCTTGAAGTCGGTTGAAAAGCACAATAAGGAAGTTTAAGGCTTTTATTAACGTACAGCGACTTAGCCGTAATATCCGAGTGGGTTCTGTAATTTGTTCCGACGACTTTACTAAAAATAGTAGATTGTACAACAAGAGCATAAAACGTACACTCGACTTTATATACATCTCTCGATAAACATCTCGTGTAAAATGTGTTTTATGGACGAGTTTTACACTCTACTGTTCACTTCGATTGCGAGGAAATTATTAATCGTAAAACAATTTCAAGGTGTAACAAGTCAAGGGGATCAATCTATACCCAGTGACATGTAGCCATACGATAAATAAAATAAAGGTGTAACCAATATTACAATGAAAAAAGATTATTATGGTTCACGAGAATTAACTTTATTTTTTCTTTTTTTTTGGTAGGTACGTGATTTACGTCGTAACCCAAGTGAACCCAAGAAAATCCCCCTTATGGAAAGTACGAATAATAGAGCTATATCGTTGGACGACCCGACTAACAATCGGCGCCATTCGGTTACCGGGCTGGATGGTGTGAAATTGGCGACCGAAGCTGTTACTGTGACGGCCCGCCGGGTCGCAGCTGGCAGACATATTACCGGTGGAAGCTTGAACCTCCTATCCTGCTTTCCGAGGTGACAACTGCGATTGCTGCTCTCAAAGATCGGAAAGCGCCCGGACCAGATGAACTTACAGCTGAAATTATCAAGGCAATGGGAATATCAGGAGCAAGCATAATACACCAAATATGTGACAACATCTGGCGCACGGGACAGTGGCCCGACGACTGGGCAAAATCAATCATCCTCCCGTTGCATAAAAAAGGATCTACGGCGAAGTGCGATAACTACAGAACCCTAGCACTTATATCGCACGCCAGCAAAATATTACTGCATGTAATGAACAACAGAATCCGCTACTACTTAGACTGGCAAATACCACAAGAACAAGCCGGCTTTGTCAAGGGCAAAGGGACTCGAGAGCAAATTTTAAACATCCGCCACCTGATCGAAAAGTCCTATGAATTCAACACTCCCATCGTCTTATGTTTCATTGACTATAGTAAAGCCTTCGATTGTGTCATCTGGTCGGCCTTGTGGACAGTTTTGGAGGAACTGGCTGTGCCTGACCATCTTTCTGATCAAATCGCTTTATCAGAACAACCAGGGCGCAGTCAAGGTGGAAAGGACTACCTCTGAGCCCTTCAAGTTTGGAAGAGGTGTACGGCAGGGTTGCATCCTGTCCCCTATCCTCTTCAACGTATATGGTGAATATATCATTAGGCTAACGCTGGAAAACTGGGAGGGTGGCGTCCCCGTGGGTGGCACCAAAATTACAAACCTCCGTTACGCAGATGATACAACGCTCATAGCAGGTAGCGAAACTGAAATGGCATCGCTTCTGGCCAAGATGGAAAGGATTAGTTTGGAATTAGGCCTTAAAATCAACCATTCCAAAACCAAACTCATGGTGGTAGACCGTACCAACTCTCTCCATACCACAGGAGCCCTGTCCCTGGAAAAAGTGGATGATTTTGTCTACCTGGGCACTTCTATCAGCAACACGGGGTCTTGCGAGAAGGAAATCAGGAGACGAATAGGCATGGCCAAAAACGCAATGGCACAGCTGCAAAGGATATGGAAAGACCGAAACATATCTCGGAAGACGAAGAAGAGGCTAGTCACGTCTCTGGTCTTCTCGATTTTTATCTACGGCGCGGAAACTCGGACCGTACGGAAGGCTGACCGTGATCGCATTGACGCCTTCGAGATGTGGTGCTGGCGGAAGATGCTTCAAATTCCGTGGACTGCATTTCGAACAAATACATCGATATTGAAAGAACTCGATATAAAGACAAGGCTTTCCACTACCTGCCTGCGAAGAATCCTTGAGTTTTTTGGTCACATTGCCCGGAAAGATGGACACAACCTTGAACAACCAATGGTTCTCGGGAAGGTCGACAGAAGAAGGCCGAGAGGTCGAAGCCCAGTCAGGTGGTCCGACCAAATCCGCTCAACGCTCAACACCAAGCTACATGATGCCCTCCATGATGCTAAAGACAGGCACAGATGGAGGAGCATCATTAGAGACAAATTAATCTCCCATTGGGGGAATCACGACCCTCAGTAATGAGGTGCACGACGCGAGGAGGAGGAGGATTTACGTCGTTACATACTGCTCAGTTATAAAAACATTTGGTTTTTTTTTAAATATATGAAAGGTAACTTATGGTCATCTATACATATAATAAAGCTGAAGAGGGTCGAAAGTCTGTACGTGGAAGATAATCGAAAAAAAATTGGCTGGGGATACTTAGAATCGATAACAGAACACGTTCCAACAATTTTTAGAATTTTTGTCTGTTTATCTGTTTGTCTGTTTATTTGACCGCGCATCACGTGAAAACGGCTGAACAGATTTTGATGAAATTTTGTATAGAGATAGTTTGAGTCCCGGGAAAGGATAATAGATAGTTTTAATCCCGAAAATCAACCCTGGTGGGGGTGAAAAGGGTGTTGAAAGTTTGTATGGAGAATTTTTAACCGCTGAAACGATTTAGATAGAAATTAGTATGGAGATAATTTGACTCCCGAGAAACGTCAAAGGAGAGTTTTCAAACCCTTGTGGGGTAAAAAGGGGGTTGGAATTTGGTATGAGGATTTTTTTACCGCTGAACTGATTTAGATGAAATTTCGTATAGAGAATGGGTCTCGAGTAAGGACAAAGGATAGTTTCATCTTCAAAAAAGGGCGCCCCCCCCCCCATCTTACTTTTGAACAGTAGGTCCAAAAAATTTGAAAAAAAAATGGGAATACATGGGACATGACTCCCCCCCCAAATCGTACACGTCAAAAAGAAAAATTCATTCGTGACCCCTTCAAAAAATCATTTCTGCATTAGTGACCCCCCAATTTCATAGTCCCCCCCGGCCCCCCATTTTTAGGCTGCAACCGCGCCTGTTCTTGCCTTTTCATTCTTAGACTGATTTGACTGGAGGAGCGATTTGGATGATATTTCCCATGGAAATGATATGAACAGGTACAGTTAGGGAATGCAATCTCGTACGAGATTTCCGCCTAGCGAGATCTCGCGAGACTCAAAACCCAGTCTCGCGAGATCTCGCAAATTACGGGATCTCGCGAGATTGGGAGAATCGCAATTAAAACATATGCAAATGCTTGTTTTAAGAACTAGTAATTGACATGATATGTAATTAAATAGAAACTGCGTTGCTTAGTTATAAAAATAATGTAAGTTTTATTTTTAAAATCAACAGAGTACTTATTATTTTGTCTCTAACTCTAATAACATTTGTTTATGTCTATAATTATTATACCTACTGTAGCTAATCAGTTCAAATTCTTACAATATTGGTAACAAAACAATAATTATCTATATTTAGTCTTTTGTAAATTATTACTTTAGTTTCAATAATTTAGAGTAATAGGAACATTACTTATGGTAAATAAAAACAACAAAACAAAAACTTAACTTCACAAGTTCTTAAATAAATGTTGTGAGATCGTATTAATCAGGCGAGGTACAAAACACACGAAATGGTAAACCGTCTTTAGCTACCATCCTTGACACTTTCATCTCCTTTGAATTATCTTCACTATGAAAATGATCCGTAATTTTTCTCTTTTTTGTTGATTTTGATGATGGGGCAGTCAAAGGCAAAGGTTGCTCTTGCTGAAGAGTATTTTCGGCTGGAGCTGGTTCGGAAGCCGAAGAGTTTGATGCTGATGGCCCGGGAGCACCATCGTTTGCCTGCATCTCAACATTCTCAACCTCAACACTTTTTTTAGTATCTATCTGATGTATAGACTTCAAGTGTGTATGTAAGCCTTTTGTAGAATGGTCTTTAGTTTTCAAAATCTTCGCACACAGTTTGCACTTTGCAGTGAGTCCATCTTGATCGCGTAAACAATGTTTCCATACTTCTAAAGAACTTTTATATTCACTGTACACTTTTGACATGGTTGGTAGTTGTAATTGTAGTGTAATATTTCTGCGAAACTAATTGAAACACAAAACTGTCTCCAAAACAAATTATTTCGTTGCAATTGTAAACAAACGCACGCGCGCCGCCTTGCAAAATGAGCCGGACCTCGTCCCCCGCAAGCCCGCCTACCCCTCTTGTCCTGTGCCCGCGCCAGGCGCGACCGCACGGCCGGCCATGATCATGATTCATTCAGTTCGCGCGCAGCCGCGCTATGAAATACACGTCGTCACGCTGCATTTGTCGATCTCGTTATCTCGCGAGATCTCGTACGAAATTTGACGAGATACAATCTCGTAAAATATGGCCGGGATCTCGGCGAGACGAGATTGCATTCCCTAGGTACAGTCAAGGACGCATAAATACAAAAGTGGTAGGTACTGTATCGAGGAAAAAACTATTGATTTTGGAGTGTAGTTTTATTTAGTGGTAATTGTAAATTGTCTGTCCTCTAGCGTTCCCATCTGTCAACTTTACTTCAAGACCTTCAAGTTCCGCCTCCAGGGGGAGGGAGAGAAATTAGGGGTGAATTAGCCGCTTACTGACAAAGACCGAATTCCACGCGGGCGGAGCCGCGGGCACAGCTAGTAGTTTAAATATACTGATTTACTAATAATGAAAAAACAAATTAAAAATATAATATATGAGATAAAATAATAATTATAAGTTTATTTCATGAAGTTTCAATGTGTACTTTGGCTTTCGGCCCATGAGCCTCCTTTCAAAAATCGTCGCTATTGACAACCAAATTATTAACACATTAACTGCCAGACGAAAAATGACGTCCTACTTCAGAAACCGGGCGTACATAGCTACGTATAAAACAACCCGCCCAGCGAGTTGTCCGGCAAAGGCGATCTGAGCAAAGTTTACGAGCGCCCACGAGGCGGGTTCTTGGCAGTGAATGTGTTAATAAAGTGCGGCCCGCGTCAATTTCGTTAGCTACTATGTGGTAAAAGGTTGCCGACCCCTGTTATAGAGCATAAGATGTAAAAATGCTATTTTTCTCCAATGTGCTCGGAAATGTTCACCTTTGTAGTAAAATTAGTACGTGAAGATCGTCATTATTTAGGTACTAATAACAATTTAAAAAAATAAAATCATTGTCCTGTTTTAGCGGACGACCTTGTCGTCCGCATTGTTTTTTACCTTTTAAACATTTCATTCAACTAAGAAATATCATTTCAAACAGCCAACCGTCTGAACGGCAATCCCTTCAAACTATAGGATAGAGCGACATAGTGAGATCAAAAACCTTGGTTGTCTCGTTCTGTGCCATAGCTGTAAAAGCCACCCTATTTAGGGCTTACTGCACAACCTTCTACACAAGCAACCTGTGGGCTGATTATACGCAGAGACGGTACAGCGCTCTGCGAGTTCAATATAATAACGCGTTCAGGGTGCTAATGGGGCTCCCCAAATTCTGCAGTGCCTCAGGGATGTTCGCAGAGGCGCGGGTAGACTGCTTCTACGCGACAATGCGCAAGCGAGCGACATCCCTGGTGCGCAGAGTGCGGGCCAGCTCCAACAGCATACTGAGTATGTTAGCAAACCGACTGGACTCTCTGTACCTGAGTAACTGCTGCCTTATTCATGTGCGCAGTAATAAGAAATAATTTAATATGAATTAAATAGTTATGTACGTAGTTAATTACTAACACTTAAAATAAGATAGATTTTTAAGACTGTTACTAACACCATGATCCTTTGTTGGTCCTGAATAAAGACTTATTATTATTATTACCTTTATTTATCTTTTTACTTAGTTTAGGGTTTTTACAATATTTTTATAAAAGTAAAATATAAAAATACATCTAAAACATATGAAAACAATAAAAGCATTATAAAAAACCTAAACTAGGGTGCCGCCGGCAACGGAGCAGGGCCCAGGCTGCCGGTGGTTAGGGCCGCAGAGTGAGGAACCTTCGGACTATGCGCGCCGTGTCCAAGATTACCGCCTTCTGAATCTGACCCTTGATCCAACCACAACCTCGTAGCGAAAGTCTCTCAAGATGTTGGTCGAGACTCTTCGCTACGAGACCGTTCGCAGAGACAACTATCGGCACAATGATCGCCGAATCAACCTCCCACATGGCGGTTACCTCGTGAGCCAAGTCTAGGTACTTGCTGGACTTGTCCTTCTCGGCCTTCACGAGGTTGTCGTCACATGGGACGGTGATGTCGACGAGCATGGCCCATTATTATTATTATTATTATTATAGCTTGCATGACCACCGCGTCTGATCGTGCGAATACGGCTTCATATAATCATTGACAAAACAACTTTTTTTTTTAAGGTTTAAGCTTTTACAGTTGTGTGAAAGGAGCATATTTAATACTGTCTTATAAATAGTTTTTGACGAAAATTGATTTTTAAATATTATTTGAATGAACTTTGGCAGATGATTGGCGGTATAAGTAGTGCTCTATACTAAAAAAAATATTGTAAGGGGAAGCTAATTCATAAATTCATGACATTTAATGCTAACGTAAATATGTAATTTATTTAATTTACTTTATTTCCTCGCACATTTGTAGAAAAGCGTTATATATGCCTCGGCGGGAATAGAAATTCGTGTCCTCCGAAAATCTTTCCCGTCCTCTGCAATAATGTACTACGAGTATTATACACGTAATAGACTGTGACGAGACGTGCAGTGCGGTGGCCAGCGACTGGATGGTGGTGGCGTCCGAGTTGTACGGGCCCAGCGGCTTGATGTACTTCGGTAGCGAGGTCGCGCCGGTCACGCCGTCGGGATCATACGCGGTTAGACCCTGAAATCAATTTGCTACTACTATTACATACCCGTAATAGACTGTGACGAGACATGCAGTGCGGTGGCCAGCGACTGGATGGTGGTGGCGTCCGAGTTGTACGGGCCCAGCGGCTTGATGTACTTCGGTAGCGAGGTCGTGCCGGTCACGCCGTTGGCATCGCACGCTGTCAGACCCTGGAATCGGTTTATTCATTATTATGTAATTCATGAATGCAGATTTTTAGGTCTACAATTCAAAATTATCTAGAAATTATTATCAGATGCGGGGCGTCTATAAAACCAATTCCAACTGGCTTGCCTAATTTTCAAAAAGTAGAACTACATCTACAGATCATTAAGAAGAAGAATGTCAAATTAGCTCAAGATGCTTATGAACAAATTTCACACTGTGTATTTAGTTTAAATCAATATGATTGTTTGTTGATGATTTATTCAAAAAAAGAAACAAATAAAATGCAGTACACAAATAGGACTAAAAATATCTAACTAGCTATGTACATATATTTACAGAGATAGCTCAGCACCCCATAGTAGGGTGCCCTTCTGGGCTAGTGGCATTGCCGCGCTGGACACCAATACCAATTCGCTGCGCAAGGAAAGAGTACACGTATGCTAGCCCTTTCAAAGACAATGCCGTAAAATATAATAGAATTAAATAATATTTCCGGGAGATATCGGTTTAGGTGCTTGTATATCTATTGCTACAGTAGAGATTTATTCTTTGTTTATTAGGTTAGGTAACACAGAAATAATGATAATAATTTACCTCCAATCTTTTCTCCCAAAACAGCTGTTTAGGTTTCTCAGTGGTGCCGTGCTTCAGGTCAGTCTTTACCATGCTCTCTTGAGTCTTATACACGGTCACTGGCTGTTTGAAAATCGACGCCGTTTGCCGGATGGGCGGCACCAGCGACGCGTCTGAACGAACTCCTCTGTAAACACAACCAATGTAAACACAAACAAACCAACCAACCAGTATCAATGTAACTACATAAATGTCTAGGCCACTTTCAGTAGAGTGGTGTGAATTATGATCTAGGAACTAGCATATAAATATTTTAAGAGCCCTAGACACTAGTGGAGTCAAAAAATAATATAATCAACACACCTAATATCAATAATTAGGACATTTACTAGTGCAAATAAAAGTAAGAAATATGAGTAAGTAATGTAATATTATAGGAATTTAATAGAAGTTTTAAGACCCCTCTGTTATAAACTGATATCAGGCTGCCTGCACTAAGTGTGTAAGTCCCTTAAACACAAACATAAATGCCAACAGAAAAACCTAAGAATACACTGTTTAGTTACACAAAAATACCATGCATCCATCTAAAACACTCATGCATAGTAAATATAAGCAGAGTAAATGTAACAATAATAGTATTAACATAACTTAACAAAAAAAATACTTTAGTTTGACATAATCATGTCATAAATTTGGAAAAAAGTGATGACATAATTTGTATAAGTTCTAGTTATGTCCCTAAATTACACTTATCCAACTTCTAATTAATCAAATACATCAGTTGTAATAGATCTTAATTACAAAGAGTAGATGTTGCACTACCTGCACTACTATAAGTAGCATGACCTCCACAAAAAAAACCTATGAAATTTTCTATGGGTCGAATGGTACAATTGGATTAGAATTGGTGTTAATAAGTTCATTAATATAGGAAGACATATTCGTTGATGACTGAAGATAAACTTTCCATACCTTTTTTCATGGTGAGTCATACTCTATAAACCGCACTATCAATTTTGACCTCTGTCATAATTTACGAAATTGTCATTTATGTTGTCTCATATATCAGACTATCGGTTAAGGGTTAAGGACTAAATAAATTTCTACTCTCTGGTGACAGGTAAAAAACAGGAGACAATTAAAATACAAATACTAAGCAGCACTGACAATAATGAAGTACTGTGAAAAAGCTTCTACAAAGCTTCTAAGATGATCAGACTATTGGATGTATTAGTATACCACTTTTATTTGATGCGGATGTTTTTGGAAATGATATGTAACTTAGTGTTAATGTTCATTAAAGTTTCGTATTTTAATTAGATGTTCATTGTATTTGTGGTTTTACTGAACTAAAAGTAAATTCCTTTGTTTAATCTGATCATCATTAAGAGCCACTGTCCGCTGTGGACTAGCAGTGCATGGAAAGGGCTGGTGATGTCTACTAGCTGTGCATATTCAAATATCCAGCAAATGTATTTATACTCATACTCTATGAATACTGAGGCCAAATCTAATAGCGGCATGAACAGGGTTCAAAAATATCAGTAATTATAACATCTGCTTATCCTTTATAAAAAAAAATTAGTTTAAAACTTCATTTACCTCATACAGCTAAAGTAATTTGGAATATTTCTAATTTAATAAGTTCTGAACTTGATTTAAATTTGTACCATATATAAATTATGAAAGGGCTCATCATATCATATCATATTGTATGGCTTTATTTCACTGCGATCTTCATAAATCCGGATTTATGAAAGGGCTTATGTAGTTATAGAAGTTTACAATTGCTGCACCCCATATCAATGAACCCTGGATATAAAATACATTAATAGTAAAACACAGATTACAAAGGAAGCTTCTATCCATGATTAGCATAAAACAAAAGCACAGGACGGCACTAATGATGACAACACAAGTGTAGAATATGTCACTAATGGGAACCTGTAATCAAACTGCGCTCGAGCTTTCTTGGCCTTGCACAGCAACATTGTGTTTATCTGACCCTGTTGGAAGTCGAAACACGATAGGTCCATACTATCACCCAGATAACGCACTAGTTCAGGCTTACTCCGAAACTTTTTACCTGTAGGGCTATAGAAAATTAATCATAACCATGAGGGAAGTACTGGCAATTGTTAGATAGGCATTCCCTGGTTTAGTAGTCATTGGTGTTACAATGTTTATGGATCACTGGACAGATCATTTGCTCTCCTGATTAAAGACAACGAAAATATGAATGTATGGATAAGTAAGAAAGTTCTTGGGAGCAGATTTTAATAATTCCTGCTAGTGTACATAGATATTGTTTATCTTTTTGAACTGAAAGGAAATAATCAATTCAATGTTTATTTTCCAGGATTCTTATTCTGTACAAAGTAATGTAGCTAGTAAGGTTTAGTATGTAGTCTGGTCTAGGAACTAGATGTAGGCTTCACCTTATGCAAACTAAAATTAAAATGAATGGTAATGTAGGTAATATTAATTATTATGTTCATAGGGTAATCTTTTAACGACTGAATAACATGGACGCGTGTTACATACCTATAGTAGTATACATCAACCTTCCCAGCAGATAACCCACTCTTCCTCAAAACTTCTTCCCTTTGCCAGCCTTTGGGAAGTGCAGGACACTCTGAACGTTTCTTTTCGATTGATATATTCATGGTCTCAATACTCTCAATATATTTTCACAAGGAGTCCGTAAATCTGCATAAGTATACAAATAAGTACGGCTTTCTAGAGAAAAGTTATTATCAATTGTATTATGTTAATCCAGCACATAGAATAATAAATGATTGATAGCTACTAACCAATATATACTAACTTAACAAACTTATATATTAAAAATTATTAAAATTGGTAAAATCGAGTGAAGTGAAACAACATTAATTTAGCATTTTTTTTTAGTTGTCATGCATGACACGCGAGTTGACTGACAGATCAAGGGCAAGGATCAAGCGTCTGCGAAAGGATACGTTTTAATATCAAGTTATTACCTCTCAAAAAGTTTCGAAAAGTGGCAATTTAGCTTAGCTATTTAATCAAAATACAATTTTAAATTAAAACAAAAAAATACTGATTTTGGTAATGGAACATAATATTAGTACTTCTGTTACTTTGGTAGATTTCTAAATTTCTTTGTTGGTGAGTACAAATTTTCTTAGAGTTTCAGAACGTTATCCAAATTACCGATATTAAGACATTGCAATTTATATAAGGTAGAATTAATAATTCAGGGGAGTGATTTGACAGCTCTCGGCATACAAAGCGGTTGTCAAATGTATGTAAAGTTCTGTCAAATCACTCCGCTGAATTATTAATTCTACCGTAGTGCTGGAGCCCGCCTAACTGGAAATTTATCAAAATCCTAACCAATTTTCTTCAATATAGCGTTGTAAAGCCCATCTCGGAGATCATGAAAACATAAGTCTTAAAGGTCTTAAATGACCATAAGTATGTATGGCGTCAAGTTGAAAATAAAATTTTTTGGCCTAAATTTATCAACGAGCTTACCGCTCCAAATTTTGACACATGATTTAGCCCACATCAAATAACCTACATACCAATTTTAAGACCATTCTGGTGGGCGCATAAGATTTTAAGACCAGTTGAAGTTACAATTTTTTGGCCTAAATTTATCAACGAGCCTACCGCTCCAAATTTTGACAGTAGTTAAAGGACCCATTCACCAAACCAAATCCCTATTTTAAGACACTTCTGGTGGGCGCATAAGATTTTAATACCATTTTAAGAAATAGTCGATTTCATAGAAAAAATAGCAAATTACTATAAATTCGTTAAAAAAAAAAATTTTGCTGGCACAAACATAACTGCATATTCATATTTAAGTGTCTTGTAATTGAAAATGCCCTAAAAGTATTCCGCAATAAGTCGAAAATTGGAGAAATTCGTCATTTTTTCAGTCAGTAATATACTCTCAGTGCACCTAACTTGACGCTTGTCAGTTTAGAGTTATGAGCGACTGTTAGAAAATGCCTATAGGAATTACGTCTGGCTTTTCAAATCATATTTTGTTCCATTAAGTTTAAAATGAATAATAATTTTAGTGTTTTAAGACCCCCGGAACTAAAGTACTGCTATGACGAATTTCTCCAATTTTCGACTTATTGCGGAATACTTTTACGGCATTTTCAATTACAAGACACTTAAATATGAATATGCAGTTGTGTTTGTGCCAACAAAATATTTTTTTTAACGAATTTATAGTAATTTGCTATTTTTTCTATGAAATCGTCAATTTCTTAAAATGGTCTTAAAATCTTATGCGCCCACCAGAATAGTCTTAAAATTGGGATTTGGTTTGGTGAATGGGTCCTTTAACTACTGTCAAAATTTGGAGCGGTAGGCTCGTTGATAAAATTAGGCCAAAAAATTGTAACTTCAACTGGTCTTAAAATCTTATGCGCCCACCAGAATAGTCTTAAAATTGGTATGTAGGTTATTTGATGTGGGCTAAATCATGTGTCAAAATTCGGAGCGGTAGGCTCGTTGATAAATTTAGGCCAAAAAATTGTATTTTCAACTTGACGCCATACATACTTATGGCCATTTAAGACCTTTAAGACTTATGTTTTCATGATCTCCGAGATGGGCTCTACAACGCTATATGGAAGAAAATTGGTTAGGATTTTGATACATTTCCAGTTAGGCGGGCTCCAGCACTAATAGGGCTCAATTTATTTCGGGCCCTACAAATTGCTATATCTAAAGGCTCCTCTACACCATGGGCAATCATGAGTCGGTCTAAAATCAGTATTAGACATTGCAATTTGTAGGGCTCAATCTGTTAGGTTGGGAGGTGTAATAAGAGCTAGGGCGCTGGGGGAGCCGTAGGAGGGGTGGAAGAGGCAGGGTACACAACAGATTGGGCCCTACAAATAGAGGCCCTGTTACACTTTACTTTTTTTAGTGTGCTAACTAGCATCCTAATTAGGATCCTAACTAGTTTTCATAGTAAATTTACTTGCTAAATGTGCTTAGACTTGACTAAATTTAGAAACTAAATCAATTAGGAAGCTAACTAGGACAAGTGTAACAGGACTTTAAAGCCTTGTTACACTTGTCCTAGTTTGCTTCCTAAATGAGTTAGTTTCTAAATTTAGTCAAATGTAACCGCATTTAGCAAGTAGTTTCCTTAAAGCCCTGTTACACTTTACTTTTTTTAGTGTCCTAACTAGCATCCTAATTAGGATCCTAACTTTTTTAAATTGTAAAGTTACTTGCTAAATGCGGTTAGACTTGACTAAATTTAGAAACTAACTCATTTATGAAGCTGACTAGGACAAATGTAACAGGGCTTTTAAAAGTAACCTAGTTAGGAAGCTAGGATGGTCACTGACGAACTTATTGACTTAGCATCCTAATTAGGACGGAAGAAAGTAAAGTGTAACAGCGTTTAGACACCAGTCGACCTAAATGTCAGATTTTTTATCTGTTCTTTTCCTAAAACTGTAATTGCAGACTGATTCTGTTTATTGTGAATTTAGGGTCCTAGTTAGGACAAGCGTAACTGGGAGATCTATTTAGGAAACTAATTAGATCTATTTAGGATGCTAGTTAGGATTCTAAAATAAGTAAAGTGTAACAGGGCTTTTATACCTGTTTGAGGGACGCAGCTAAAAGCCCTGTTACACTTTACTTTTTTTAGTGTCCTAACTAGCATCCTAACTTGTTTTCATAGTAAATTTACTTGCTAAATGCGGTTACTTGGCTAAATTTAGTAACTAAATCATTTAGGAAGCTAACTACGAGTAGGACAAATGTATCAAGGCTTTTAGCTATATGACGGAAGGAGATCGCAATAATTTTTTTTTGTATGTTCACCGATTATTCGAAGACGGCTGGACCGATTTAGAAAATTCTTTTTTGTTTGAAAGAGTATACTTCACAATTGGTCCCATAGTAACCAGGTCAGGATCTGATAAAGGGATCCTGGAGAAATCGGGGGAACTCTCAACTATTATAGAGTATGACTATTGAAATATTACCAAAATATTTGGCGGGAAATTCAAAAAATCATGGGCTGGTCACACCTTGTGTAGCAGGAATAATAGTTTTGATACTAGAAAATACTTTTGATTTGGCGAAAAACGGAAATCAGGCTGAATGTTGTCTATGTGCTCCATACAAAAATTCAGCCCCCATAGAGAAATTTCCGACTTCCGCTTACTTTTATCTATGAGAAAGCTAAATTCCACTCACTGTGTGTGCTGCGCCTACTACTTAGACTTCCACCCAACTTACACTCCACCAAGATTGCATTGATACAAGACTACATTTGCATGCAATTTTATAAGCGTCACAATTAATAACGCTATAATAAAGAAGTATGTAAAAAACAAACTATCACGTATATAAACACTCCACAAGTGCGAGAGAAAAAAATGACAAATCTAAAGGCGTGCCAACATCTTAATTTCTGTAAAATAACATGAACCCGCTTTTTAACAGATCATATTTAATCGTGTGAAATATAAAATAATTCTGAATAAATATATTTTAGTTTTCTAGAATTTTAATATGCCGTTTAGTATAAAACATGAATATAAATTTAACGTTGCAACTTATCGACAATAAAGTCAAATATCGATAAATAATTGACCTGTTGTACTTGGCACCACTATTTTTTACGCTCGCATAGACAATTTACCCACACTCTAGCATTTCAGTTTTTGTCGCACTTTTGATATTTGTCAATCCATCTGTCTATACTAGATCTGCACGGCTAGCACATGTTACAAGCGCGACTTAAGTCGCGAGTAGGGAAAACCTTCCCGCGCCTGTCAAAAATCTCGCTTTCCGGTAGCATAACTTGCACTCGTGACAGCAATTGACACGCGGCGCGAGTCTTCAGTGTTCCCTAATGAAATCAAAGTGTTGAAAAAAAATGTTTTCACGTGGGACAACACTGAATCGGTAATAGAGTGGTGCAATTCCATTCGTTCTTTGATGGTAAAAAAACAAATTATTCTCAATGGTTTAGTTTTTTTTTCTGTCAATGTCATGAACTTTCAGATTTTGTTAACATTTCACAGCAAGAATATTTGTAAGTATTTGAGTTTTATTTATTTACGCCTTTCGGTAATTTAATAACTTCTCCCGTTTTATGTTTTTCACACTCGCTTCATAATAAATATGCACGTAGTAGTTTCTAAACTTCCACTTTTCATGTAATTAAATCTCATAAAGAATACATTATGAGTTTAATTACATGAAATTGTAAATTGAAAATATATTATTTTTCAGAATAAGTCCCTCATCACATTCCCAAATATCAAAACACCTAACGTAAAATTTACTGTTACAACGTGAATGTGCCAAGGGACCTGTAATATTCTGTAATATTTTCTCGGTGTATCTCATTCATTAGATATAGTAGCCTCATGAGGACACAATCTTTTTAGTTCCTTATTTGTTAACAAAATTAATTTAATTTCAGGCACTACCCAATTGTTTTACAATGGTCGCTTATCACAGAAAAAAGAAAGGGTGCAAACTGTAGCGGTGGCGATGGCGGCGGCGGTTAGCTCCGGGCAATAAATAGTTAACAAATGCATCACTGAACGTAACTCTAATCCTCAGAAGCTCGAAGCAACGCTCGTCGCGGTGCCGAACCGCACATGTTTATATACTGGTTCTAATAATAGTAATTATAAATAAATTAAAATATTAAAACAATATGACTATTCTTTATTATTTATTTTCCTCGATTTGCGATTTTTGGCTTTAGAATACTTGTAAAACAGGTTAATTACTTATTTAAAGTAAGAATTTTCTAGCGAAATTGGCACACGAGCTCCAAAAAACCACCCGCGCGAGCGAGTCGCGGTCTTGATGCGTTGTGTCAAATCAAAATCGGCAGTTGTGCCAGTTGTGCTAAGGATTTTAGTTCAAAGTCGCGAGTCACTGTCATTTTATGACAGTGGCATTCGATCGCGGGTCTGTCGCTCCTTTCACGCGCAAGTTGTGCTGCCAACTAGCGACAACGCATGAAGTCGCACCGATCTGTCTCTTCTCACGCCTGTCACGCGTAAGTTGTGCTAGCCGTGCTGTTGTTTTTCGTTATACAACACGCTTCACGTCAACTTCGCACATCGTCGTAATTATTTACGAGCCTAAATAATAATTTGCGGACCACTCGGTACAGTTATTTTTAATATTATTTAAGATAAACCCCTTATATACCGTGAACAATTTGAAATAATGACATAAGTGACAAGTTGACAACAGACTTTTAGCTTTTTTTAAATCATAGACAATTGGTGATACAACAAGGAAATATCTGTTAACAATATTTGGCTAGTCAGACTCTAGGCACACCTATAGTGATTTGAGAATTTTTACAGCAGCTCGAGCATTTGCTTTTGGAAAGGTGGATGCTAAGTGAAGTCGGTTTTTTTTGTTTAAAATATTTTTTTTAAGAGCGCATGACGTTTTCATCTCTGTAGCTAAATGTCAAATTCAGGAAGGAGAATCTCTGTACTTGTACTATTACTTATTCTGTGGTATGAAATACTATTTTCTCTTCTGCTAGCCTACTATGGTCGGATTTTTATCGCCTGTCACCATAGCTGTCACGTTCTAACAAGTATGTAAGTGCGAAAGTGATGCATGACGTGATAGGCGATAAAATGACAACCATGATACACGTTCTGTGCTGTGGTGCTATAGTGTGTATAGTGTGTTATATGCCTTATTTCGATTTGACAATCAAGGCGATGTGTCCGTTTGTTAATCTACGTTCTTTGCTATCTGTGCGTGCCATTTTCTTTGACATAACGGATAGTTGAGTAGAGGGAGTTGATTACCTATTCGTTTATTTTCTGAAATCCGGTTGTTTTATTGTGAATTTACACAATAAATAAACATTTATTCTAAGTGTATTGTGTCTACTTGGATTATGTGAAACTTTCACAAGTGTAAGTATTTATGTTATGTTGTTATTGTCTGTTTTCCTTATACTAAGTTTCCGAATGATGTCAACTTTTGGTGCAGGAAAATGATACTTTCACTTTGAAAACATCTAAATTCTTTTAGAAGTTCTATAGCCTGATTCAAATACAGTTTACTGAATATACTGATAAAAATATAGTGGACGATTTATTTTACATGTTGAAAAGTCTGAGTCATGGTGTGTTTAATCTATAAGAAAATATTACTTGATACTTGAAAATATGTCGCTCACCAGTCCACATAGCATTTATGGATTCCTTAATCATCAGACCAATATTATATTGTTAATTTCTATGAGTTTAAGCATCCAGTTTACTTGAAACTTGAAATACTAGTATTTTACTTGTTGTTTATATTAAAAACATAGTAAGCCATTAATTGGTCTACAAACACTTGATTACGAGGTAAGAATGAGTACATGTGGTTTAGTGTAACATGCAAGTAAAACTACCCACCTCTTTGTACTTGTACCGAGGTACTGTGTAAGGTAAGAAGATGGATGATAAAACTTTGTATGCATAAATTGTACTGTTTACAACATTTGCATTAACAAACTATATTCTTTATCCAGGACAAACTTTTAAAGCTTAAATTATAGACTGTTGGTTGCCTAAAAACATGCTGTTATGTGGACTAGCTTAACTTTTTTAAATTAGGTTCATCAAAGTCAGTTAATAGACTAGTGTAGTTAAAATGTTTAATCGAGATTAAGAGATGTTTAATGACAAATTTAGTGGATACTGTATATTCACAATCAATCAATCATGCAATCTGCATAATTATGAAAAATAGAAGTGAATCAGTAATTATGCCTGTTTCCCGTCCGGGTTCAGTTTGCCGTCCACCTGCATAGTCAGGTACAAATATATTAGAAAAACTTGTATATGAATGTATGGACAGAAAACTGACAAAGACACTTTTGCAAAAAATATAAATTTTACCTAAATGCCTGCAAGTATGATTTATTATCGGGTAATATTACATTTAAGCAAGGGTACTTCAAGATATTCTTTTTGCATCACAAAGCTGCCAAAATCGATAAGGGGACAAAAACTAACATGCCTACCCAACTTAAACAGCATAACAACTATTTTCATTTAGTAGGAGGAGTTAAGGTAGTATAGAGTAGGAAGAGAAAAAACAAACAACTCATAAAACAATAATAAGTCTCGAGTCAAGTAAAGGACCTCGGCATCATCTTTCGGAGGTCAGTCAGAAGGTCATGAATACCCTACGCACACTGTACCGGTTTAAAAACTTCCTCCCGGCAAGCACCAAGAAATTGCTCGTTCAAGCACTAATTCTCCCGCTCATTGATTATGCTGATGTGTGCACCACAAATGTTTGTCCAAATTCCCTTAACAAACTCGATCACTTAGTAAACAATGGCATACGGTTCATCTTTGGAATTAGAAAATTTGACCATATAGCTACCGTCGCCAGCTTAATTGGCTACCGATACGTCAGCACCGATCCTTCAGAATACTGTGTATGCTCTTTTCTACCCTATTCGAACCTTCCGCTCCAGGATATCTCAAATGTAAATTCAACTTTATAACTCCTCGTCCAGGCTGCGAACTGCGCTCTGCCCGCTCCCTTAAACTCTCTGTTCTCTCACATATTACTGGCTCATCTTCTTTCGCTGTTCAAGCAATCTGTATTTGGAATGCGCTCCCTCTAATGATTCGACAAGCCCCAAGCAAACTGTCTTTTAAACGACTACTCAACAAACACCTGCTAGATAAAGTCTAGTGGGACCCCCCCCCCCCCTACTACTCCCATCCCCCGCACACATGCATGCATATATGTTTATATGTTGTATATATTTATCTATATTTATTATGTATATTTATTTTTATATTTATCATCATATTTATTATTGTGTACAAATTATATGTATTGTATATGTAATAGGTATCTGTAAATATTTCTTAGTTAGAAATTAGTATACTAGACAAATTTCACAATATCATTTTCTCGCTGCACCCACCTTAGCAAATATCTGTTTGGCCCTATGGTTGACTGGTAGAGAATGCCTTGAGGCATTAAGTCCGCCTTTTGTACTTTTTTATTTTTGTGCAATAAAGTTGAAAATAAATAAATAATAAAGCAATAATAATAATAGGAGGTGATAGTTACATACTGTAACATTGTCAAGGCAGGTGTCCAGACTTCTTCTCAATAGCACAATCTTTGACCCACCCAAACTTCAACACCATAGCCCAGATCTCTTTCCATTTATTTGCAATAGTAGCTCCAATGCCTGCTGGGACCGGTTCACGGGTATCTATCAAGGGTTCCAGCAGGTGTAATACATAACGTAGCAAAATTCTCCAAAAATTTTGAATCTGTATCCCCACGCAAGCCCACCAAAAGACCGGGATGCATGGGCCCATGATTCTCTGAAAGCAGATAGGAGCCCATAGCAATTAAATAATTAAAAATATGGTAGTGGCCCTTGGCCACTGGTAGTAATAAATAAAATAAAAATAAAAAGCCTTTTTATTTCATAACTTAAAAACTATTTACAATTTGATATGTATTTATTTATTAGCGTTAGGACCCCTGTCGGGTATAGGCCTCCCCCAACCTTTTCCACCAATCTTATCCATCTTGGGCCTCAGAGAGCCAGTTGCAGGATACTTTCACTATGTCGTCTGACCAGCGTGCGTGTGGACGACCCGCTCCGCGCTTGCCTCCTGGTCCAGGCCAAAAAGTTACTTTCCTTGTCCATTTTTGATCTGGCATCTTTGCGACGTGGCCGGCCCACTGCCTATGTGCCTATTGCCCTTTGACAGACTCTAATTTTTTGTTTTATGTCGCTTGTGTACTTCCACGTCTGACATCCGTAGTTTAATGTGGGGAGGAGACACGAATCAAGCACTTTTCGTTTTAAATAGAGTGGAAGCGTACCCAAAAGGACATCTGCTATACTCCAAAATTTCTTCCATGTTATATTTATACGTCTCTTTACCTCCTCTTCGTTGTTTACTGGCTTGAAGGATACTTGTTTCCCTAGGTAGATATATTCTTGTACATAGTCTAGTTTAATGTCGTCTATATATATATATATATATATATATCTATATTATTAGTCATTATTTTAGTTTTTTGTAAATTCATTTCGAGACCAACTTTTTTACCAGCTGTGTTTAGAGTACTAATTAAAAATTGTATCTCCTTCCAATTTCTAGATACCAATACTATATCATCTGCAAAACTGCCACTGGTAGTACTAGATTTAAATCATAATAACAATATTTTTTTGAAGGTTAAGACAGAATTAGAAATACTAGTAGAACATACAGTTTAAATATTATATCATATCTAGTTACCATCACATATTTTTTTAATGCTGTCATTATCGGAATTACCTTTAATTTGTGGGAATTTGTATCAATTTGTAACAAGTGAAATTACTAATGTTACTGGTGCTTGCAGTTATTTGTAGACATGTACAATAATTATAGTGTATTTCTACATTATAATTTGTCTTTGTGCGTGTGTACAGTCACCGGCAATAGTATCTCCCTACACGAAGGCCGCAAAACTATGTGACATGCTCTCTATAGGGCCATAAGAGTGTGTCACATATTTTTGCGGCCTTCATGTAGGAAGATACTATTGTCGGTGACTGTAATTGCACAGGTAAAATATAAATCAACATATATCATATTCAGGACAAAGATACAATTTAGGTAATTATAAATTAACATACATCATATTCTGGACAAGGACAAAATTTCACAACAAATATATTGGGCATGAATTGATCCGCTAAATGTGAAAACTATCTACTTCAAGTAATATGCCACCATACACAGTTACAGGGATACATGGATTTCCATTTATTCCATTCACTCCATCGTGTGATGGAAAACTGTTATACCATTTTGGATTGCTAACATATTACTTATGTAAAGATGTTATTGTTTGACCGTCTTTGTTTTCGGATGTCGCGGCAGCGACCAGGGCGTGACCTACCAACAGCCAATGCCAAATATGATTGATTTATTTAAAATTGTGTGCCATTTTATATTGTTTAAAATGAACATTTCCGTAACTACCTGGTTAAGGCATTTTTAAGGATCTCATTTGGTATGGAGATGCATACCAAATTTCATCTATATACGTCGAGGTTTATTGATTCCCCATACCTTAAGGGATGATTTCTGGGATAAAAAGTAGCCTAATATGTTTTTCCCGGAGATTCAAACTATCACTAAATGTCATCATAATTGATTTAGCGGTTTAAGCATGAAGAGTGTTCCGGCGTAAGTGTTCCGTTGAACCAATCCAAAGTGGGACTGAATGCAAAATAAGTTATACATGTGTACAGGTTTATGAGTGTTTGTACCGATATTTGGCATTGGCCATTCAGTTATCACCTAAATGCCTGGGAACGCCGCACACGACACGTCGCAGCCGGTGCTTCCCACACGTGGACTCAATTACACGCCTAAATTATTCATCCCCCAGCAAAAGTCGATGCTATCCTTGAACTTTCTTTTCGCAACACCTGGGGTGTTCATCAATTTACGTGATATAACAACGCCAACGTATACTTAGTGCAAGTTACATGAGAAGTTGTGTAACGACTTTTCTGCAAAAAAAAAGAAGGAATGCTGCATGAAAGCAGTAAAAACGAAACAAACAAGAGGGGGTATCTTCGCGGCATTTAGGTCCTTTTATTAAGAGAAAATAACTTTTTGGGAATAGTTATTTGTGCAACAAGAGAGGAAAGTTGGTTTTTCTTGCGAGTGTTGATTTTGAGTCCCGAGTAAGCGAAAGATTCTATAATTGAATCACGAGGGAAGCGAGTGATTCTGAGTTAGAATCTTGAGCGTAGCGAGGGACTCAAAAACACGAGATGTAAAATAACTTTGCTCTCGTGTGACACATACAACTTTTCACCTCAGTAGTGAGAACATATTAAAGGTTAAAAATATGTATTTCGAATTTGTAATAGACCCCGAAATATGAAGTGGCAGTTCATGGCCTTCACTAAATTAAAAAACTACTTTGTCTCACTCCCCGGAGTGACGAAAGTCGCACTTTTATCACTCCCAGGGGTCACTGTGTATTCGCCAGGAAGTAGGCTTGTTCGAGCTGCTGAGGTGAAAAATATTTTTCTTTGAGCCCGTGTGAAATGGAATCTTTCTTTCATGATTTTTTTATACCTATTTTGAAACAATGCATGGTTTAAAACTTATAAATGTTTGAATACCCTTAATCTTTTTGAAATACCTACCCCTACTCATTTCCATCAATCTACAAGGTGTAGAAACACCTTAGGATTATAACAGAAAATACAGCTCTACTTGTACCCGTACCGTAGGTACCCTATTTTTTTTTATTGGTTTCTATTTTGTTTACTTGATTGATGAGGTTGACATAAAAGGAAAGGGTACGAACGGTCAGTGACCCCCGGGCAGAGAAATTGAGGTACATGGCGAAACTAAAAGGGTTCCTATTAGACGACGAAACTTACTTAAATATCTACAGCCGCGTTCATATCTCGATATCTCTCTTCGATCTTAAATGATTTACTCAAAACCGATTACTTCATTATCGACGGGGTTTTAAAATGAAACCAACATTTACACCCATGCTATTCCGTACACGCGATCAGTCGGAACGATGTTATGATTGTTAGGTTAGAAAACATGGAAATAACAAAGCAATTATACGTTTACCACCGACGTGAGCAACTTGCAAGAGAGCAACAAGCTCATTATAGAGAAAAATCGAGCCCAAGAGTTAACATTTCTGTCACGACGCGTGCATTGTCATTGTCATCTTTCTGTCTGCACATGGTACCGCCCAATACTGCAATCTCTTACCCCGGTGACCCACTACCGTCACCTTGAATTTTATTGTCTATCGCCCGAAAATTTGCCAATTGCTGCAATGGCTTCCGGTACAGTTATACAAGATGTTTTTTCAATAACTAGCCATATTGGTGAGAGGTGATTAAGTAGGGCATGTATTTAACCAGGCTGCTAATTAAATAATTGAATTTGGGTAGCTATAAAAAATAAAAATGGGTACCAAAATTAATAGGTTGGCGACTAATTTGGGGCCGTACATTATCTCAATATGAGCTGTTTTTTAATGTCTTAATAGCCATTGTTTAACTATAGGTAGGTATCAAATAATTATATTGAAAACTGAATTTATAACTGGGAAGCATTATAAGAAGCCTTTTTTTAATCGAAAACGATTACCTATTAAATTAAAAATAAGGTACTTTTAAAATAATTAGGAAGCAATTAAAGTGAATCACCTATTCAATAAGGCTTGTTCACGTAATAAAGTAGCCACCTAGAACTAAGTCTTCACAGGAATATAGATTTTTTTGAATGCTAGTACGTGACATTCCAAAAAATATATAATCAAGTTATAAAAAAGTATAAAATAGATATCATTGAGTAAATAGAATCAAAATGCCGAGAATAAATGAAAATATTCGTAAATTAATTATTGTCGCCTATTGCACCGAAAAGGGTATCTCGATGCGACATATAAAATATCTAAGGACGGTGTGCGAAAAGTGATCAGTAAATTTGGGCAATTTCATACTCTACATGATCTACCAGGTCGCGGTCGAAAAAAAGGCTGCGTGAAGCCTAAATTGGACACCGCAATAGCTTCCTCGTTCCGCCATAATCCATCGGCCTCTGTTCGAGATATCGCCAAAAAGGTAAAGACATCGGTTGGAAATGTACAAAACGCTAAGAAGAGAAATAATCTTGTGAACAGAAAGAAACAAAAAATCCCGAAAAGGACCCCTGCTCAGATCGAAAGAGCAAAATGTCGTGCTAAAACTTTGAGCAAGTTTTTCAATCAAAATCGCGACCGATGCATATTAATGGATGACGAAACATATGTAAAAAAAGACATGAGAACTTTACCGGGGCCTCAATTTTATACGTGTGTGGCTGGCCGGGATGTTTCGGAAGAGCATAAGTCCATCGCTTTTGAAAAATTCGCCCCTAAACTCATGCTATGGCAAGCTATTTGCTCATGCGGGCTGAAGAGTTCGAGCTTTTTTACTACTGGCACAATCAACGGAGATGTCTACCGACAGGAGTGTATTAAGAAGCGAATTCTGCCCTTATATAGGAAACATGAACGTCCACCTATATTTTGGCCTGATTTAGCTTCAGCTCATTACGCTCAAACAACCTTAAATTTGCTCGATAATCAGAATGTTATTTATGTGGCGAAAAACATGAACCCGCCAAATTGCCCAGAACTTCGCCCGACAGAAAGGTATTGGGCGAACATCAAGCGATACCTGCTCAAGAAAGGTGCAGTAGCGGACAGTGACAGACTTCAAAAGAATATGGAACGCAGCCGCTCGTCAGTTCACTAACACGTCAATAACTACACTAATGGCAGGCGTTCGAAAGAAAGTAAAACAATTCTCCAGTTCCTGAGGATTCCGCAAAAAATGCATTGTATTTTATTTTTTGAATGTTTTCTTATATAATAACCTGTTTTTGTTATCTGTAGCGTTAGAAGTGAACGATTTATTTACGTTTTCATATGGCTACTTTATTACGTGAACATGCCTTATTAGTACAACGGGCAACTTTACACGAGCTGTAATTGTAAGATAAAATGGATTCTTAAAAAGTGACTAGGGTCTATGAATATTGGTAGGTAGGTTACCTATAAGTAGGTAAGTATCTATAGTCAGATATCTAGAACCAAAATTCATATGTCATATATGATTTAAAAAATGAAAGGTGCCTTTTGTATAGTATTACCAAAATACCAACCTAGTTAATAGAGCATAATGAATGGTGCCTTATGTGTAGGTAGTACCTAAATACCTACCTACCTAGTTAATAGAAAATATGAAGGGTGCGTTTTGTGTAGGTAAATAATACCTACCTATACTTCCTTTTTTAGGGTTCCGTAGTCAACTAGGAACCCTTATAGTTTCGCTTTGTCTGCCCGTCCGTCCGTCCGTCCGTCCGTCCGCGGATAATCTCAGTGACCGTTAGCACTAGAAAGCTGAAATTTGGTACTAATATGTATATCAATCACGCCGACAAAGTGGTAAAATAAAAAGTGGAATTTTTTTTTTTATTAGGGTACCTCCCCTATACGTAAAGTGGGGAGTGATTTTTTTTTTCATTTCAAGCCTAACGTGTGATATATTGTTGGATAGGTATTTAAAAATGAATAGGGGTTTCCTAAAATCATTTTTCGATAATGTAAATATTTTCGGAAATATTCGCTCCAGAAGTAAAAAAATATGCGTCCCCCCCCCTCTAACTTTTGAACCGTAAGTTTTAAAAATATGAAAAAAATCTCAAAAGTAGAACTTTATAAAAACTTTCTAGGAAAATTATTTTGAACTTGATAGGATGAATAGTTTTTGAAAAAAAATTACAAAATAATTTCTGAACTAAGTTTGTAATTTAACCGCATAAGCAGGTGTTTATTGTACCTGTAATTTCTACAAAATTACAATGAAATGACGTGCTTTCAAATAAAGTAAAAACGGTGAAAATCGGTTCACGCAATAAAGAATTATTCCATAAAAATCATCTTCCATACTTTAAGCTCGCGCGCAATAGTTTACTTAATTTGCCGATAGATGTCGCTGTACGTGGAACTCTCATATCATATCCTACATGGCGGTGTTATTAACTCTTAAGTGGGGACACTTACTGTGACGGACGGAAAACTACGGAACCCTACACTGAGCGTGGCCCGACACGCTCTTGGCCGGTTTTTTAGATTAGAAAAATCGTGCGATTGTCGTAGTTTTCCCTCAAAGGGCTGAAAAAAAAGATACATAGGCGAAATGGATCGTTGATTGACCGGTTTTCACTGTCCTTGAGTATATAACTATATACGATTAAAACCACAAGAATGAAATTACGAGCAATTTTCCGAATCAAAAGCCTACAGAACCCGTAAACAGTGAGCATGTCGCCCGTTATTAAGTTATTAATTAGGTACTAAGGTACTTTTTACAAATTCGAACGCATAAATTGAGATAACCACAGTAGATAATTCATATATTGGATATATGTATATAAAACAATTTTAGGTAGGTATAGGCAAGTAGTTAGGTATTAGTGTAGATTAGTAGTACAGTCAACGTCAAAAATATGTATACACTTTTGCATCTTACTCCATTGTAATAAGGTTCAAAATTGTATTTTTTACAAATTCGAACGCATAAATTGAGATAACCACAGTAGATAATTCATATATTGGATATATGTATATAAAACAATTTTAGGTAGGTATAGGCAAGTAGTTAGGTATTAGTGTAGATTAGTAGTACAGTCAACGTCAAAAATATGTATACACTTTTGCATCTTACTCCATTGTAATAAGGTTCAAAATTGTATACATATTTTTGCCGTTGACAAAAGCTTTGTTTAATTTAAGACTAGATCGATTCACGTAAGACTCCAGAATATTCAGTTATTTTTGCCATTTTTATTGCAAAATTAGGGCAGGTTTTGATTTAGCTGGGCGGCCACGTTTACGCTTTTGTCCTATTGGGATTAGTTTTGCCTCGCAGGGTGGAGTTGCAAGCTTCAATCTTATGGCTAGGCCTATAATGTGCATGCAGGCATACTATAAAAAAAATGTAGGACAATTGCAGGTGCTCCGTTTCCAGTCGCTTTTGGTTAATATTGTTTTCCAAAAATAAAAATTTACAGTCTCAAAACAAGTCCTTTAATTTACACACTATACCAATAAAGTTGAAAGCTATAACGGCCAGAAATGGCTTGATATGCAGTAAAGGGTTAGTATTTTTAAATAATGTGAAACACGAAGTGAAAAACAAAATTCACTACAGGGTGTCAGTAAGCGGACATGTGTCCGCCAACCGGGTTACCTAATTATTATTTTTTTATACCACGATGGTGGCAAACAAGCATACGGCCCGCCTGATGGTAACTAACAATGACCCTATTGTTACGGTATCACAAAGTTAAAGGATAGTATTGTAATATACGTTATCAATTAAAGTTTTATTCAACAAATATTCAGCTGTTTACCTAATAATCAAAAACATTACCGACCTTACACACAGATGCCTCGTTCCGAAGTGTCAACTGTCAATGGTGACTGACCGATAGTGACGTATCCATTCATTTTCTATGACATTAAGCACCGTGTTGCCACTGCAATATTGATAGTCACGTTACAGTCGGCCATCCTTTAGGAACGAGTCTCTTCGTTCTAAGCCTTAGTCTATTTATCCAAGTCCGTTACAATCATAATACTAGTTAACTTCGAGTCGTACACTTATCTATCAAATACACAACTAAGTATAATAAAATAATTGTGATTATTGACATGAAGTATGAGAGTTATTCTCTCAAAGTTACTCTCTCTCGTTTGAAGCCACTCCTGGGCGGTGAGTTCGTACACCAATCATGCCCGGTTCCAAACACTCTCCCTAAGTGTCTACCTGTTTACTTCTCAATCAAAAAATCATCAAATGATATTTGAGCCACTCCTGGGCGACGAGTTCATACGTCAATCCTGCCCGACTCAATATCTGCAATGTTTGAAGCCTCTCCTGGGCGGTGAGTTCGTACACCAATCATGCCCGGTTCCAAACACGTCGCTAAGTGTCTACCTATTTATTTCTCAATCAAAGAGTCATCAAATGAGATTTGAGCCACTCCTGGGCGGCGAGTTCATACGCCAATCCTGCCCGACTCGAATGTCTGCAATGTTTGAAGCCACTCCTGGGCGGTGAGTTCGTACACCAATCATGCCCGGTTCCAAATACTGTCCCTTAGTAGGTAGACACTAATTCACTTCTCAGTCAAAGAGTCATCAAATGAGATTTGAGCCACTCCTGGGCGGCGAGTTCATAGGCCAATCCTGCCCGACTCAATATCTGCAATGTTTGAAGCCACTCCTGGGCGGTGACTTCGTACACCAATCATGCCCGACTCAATATCTGCAATGTTTGAAGCGACTCCTGGGCGGTGAGTTCGTACACCAATCATCATAACATCACCGCTTGAAGGCGACGTGATCCCAAGACTAAAGGCATCACAGCATAAAACGTCATGAATAAAAACATCACTGCACGGCGGCGTTGTGACTACAGGCTTACCCCATGCTGCTGTCTCAGGTTTATTGGCTTACTGCTTAGTTCATCTCACTGACCACCGCAGCCATGTCCTCGCGCTCTGACCACTCGCCTGATTTTTCATACTGCTACTCCACGCGCTGGTTGGATTTTTCGCCAGCAGCAACATGCCAAACACACGACATACTTGCGCATGTTTATTTGAAAATTTACTGAAGACATTAAATTGATTCATGTCATCATATACCATCAATGGCTTTATGCAGATTCATATTGTTTTATACCAGTCGTACGTGACTGGGTCCCATTAGTTAACTATACTACTGTTGTACTTGAAGTTCAACTTTTTATTTTAAGAGCGTTTCCTGTTATATTGCATATATTGCAATCATAATAATAATTTATTTCTTTGTAAAACAAACATTTAATCAAATCAACCAGGAAATTAATTCAATCGTTATGTAAAAATCACTTGCTATTTACTTTTATTATCATTAGTCATTTCTCTCGCACAGTCCTTTACATAACCTTCTTCCCTTTCTTTATCAATGGAGTCAAAAGTAGAGTCCACATACTGGGACACTTTCCCTTGTAAACCTATTATCATTTATCATGCATGACGACATTTATGACAACTTTGCAGATTGTAAATCAAAACCAGATCAATAAGGACTCACCTTTATCAATTGCCCATGACCAAAAGTCTGTATCACATTCTTACCATTTATTCCTGTCTGTTCAATTTATTTCATATGTGAAAAATACTAAACACAGGTAGTGGTCCATTAGATTTTTATTTTCCCTTGTGTCAACTTTATACGGCCAATGCCAACTACATACTAGTCATGGTTGCATCATTTACTGCTTAAGACAGAGCAGTATACTGTCACCAATACCTTATCTGTAAACATAATGTTAACACACACACACACACACACACTCAGACACAGGAAACTCTCAGTAAATAATAAATAGTACCTCCATTTCTTATTATCTCATACTGTATCTTCTTAAACGGCTTAGGTTCACCCTTAATACAACTCTGTGGCTCCAGTGAAAAACTATACAAGTCCCATAAAACTTCTATGAAACCTTTACCGCTC
Organism: Pammene aurita; assembly: GCA_947086415.1. Classification (NCBI taxonomy): domain Eukaryota; kingdom Metazoa; phylum Arthropoda; class Insecta; order Lepidoptera; family Tortricidae; genus Pammene; species Pammene aurita. Next base: position 23,453,882 of record OX352305.1, on the reverse strand, counting down.
CCCATCATGGCCTAATATTCAAATCTGAGAAAATTATATGAAGTGTCATATCATTTTTTTATTACTAGCTATCATCGAATCTATTTCATTTACATTTGAACATTATCAAACTCAGACTAACAATCATACGCCTTTATTATACATAAGGCTTTATACAATCTCACCTTACATGAACTAGACATGTGCGCCGCGCCGCCGCGCCGCCGCCGCCGACAATTTTTCCACGCCGCCGCCGCCGATGATTTTGACCGGCGTAGAATCGGCGTGGCAATTTTTAAGTCTTTATCTTGTTTTAATGCCCGGAAATGGTAGTAAGTGGCCAGTATACTACTTCTTTTAAAAAAATGCTTTTCCTTCTTCACTTATTCCTTGCCGGTATACCAATTGACGTTATTTTTGCTGTAATTTCGAAGCTGTCGTAAGATTAACGTCGACGACTTATCGATAATTTATGACAACGTCTGGTTTTTAAATGATAGGTTTAAATTTTTATATAATTTGCTTTTTCCGGCTTTTGAATATAAAGCATTTTGATTTACTTTTAATTTTTCCTAAAATAAGAGTGAAGTAACAAATTTTAATTTTTTGACCGACTCCAAAAAGCTGCAGTTTCTTATTAGTTGTTTTCATTTTGCAAAGACGACTATGGTTTAGTTTTTTTTACCTTAAATGGCCCATTCTCATTAAGTCAAATTTGATTTTGAGATCAAGAGAGAGAGAGAGATTTATATTTACGTCAATGTTAAATATAGTTACGGAACGTTACACATGCACGTGATTTTATAATAGCTCGCACATTTTCGCTCTGCTAGCGACACTTAATACTTAATAGTAAAGTGGAACTGTGGGTATCACTATAAAATGATGTCAACTTGAACTATTTGGAGAAGATGGTTCAATTTTGTTTGAAAGTTACTCGTTCTTTTTATCCGATTTTACTGACGTGTGTTAGGCGTATGGATTTATTGTGGTTCATCGATGTTCATCAGCACTCATGTTTTTGCTATTAACATATAATAGAACTTCGCAAGCCGCTCGCAGCGGGGATGATTGGATGAAATAAGTAGCACAAATAATTGAAAAAAGCTGTTTTCTATTAGTTAATCAAGGAATATAATCCATAATTATTTTTGCATTTTTGTTTGAGTGATGCATTGAACATTTCTTCATCTTAGTAACTTGACCCATTAGCTCACCAAACGAAGACGCTTAACTGCCTGATAGGGGAAGTAATTCGTGTATAGCTGAATTTTGGTGTAGTTGTAGGCAAAGGTATCTTACACAACATACTAAAAGTACCGGTGGATGGGGGCGCCGCTAGCGGGGAGAGGGGGGTGTAAAGGTCCCTTATTTTGGTTTTTCGTAAATAACTCGGTAACGGTAGCTCATACGAAAAAATGTTCTATTGCTCAATTCATCCACATCTAATTTTCTATAAAAAAGATTCTTTGCAATTTTTTGCTAGGATCAATGTTTAATGCGATATCGAGGAAATACGATAAACACTTTTTTAAACTCTCGGAGCTAATATTTACGAAAGTATTAGTTTTGTCCAAAAATTGTTTCAGAATACCCTTATTGTTTTAAAAAGACCTATCCAACGATACCCCACACATTAGGGTTGGAGTAAAAATAATATTTACCCCCCCACTCCATGTGTACGGGAGGTACCCGAAAAAATAATATTTTTTCACATTTTGTTTTAAAACTTTGCCGGCGTGAATAAAGTACATACTCACACGATTTTTTTATTTTCTAGTACTAACCATCACTGAGCAGGCTGCTCACCCTGCTACCTCACTTCCTACCCTTATAGTTTCGCCATGTCCGTCTGACCCCATCTGTCCGTCTAGACGTCTAGTACTAAACATCACTGAGCAAAGCCGTGGACGGACAGACGGGGACAGACGGACATGCCGAAACTCCAAGGGTAGGACCCCTCCTCACCCTGCTCAGTGATGGCTAGTACTAGAGAAATGAAATTTCGTATAAGTATGTGTTTTAATTACGCAGACAAAGTTTTAAAACAAAATGTGAAAAAATATTATTCTTTCGGGTACCTCCCGTACACATGGAGTGGGGGGTAAATATTTTTTTTACTCCAACCCTAATGTGTAGGGTGTCATTAGATAGGTCTTTTTAAAACAATAAGGGTATTCTGAAACCACTTTTGGATAAAACTAATACTTTCGTAAATATTAGCTCCGAAAGTTTAAAAAAGTGTTTATCGTATTTCCTCGATATCTCATTAAACATTGATCCTAGCAAAAAATTGTAAATAGTCTTTTTTATAGAAAATTTTATGTGGATGAATTAAGCAATAGAACATTTTTTCGTATGAGCCACCGTTACCGAGTTATTTACGAAAAACCAAAATTAGGGACCTTTACACCCCCCCCTTTCCGCTAGCGGCACCCCCATCCACCGGTACTTTTAGTATGTTGTGTAAGATACCTTTGCCTACAACTACACCAAAATTTGGCTATACACGAATTATTTCCTCTTAGTTTTCCTTCATTAGGTGGGCTACATAGCTTAATTGGGAACATGCGTGAAAAATATTTAATTGAATTTGTTCAATAAACACGTTCAACAACAACACCAAATTAATTTAAATTTTAAAATACTGGCAATCTGTAATAATTTTCTAATATTTTTGTAAAGATGTTGCGGTTTAAAAACGTTAAATTTGAACAATAATTTGAATACCCCAAATATATTTTCAAAACCTCAATTCGATTACTTGTATAACAACCCAAAAGTTACAAAAACATTCCAAAAACTTATTTCTTCCAAACAGTTTTCCGCAACTTTGAGGCCGATGATGTCATAAACCTCACGTTTTTTTTTGTATGGGGCGTTTGACGCGTAGCGCAGATAACGTATTGTCGCATTTTTGACGTTTCAAGGCTACAATAAATAGTAGTTTTATTAGAGACATTTGAATCTAACGGGAAATAGATAAAATTACGTCTTCCCAAAAATTCATGTATGTTGCGAATTGGTAAAGCGTATTGATGTTGGTTCAAGTGGTTTGATTATTTTTCAATTTTTGTAATTGATTTAATAACAAACTAGAATGCAATTCATCCATCAAAGAACGATAAAATAAAATGTAGATTTTATTTCGTTAGCAAATTCGGGCTACTGCAAGCATCTTTTTTCACTTATAACTCACATCTTAGAACTTAGAATCAACATTTTCTCTCACAAATTACAAATGGTAAATCAGTCTGTTCTGCACTTGTTAACTTCAGGGCTTTTTGTATTATTATCGTAGTTGATTTTCAGGCAAGTGGTGTGGCCAGTTCTACATAGATAAAACATTAAGTACGGAGCTATAAATGTGGACCATAACTAGTCAATCTTTTGGAAAATTCTTTAAAATCAAATCTTTGATTTAAAATGTGCAATGTTTGCGAGACGAGATCATACGTTTTCAAAGATTTGGGGTGTTTTATTAAAGCATTTTATCCTTATAATTACTCAGTAGATTTCAATTCAGAAGGTAATTAGTCAAATTCCCCAGGCACATTAAAAATATGTACCACGCCGATTTCACGCCGATCACGCCGCCGCCGCCGGTCAAAAAACGATCGGACGCCGCCGTCGATGATTTTGCCATCGGCGCACACCTCTAACATGTACCTTTATAAATTTATACCTTTGCCTCATGTGCAGTCCTTATCATTAAGTAGTCTTTGGTGCACATAATAAAATTATACCTTTGTCAGTCTTCATTGTTAACTAGTCTTTGGTGCACATAATCAAATTATACATTTGTAGTCTTCATTGTTAACTAGTCTTTGGTACAAATAATAAAATTATACCTTTGACAGATTTCATTGTTAACTAGTCTTTGGTACACATAATAAAACGATACTCTTGTCTCATTTGTCAGTCTTCATTGTTAACTGGTCTTTGAGACGCATAATAATAACCATATATTGCTTGTCTTTACTTCCTCTTGTGTGGACTTCATATTATAAAATCAAGCAGCTATTAACATAATGCTTGTATCATTTGCAAAAAACAACATTGCTTTACAGATATTTTATCTGTGAACATCTGTGAACATAATATAAGCACACACACAAAATAATAAGAAACAATTAGTCACCACTTCATATTTTTACATACTGTACTATCGGTCTTTATTGTCAACTTGTCTCTGGTATGCATAACAAAATTAACAAATATCACATCTTCATTTTTGGACTAAGAGCTGGCCACAGCAGGAATGACACAATAATGAGAGCAACGAAATTGATATAGTTAGACTGCTATCCTATTGTTATTACCTAATCTGGCAATCTGGCAGCTTTAAGCCGGGGGGTTCAAGAGTAGCAGACCAGAAAAGTTGTTTAAAAATTTAGGGAACGACGCAATACTGAGAGTTCTTGCTTTAGTACGATATCGTGGCATTTGATGTATATAATTGGAACATAACGTGGAAGATGTCTCAGTGGGGGGGAAAAGAGGCAGGTTGAAGTTAAATGCATTTATACCGGACGCCTGCGGTTTATTTTCTTCTGATCTGTGAAAACTGTTTGTAATTAATCAGGCGCTGGAATAAAACTTATTAGTTGACAGCTTTCCATGCCAAGACGATATTACCGATAGTTATTTCTAAATAGGAAATCGACTTTAACAGCCAGGATTCTCGGTTTAAATTGTTATAAAAAAATATGTGACATATTAGGTTTTGTTCTGATAATGAACTTAGCTTACAGAGCCACATCATAATACAGTTACTCGTCAATAGATTGCGCTAATATCTACTAAACATAGACAGGGTATGACATTTGAATTCCAACTGCTGACCTAGCACGGGTGAGCAGTAGAAAATAAACCAGTATAAGTGTGCTGCATTGCTACGAATCTCGCGGTCATGTTACACTGGTTGTTTGAGCAGTTGGCTCGCCAAGGTGCACACAACTATTGGTGGGAATAACGGCACAACTTATGTTGCACATTAGATTGAGCATACAAAACGACTCGCGTGATCACTACATATATTAGCGTTAATAATTTAAGTACAGTCGCCATCAGATATATCGAAGCGGCCAAGGTGGTCACAAATATCTGAACAACGCCTCTATTGTCAAGGCGATAAAGTGTAAGTTCAGATATTTTTGAGTACCTTGGCCGCTCCGATATATTTGATGGCGACTGTACCTACTAATTAAAAATAATCTATTGTTTTAAAGAATAGAAAATTGAGTGCAAGTAGGAAAACGATTTTTAAAATGGCTATTTTTTTTAATATTATCAATAAGGAATAATGAAAATATTTAGTCTTTAATTATATTGTGTAGTGACTAAACACAAGTAAGTACAGCCGTTTGAAACTTATACAATAAAAATCCTAAATCCTAAGGGATATCCCAAAACGAATGTACAGTTGGTAACGATAACCTGAGACGTAATCTAATTTACGCAAGCCGAAAATAAAGCGTTTTCTATTATTTAATATACGAACGAGTCTGTTTAGGGAAGCCTGGGAAATGTTGGTAGTGCACACATCAGCTTAGTCTATAATAGGAAAAATTAAGGCCTGCACAAGCAACTTTTTGGTACTCCCGGGCAGGAAGTTTTTAAACCTATGCAGAGTCCGTAGTTATCAAAAACACAAAACCTCTCCTTTCAAGGAAACTAACAGTGGTATTGTTACCATTCTTCGAGAGTATTCTAAGCGTATGACAGGGAATCTTCCATACAAAAATAATGTGTCAACGTGTCTTTAAAATCGATATACGGCCAAAATATGAGTGTTCCCGCATACGAATGGCGCCATTCTTTCTTACAAAATGAGAAATGAATCGAGTTCATTGAGTAGGCGTTCGGTTTTTTAGTTTCAAATATTGTACATAACCTACAATCCACTGGTCTTAACGGCCTTCTAGCCTAGTCGGTAGTGACCCTGCCTATGAAGCAGGAGGTCCCGGGTTCGAATCCTGGTCAGGGCATTTATTTGTGTGTTCATCACGGATATTTGTTCCTGAGTTATGGATGTTTTCTATGTATTTAAGTATTTATCTATATCTATCTATTATATATATCGTCGCCTAGTACCCACAACACAAGCCTTATTGTGCTTACTGTGGGACTAGGTTGATTCGTGTAAAATTGTCCCATAATATTTATTATTTAATTATTTATTATTACTGGTGCGACAGGCGGCTCAATATTTAATAAATAAAACAGCATATAGATAACGACTGCCAGCCTTCATTAACAATATAATGCGGAATCTTAGTGAGGTAATCTATGTTGCGCATTGGTAGTACCAGCAAGTAAATAATAGTACCTTGGATGAATAAATTAAAAGGATGGAGCATACCTGTACAACAAACTGTGACCCAAGATGGCGGCTGGTTTGAATGTATGTGTCCAGACGAGTGTTGCCATGTAATACAAATTTTCCCAATTATTAATACAGTATTTTTGAATTTAAAAAATTTGATTATTAATATATATGGTTAAATAGAATGAAAAACAGGTGCGTTTTAATAAATTTGATGAAATACATTTCTGAAGAGGCCTCTCTTGTCGTCCCAATACTATTATTTACAGCATACTTTATACCTTTTTAATCTGGAGGCACGGCAGTGCCCTCGCTAAGACGAAGACAACTAAAAGTGTTATAACGTATTCATTTATTACGTAACACGATTTAGGGGGGAGGGGAATTGACCATGTCTTACTCCTACTGCAGAGAGGATTTTTTTTTTTTTCTTACGTAGCGGAAGGGGGTCTCTGGCAAAAAGTGTCTTACGTAATCAATGAACGACGCCTTATTTTATACTAATGTTTAGAATGTAACAAAAACTTTTTGAAAACTGCATCAAAATCGGTTCAACCAAACGCAAGATAATCGCGAACAAACATACATACATACATATATACAAACATACGGGTCAAACTGAGAACCTCCTTTTTTTGAAGTTGGTTAAAAATGCTCCTCGATCGATCAACACAATCGGTTTGACTTAAGAGCTGACCTCTCATTCCAACTATAGTTCAATCTCGTTCTAAGCGCTTGACCAGTCGATTACTGACGCGACTAGTCAGCCGCTCAGAGTGAGAGGGAGCGATAGTTAGAATGAGACGAAAGTTTGACAGATGGCGGTGACATAACTTCGCGCGTGCAATTAACGATTAGATATGGGCTTTTTGTTTTACGAAGTTTTTGGAATTATTTTAAGATATATATAATTTTGTTTATTTACAAATTGTATTCAAAAAATAATAAAGAATAATTTGCTCACAAAAGCATAAAAGTTATTAACTATTAGGTAACGTTATAATATTCGTTGAAAACGTTTCACGCACGTTTTCAACGAATATAAAACGTCTAGTTAGGAGTGGTGACGTCAATATCGTATTGACAACATATCGCGGCGATTATAGACCCCCTTATGTTCGGGAAGTTTTCCTATTCAACCACCTGGCAACACCACTACCGTGAAGTTAATAGTTTACGAATTTACTGATTTTTAATATGATTACGCAATGAATTGTTTACTTAACGGTAAAAAGTTACCCCATCCGTTTTATTCTTTTGACCGGTGGCATTTCTGCAGCATTTGACAACGCACGACGGCATATATTAATTCTTTTTTAACAGCACTTGACTGCATAGACGTTTGGACACGACTGTCGGGGGAGCGGCTCATTATTGTTGTGAGTATGTGTGTGTAGTGCGTAACCACGAGGACACTGGCTCATTATGGAACCACAAAATGTTGTTAGCAGTACTCCATCTGAAGAATTATATAATCTATGAATAGTACCATTTATTTATCTAGAACTTTCTATTATTCTGTCACTTTAAATACTGGCTACTCAAATGCTGCGCAAAGTCGATATTTATATCGATAAAAGTTCATGATTAAGGATAAGCATCGACATATAATATTAAAACGAGTAAAGTTAAACAATGCTCATGTGAAAACTTAACCCATTTTCAGGTTTACAAAAATAAAATGTCTCATGTCTTGTTACCCAATAAAATACACATTTTCGAAGTCTAATTTATTTGTTAATCTTCATTCCTTAAAGGTTTCATGCCATTTCTCTTCAATCTTCCCTACAAAATCAGTGTTTGACAGAACTTTGACATATGAACGGTGGCACATGACGTCTACATTCTACATACAATTTTTCTTGTCGATTATGTAGGGTTGATAAGTACGCGATTAGTTTGATTGCTGGACCTGCCCTAATCTACCTGATACATCAGAAATTTTGATACAAAAATACATAAATGTAAGATTTATTACTTAATTTGCCCAATCTAACCGTTATTTTAACTAAACTACTACTATAAACTACATAAATATTTTATCTTACCTGTGGTTATGCAGCAAATAAACGAAGGAAATTTTGACAACCCCGTAAATGTAAGCTGTCACTTGGTTCAGTACACCCTTGTTTAAATCTTACTTAATGTAATTAAAATGAATGGGGAAGGCAACTATCACAATGACATTTCCAACATTAGTTTTATATCGATATTGTAAAAAAACCTAGCCTAAGAAGAAGGATAAATAAAGAGAATATAATAATAAAATAAGAAATTACTTTTCTTTTATTGCTGATGGCTATCAGAATCGGTATTCAACTTAGAGACTTCAACCCGGATGGAGTAGCCATGTCTGTCATTTTCTATACAAAAAAAGTCTGCCGATTTTTGCGGTGGAGGGGAACGTCAAATGTATGGCTATTCGTACGTAGCTACGTTAGATAAACGTCAGTCCATACATGTGTATGACCACTGGTCATATGTTTTCGGCAGAAGGGAACGCCTGTCAATGGCGACTCCGGGTGGTTGAATTCTCTAAGTATTCACTGGTCAAAATATTGCTAAGGGTTAATATATTTATCGACAAATTAGGCAGCCATATATCCGTAATTTCCTAATGATTGTGCGCCCCTTGGCGAGCCAACTTCTCTAACTGCCAGTGTAAAATGACCGCGAGATTCGTAACAATGCGGCACACTTATACTGGTTAATTATCTACTGCTCACCCGTGCTGGGTCAGCAGTTGGAATTCAAATGTCATACCCTGTCTATGTTTAGTAGATATTAGCGCAATCTAGTGACGAGTAGCTGTATTATGATGTGGCTTTGTAAGCTATGTTCATTATTAGAACAAAACCTAATATGTCACATATTTTTCCATAACAATTTAAACCGAGAATCCTGGCTGTTAAAGTCGATTTCCTATTTAGAAATAACTGTCGGTAATATAGTCTTGGCATGGAAAGCTGTCAACTAATAAGTTTTATTCGAGCGCCTGATTAATTACAAACAGTTTTCACAGATCAGAAGAAAATAAACCGCAGGCGTCCGGTATAAATGCATTTAACTTCAACCTGCCTCTTTTCCCCCCCATTGAGACATCTTCCACGTTATATTCCAATTATATACATCAAATGCCACGATATCGTACTAAAGCAAGAACTCTCAGTATTGCGTCGTTCCCAAGATTTTTAAACAACTTTTCTGGTCTGCTACTCTTGAACCCCCCGGCTTAAAGCTGCCAGATTGCCAGATTAGGTAATAACAATAGGATAGCAGTCTAACTATATCAATTTCGTTGCTCTCATTATTGTGTCATTCCTGCCGTGGCCAGCTCTCCGTCTATTTGTTTTTGTCCCAACTTACGTGCACTTCATATGATAAAACAAAACCGCTATCAACGTTGTTTGTATTATTTGAAGAAATCACAAGTATTTTATATATGAAAATCTGTGAACATATGTAGTATAAACACACAGACAACACAAATCAATAAGAAACAGTGAGTCACCATTCTATATTTTACAAACTGTATTGCCAGTCTATATTATCAACTTGTCTCTGGTAATCATAACAAATATCACAACTTCATTTTATTTTCATCCAACTTGTGTGCATGTGCACTTCATATTATAACATCGAGCAGCTATTAACTTAATGCTTGTATAGTTGCAGACATCCAATATTTTATCACAATTATTTAATCTGTGAACATATTACAAGGGCTGCTATTTATATATCCGGAAACCGGGATTACAATCTTCTTAAATAGCATATTTGACCTCCATGGTAAAATTTGAACTTTTTTAAGTACTGGCCGGTATATTTTTTCTTTCTTATTAACGCTCGTGTTTTGTTTTTGACGGGTTTTAAATGTCATCTCGCAGCAAGAATGGAACTCACTCGTGAAAATATTCGTGCTATGATTTATTATGATTTTCGGCGTGGTTTAACGCAACAACAGTGCACAGATCAACTAACTTCAACTTTTGGTGATGAAGCCCCATCTAAAACTACTGTGTATCACTGGTTTAGTGAGTTCAATCGTGGACGTAGTATGCTTACGGACGAAGTTAAGGCAGGTCGCCCGAAATCGGTCGTTGTACAACAAAATATCGAGGCTGTGCGAAAACTTATAATGGACGACCGACATGTTACGTACCGCGAGATAGAGGCGACTCTGGGTATTTCTATGACCAGCATTAATAGCATATTACATAATTATTTGGCTGTAAAAAAAATTTGTTTGCGTTGGATACCCCACAACTTAACAAAAGAGCAAAAAGATGCTCGCGTCGAATGGTGCAATAAAATGTTAAAAAAATATAACCGTGGTGACTCAAAAGCCGTTTATAACATCTATACAGGTGACGAATCCTAGATCTATGCATACGATCCCGAAACGAAGCAACAATCAACGGTACGGGTGTTTCAAAATGAGCCGAACCCTACGAAAGTTACTCGTGCAAAAAGTACATTAAAACAAATGGTGGCCTGCTTCTTCGGTATTAATGGCCATGTAGCTACAGTGCCACTAGAAAACCGTAGAACGGTTAATTCAGAGTGGTACACGACCATTTGCTTACCGGAAGTATTTGAACAAATTCGTAAAACTAACCAGCGACGAAGAATCATTCTTCATCATGACAATGCCAGCTGTCATACGTCACGCGAAACAACTCTATTTTTGGAGGGTCAAAATGTGTAATTAACGGGTCATCCGCCGTACAGCCCTGACTTGGCACCCAACGATTTTTATTTATTTCCAAATATAAAGAATAAATTACGCGGTCAACGATTTTCGACCGCTGAAGATGCTGTCGACGCATTCAAACAACACGTTATGGAGGTACCTCAGGCGGAGTGGCAGAAGTGCTTTAAAAATTGGTTCACGCGAATGCAAAAGTGCATAGATCATCAAGGGGAATACTTTGAAAAACAATAAAACCATTTTCAGCCGTGTACGTTTGTTTGTTTTTTTGTTTCCGGATATATAAGTAGCAACCCTCGTAATAAAAACACACACAACATAGCAATAAGTAACAGTATAATTCCATTCTTCATATACATAGGTACACTGTACCTTACCTTCCCATCATACTACTGTTATTCAATTAAAAGACAATGTGCCTACTTTAGTACTTAGTGTAGCTACTTTTAGCAATAATCATCATCAACATCATTATACCAACTGAAACTTGGACGGTTATGTGATACTATTACAATTTAAAATTCTATCAAAATAAAGATTGCTAGTAGATTCTACTTAATTTACTTTTCACAAACTTTACTCTCATCATAAAATTAATCATTTCTATTTTTATTTTTGCTTGAAACAAGTTTAGAGCAGGAATCACATCCATTGAACGTCACCAGAAGCTAATTTAACATAATTATTCCTGTCTTACCATTTAGAACCATTTGACTATTAAGTATGAATTTCAATACTTGCGGTATGGTTGATCATGTTGAGTGGTCAGTTATTACTCCGGTCACTCCACTGAACTTCAGCAAACCCTTATTAATGCTAAGTATAGACCTTATTGTATTTGCTCAGTTTCTTGTCATTTATGTATTTCTAGACTTTTAGTAAAGGACACAGCAAACATAGAATTTCAGTCAGTTCATTGCTGACCGATGACTGGATGATGGGCGAATATCCGGGTCCAATATCTTTCTATCTTAGGTTTGTTGTAATCTCTTATCTGGAACTTAAATACAAACACACCGCACACCAAGCCAACATTTATAGGTATTATTATTAGCACAAATATTTCAATGTACATGTTTTATGCTACCTTACCCATTTGTTAGGTACAGTACATCTAAAACACATCCAGGAACATTCAGATCATACCAAAATGTGCAAACCAACCACAAACCTCATGATCAAATTCAAATGGCATCCATTATGTGTTAGTTATAGATGCGTATATATTTATATAACTCAAATCTGTGGTATAGTATAGTTGTATGTTGTATGGCAATTCAACATACCTGTATCAAAACCCTTTTGTCACTGTAGGGCATCAACGGCTATCATAATTACTTACAGCTTACATTGCTTCGGATTAGCGGACTTACCGGTAATATTATAATTACCTACTACTTTCATCTTGCCGACACTTCATACGCATTTAACCAATGAACTTATGCGACTGCGTATTTCGTTTCACTTCTTATGTACGCTCGTACATAATGTATTGTTATGAATCCATATTCATCCACTCCATGTGTTGTTATTTCCGTCATTAAACTTACAGTATGTTCTTAGAAACATTTATTCTTTCTATTACTACATGTATTTTTATACTTCAACGAAATATGAAGAATTTTAAAAACATATTATTAAATCCATGTTTATTTATTCAATCATCTTTTATTTTTATGAATAGAAGCACTCAGTTCATGTAATTTGTCCTGTTATTTAACTTTTCACCTATATTTTTGTAATTACTTACCGATTTACAAGAAAAACAAAATATGTCGGCCGAAAACGAATTTTAAAATCCATGTGGATCGGTTCAATAATGAGATATTTTTGAAATATACGCTACCTCGTATGACTAGATATCTTAGTTCTTTCTATTTTCGCTTATATTTTTGTATAACAAATCATTTTCTTTAAGATTTGAATTCAATAAAAGTCGAGCTAATGGCGAGGTACGAAAAGTTTGTTTTTTCGCAACGATCCCTACTTCTGAGATGTTACGGTATCACAAAGTTAAAGGATAGTATTGTAATATACGTTATCAATTAAAGTTTTATTCAACAAATATTCAGCTGTTTACCTAATAATCAAAAACATTACCGACCTTACACACAGATGCCGCAACGATCCCTACTTCTGAGATGTTACGGTATCACAAAGTTAAAGGATAGTATTGTAATATACGTTATCAATTAAAGTTTTATTTAACAAATATTCAGCTGTTTACCTAATAATCAAAAACATTACCGACCTTACACACAGATGCCTCGTTCCGAAGTGTCAACTGTCAATGGTGACTGACCGATAGTGACGTATCCATTCATTTACTATGACATTAAGCACCGTGTTGCCACTGCAATATTGATAGTCACGTTACACTATGGTTTGCAAAACATTTATTTAATTTTCTTAATTACCCCCTTAAAGCACCAGGGGACATACAACCTACAAAATTTCAGCTCAATCGGTCTAGCAATTTCGGAGCAAATAGACATTGTGACAAGACAGAGTAACACATGCTTCCTTTTAAACCATTTTGGTACGAAACCTTAAAAATATTCCAGTTTCCTGAAATTTTAGTGCTCCCGTAATCAAAATGATACCAGCAATTGATACCCAAAAAATGGTTAATTAGGTAGAAACAAATAGCTGGCAACAAATATTTAAACCAAGCCTGCTTTGAATAATAGATGCCAAGTTAATATTTTTGTTTTTTTTTTTTTATACCACGACGGTGGCAAACAAGCATACGGCCCGCCTGATGGTAAGCAGCTACCGTAACCTATGGACGCCTGCAACTCCAAAGGAGTCACATGCGCGTTGCCGATCCTTTACAAAAAGGAGGATTGTTGCCAACCTATTATTTTAAGTTCCCGGTTAATTTCTTGGTCAGCTATATATTGCTGCCGTTTTTCAATAATATGATGCCACATGTTTGAGGCTTATAAAAAATATTGTCGCTAAAATATTAATTCACGGCCAATTTATATTATTATATGCCTTAGAAAAGTTGCCGATTCATGTTTTAGATACCCAGAAAATTATAAGCAGGGCCCGTAATTTTCATGCCGATGACATCAATTTGACGTCACGCTCCATATAGGATGATCCCAAATAGTTTTATTGTAAATTATTAATCATTAGTCGTCAATCATTTTAATCATGTACAAACTTCGAAAGTACTCTATTTACACATGGAATAAATAATACCTACATGATACGTGAAACGTAACGTAAATAAAACTATTTGATTTGTTTTTATACATACATTTTATTAAGTGGTATTGTTAACAACACATGACAATTCATTCGAAAACAGAATTCCTCTCTAACGTAAAGCACGCCATCCTTCTTGCATTAATTCCCATGCAAAGAAAATCTAAGTCATCTTCGCTTTCATACGTAATTTCATAAAAATATTTTTTTTTGTAGTCGTTTTTTGATTGTTGTGTCACACATTTGGTTAATTATTCCAAATTCTCTGCTAAAAGGAAAATGTATAATTGATGGACACATTTTTTATGATTTTAACAACTAATACAATTAGGAAATCAGTATTTTTATTTCTCAGTGGCACTTGTAACATTTTTGACAGAACGTTTTTTTAATGAGAACGAATAAAAAAGGTTACATTTAAAAAGGTTTTATTACATATTGATTTATAAACAGTCAAGGAAATTGATTTGTGTAACATTACATACTTTGTCATAGTGACAATCAACATCTAGACGCTAGAGATTTCATATTATTGTCACTGTGACAAGGTTCTAAATGGTATGCAAATCAAAGTCCTGGGCCGTACCTACACGAATAACTAGATACTTAATGATATTATTTACAAACGAGGTTTTGTACAGTAATATATACAGCCTTGGCCAGAAGTGTTGAGCACCCTTGCGATTTTCATACAAAACTCGAAAATTTAGACCAGCGTTTCTATCTTTTTTGAAGTTATTTTATCAATTAATTTAAACTGAACAGGCATGTTTTTTTGAAATGAGTAGTAACTGCATTGAATATTTGCAATTTTTCGTACCGACCTAAATTCCCATTTTTGTGAGCTCCACTTTTCATATTTGATAGGTACCTTGAAAGTGTTATTAAGTGAAGTTTTCTAGATATATCAATAAAATATAACATTTTACGTCATCGTACATTGTTATGATAGGGAATTAATACTTAACATCAAAATTGTAAGCAAAAAAGAGCTATGCTCAACACTCCTGGCCAAGGCTGTACAAGTTAGTTTTGTACATAATTATTTACAAATTAATTTGAAACATATTTACATTTCTCCTTTTTTGTCCCTTATATTTAGATTCGAAATTTTTAATTAGAATTTGCTCAAGGTTTTTAAGGGTCATAACTGCATCGCCGGTTTGTAAAAATCCATTTTAATATTGAAAAGGACCTTTCAACTTCTACAGATGTAATACTTAAAATAAGGACATAAATCTATTTTTCCATTGCTTCCATCAAGACGAACTTCCTTATTGTCGTTTAAGTCAGCCATTATTAAACAAAAACAAGAAATTACCAACCATGCAAATAATTTTCATTTTAGCAAAGAAGTTGGAATAATTAACCAAATGTGTGACACAACAAACAAAAATACGATTACAAAAAAAAATATTTTTATGAATATTGCATTACGTATGAAAGCGAAGATGACTTAGATTTTCTTTGCATGGGAATTAATGCAAGAAGGATGGCGTGCTTTACGTTAGAGAGGAATTCTGTTTTAAAATGAATTGTAATGTGTTGTTAACAATACCACTTAATAAAATGTATGTATAAAAACAAATCAAATAGTTTTATTTACGTTACGTTTCACGTATCATGTAGGTATTATTTATAGAGTACTTTCGAAGTCATTTGTACATGATTAAAATGATTGACGACTAATGATTAATAATTTACAATAAAACTATTTGGGATCATCCTATATGGAGCGTGACGTCAAATTGATGTCATCGGCATGAAAATTACGGGCCCTGATTATAAGCCATTAAGTAGGTCATAAAAAAGTTTTTCTATGGGACCAGCATTGAAATCCCCAAAATAATTTTGCCGCCCTATAGAAAACGTCGACGTCTGATCGACCGAAATGTATGAAACAGTCAAAAAAAATTGTCAGCCAAAAAAGCTCTCATTATGGTGTCACATCTGACGTGGTTTGCTCTCCGTCTATAAGTTCTCGTATAAAGCATGGCAGGCAGTTACCTACATTGCGGTGTACGAAACAGGTCCATTGCCAGTTACGGTACAACTGTTACCGTTGTATTGTATGTACGATTTGTACGAATACTTACGGTCGCTGACAGCGAATACCTATATTTACTGTCCTAATTTATTTTGTAATCGCGTTCAAAGCGGCCCATAATTTTTGCTTTCAACTTTCAATACCATAATGCGCTGCAAACAGCAACTGCAAACAATCAATGTCATTCGTCTAGAACGTCTAGACAAAGGGCGCTGCGTATTTAGGTATCGCCAGTTAACAGCATTTCCAAATGCCAAGGCAAGACGCGGCTCGCGATGCGAATAACCCGAAAAAGCTCTGAAAGTTATTAAAGCTTCCCGTTATCAGTGGTGATGGAAGGTGGGGCTGGGGCTTTGTTGCTGAAGAGTGCCATTCTGATCGCTTACTGGAGCTCGAGCGCACCAATATCAGTTCTCTCCGAGGTATGCATAGTGTTTGCAGATCTATAGATCAAGTTACACTGGTTATTTCGGAACCGATTCACCCGCGCTCGCGCAACTAATAAAAATACGCGGCCTAACCGAAATGTCAGGCGTGGCCCGTGACGTCACGCCGGTGAAATGGCGCGACATTTAGCTTTGCGACCGCCACGCCTGGGCCGCGAGCCCACCCTAATCTTTATCATCGCAGGGCTGTCCACATGCTCCCTCGAGCCTCCTGACATTTAATCTGGTGGAAAAAGTGGAGCGCTGATAAGGTCAGCCTCTCCTAATGTCACAGATTTTAGCCCTAATTTGGTTGTGTGTTGTGCGATTAGGATTTCGCGTAATTCTAAAACACTGGAACAACTAACTCCCTAATAATTTTTCATGTTTTTTTTATCGTGAGGTAGGTGGTTAATTGACTGGTTATTTAGTTAGTAAGCCATGCTATTTTCGCTGCACGCATCCCCCCCGGGGGCCTAGTGGGGGGGGGGGGGGGGGGGGGGGGTATGTGGGACTCTCCTCTCCCCTAACTCCCGCTGCTAGCCAGAGGGAGGGGAGAGGCCTATACCCACTAAAAGCACATCGGCGTCGTCCGCACTACCGTTAGGGGGACACGCTACGGGACAACTTGCGCATTCATCCGCGGCGCCCCTCGGTAGCCCAGCCGGTATTGCCGGGCACCCGCACCTTGGGAGAAGAGAGCCATGACGCTTGACTTCTCAGACGGGTAGGGCCAGTTGGTATGTGGGTCCCCAGCCCACGGGCCCTACATTGGGGAGGAGCTAGCCGTTAGCTAGGGCATATTGCCTACGTCTCCTCCCTAGCCGCCTGCGCCGGAGCGGTGGCGCGTCCGCGCTGCTCTCACGCTCCCGCTCCGCTGCCTCCTTCTGCGAGATTACTTCCTCGCAGAAGGTTGCCACCGCTCTCCAGCATCTGTCACTGCCCAGCATCGCTCCGACAATGCTGTGCAGCGAGAGATCCCGCACCCTCAGTGCTGCCGTCAGCGTTGCCCTCTCTGTGTTCCAGCGGGGACACCCCTCCAGCGTGTGCTGGGCCGTGTCGTCCACCGCTCCACAATCCAGGCACTGGGGCCCCCACTCCCTCCCGATTTGGTGCAGGTAATGCCCGAAACACCCGTGTCCGGTCATCACCTGCGTCATCCTATAGGTGAGGGTCCCATGCTTCCGGCCCAACCAGCCCTCGAAGTGTGGGAGAATAGCACCTATGGTGCGGGTTCCATAGAGCCCGTCGCGCCGCCCTCTCAACTTCTTCTGGGTCCGGGAACTCACCCCTTTCCCGAGCCTCAGCCCTCACCCTGTACCTCTCCGCCAGCACCTGAGCATCCAGCTCTCAAGCCGGGGTACCGGCGAGGAGGCACACCGCGGCGAAAGCTGTGGTGCAGTAATAGGCCCTTGCTGCCCGCTGCGCCACTATCCTTTGGGGCCCATGGAGCAAAGGTTTTGTTCGCTCCGTCAGCCGGTCCACCCATATTGGTGCACCATATAGAGCCATTGCTCCTAAGCACACCTGCCGCAAACAGTTTCCTGCAGGAGTTGTTGGGTCCACCTACGTTGAGCAGCAAGCGCCCCAGAGCCGATGTAGCTCCCACTAGCCGAGGGGCGAGCCTCGCGAAGTGCTCACGAAATTGCCAACCTCTGTCCAGGATAAGGCCCAGATATTTAATGTGGGGCTTAACCCGGACAGCTTCCCCTCCGACGGCAATGGTTGTGTCAGGGCCCAACCGCCATTTGCCGAAGACGATCGCCTCCGTTTTCAGGAAGGACACCTTCAACCCGAGGATCTACCACGTATCTGTCCTGACCCACACCAGTCTCTATCAAAGGCGTCGAATTCATCCTGCCAGTTCGATTACGTGGAACCAAACTGGTGGATATTTTACCCAATAAGTCATCCTTCATGCGGCAAACGTGTCCTGCCCAATCCCATTTCAGTCTAGCTGCTATTTTAGCTACGTCAGCTATTTGCTCCTTGAAGCTTAGTAGCGTTAAAATCGTAAGACGTTTCTTTTTAACTGCACATATACTTAGTAAATAACTGAGATTATTTTATTTATTTAAACAAATAAAAAGTGTACAAGAGGCGACCTTAATGCCTTAAGGCATTCTCTACCAGTACGAAACTTGTATGATTATGTACGAACAAGATTATGTATATGGGAACCTACATATTATTATATGTCTATAACTATCCATATTACAAAAGTATTTACAACCACGTCAAACGCATTACCCTACTTTCTGGTGTAAGGAGCACATTTTTAACGTTCAATTTTGTCATGTCGTTATCAGACATTCCATTTTCAAGGTGTGCGGTGCGTTTCTTATATACGCAGTCTCAAACGAAGCATTATTTGTGACGAGGTATTGAGACACCAAATCAATCTTCGGTGTGCTATATCACAATCAACATTAGAAAAATATATTAGACTAGCTTTTGCCCGCGGCTTCGCTCACGTTAAATTCGGGGTAACAAACCATACAAACTTCCACCCCCCATTTTAGGGAAGTGGGGGGGTTAGAAAGAGACAAAAAGTAGCCTATGTCACTCTCCATCCCTTCAATTATCTCCACTTAAAAAATCACGTCAATTCGTCGCCCCGTTTTGCCGTGAAAGACGGGCAAACAAACAAACACACACATACACTTTCCCATTTATAATATTAGTATGGATAGATCCGAAAAACTTCAGGTTTAGGACATAGATTTGAACAAATTTAAATCAATGGTCTACGAGTGCTATTTCCAATTGGAAATCACGTACATACTTATTTGTAGTGCAGTACAGTGTGATAGGAACGTTGATTACAACGTTGGCCATGTCTATCTATTAACTTCGGTTGCTGCCCTGGTCCAGCTCCAGCCAGATATATTAGCAACTCGATACATAAATTACTATTAGGGGAGTCAATTCAAAATGGAAAACTAAGAAAACCGAAATACAAAGCACTAAAATAATATCGCGATAGCCCTGGCCACCCCCGTCGAAGAAAAGTGTTGCGGAAGCGATGTCCATAAACAAATTGCACGCGTGCGTGTGGTGATTGGCGGAGCCTCTGCCGCATTAGATGCCGCATTATTTGCACAATATGTACAGGCATAGGTAGTGAGTGGGGTCATTTGCATGTGTCGGTTGAAATGCGCGATTTATCGCAGTTTACGCTCATGATCTCGAAATTAGTGCCTTATTGTACTAATTTAACTTATTATTGTACTAAAAGTGTAAATTAGAATTAAACGCGTTTGTTGTTTCTGCACTGTCCTAGTAATCATCAATGTCACAATATTCTTCTACTTATTCGACGATAAAGGCTCGAAGATAATGAATTTTTGGGTGTCGGAAAACCTTAGCTAATGCCCCTCTATGCCATGCTTATTATTAAGAGGAATTAATTTCTTTAATTAAGATTTGCATGGTAGAGCTTAAATAAAATGTAGGCAAATTTACAATCTAAAGTTTAAGTACATGTTTAATTTAGTTCATAAAATATATCATACCTATATCCAAAATCTTTCATAATAAATATAATCTTTCCTTATCAAACGGAACGACAGTCCTGGTTATTTTAGGCACATATGTTTTAATGGGATATCCCGCCATAAGTGCAAACATTAAAGTACTTACTATACTTAGTTCAAATTAAATTGAAATGGAGATTCTTTATTGGCGGGATATAAAAGAATATGAATTAGACTTACAAATAAAACATACCTATTTAAAATAAAACTAAACTAAAATCTAAAACTAAATTGAACCTAAAAAATATCAAAAAAATTGGGCCCCTTTGGCATGGCAATTGAAATTATAGTACAAAAATACTAATTTTATTATGTTTTAACACCAATTGACACAATGGTCTTTAGGTGTGGGTAATAGGTACAACTGTTTTGGCTTTCATATTCCGTGCTAAGTTCTTATTCATGACACGAACAGCGGTCATTTATTGAGGAGAAAATACAACGAACTCAAGGGTAGCATTTCTAATCTAAAACGAGTCTAGAAACGAGCGCTGTGCTTCGCTTAGTTTACAGAACTGCAATTCCTAAATCGAAACGCTCATCTTACACTAACCAGTACCAGTCTGATCTACGTTTACTCACGGTTGTAAGGCATCTTAGGGTAACATTTACGACTGAGGCAGTTTTAAATAGGCGATGATAACAGCAACCCTGTATTGTTATGTCTAAGAATTTGCTTACGTTCTTTTTATCGCGTTCAGCGTTGATCTTTGCTGTTAACATTCACTGTTTGACATTTCAAACCATGTCCCCAATAAGAGACGTTGCGACATGCATTAAGCTCGGCAAAATTGCATTAAATACAATAATTTGAAACTGTGTTTATTTACGGTTTGTTATTGTAGGTATTATACGTATCACTTTACATTGTTTTATGTCGATTCAGCCGTTTCTCACCCGTAAAGAAACGTGTTGTGTAACCGCTAGTTCTGACTTCTGAATAAATGAAAAATGAAAGCGTTTAAATGACAAAAGTCAAGGAAGTTTTGAATGGAAATATATATTGGGACGTAAACCAACTTAATTTTTCTTGAAAACTTGTAGATTGAACCACCTAGTAGAAAAGTAAGCACAATGCAAAGGTCAGTAACTAACGCAAAGCAAGAGATATAATAGTTTGTCAAAAACCTGCGTGTATAGTTACGCCAAAAACTTGTGAAAACTTTTAATTGACGTAACAAACACTGACGTAGCAGAAAGGCATTGTCCATGATCAAGGAATTGTCTGCCTGAAACTGACTTATTGCCTGATGGTGATGAAGCTGATGGACAGGGATTTGAGTCTCGGAAACAGTTAATGTGACTATTTAGCAGTTGTGGCGCGTCATAAATATTTTAGGGAAGGATTCAATTTTGTTTTACTTTTCACCATGAGCCGTAATAAAATACTCAAGTCGCATAAAATTAGGCAAGCCGGTGCGAACCGAGTTCTATGGACGCTCCGCCACTGTTATTTAAAATATTGGTTAGGGTAGGGTAGACTGAATAGATGGATTTTTTGTCATATTTCAGTTTTTCCTTTTGTGTTAATGGTTTGGTATAATGTTCCCAGGTAATGAAGGCGTGGGCGACCATGGGCCAGTTGGCAGACTACACACTAAAACAGTGATAGCTTTGGGTACGTATTCGCCACTCCATCAATCTTAGCCCGCTGGGTAATTTGTTAATTGTCTTCCGGTCGTCCGGAAAAGGGCAAAAAAGCCACCCCTTCATTGTTCGCGTGTCAGTTGTTTGTTTTATTTGAAGGATGATGATGCTAACTTTTTGAGGCGCCGCGACCTAAATATTGCGGTTCATATATATTGTCTTGTGGGCCCGACCGAGGTCAGAAGGGTAAGACTTGCGGCTGTTAAACCATTCGTCTTTATTGTGCAGGTTTATGCAAATAACTATACAGAATAACAAATTCTTAAACTATCGCTGCGACGGTTCGAACTACATCAATAATAAGACTGATTACCAGTTTACAATTGATTTGCTTTTCATCAATGTGTACACAATTGACTGTAACGACCATTAATAGTTTCACATCAACTGCTCTAGAACTTTGTTCTAATAGTTATCGACTCTGGTACAGTCGACTACAAAGAGATGTATCTACTTTTTCACCTTAATGCGTTGTAATAAGGTTCAAAAGTGGATCTTTGTAGCCGACTGTACTCTTCTATGATAGTAGTAACGGTTGTTATCATTATTTATTTTTATTAGATTCATGGGAACTTAACATAGCGCGCCTTATGGGTGTGGAGTCAAAACATCAGTTCCACGAAAAATAATATAATATTTAGTACCAGAATTATATAGAGCGCGCGGGGTGATGTCATTCCTACGGACGGATTGTGAACGTGTCAACACATTTAAAAGCAAGAGGCCTTACTACATTTACTAACACATTCCAGAGTATAATTTGATTAAAAAAGCTTCTACGCAGGCTAGGCGTTAGGGCCCCATATAGGTTAGCAATAAACCATCTACTTCGATCGGCGACCTGATTAAATTCCATCAGCTCATTGTTTCTTTCCATGAATCTAGAAGCACATATAGCTAGAGATCGCGAGATCGCGTGCTAGGCGCCGCGCCTTAAACTAATCACGAATCACGACATACGTAGAGCCAAGTCCCTAAAACGAGTATGAAACACCTTAAATAAAAAGAAACGTTTTGCCAAAGTATTTACCTAATATAATGATTGGTGTGTTACATAGTGTGTTAAAGATTTTATTATATAGAACGCTCGAGTTTATTGTCTGTCTTGAGATTCTTGAATACGATTTTTCTCATGTAACTTGCGTATTTAAGTAAAATTTCCAAGGATTCTTCTAGCGAACCTAGGTCTGTGTTCGGAGAATCGTAAAATCACCGATGATGCGACGAACCTGATTGTTTAGATTTTAGGGGGTTCTTTGTTGACTCGACCTAATTTCGTTAACCGCGAACGACCGCTCCGTACCTGTCAACTGACGCGCGTTTGTGATTTTACTCCGATTGTCGATCGAAAGCAAAAATAACCAGAACATAGATCAAAGACAGTTAAAGCAAATATTATAAAGTTATTTATTTTATGCTATCAGATTCACCTAAGAGACGTAATTATTAAAAAACGTCCACTTATCGTGATCGTAAAACGCGTTTTTCCGGAGGCAACATCAGACAATGATGATTGGATACTTGCCAAATGGTGTGACTGCCCGACGGATTATTCATCGATTTATTTTTAATATCTTACTTACTGAAAAATGAACCTACACATTATTTAATATTAAAAAAACACGTTCTAGTTTAGTAAATAATATATAAATATGGCACTTCTACGAATTGTAATTTAGGAACCTAGGTATATTTTTGAAAAATATTATGCTAAAGTAGTACAGGGAGTTGGGTTTTGGGTTCGAACCCGAGCGGACGTATCCTCTTGAGCGTCCGAAAACAATAGACCACAAACATGTGCATCTGTCTTTGTCGAAAAGTCACATGTACCGGAATCCCGCCGCGCGCGAACATGAGCCAAATCGCGTTGGCTTAAGGGTGATGCCTTTCTGGCACCACATGTGCGCGCACACGTCGGCGGCAAGCCTGAATCTACGACGCCGCGTCTGCAGGCCTGCTCGATCTGCTGAGCTCGTGAGATGCAGCAAGTAATACTCCGAAGACACGCCAATATCCCTGTGACTGGGTGAGATCGTTTTAATTACGCTAATTTCGTAAAAAATATTTTGTCTAGTTAGTGTTGCCGCCGGTACAGGGGTATAGCCAGTTTGGACAACTAACGGTACGGTAATTAAATCACTTTCTTAGGTCCCGAATAATATTTATATCCTAAGGTGTGTCAAGTTGCTTTCATTCGCAACTAACTTAGTGAGCATCCAGTATAGGTACCTACTTTAACTATTATGTTAGCTCAAGCTTAAGTACAATGGTTAAACTTCCAAGAGACACCTCAAATAGTTAACAAAGTAGATTTATGTAGCCGGACAGATATATTCGTTTATTAATTCAGGTATCAATAACGGACGGTAAATAAGGTAGCTACAATTAATGCAAAACCACTAGCATTAATTTTATTTTAACTCGTATATTTTATTTTATTTTATGTTACATAGCTTGCCGCAATTTCGCACGTAGGACATCATGTTTTGTGCCCGCATAACCCGAAGAAATATGTAACAGCAAAGAACGATGAATACCTATTTCGATGGTTTGAATTATTTACGTTACTTCGCAAGTAGTGACTAACTTACACTATGGCTATAGACTTTTTATTAAGAACAGGTACCTACATACAATATCGGGTATTCCATATACTCATATAAATCGAGCAAAAGCTACGGCAAAAGGAAAACTTCTGCTGGCTACATGAAGCCAGCCTGACCCATCAAAGACTCTGCATTAAGACTTGGAAAATAAGGTTACCAATTTGCTGTGTACATCCTACATATTTTAAGTCTGCTGTTATTATGTACCTACCCAATGTGGCTGCTTTAAGGTATGATTACATGTGGCTATGATGTACATTATGAAACAAAGCAGACAGTAAAAATATATAAAATACGTTTGTCCAAGAGTCGCTATACCAATAATTATTTTTTTGTACCGTGCCCAGTTTATTACGAGCCGGTCAGATGGTCCCAAACCCACTACCTGCTTAAGAGTTTGAAAAAAAAGGCGCTTACTTCTTATTGCTCGTCCGCGACCCTTGTGCAACAACAATATCATAAACCCGACAAAAACAAAAGCCGAAAAAGGAGTCACGCGTCAAGCACTTGCTAACGCCTGCATTACAAAAACTCTCGATTCGAGCGAGTTGCATAGACAAAAACCTGCAGGTTTCTAAGGAACGGTACTCTAACATAAAGGCAATGAGGGTTTAATGCTACTTAATAGTAGCCGGAATAGACGAACCACCATACCAACCACCGTAAAATAGTCCCTTTGGATAAGGATGACAAGTGGCAGTGTTTTAGTTCGATTTGTAATTTTTTGTACAGTGTTTTGGTTCTCAAAAATGAGTGCATAGTACCAGTGTCTAGTGAATAGTGCTAACACTATCATCAAACCAAACAACTCTAACAACAACAGCTCTAAAGCTGCGGCTTTGTTTAGTTTCAACGTATTCATTATTCAAGTTTGATTTCATCTGAGTGATTATTAATTGAGTCAAGACTATGATATAGATTGGTAGTGATAAGTGCCAGGCCGTTAACTAAACATACAATATTTTAACGGTATCCAACAACCACGAGATCGATCGGCGCAATGGGTAAATTTAAAATATCGCATTCGACTGTATTACAAGGAAACTCAAGCCAAGAGCATTGATCAAACTGAAAATAAATAAAATGCACCTATATCTACACCTCTAACTACAACAATCCTGCAACAAGAAGATAACGAACAAAGAATGTTACTGACCTCAAGCAGCGAAGAACAAGAACGGCAACTAGCAGCGCTTCATCAACGCTCATCCCACTTCAACTTAATCCGTCTCTCCTCGTATCCTATATTGGCTTAAGGCTGCAGTTGCATAGCCGGTCGATTGTGGGTTACTGCCGCGTGTGGTAACTCGTCCTTACCCATCCCAGAGCGTGTCTCCTCAAAAACTTGTGTCCCCCGGTATGCCGGCTTGTCCGGAGCAGGCATGTCCCTGGCTGGGTGTGGTACCTATGTTCATGTTCATGTTCAATATTAAGCTAAAGTAGTACAGTCGCCATCAAATATATCGGAGCGGCCAGGGTACTCAAAAATATTTGAACATGCATTTTATCGCCTTTACAATAGAGGCGTTGTTCAGATATTTGTGGCCACCTTGGCCGCTCCGATATATCTGATGGCGACTGTACATAAAGAAAAACCAGTTTCTATGGCAGCTGTCAGATTACTGTACTTAATTAAAAATACTTATTTATGTATATGATGACTTGTCGGATATTTTAATTTACACAAATTTATATTATAGTTTACTTATAGTATATGTATAAGTAGCATCGTTTATAAATATTTTGAGTTATGTTCAAAATTTCAAAATTTTGTACATACATAGGTAATATATTATGTATTGTATGTAAATAAACAAAATAGGTACTACCAATTGAGTTCTATTGAAAATCGGAGACACTATTTACAACAGCTGAAGCTAATAATTATTGCGAGCTTAAAAATCAATATGGTTTGAACGATGACGATGACAGTTTAATAATACTAGCATACTGAACAGTATACTAGTACAATTGAATTGAACACCAAATATATTATGACAACTGATTTCATCCCGTTTTGCCCGACTGAGAAACTTATGTAATTTAATTCCTGCAATATATATTTTCAGCAAGTAGATAGTTAATAGGAAAGTTAAAGCTGGTCACATTATACAAAAAAAAATGTACCAGAAGGCTGCTTGACGCATTTCGCACTTAGCCACACCGCTTCATCTGCGGTCGTAAAATCGTGATAAAACTATCAGTTGGAAAACGTACCCACTTTTCAGATATTTCCATGTATGACGTCATTGCTGCAGAATTATTTTTTACATTGTCTGGGCGATATTATCGACTCCCATATGGCGCGGAATGAAGTCATGGTCGCGACGGATCCTTGATGGATTCTAAAACGTCATATGTAGGTAGCAAATTGTTAATAGGATCTTTTGATGTATGTAGCCGATTACTATTATTTTACAAAGTTTACCTAAACTGTCTCGTGAAGTTCACGTTCTAACGGGTAAAAATAAATATATGCATTTTTAATTATGTTTCTGAATAGTGATGGGACGTTTTGGACGTCAGCATGTAGGGTTAGGTTAGGTATAGATCAATAGAAAAGATAATTAAATTTTTACAAGCATAATTAAATAACAAAAAAATTACAAAACAAAACACATAAAATAGTAGAAAGTATAAAACATATAAACAAGTCTCTACTAAAAGTCAGTTTCCTGTAGATAGGTCGCCAGTCGGGACACGTTACCGTAGACATAGGAGTATTATCGGATTCCGGGTCTGGATCTGGAAGACCGAAACATCGATGTAGGCATCGCAGCATGCCATGCACCAAGATGAATATGGGTTGCAACTCAACCCTAGACTTGATAACTTAGGATATGTCGGATATTAGCCAAACACTGTTTAAGTAACTTCAATTTGGAGGTCATCGGCAGTATTCATCCTCTTAACGAGCATTCCGATTTTAGTCAAGTGACTGCGACATCCGGGTATTGGGTAAGTATTTAGACTAGTACGTAACGGGTAAATTTAAAGTCTTAAAGCATTAATTCGTTTTCACCGATGTGGCAGTCACGAGATAAAAAATTAGGAAGATGAATTGATTGCGCAGAACCTAAGACTGATTTGTTAGTAAAAAAAAAGTTAGAATAAGGTTGAATTAACTTTACACAACACTCATCCGGTCCGGGGATTAGTACTTAGATACGATACAGATAGACAAAATACGATGTAGATAATGTCGAGTTACATATTTTTTAGTAATTTAGAAACAAAAAAAACGATATCAATTAGGTACATGCATGAAGTTTAAATTTTAACGAAATATTTTTTATTACGATGGTTATTGCCATAATATTATGCTACAAACACATTTTTTTAATTTAGTTAACATTTATATGCTTAAAATAATACTTAAAAAGTGTAAAAATTTCGCGCAAAAACCTAATAATCTAAACGCAACGCTATTGGTCGAACGTACTCGTGACGTCACATACTTGACAGATTTGTTATTTTGTTCGTGGCAGACACTAAATTTAGACGAAAACTGATTAAAAATTGTTTCTGTGGTGATTTAGCAGCTTTTTGCGGTTATAATTCAAATATCGGCACTTAAAGACGAATTTGAGGTAAGCATTATGCTGGGTTTCCATTGGGTTTCAATAAGTTTGCTCTTAAATAAATGTCCTCCATTGGTTCCTTACAAATACGTCAAGCTAGTTTTATTTAGAACTAACCTAGTTTGCATAAGTAAGATGATAACTATACTTTTTAATGTGTTTGGTAAATGGTAGATTATGTAATCCGATGATTAGAATATGCATTAACACTGTAATAAGTAGATTATAGCTTAGTATCTGAACGAACGCTCGCTCGCTCTAGTCAGTTTCAGTCTGAGCTGATGTCAAGTCAACCCCCGGTTTTGGACCCGGGGTATGTCCTTAAACTACGTCCGGACTTGGGTATGTCCTTAAACTATGCCAAAAAGAGAGGTATGGGCACTGCGAATGGCATCTCGCTTAGTGTGGTAGGGCACGTTCAGTGAATGTCATCTCGCTCAAATCTAGAGCAGAGCCCGACTGGGGAAGTACCTCCACAGAAAACCACAGCCAAATAGCACTAGACCCTACTCATAGTGTTGTGTTCCTGCTGGTGAGTAAGGTTGCCAAAGAGCTCAAAGAGGACCCAGTGTGTTGACGATGAGGGACCCTCTTGTTCCTTTAGCCGTCAACACAGTGAATCCTCCTTTTTGTAAAGGGTCGGCAACGCGCATGTGACTCCTGTGGAGTTACAGGCGTCCATAGGTTACGGTAGCTGCTTACCATCAGGCAGGCCGTATGCTTGTTTGCCACCGTCATAGTATTAAAAAAAAAAAAAAAAAAATGTCATTGTCATTATCCTCAACTCAACTATGTCACCCAGATACTGCAGCACTGGCATTTCTCATTAATTCTCATTTATAATAATTTTCTCAAACATGCTCGGAAATGTTCCTGTTACGTTAAGGCTTGGCCAGACACACGCGTTTTGTTAGCGTGGCGGTAGCGGAGCGCGATCGAAGCGCGATGCGAGCGGCGCCGGCGGACGCTAGCCGGAAGCTCGCGTCGCGCCAGAAAAACGCTTTCGTCGCGCCCGCATCACGCTCGCATCGCGCCGGCATCACACTAGCGTCGCGCCAGTATCACGCTCGCGGCCCGCCAGCACCGCGCTCACAGCCCGCGCACTTGATCAATCAGCTTTCATTGAAACTCTTTAGTTATTTCTAAAGACATATCAAATGGTTTATTGTATAATGTTTCATACCTGACACTGGTCCAGTTTAATTGATTTTGAGGGTTCCGTAGTCAGATTCAATATAATTTTCAAGTAATATATAGGACATCAAAATGTTTATGTAAATTATTTGGGTGAGGATAGTGGCAGAATCAAAGAGACATTTTTTTTAATAATTTTCAATTATTATTAAAATAAGTCACGAACTTTTCGCGTATCATGAAGGCTTCCCGAGATACTTGAGCTTGACTCGTGGCGCGTGACAGCGGCGCGTGGGTTTGGAGAGCTGCGGCCAGAGCAGTATTATTTCCACCAGTTCGTACATTCGCACAGCCTTCTTTAGCACGTAAAAAGTTGTGCAAGCAGCACGCTGCTTTCACCACAGCTTCTGCAGTGGTGACAGAGCATTCCATGGCCCTGTGGAAAACTCGCCACTTTTCGGCCAAAATGCCAAAAGCATTTTCGACGACCCGCCGGGCCTTGCACAGCCTTTTGTTAAAATTTCTTTTTTCTTCATCGTGTATTGCTGCCGCTTGAGGAAAAGGCCTCATTAAGTAAGGTTTTAAACCGAAACCTTCATCGCCAATCAACACGTGCGGCATTAATTCATTTGTGCCCGGCAGAGGTTTAGGCGGCAAAAGAGTTTTGCCGACTATAAAATCTTGGTAAAAATCTGAGTTTTCAAAAATTCCACTGTCGCTGAAACGACCGCAGCTGCCAATGTCAACCACAATAAATTTATAGAATGGGTCAACTACAGCCAACAGCACAATCGAAAACAAATTCTTATAGCAGTAGAATGTTGACCCGCTATTTTTTGGACATTTGATTGCAACGTGTTTTCCGTCGACACTACCCAGGCAATTAGGAAATTTCCATAGTTGTCTATATCCGATTTCTGATTTTCTCCAAGTGTCTTCGGTCGGTGCTGGTAAGTAAATAGGCTGTAGAGAATTCCAAATTGCTGTACACACTTCTTCTACAATACCACCGACTGTTGAACGTCCAAGACGAAAAGAAAACGCGATTGTTTTATACGAATCCCCAGTAGATAAGTACCTAAAAATATACAAAATCGTAATAAATAATTACAATAGGTAAAAACAACACTTAGGTACTATAAACTTGACCAAATAGCACAAGAAAGAACCAAAATTATCCTACACATTGACCCCATCCAGAAGGTTTAGGCAAGTAATAAATAGATAGGTAGGTACCTAACTAGATATATCGCGATGGAGTTACCACGCGATGGATTAAAATTTAAAAGTACGGTCAATGCCAAAAATACGTACACAATTTTGAAGTTTATTATAATGGCCGCAAGATGCAAAAGTGTATATATATTTTGGCGTTGACTGTACCGTCTGTACCTATACCTACTTACTAGTAAACGCCGTGCCTACTTAGACGTAAATACATACAAGCTGTTGCTTGTCGGTACTTCAGTAGGTTAGGACAATTAGTAATCAGACACAATCACATTTTGCAAATCTGTTACTTCTGACCTCCACCCATTAAAAGCTGCAAGATGCCCGGATCTAGCAATAAGGATAGTATTGCAATCTTAACTAGACGGGTTTCGTTGCTCTCATTATTGTGTCATATCTGGCGTGGCCAGCTCTTGGTCCATCTGTCTGTCAGCGGCCTAGCTCATGTAGTATGTGTAGTATAACTCACGCCGACAAAACGGTAAAATAAAAACTGAAAAAACTTTTTCTGGGGTACCTCCCGTAAACATGAAGTGAGGGGTGAATTTATAACTCAAAAACGCATAATAAACGGACGTTAGTGCTGCATTGTAAAATGACGTAAGCACCGCAAAATATCCCTTAATAAACTACTTTTTGAACGGATGCCGGCAACTACGGAACCCTACACTGAGCATGGCCCGACATGCTCTTGGCCGGTTTTTTGTGACACGTTTCGCTTGTCTTGTATTGTAAGACCCCACTTAGGTAGTTATGTTCACAATGTTCACATTAATGAAGTTTCAAAATGTAAAACATATCTTTGCCGCGGTCTGTAGTTACCTATCGCAACATGAACTACATATCAGCCAAAAATATTTCCAAATCATGGCGCGGAAAAAGTCTTATTTTATTATTATTCATATATGTATAAATTATAGCTAAGTTACCTAATCCATCCATACTACGTTATACTACACTCGCGATCAAAAAAATCGACTCAAACTAATTTTTAATTTCATCGTTTAATATCTCAGGAACCAATCATGCGATCAAAAAAGCAACGGTACCATTTTAGAGCTAACAGTGTCAGCTTTCAATACGAGCATGTTTTTCAGGCGAAAAATTTCAGTTCATGAAAAACAAGCTAGCATACCAAGGAGGTGTAAAATTTGGGTGCAAAAATGACCTTAACAACGAAAGAAAAAACATTTTCATGAACGAATAACAATTTATTTTTATCTTTAATACCTGGTGTTACCACCAAAAACCTTTTTCACACATACCATGCGTCTCTTCATTGACCTTATCAGCTTCCTGATGGTATCCTGGGGGCATGCTTCCCACTCTTCGACCAAAGCTTCTTTCAGGGCCAAAATTGTCTCCGGAGCAGGATTGCGAGCTCGAACCTTGCGTTTCAGGTAATCCCATAAGTGCTCGATAGGATTTAAATCAGGACTCAGAGGTGGCCACTTCAGAGTCGCGATGCCAACTGCGTCAAGGTACTCCTTTGTGACGCGGGCGGTATGACAAGGGGCGTTGTCTTGCATGAAATGGAACCCCTCGTCAAAGAACCCGGCGTAGGGGACGACATGGTCTTGCAGGATGTCGGTGATGTACCTGTCTGCATTCAAACCACCGCCTCGACCCCCGCCATCAACAAAAACCAGCTCGGTCCGCCCCTCCATGGAAATCCCCGCCCACATCATGACGGAACCTCCACCGTAGGCGACTGTTTCAGCGAAGCAACACTGGGCGAACCTCTCTCCAGGTCTTCGGTACACCCGTCCTCTTCTGTCGCTGCCATGGAGACACACTCTGCACTCGTCGCTGAAGAGTACGCGGCTCCATTGGTCGTAGGTCCAATTTTCGTAGGTCGCCACGAATTCCTTCCGAGCGTCCCGATGCCTCTGAGTCAGTTTGGGCCCAGTAGCAGGTCTTCTTGGGGTAAGGTTGGCTTCCTTGAGTCTCCGCCGAACTGTTGAGGTGCTAACAGGCACAACCCGGTTCCGCATCAGGTCTTGCTGGATGGCAACAGCGGTACGGTGGCGATTACGAAGACTGGAGGTGGCGATGAAGCGGTCATCCCTCTCCGATGTGCACCGCTGACGGCCAGATCCTTGTTTCCGTTTCAAGGTTCCAAACCGACAAAACCGACGATAAACTCTGGAGACAGCAGACTGGCTTAAAGTCAGCTGCTCAGCAACAGAACGCTGCGAGAATCCTCGATTCACCAAGGTGACGACTTCGGTGGCTTCAGCTTCGGTGGTATCCATTTTTCGAAGGTGATTCCGGTGTAAGATTGCGAGGAGATGTGCACTGGTCAACTTCTGATAAGCGAATGATAAGAAATAACCGGTTACACCGGTTTTTATTGGTCTCAAGAGGGCACAACTCGTGCATATCATAACCATGTAAAATGCCATTTTGTACAAAAACTGCGATAACCTAAAAACTACGCAACTGAGATCGATGTCTTTTACTGTTTTTTGTAGCTGAATAAATTCGTAATAAAATTGCATTCAAAGTTTTATTAAAATATTTCCCGCTTTCCGGAAATACGACCAAAAGTAAAAAATGTTGCTTGAGTCGATTTTTTTGATCGCGAGTGTATAATATTATAAATGCGAAAGTGTGTCTGAAAGTAACAGGCACTTCTTCACGTTTAAACCGCTGAACCGATTTAGATGAAAATTCCCTGCAAAGAGGGTAAAAAGGGAGGTGGTTTACTAATTCCACGCAGACGAAGTCGCGGGCAATAGCTAGGTCAGCACCATATACATCCTAACCTGAGAAATTAATTGCATAATGCCTAATAAAACCTACCCACAAAGATCACAAACCTCAAACAAATCGCCAGTCTTTCTCTCGAACTGATTGCCTGTCGCCAATTAGTGTCTTCTTTGATTATTAATGGTCCTAAAATATCATGCAGTTCTTTGAAGCTACTTTTTGACATACGAAAGTATGAAAAAAACTTGTCTTCGTCTGACTCCAATTCTCTGCATAGTCTATTATATTCACCGTATTTTAATCTTTTTGTGTTAATCTCGTGAATCCACTTTCTTTTACGTTTCCTAGAAGCGGTCAGTAACAAAAGGATCTCCTCAATGTCGGAATCGTCTGAATCACACGACATTCTTGTAGCAACACTTCGAAACGAATGATTGACTCCGCGCGTCGGAACACTGCGAAAACAAGAGAGAGAAAGAGCGAGACAGAAAAGGGATCATAGATTAATTACGCACACGAATTTCACCTTTGTGTGATGTCACATATTTAAAAAAAAAACAATTATGAAAAGAAACATAACAGACCAGCACTTTCCCAAAGAACCTGTATTTACCTACTTTTAGTATTTTATATAAAATCATCAAATTGAAAGTAACACAGTAAAAATTAAAATTAAAATTTCAGTTATCTGTCTGTCTCAGTTTGCGCAAATTTAAAAAGGATTGACATAGAGGCACTTGCAACAGCATTTTTTTTATCCCATAGATACCTATAATTCAAAGCTTTACGTCACTTGGAGATTTCGCGTATCAAACTTCAGCTTAAGCACTGATTTCTAATATAAGATACCCAATCGATAAGCCAAATGTGGTACAGTAAAAGACGTTGCACTACGACAAGTATTGCTGATGAAGTTGCAGCCAGACGGCATACAACAACAGCCCTCTGCCACGAGACCTTGGCAAAAAATAGAGATTTTAAACCGTGTAGCCAGTGGTTGGTGCCCAATTCTACGTGACCTTTAAACGCCCTTGGTGGCTAGGTGTGCTCTGCCAACCGTTGGCAGAAGCGGTTGGTTATGGTTGTCAGCCCTGTAGCCGCTTGTTCTCATTCACAAAGGACCAACAGAGCGTTTTGTTAAATGACCAGTGTAAGCAAGACTAGCGAATAAGCTTAAATGCTACAACTTGAAGGTCAAGATAAACTAGGCCATATAAGGAAAAGTATAAGGTTCTAATAAAATAACTTGACATTTAAGACAAGAAAAATTATATGTATTAAAAATAGTAACCAAAGTAATCATAAAAAACTGCCACGTTTGTAACATCAACTAAAATATTTGTCTTGGACTTCAAAATAGTTATATAAAAAAATAACGCAATCATTTTTGCGCTACCTAATCATAACATTATGATAACAAAAGTAATACTTAAGTTAGTTTAAAAATATAACCCTCTTTGTTTCGGCAGTCGCGTAAAAAACACATATGGAACTTTAATATCAAGTTATATGTAATGAATGTACCAAGATTTTTGGAGATCAATGAAACAGTCTTTACACAATATTTTGGATAAAATAATCCTTTTGCTTTGTGTTATCTATTTTAAACTAAAAATACCTAGGTACTTACACGATTAATAAAATTATGAACACAAAATAACTTGAATTTACTTACAAGTTAAAATATGGCAACATACATGTGTTCCTGCTGGTGAGTAAGGTTACCAAAGAGTTGAAAGAGGGCCCAGTGTGTTGACGATGAGGGAGCCTCTTGTTCCTTTAGCCGTCAACACAGTAAATCCTCCTTTTTGTAAAGAGTCGCGGCAACAAGCATGGGACACCTCTGGAGTTGCAGGCGTCCATAGGCTACGGTAGCTGCTTACTATCAGGCGGGCCGTGTGCTTGTTTGCCACCGTCGTAGTATTAAAAAAATACATTAGTAATATTTAAGTAAATATGTAGTTAATATTAAGTAAATCTAATACCCTGTAACTTGTATCAAGTTATTTGTGATGTACTAATCTATAACACTGTCAGTCTTTAGGTCTTTACACATTATGAACAAATCAAATTATCTATCTATATTAGGGCGTATGTGCATGAGATCTAATTTCAATTTACAATCAGTCATTAATCAATATACATTACTAGACGGAGAGCTAGCCACGACGGATATGATACAATAATGAGAGCAACAAAACCGCTCTAGTCAGTTTGCTATACTATGTTTATTTCTTGATCTGTACATCTGGCAGCTGTAAAGTGGTGGAGGTCAAAGAATGCAAACCACTTCAAGAAAACAAGTCCTAGAGTCCCAGAACTGATGCAATAATATGAGAAATTATATAAATAATCAGATTATATCATTTCCAAGAGTTTCTCATATGGCAAAGTATAGTGTTAAACAAACTACAGTATTTTTGTTTCTGTAGTAATACGCAATGTTTTTTGTTCGGATGTTAAAATGTAGGCCCTGTCCTTTATAAATGAGACAACTTCGGCAGTTTTTACCTATTTTGGTATTACTATTTTCCAATAAAAAAAATTTGCTTGTCTGTCACTCTAACCTCCACTCATTAAAAGCTGCCAGATGCCCGGATCTAGCAATAAGGATAGTATAGAAATCTAACCAGATGGGTTTTGTTGCTCTCATTGTTGTGTCATATCTTACGTGGCCAGCTCTTAGTCCAACCTATCACCTTAAAAAATTAAATTTGACATAAATCATCAAACTCAAACTTAACCTGCTGTACTTAAAATGTGTATTTCTGCTTGGCAACAATACAATTTAAAAATAAGTATTTTAAATTTGCAATTTAAATAATCATTAATCATGCAGGGGCTCCAGATTCATTATAATCATCATGTTCTAAAACCTGGTCCTCGTCCACGGTCACCTCTTCAATACTACGCTCTCCGCTATCGGCGCTACTTATCATGGAATATGATGGTGACGTTAAGTAAAGGACCTGGTTAAAATTTTCTGTTCGTGTCTGGCGTAGTTGGCGCAATTCCGCGTCAGCGAACAGCTTCGCCAACTCTACCTTCAGTTCCGCTTGCAGCGTCGGTGGAAATTTTTTAAAAGTTTCCGCATAACTCTGAAACAGATAATCTGTCCCATCCTTGTTGTTTCTGGGTTTCTTTTCGAGGTAATCTATAATTTGACTGACGGCCGCCTTATCCTCGCGCTCCGTTGTAGCAACTTTACGACGAGCTCGAGTCTCTTTGCCTTTGTCGGTCGTAAGTTGCGGGCGCGGCGAAAGAAGGGTAGGGGGTGACACAGGCAACTGTGAAGGCCCGGCATCGGCAGACTCGGCTTCCGTATCGGGTTCTGAAAACGGTTGCTGGCTCTCTGAACTTTGACTTGAAGATGGCGTCTTTGTGACGTTGGAAGCTCTTCTTCTGTTCGTGTGATAATCATCTAAAAAACGAAGCTGCTCAGCCCAAATGTAGTTAGAAGTCACTCTACCAGAACCGGTACTGCCCTTTATAATTTTTTTATTTTTGAAATATCCGTCTTTTACGGTCTTCCATTTTTTTTTGTGTTTGCACCTAAAATTAATATAAAATGTTCACCAATTAATTACATCTAGTACAGTATAACGTCTCTAATCGGGACCCCAATAACCATTGGGCATTGTAAAATTTAAAATTCTTCGAATAAAATAGGTGTTTAATTCGGCGAACTAAATTATACAGATTACATTGCGAAATGAATGAAATTAAAATAGTACTAAAAATAAAGGGTCCTAGTAAGTAAATATTGCAACTATGTAATATTCAATATATGTGGACGGGTTTAGTTAAAGGACCCACTTTTTCAATTACAAGGACAGCAGGTAGGTACGTAATAATCGAGTAGCCCCTAACGTTAGTAAGTAAACATTTGTACAACTATGTAATATTCAATATATGTCGACGAATTTAGTTAAAGGACCCACTTTGTCAATATACAAGGACAGTAGGTACGTAATAAGTAGTCCCTAACGTTGTCAACAGCCGAGCCGCCGCCACCGCGGTGCGCCTAGCTAGGCAGGCGGTAGGTACCAACCAAAAGCCGACAAAGGCGCCGCCGCGGATATGCTTCGTCCTTGACTGCATGCGGCTTGTAAGTACGTCGACTACAAAAAGATGTATACACTTTTAGACCTTATTACAACGAAATAAGGTGAAAAAGTGTACACATTTCTTTGTAGTCGACTGTACCGAGAAAATTCAAACTGGTAAAAACATTTAGTTATATATTATAGATTACCAGTTGCATTCCCTATCCTATATGAACCTGTAAGTTCTACTTAATAGTGAAATCAATTATGAGGTCAGCAACGATGTAAATAGGATAGCTTTTAGGTACATTTGGGTTTACATAATTTTAGAAGATTTTTGTATTGGAGCAGACCGACTAGGTATATACATATTACAACAACCCACAAAGATATGTACCTTTGACTTTAAAAAATGCAGCGTTATGGTTACATCATTGGGTTTACTTAGATACATTTACGTATTGATACAGAGAGCAAATTCTTTATCACTTTTATCAGCAAACCTAGGTACCTACTATGATTGATGTTACCGCGCAGCATAGGTAGGTAGATACTTAACTCAAATTTTATTGTTATCGTGTGCTATTTATTATTAACTAATTGAATGCGTGTATATAAAATATGATACCTCGTCAATACCTATTTGACTCTAACTCCTACTAGTATAGTGGACGCCTGCAATTCCAGAGGATTCGCATGCGCGTTGCCTACCTATACACTCCTGTTTTCGAAAAAGTACGCAATGTTTTTGGTAAAATATAGGCCCCGTCCTCTATACATAAGACAACTTCGGCAGGTTTTACCTATATTGGTATTACTTTTTTCCAATTGAAAAAATGTAAGTAGGTACTACGTTGCGGTGTGTTGTAATTGTTATAAAGTTGCCAATTCTTAACATTAATGATTACTTATACATTACATTATGTAAAACCAAATAATACCACCGAGTCTGTGGCACAGACGCGAGACGGCAAACTACAGGTACCTACGAGCTACGAGTATGCACAAGCTCAAAGGATGCCGCCACTGCACTGTTGTCTACGGCCTCCGCCCGACGGTTGGCGGTGTCGAAATGGCATAGGTACCTAAGTAATTAGTGTAATTACTTAAAGTTAAACCCATCAATTTTGTCAGTAGAAAAATGTGCGTTGAAACTGTAGGGGAGGCCTCTTCCCCCAATTAGAGCACTCACTATAGGCTCCTTAATAATAATAATTTCCCCACGCAGGCCTAACAAATTCCATAAAGGAGAAACAAATAAGACGATCCTTCGAGCATATAGGTATTTTTGAAATTTGCCAGATTTTTCTAGACAATATTTATTATTGTTTAACAATTACGTATTGTTCACCACAGGTAATAAAACACTTACATAAATACACATACGATAGTACCTATCCTATACCGGCTATACCTACACACGCTTATGTTGCTTTTGATTAGGTTTCACTATTTGGCTGAGGACTACAACAATGTCCTCCGTCCTCCATCATCTTTGTGAAATGAAAAGTTTAAAAACCGGCCAAGAGCGTGTCGGGCCACGCTCAGTGTAGGGTTCCGTAGTTTTCCGTCCGTCACAGTAAGTGGGGACACTTAAGAGTTAAAATAACACCGCCATGTAGGATATGATATGAGCGTTCCACGTACAGCGACATCTATCGGCAAATTAAGTAAACTATTGCGCGCGAGCTTTAAGT
Organism: Pammene aurita; assembly: GCA_947086415.1. Taxonomy (NCBI): domain Eukaryota; kingdom Metazoa; phylum Arthropoda; class Insecta; order Lepidoptera; family Tortricidae; genus Pammene; species Pammene aurita. The sequence continues at coordinate 23,414,987 of OX352305.1, read as the reverse complement.
ATGGATGATGATTTTTATGGCATAATTCTTACGCAATAAATTGCGTGAACCGATTTTCACCGTTTTTACTTTATTTGAAAGCACGTCATTTCATTGTGATTTTGTAGAAATTACAGGTACAATAAATACCTGCTTATACGGTTAAATTACAAACGTAGTTCAGAAATAATTTTGAATTTTTTTTTCAAAACTATTCAACCTATCAAGTTCAAAATAATTTTTCTAGAAAGTTTTTATAAAGTTCTACTTTTGAGATTTTTTTCATATTTTTAAAACTTATGGTTCAAAAGTTAGAGGGGGGGGACACATTTTTTTTTACTTCTGGAGCAATTATTTCCGAAACTATTTACATTATCAAAAAATGATTTTAGTAAACCCCTATTCATTTTTAAATACCTATCCAACAATATATCACACGTTAGGGTTGAAATGAAAAAAAAATCACTCCCCACTTTACGCATAGGGGAGGTACCCTAATAAAACATTTTTTTCCACTTTTTATTTTACCACTTTGTCGGCGTGATTGATATACATATTAGTACCAAATTTCAGCTTTCTAGTGCTAACGGTCACTGAGATTATCCGCGGACGGACGGACGGACGGACGGACGGGCAGACATGGCGAAACTATAAGGGTTCCTAGTTGACTACGGAACCCTAAAAAATAAACAAATTAAAAAGAGAATATCTATACGCACCATCCGAGTTTAATTCCCGGCCTATCTTCTCCCATACTAGATTTTTTACTAATATATTTTTATAATTTATATTTTTTAAGTCGTATATACACGCGTTACTTTTAACTAAACTGATTAGCTTTTCAATGTCCATACGCTCCATCGTGTCCGCTCGCTAGCCGCGCTGTGTTGTGTCTGACTGCGCGGGCGCGATCAAAGCGGGTGGAAGCGCGCGGCGCGCCGGCGGGGCGCTGCGTCCAAGCGCAGATCGCGCGTCCATCGCGCTCGCATCACGCTTTCATCGCGCTTTCGTCGCGCTCTCATCGCGCTCCCATCACGCTCCGCTACCGCCACGCTAACAAAACGCGTGTGTCTGACCAAGCCTTTAATTAGAGACCAGTAGGGACTCTATTCCAAGGCAGGTTCAGCGCGACGTACGTAAAGGATTTTCATACAACATTAAATCACTAAGCCAGTAACTGAAGTTGTTTTAAATTTTTGATCAATCTTACTATGCCAAAGGCTCGAGTCATTCTGCCAGAAAAAAAAGGTCAGCAATATTTTTCTGTGTTTTCCGGTTTTTATGTAGGTACAAAAAGTAATACTTATAAATAAAACTATTATTAACACACCAAAAACTTTATTTTAAAACCGAATATGTTACAATAAATCGACAAAGACAGTTTAATCTCGAATAACCGGTAACAAGTTGAAAGAAAAATACGAACATAAAAAAAAAAAATTGGAGGGAAAATACTAATATTTTATTGCATCGTTTTCTTTCATCGATAACGAATAATTTTATCTTGCTTGGATACTTGGATAGTATTAAAATTTTTAATAAAATGACTTCTGACGAAAGCGACATGGAAATTGATGGGACCCCTCCGGAACTACGAGCCGAGGCGCAATTAGCTTTAAACAATTTGCTGCCAGCTAAATCAAAAGAGAGGTATATCACATGTTACGAAAGTTTCCTTAAATGGAGGGCAGATAAAAATGCACATAGCTTTTCGGAAACAGTTTTCCTGGCCTATTTCACAGAAATGGCTCAATCGAAAAAGCCATCATCATTATGGGCAATGTATTCCATGATGAAGGCTACAATGCAGCTGAAACATAATATTGACATGCAGAGTTTTTCAAACTTACGTGCTTGGTTAAAAAGGAATTCAGCTGGGTACAAGGCCAAGAAAGCAAGAATATTTAGCAGTGAAAACATAGAAACCTTCCTCAACTGCGCACCTGATGATACATATCTTGCTATAAAGGTAAGCAAATCTGACTATTTAATCATATTTTACATACCTACTTGCATAAAAATGAAGTAACTACATAATCTTGATAATTTACTGCTCTGTCCAGTGTCCTAGCAAAACCACATTTGCACTAATAAGATACAAAAAATAACAAAAAAAGTTTTGGTCTGACTATAATTTAATAAATAATAATGAATGTACCTACCTAACAAAAAACTTAACTAAAACTAATCAGGACACCAATAACATATTCTACATATTAATTTTATGACTGAATATTTACAAAAAAGTCTTAATTCATTTAATAAAAAAGCCTAGGTAATGAAATATATATCTACTATTATCTATTACAGGTAGCCATGATCTTGGGCATAACAGGAGCATGCAGAGGATTGGAATTAAGTATGATTACTACCAAAGACATTGAATTTCAAGGCGATATAATCGTAATCCAATTGAGAGACACTAAGACAAAAATAGATAGATCATTTGTGGTCCGGGATGAATTTAAAAATATTTTTCAAAAATATTATGACTTGCGGCCCAAGGACACAATTACTGATAGATTGTTTCTCAATTACAAGAATTCCAAATGCACTAAACAAGTAATTGGACGGCATACCATAGCTTCAATGCCTAAGAAAATTGCAACTTTTTTAAATTTAGATGACCCGCACTTATATACTGGACATAGTTTCCGACGTAGTTCAGCAACACTTCTGGCAGACTCTGGAGCCGACCTTCTAGCTCTTAAAAGGCATGGTGGCTGGAAGTCGGATAAGGTTGCAGAAGGTTACATTGAAGACTCCATAGGAAACAAGGACAAAATATCAAAAAACATTACAGAAAACATAAAATTAAGAAGTAGCACAAACACAGAAAATCAATACAACTCTTCGCATCAGAATTATGAATCTTTGTATGAAAATCCACAACCAGGCTGCTCCAAAGATCCTCCAGGTTTCATTCGGCAAAATGTAAAACAACCTCCATCCATTCAAGTTCAACCTTCATCTTCAAGTACATATTGCCAGGTTCAAAATTTGACAGATTGTCCACAACCATCACTGCATGAATCAAATCCCCAGCCACCGCCTTCTCATCAAGATGTTGGAAATAGCGAGCAGTCCACCGCACATATCGTACCATCACAAGCAGGTTCTTCAACAGATATACAACAAACCAACATTTCTGTTCCTGGAAAAACAATAAAAATATCTATAAGTAACTGTCCTAACATGTCCAATATCACATTCAACATAAATTAATAATAACTTTGACAAAGTTTTCACGTTATGATTGATTCTAAATGTATGATAAAGTACGTAATATAAGTAAGTGGTCATATCTTAGACACTAAGAATGTTTAGTGAGTATTAGTAAGACTTTGCATTTCAATCTTACCTGTAGGTAGTCCCCTCATGATTTCATTTTTATGAATGTTGTACTGTACAGTTAATGTAAATAGGTAGCCACTTTATGTTTGTTTGTTCCCTTATTCCCAACGAATATTGCGACGTCCGAGTTCCGATATGTTGAAAAAATATTTAAGGTTATTATAAATGTCAATTTCCATTGGGTCGTTGGGTCGTTCTCGTTGTGACATATCGTTCAGAAACTAGTATAATGATTTTCTAAATTATATTTTGTATTAAAGGTTGAGCTGAAAGATATGACGGTGTACCATGTTGCAGTGTCTATTGAATCGAAACTGGCAATAGCAGCCAACCTTTTGAAATGATTTATAATTAAAACTTTTAGGGGGCGTATGCACGATCAACTTATTTTCAGAGCGATTTATTTCTCTTTGTCGCAGTTTGCTACACTTTATGCGCATACAAAGAGAAGAGTCGTGAAATGTATGGGGCACCATACATTTCACAACTCTTCCTAGGTATGAAGGGCAAAATAGTAGCCGAGAAAAGTCTCTTGTGTGTGTGTGAGCCCTTAAATAGTTTAGTATAATTATGAACTATTATAGTAACTATAATGGGCTGATATATCTAATACAATAACTATATATCTACACTCAAGAGCAAAAGTAACGGGTCACTTTGTACTGATTTCTCATACAAAGTGACCTAATATTTTTGCTCTTGAGTTTATATAAAGACTTGTCTCTGCAACTATTTTGTATGTAATGTAAATAACCCTGTGTTAATTTTAGCGATATACCTAATATGATAAAATAAATTTTTATACCCATATACCCCTGTGTTTTATTTTATTTTATTTCCTTACATGTTTGAGAAAAGCACTATACATGCTTCGACCGTAATCAGCTTTCCTGGCTTCGTATTATAGCCGTCCTCGTCTTCGACTCGGACGGCTACTAAATACTCAGCCAGGAAAGCTTACTTACTGGTCTCTGCAGTAATGTACTAATACTTTTCTCAAACATGCTCGGAAATGTTCCTGTTACGTTAGTAATTAGAGACCAGTAGGGACTCTATTCCAAGGCAGGTTCAGCGCGACGTACGTAAAGGATTTTCATACAACATTAAATCACTCAGCCAGTAACTGAAGCACTAAACAAGTAATTTTATTTCCTTACATGTTTGAGAAAAGCACTATACATGCTTCGACCGTAATCAGCTTACCTGGCTTCGTATTGTAGCCGTCCTCGTCTTCGACTCGGACGGCTACTAAATACTCAGCCAGGAAAGCTTACTTACTGGTCTCTGCAGTAATGTACTATAATACACAACAACGCAGGTACAATGACGGATAGCGGATTTGTAAAGACGCAAATGGACAATTTGCCGAATATAATGCATTTATGATGTCGTCGTATTTCACCAATAATAACAATGTTAATGCCTGCCAAGACGAAAGGAGCGAAAACTGCAAGGTAATTATAACTTTTAATCTATTACTTACTTATGTGTAATGATTTAAACTGGAAATCCAAAACAATAACCTATAAGTAACCTTGGCTTTATTTTGAAACTGCTACTTAAACTGTTGTCCTACGTTTATATAAATTACTTACCTACTCCAAAAACCGTAACAGGCATGTGAAGTGATCTTAGATGTGAAGAGTTATTGCATAATTATAATCATTATTTTCTTTGTGAATCACAGGTACTTGAAATGGTGTTACAATAGACATAACATGACCATTGGCTATGTGCAAGTATGCTGAGATGGTGATATGTAAAAGCTAGAATCACCCCGGAGCTACCAAATCAAAAATTGTACTGTAACAACACAGAAGGAAAAGTTAAATCTGTTAACAGTGGAAACATTGTTCAGCACACTTGGGTAAGGATACATATTTGATTTTCATTTCTGTAAGGAGAGTAACTGACTGGCTAGAGCCATCTTATAGTAGGAGTTTGGCTTAGTGTTGTGAGCAAATGTGGGTAGGTTACCCGAGATAGATTAATTAAAATCTAAATTTTGATGGAGTCACCCACCGCTGCTGCTTATACGCTTGAGTCCATTCCAGCCTCAGACATAACAAGGATATATGAATGGTCTAATTATTAGAGCTATTATATAATTGTCATGTGAACTGATTTGCCAGGGCATAGTTGATTTTTTTGTTTTAAACATGCCAAATGTCCAATCCCATTTATGTCTGCATTACTGATGCTATATAGATACATATGGCAGTGTTTATAATAAATCTATGACTCTAGTACAGTATCAGATTTATTGGAGCACCCAAGATGGTCACAAATATCTGAACAACACCTGTCACGGTGATAATGTCCATGATAAGATATTTTTAAGTACCTTGGTCGCTCTGGTATATTTGATAATAACTGTACAACAATATAGTTTAAGTTATCGGAAATTTTATACACCCACACAGAAAGATATTAATTAGTTTATTATATTGTTTTAGGAAGATGACATGTCCCAACAAACGACAGTTAGCGGTGACAGTGACAGTGCAGCGGACCAACCAACAACTAGCATCAAATATTAATGCAAGAAATCCAAACTATCATCAGTTGGTACTAGCCTTAAATTGATTAAGGTCAAGGATATATGTAGTATTATTACAGAGTATATGTATTAAATAGAGATGCAACGTCTAAGAAATTTTTGAGGCTCCAAGGTGCCAAGTCTGAAGCAAGAGCAAGCAAGTTCTTGAATGGACATTGTTAGTTTTATAAATTATTTGCAGATACTAGCAGAGACTAGTCTCTGCTACCAAGTAATGTTAATTAAGATTTATGTGCAGTACTTAACTATTTGTAACACTATCTTTCTAGCTGCTTTCATCTAGAAAGATAGTGTTAGAAATACCTACTACCCCTATTATTGAATAAAAATAAAACATGTAAAATAGAAATCTTTTTATTATTAAACACAACCTGCATGTTTACTTATCCACAGCCTACCATTATTACCTTGTCTAATACAGATATTAAACTATGGTCTACTGTAGCGTGGGGCTTCAACATGTGGAGCTCTCGGAGCATTTAAGTATAGCAAAACTCCTTTCTTTAATCGAAGTGGCACTTTTACCACACTTTCCTTCATTATTTTATGTTGAATGTCATTTTCTGCATCCTCTTCGAACTGAAATGAATACATATTTTTATTTTACAAATCTGTACAAGAAAATAAGTCTTAAAAGAAAACCTTTCTTAATGTTAGTAGTTGGTACAATATCGTAATAATATGGTCCTACATTGTTCCAAAATTGGCTCCATTGTTGGCAATCCTTATTAACTAGGTATAAAAAAATGCAGCAGTAGGTACATAGAATATAAATTATAAACTTTTATAGGTATATCATATACCGTCGCCATCATTCTACATGCACTTTATCGCCTTGACAATATAGGCGTTGTTCAGATATTTGTGACCACCTTGACCACACCGATATACCTGATGGCGAATTTACAAAGGAAAAATGTGACCTAGGCCTCCGGTATCCAGGGCTGAGATCGAACCAGCGTCTTCTGCATTCGCAGCAGACATTATACATATAATGATTTCTTAAGGTACGCACCGTTCCCAGTGCATCTACACTTGCAAGTAACGTTATTAAGGTATATGTATAATTGTAGACACAACATTACTCTAACTAGGTATAAATATATTTGAATACAAGATAAATAGGTATTTACTTACGTTGAAGCGATCTTCACAGCAATAAAAAGTCGTAGTCTTCTCATCATTTTGCACCATGGTTTACAAGTTTTCACGTCTTTCGGCAGATAAAAAACACCTTATTGGGTGCACTTATTATATTGTTCATGCACTTTGGCACTAGGTAATACCCGTATATAAGGGTTTTTTAGTTTCATTCATGGTTTAAGCGAAAATAACTTTGAAATATTTGAACCACCAACTGAAGTAGGAACTAATCTCATACTAACTTGATACTAACCTATAAAATTTTGTGAGATGTGACGTCATCACAATCTGTCATTTTCGCGCCAAAAATTATGAGCGTTTCAACCGCTCAAACGTTTTTAAGATTTTCAATATTTTTTTATTAAATAACGAAAAGCTTTTAGAACAAACTTTTGTTTTTCCTAGTGTTAAAACAATGTAAACAGTTAAATAAAAAAATAAAATTTATTCATGCATGTACTCAATTGCATTGAAGAAATCTGCAATCGTCATTTGTTATTTTATGTCAACATAATATCAAAACGTTCTGTCATTAGTTGGCCAGCACAAGACTCTAACTAAGCGCAAGCGCATCAGAAAAAGAAACCGTTACAGTGGGCGACTTTAAAAAAACTTCTCCTTCAGTTAAGATAAATTTATAATATTAGTACAAAGGAAATTATAAATGGAAAACCGTTTCTCTGCCCCCTTTCTCTTCAACCACTCTTTCAGTTTCCGGGCAATATTATCAAATCTACCAAAAAAATATTATAGTCGTTCTTATTTAAATAGAAGGTATCAAGGTACCACAAAACTTGCCAAGTAAGATGAAAAATAAGCAGGAAATATGTTTTAAACAACATACGGATACGGATACCTAGGTATATGTATGCTTGCGTCCGTTGTGTCCTGTTACATTACAAATAATTAAATATTTAGACCTGCATTAATTTAATTCATGCAATTTTTATTTCATAAGTGATTAGCTTTATTTCCTTCCTCAAATCCACGGCAATATAACGATAGAACGAAACTGTATTAGGTGTACTTAAATGGTTTATCTACACTCATATTATAAGTCCTCTAAAATGTGTTCAAAAACGGTAGGCAATGCCCAGCATTACAACAACCGATTTTACTATGATAAGCTTTTTATCTGTGGCAGTAACGTAATTTTAACTTTACATGCTCATTATGAGTTTCAAATTTGGAACATCGAATTTGATAACGTCATGAAAATCCAGCCCTCCTCCCCGACCGCCGGCACACGCCCGTCCGACCGCCGGCACAATCGACTTGGCCATGGCGGTGCAATAGCGGTCATTCTTATGGTTTCTAAAGGCTAGCTAAATACTATATCCACAGCCATCGTGCCTTAATGTCATAGTCATGGTGTAGGACGGGACGGTACGGTAAACTCGCCATACTAACGTAACGTTTCTTGCCCTCGGCAAGTCCTGTCCCGTTGTATTAACAGCATTTTATCATTCATAAACTTTATTACAAGGAAATAAGGTCCACAAAACAATCATGTATCAAGTGCTACGAGGCGCTTGGACCTCAGAGTGCGCCGCCAGTGCACGTGTCCGCGTTTTGCACTGACTGAGCCTCCGCTTGCCTTACCAACTATGTACATCACAACACAACCAGACAAAAGTCTGACCTTTGATTACACATAATTGCTACGAATGTCTGGTTCAACTTTTACCAGGGACTGACTCGTCGCCAAGGCAACTGCTTTGTTAATTAAGTTAGAAGAAAAGAGACAAAAAAACCTGATTCGTCCGTAACGTTATACCGGAATTTCATTAACGATACGATACGACACGTTTTGCATGTTGAAACATTATAAAGATTCCTATTTTGACCTTGTTTATTTTGTGAGATTGTAAGCTAACCTTGTAACGTGGTTTTTGCAACATATTGGGTCTATTATTGTGCGTTTGATTATCATAACAACTTGCTTAAGCGGTTTAGCGGAATAAGTATTTAAAACTTGTATTTAATATTTTCAGTACCAAAATTAGTGTGTGTTGTGTCTGTTCGTCGATTACAGATATTTTAATATTATTATAGAACATAACATTGTACAACGTGTTAAATATTATACAATACTATTATAATACCTCTTATGAAAATTAAGTAATAATTAAAAACAAAAATTTCCACGAAGGCGTTATGCCGCATTTAATATGCAAATAATGCTAGTAATTTCCTAAAAGTAATTTAGGTACAAGTAGTGTGAAGATACCCACCGTGCCAAATGAGTCTTCAATGAAAGTATGAAAGTACGACGGAACCCAACCGGCTCACCTTGGGCGTGCTTACGCTAATACACAAACTATCAAACAGTGCGTCCCGTCCGCCGCGCTGAGCGCACGCTCCTTCACCACACGGTTAAAATAAACGCGTTAAAAACGCGCGAATACCGTTCTCTACAATTCATTCTAAATCAAGTGCCTTGAAGTGATGTGTAGTTTTTGAAACTGGATTTAATAAGAAACTGTTATGTAATAAAAGCTACGCGTGATGAATGAGAAATTAAATTCAGATACGGATTGTCTCATATATTCGGAAACTTTATTATAATAAAATTATGTAAGTATTTTACCTGGTTTCGGATTCTGTTAATTGCCGTTATCGATAATGCCGCCAATTAACCTAAACATACTTGAACACGGATATTATTTAGTAGGTTGGCTTGAACGACTTGAAATATGTAGTTAATATTTTGTTAACGGTTTTACCTTCCGCGAAAACCAATTTCCGCAAAAGTAATTTGACGCTACAAATTCATAGCTGAATAGATACGTTGTGTCTGTCTGTAACGTACTTATGTATGAAATTGAAAACACCGTGCGATATTCAACCCTTTCGTATTTCGTACCTCCAACAGGGAGATTTAATTACCTGAATAACCTTATTATTACTTGCCGAATAACCTTAAGTCCTTGAATATGCCAGAATTAAAAAATAAGTTAATGACATTATTAATCAATAAATGCTATTACTCCCTTGCAGATTATTTTAAAGATAGTTTAGAATGAAATATGACAATTAACCCATTAAATAACTATTTTATTCATTATTCTGATTATGTTAAAAATATTTGCCTTGACTTTTTTTTTTAAGTTTCATAAGTATATTTAGTATAATGACAAACTGCTGTAGCTTTAATATTACAATCTGTATAGTCTGTGCATGATAGGATAGATATGTAAATACCTTATTGTTTAGGATTAAGTTCATATTTTTAGTACGCCTGATGGCAAAATATAGTGAAACTATGTATGAATTTACCACCATTGTAACTCTTACTTACTTACTTACTTACTGACAGAAGTGGCGGTTGACCATTTACTTATGTATATTCGTACAATTTTATTGTACTCATATACACGGTGCCCATGAGCATTGCGAGAGATTTTAACCACGCATTTCTGAGGTCAAAAGAATGGAAAAACATTATATGACTTTTGTTGTAAAACGCCAAAAAAAAATTTTTTTTTTTATTTTTTTTTTTCAGTTTTTTGGAATGCTGTTCTACATAAAAAGTAAATTTCATTAGAAAAAAGTAACGGAAAAAGTAAATTGCTACATTTTTTCTCGTAAAAACTAGTCCATGAAAAGTGTTTCTTAGGTCTTTGATATCAGTCAATAAGAGATGTCTAGACTATGCCCCATACCGGTGAGATCGCCATCAAAAAATCATTTTACACTGAGAAACAATTCAAAATGCAATTTTTTGTAAGTAGTATTTACTCTGAAACTATGGCGAATTTCGGAAAAGTTTAAAGGACATTTTGTTCTCTACACACACATACACTGTTAAAGTCTCTCGCAATGCTCACGGGCACGTTGTATATGGACTGTTTATACATCCATTCATCGAATGAAATATTCATACATCGATAGTATACTTATTAGGGTTCCGTACCTCGAAAGGAAAAAACGGAACCCTTATAGGATCACTTTGTTGTCCGTCTGTCTGTCTGTCTGTCTGTCTGTCTGTCTGTCTGTCTGTCTGTCTGTCTGTCAAGACCATTTTTCTCAGGAACGCGTGGAGGTATCAAGCTGAAATTGATATCAAATACTCAAGTCTATTGTCCCTTGGAGCTGTGAAAAAATCAAACTTAAAAACCAACGCAATCAAAAGATACAGTCGTTTATGCTGCAAATTTTAGAGTTTTTCGGCACTCGCAAAACCTACGGGGTACTTCCCGTGAACTCAGAAACTTGAAATTTGGCACGAAGCAACGTCATAGAGCATAGACAATGGAAAAATTACAAAAAGCAGACATTTTTAGTAAAATCATACAAAAAAATATTTTCTTAAATTTTAAACTTACTACCTTTTTCCTCGTAAACGCGTAAAGGTATTAAATTGAAATTCATGTCAAATACTCAGAGCAATAGGACCTTTCAGATGTAGCAAAACCAAACTTTTATGTCAACGCAATCAAAAGAAATAGCAATTTAAGTCGCATATTTTGAAACTGAGTACTCGCAAGAAACTCAAAACCTAAAGGGTACTTTCCGTAAACTCAGAAACTTGAAACTTGGCACGAAGAAACTTCATATAGCACAGACAAAGGAAAAATTACCAAAAGTAGACATTTTGAGTAAAGTCATACAAAAAATATTTTTTTAAATATTATACTTACTACCTTTTTCCTCGTAAACGCGTGGAGGTATTAAATTGAAATTCATGTCAAATACTCAGGGCTATAGGACCTTTCAGATGTAGCAAAACCAAACTTTTATGTCAACGCAATCAAAAGAAATAGCAATTTAAGTCGCATATTTTGAAACTGAGTACTCGCAAGAAACTCAAAACCTAAAGGGTACTTTCCGTAAACTCAGAAACTTGAAACTTGGCACGAAGAAACTTCATATAGCACAGACAAAGGAAAAAATTACCAAAAGTAGACATTTTTAGTAAAATCATCAAGACCGACTTACATTAAAATTTAGCACAAGGCTTGTTGTACTTCATTAGGCAGTTTGGAGGTATTTCCTACAATACAATGTATTTGAATACAAAGTCTTCTTATCGTGTCGTTTTCCGGCCTTAGTATAGTATATCTTTCTAACTATGGTTTTATCTATACAGAACAAATAGGTAGGTCACCTACCTACCTCAAGATTTTCAGGAACAAATGACTATAAGTATTAAGCATACATAATGTTATAAATCAAGAGTAGGGAGTAAGGGTTGCTCTACCTCATAGGGTGGTAGAATTCGGCTTATATAGGGCAATGCATGGTAAAGTGTTACAGTTAGTTGCATAACTGAGTCAATATTAGTACCTCAGTAAAATGTAAATAATTTGATAACAATCAAATTTACATAAAAGTTCTAAACGTAGAATATTAATCCTTGGGTACCGCTACAAAACTGCCTCACAAATTATTTTCTTCTGACTTATACATTTTTCTCAATTTCATACCGAAAACTGTTAAATTTCACCTAATTTATTTTCCCATTATTTCATTTTTTCTTAGGCATTCCCAATTCAGTAACTCATTTAAAGTAAGGAATTCCACTACCATTATTTTAGTTATCAATCATTTAAATGAGGCTTATTTTTGTAATTAGTTACTGGCGATGTATAGTCAGGTGCAAAACAGAGTCAAGGCAAATGGCCGAACAAATTTCTCATTAGTTAATTTTTGTAGCGGACTTCATTCTGAGATAACCATAAAAATACGTGAGTGATATAAAAGTCATACACCTCATTTTAAAGAGCATATAATGTACTATTTTAACGTATTGTCTTATCTGGTTGTGTAAAAGAAAAATATAAATATTGGGTTAAATAAAAAAAAAGTAGTTTAACAGTTTTTGGTTCTAAATCATGGTTGAATAAAAAAATCAAGATTGTGAATGCAATGAATCGAAATTGGCTTTTCATATGGATACATAGCTGACACCGAGACGAACAAATAATACCTAAAAGTTTTTATTTTTTCCGTAATTGATCAGACTTATCTTCATTTAACGATGTCGGTGCAAAAATGAGTCAGTACCAAATATTATCTAATAGCGAAAATGTTTATTTTTATCTACAATAACATAATAGGTCAGTAAGTTTATTAGCGTTGTTACCAATTAATAATTAAATAGAAACTTAATAACTAGCCTCTTCTGAAATAATGAAAGAAGCATGTCAAAGTGATGCAGATTGGTTCAGTTATGCAACTAACTGTATGTATCAGTACGTAGTAGCCTGAGCCAAACTTGGAGCATTTTGTACAGTCAGCAAAAAATTACCCTATTTTTTGACAAAAACTACTTCAACGACTAGCAAGTAGCAAGTGGGCACGTGGCCCATTGGATAGTGTTCATAGAGTAGTGCGAAAAAATGATGGTAGCCACATGCAGACCTGACATTTTAGTTTTTTTTTATAGTTGATGGGTTCTTTCGAATGGTACAAGATATATCTTCTACTAGGTTAATTATTTCTATAATTTTTAATAATGTAGAATCATGAATTTGTCAGTTTTGGGCAATGCAACCTCTTATTTTTTGGCACTTGTATTGTACAAAGTGCATAAGACACAAAAGGGTCTTATACACTCATTTGCACGTCGTACTTGCATTAGTAGATTATTACCTTAAAACATAAAACTTGGCTGAATAACAAAATCTCCAGGTTTAAGGTCGGCTACCATTTTTTTGATATTACTAGTACCAATGCTACTTTCGAATGACATGGTTCAATTTGCTACTCGATGAGGTAGATTTCATAATGATATTTTTGCTGACTACAAAATGCTCCAACTTTTGCTCAGGATACCTTGGTAGCTTAAGTGTGTAGTACTTGTACTACACACTTAAGTATAACTTTTCCCCGTGCATTGCCTTATATAAGCCGAATTCTGCTACTCGATGAAGTGCCAACGGCCTACTCTTGATCTTATTTATTGAACGAGTTTCGTTAAGAGTGCAATAACGTTAATTTTTGTTAATACCGTTATTTAAATTTGTTTTAGCATCAGAACCATGAAATGCTAAATATTTGATTTGCTACTTCAAATAAAAACTTTTCTGCAATATATTCATTGACTCAATAGCGCTATAAATATCAGACACTCCAACACAATCTCTGTAAATAAAAAAACCGGACAAGTGCGTGTCGGACCACGCATAATGGAGGGTTCCGTACCTACTATCGAAAAAACTAATATTAAAAGGTCGTATCTGCCTATGAAAGATTTTTTTTGGAGATAACTATAATTCCTAAACCGATAATGTTCGAAACAATTCGTTGATAGAAGATGTATATCTATACAATGATGTACGTATCTATATGTTTTTTAAATATTTTTTGGATCTCCGGTTCAAAAGTTACAGGGGCACACAACTTTTTAACTTTTGGAGTGATTATTTCTGAAAATAATCACTTAAAAAAATGCTTAAACAAACCTCAAATGTTATTTTTAAAGACCTATCGATTGATGTGCAACTAGAACCTACCTATTTGGTTAAAAAAATGCACATTTAGTTACATGCATACAGTGCCCCCTCTAAAAATATTTAGGTGGGTTATTTAGCATTCATCCCTTGATATAAGCGATTCTCCTCAGAATTATAACCTAGTAAAATAAATAACATATGGGGAATTTTTTATTTATATATTTTTCTTTCTTTTATATGTGTAAGTTTATTAATGTTTGGTTTATTTGCTTTGCAACACCTACTTTTCTGTTAATTTACAAAGGTTTCTGCTTCCCAAAGGTTGTCTGGAAGAGATCGCTGGCGCGATAAGAACGCCAATTGTTTTGCCTCTGCTTTTTTGTTTGTGACTTGTGTATACTTTGTGTCTATTATTTGAGGTGTGCAATAAAGGGTATTTATGTTTATGTTATGTTATAAATAAAATGATGTACATACATTACAAAGGTTTTCTAGGTATAATGGCGTATCTAAGTATAGGTATGTGGTATGTGTTGAAATTGTAGTTTTTAGTTCACTTAGTAAGATTATCTATTCTTTTACTGGATTCATGGCCAACACAATTTTACACTTGATTTCAGTTAATTAAATCCTTCGTTATATTTTTATCTTTGTATACTGCAGAGTATAAATTGTTAAATTAAATGAAACAGTTGAAGCACGAGTGAACGTTGATAATTAATTAGCAAATGTAAATTCAACTGTACAACCGCTTGCGTTTTCTCGAATTACGTAAAACCTTTCTCAGTTGCATAAAACTTGTTTTTTTTTGTTTGTTTTGACTGAAATTATTTTGTAACAACAACCGGTTCGTTTGAGTATTATTTCACAACATAAGCATTATGAACAAACACTTGGTCAATTTAAAATTAATGTTTTCTGCTATAACATTGTAAGTAGGTTCTTCTAAAAGGTCTGCCCGAACTTTAAAATGTTTAAGTTTTTTTCAGTAACTAAGGTATGTTACCACCAACACATAATCCTGTAGGTCGTTAAACATTTAATTGCTCTGACAAGCTAAACCTAGAAATGACTTAGTCACTAAACTACCTAGAAGTTTAATGCAAAAGAGGACCATTTGCGAAATAGAGCACCGGCGCGGCGGAGGACCGGTTTTGCTTGTGCAACATATTACTTAACCTTAATGTCCTCCGAGTAAGGTCACTTGTTACCCGGCCTTTCGTGCCACAGAAAAACAATAACAACACTTAAAATATCTGTTCTAAAAATATCCTACTCTCTAGTTTTCAACACATAGATTGAATCGTTATATGGGCTTACGTGTGAAAATTGTTTCAAAATTTTATATGTAGTCGTTAATTTGACATGTGAGATGCCGATGCCGGCCAATTTATAAATAAATAATAAATATTATGGGACAAACTTACACAAATCAACCTAGGCCCACAGTAAGGTCAATAAGGCTTGTGTTGTGGGTACTAGGCGACGATATATATAATAGATAGATATAGATAAATATACGTAAATACATAGAAAACATCCATAACTCAGGAACAAATATCCGTGATGAACACACAAATAGCCCTGACCAGGATTCTATTCGAACCCGGGACCTCCTGCTTCATAGGCAGGGTCACTAGTAGTGACTCACTACCGACCGACTAGGCTTGGAGGCCGGTAGCAATTATACTGTTAATGTACAGTCGACTACAAAGAGATGTATCCACTTTTGGACCTTATTGCAACGCAAAAAGGTCCAAAAGTGGATACATCTTTTTGTAGTCGACTGTATCTATGTATATGTATATAATATGTATATAGTATATGTAGGTATATAATTAAATTAATCAGGGTTGTTGTTTAGTAAACCCTTCATTTAAACTTGCATTTCACGTCAATTGTGGTCTAATATACCTAATCGTTTTGAAATTGAGTCTAATAACATTCAAAGTAATACCAATCCGGAAATGGTCACACTTTCATTATTTTCCTTACATTAGGTTAATGGTCTATACTTCAGTCTTCAAATCAGTAACAAACTAATTTGTTAGTTAATTAAGTCTGAAGGACTTCTAAGCTATGAAATGGTTATGATGATATCATGCCACATAGCCCACATATCATGGTTAATCGTTGTCGTATTTACGAGGATTGTCGTTTATATCACAAATGCGGACACAGACTATAGATGTTTCGTTGTCCCGTAACCGTTATTGAGATATGATTGCAACAGACTGACAGATGGAGGAACTATTAACATATTATTATAACGAGTTGAACTACATGACCCTGTGTATAAAATTTGGGGTTTATGCGTGTCAAGCCAAGTTCAAGCAAAGGAACTGGCTAGCCAGCGCCGAGTGTATATTTACACGAACCACTTGGTGCCACTTTTGAACCTTCTATAACTCAAAACCTCTTTAACGTAAACACATAAAACTACGTGTGTTTAATTATATCCATAAGGACATCTAGAAGCCCAAATTTCATGAAGCTAGCTCAAACGGTTATAAAGATATGAAGGTCAAAAAGTTGTAAATTTTAGCATTGACTGACTGACTGACATATAGTACCTAAACCTAACCTACTTCCAGATCCAGCTAATGGAATCCAGCTCGGTAATTGTGTATAAGCGTAGGAAAAAATCTAAGAATAAAAAAAGTTAAAAATAGGGGGGGTCCCCATACAATTTTTTTTTTTAAATTGTATCGTTGGAACCGTTACAAGCAGATATTTGAAACTATCCCAATATATGTATTATTATGTCTAATATATCTATACTAATATTATAAATGGGAAAGTGTATGTGTGTGTTTGTTTGTTTGTTTGTCCGTCTTTCACGGCAAAACGGGGCGACGAATTGACGTGATTTTTTAAGTGGAGATAGTGGAAGGGATGGAGAGTGACATAGGCTACTTTTTGTCTCCTTCTAACCCCCCACTTCCCTAAAATAGGGGGTGGAAGTTTGTATGGTTTGTTACCCCGAATTTAACGCGAGCGAAGCCGCGGGCAAAAGCTAGTTTGCTATATAACAGAAATATAAAAATAAAGTTAAGTCAAAAAATAAGTGGTGTCGCCATACAAAAAACTTGTAATACGCGCTAAACGACCGGCCAACGGTGTGTCGTCGGCGGCGCGCTGCACCACATAATTATACACAGAACAGAAGTAAAGAGAATGTAGACAATAGCATAAAAAAGAAAACCATGCAGCGGAAACGCAAGAAAAAACATTAAATCTCAATACGCAGTAGTTTTCTTTACAAAAAGTAATGATATCCCATCAAAAACATAAATGTAAAAAAAGAGAGCCAAGTTCAATACAAAAATGATGCTTGGCTGTGGGCTTCGCCGCAAAAAGAATGGAGATCTAAATGAGTGCTAAGTTCTATGCAGGGACCGGAAAACCCCTCTTTAAGGTTGATCCTATCGATTCGGTAACCCAATCAATTCGGTAACCTCATGATAAGGTAACCGTATTATAAGGTTACCCAATTATAACGGTAACCTTATTGAAGCGGAAACCATAACCTTTAAGACGGTTAAGCTCAATACCCTATCGCGATAGGGTTATTTTTAAGACCCTATTTTGAAAAATAACCGTGATCTTTAAAACGTCATAGTGGCAAGCATCGGAAACTAACAGATATGATTTTCGGATATATGTTTCTTGACTATGTGATATAACATATTACTAACCCGATACACGAATGCTTAAACTTTCCTCGATAGAAAATAAATGCAAAGTTACGTCTTCAGTTTTCTTTTTTTCCTTGGTTCAACTAAACAAAACATCTTTATGCAGTCTTATTTACTTTAAAGTAAAGGTTTTCATGTATTCTAATATCTCTTAAACGAAAACGTATCGTATTCATAATAAAATCCAAATATTTGTTACCATTTTTGATTTCACGAATTCATCATCAAACGCCCACCATTCCACGTTCCGCTTCTCTTTTCCTCACACGCCGAAGTCATAAATCCGTCCTTTACGCGAGGCCAGCCCATAACGCCGGCGAATGTCACAGAGGGCAGACGTTTGCCGCTTGTGCTCCAGTCTGATTTACGTAAAAATTAAATATCAAATAAACGATGACCTACAGCTCCGTTCATTACGAATGGATCCGGAGGTCTTCTAAAATTGGGGAGTGTTTACGAGACTATGCGATACGCTTGTGTGCGTATTTTGGTTGCTTCACCTACATCTAAAAATTACAAAAGGATGGAAAATTTCGTTATCAAATGCAATGTAATGGTAGCCTCGTGGTTCGTGGCTTTGGTAGTAAGTGAATAAAGAAACAATCCGGTGTCGGTGGATCAAATCTCGGTATTGAAAACTTTTTTCATTTTTTTATTAAAAAAATATGTTCAGTCTAAATACAAAACTTCAGTTTTTTAAGCAATTATACTCGTAGAAAAATCTAAAGTTTGGTAATATTTTATAAACAACTTTATAAATAAAATAAGCAATATACATATTTATGCAAATTTTTCATTTTATATGATGTCTAACAAATCAACACAAATTATGTCAATGATGTGATGTATCAATATTACATACCTAGGTAATACAGATTTTTGTTTTTTTTTTGTTTTTCATTCTATTTTTCGTTTTTTTTTGTAGAGATATAAATTTGATGAAACCATAAATAAATTATTAAATAGCCTAAAATAAGATGTAAAAAAATACATAAGCCAAAAAATCATTAGTACTCGCCCGGGTTCGAACCTGCAACCTCCGGTTTGGATAACACTTAGTTCCCTTAGCAGGACTGCGTAAGTACGAGTGCGTGCCAGATATTAGGTACTATCTATCTCGCTCGCTCTAAGTATATCATACTGGCGCCGCAACCGCATGGGGCGACGGTGTGCAAGCGTGATATCGCCATACACACGCAGAACGCTATCTCGCTCGCGCACCAGCGCCGCATGCGGAAACCGCAGCAGTGTGGAGGACGCCTAATGTTCACTTGCGTTAGGTAGGTATTAGAATGATGATGTGGATGCGAGTGTAGGTAATTGATTACTTACCTACATCAATAAAACATGTATGAACATAAAATAAAATAATTTTTATGATATTAAAAATAATAATAATAACCCGTCAGTGTGGCAACATAAATGCCTATCTACTAGTAGTAGTTGATTTTTTGGGTACAAGTAGTAACTTTATATCAGGTACCTATAACATAACAAGTGATTTCTTCGTGTCGCAGGATAAATGCCTACTAGGTCTTGGTATATATGTACTCGTAACTGTCTAGGTAGTAGTACTGGTAGGTTCTGAAGCTATGGATAGAAGAATCAATCATTTAGCCTTCCTTTTTTTCCCGACTACAGCGAAGCTAAAAGGAAGGGTTATGATTTTATTTAGCGGTCTATCAATGTAGGTACTCGTAAGGAAGTTACTTGTATAATCGTTTAGCAAAAATTTTACCAAAAAAGTAAGTAAGCAATAATTTACGATTATTTATTTTTGCAATAACAATTATTTATTTTATGTAAGAGAACTTTTGCCACTTTTTTCCCCCTACGTTATTTTTATTATTTATTATTATTGATACCTAGGACGTCGTCCGCATGGATCCGTTATTAAACGATACAGGTATGTACTACTAAATTATCGTTTTAGCTTTAGTTAAATTTTTTTACTAAATTTTGTGTTGTTTTTTATTTTATACTTTTTAGTGACTGCAACTTCGTTTATTTTACAACAATATATACTTAAAACACATAAAATTAATATGCTATTTATGATCGAGTTAAACTAATATGTCATATCATGTCAAAACGACTGACCCATATGTTTGTATGTATGTACATATGTCTGTATGTATGTAAGTATGCTAAACCGGTTTTGATGCAGTTTTCAGAAAAGTATTTGTTACATTCTGGACAAGATTTTGGTATAAGGTCAGGTGGTCGACAGTGTAACACTTTTTTTTAGTAGTCCGAAACCAATGATCAATATGATCATACATTAGGTGGTTGCTATTAAAAAGGATAGCATATTAATTTTATGTGTTTTAACTAGTTTTAAGTATATAATAATTGTTGTAAAATAAACGAAGTACTTACCCAATGTACATATCACAAAAAAAATTAAATAAAAAAATTAAAAGTTTAAATAAATAAACAACACAAAAACTTGTAAAAAAAAAAACAAAACAAAAACAAAAACTAAAATGATAGTTTAATTTAATTTGTTTTTTAAAAATGGGAACCGTCTTCTAAAAAGTAATGATCTGAAGAGCACAAAATATTTTTTATATAAGTATCTCACCCCTATCTTTAACCAGTCCCTATCCCGTCTCTATGTTTACCCTGTAAAGCAAATTTCTGCCAGAATGTAAATTTATAATTTATTTTTTGAAGTCGGTGCCACTGCCAAACCACTTCACTGTCTCTTTGGAGCGGGAAATTAGTGAAAGAACTTAATTAATCGGCAGCTTTTTATCACCGCACCGCTCGCCGCCGGCAGGGTGTTCATCCTCACACCCCGGAGCCTAATAGGTCGCGCACTGTATGGTTTAAGAGGAATTTCCTCCCACGAACGTGGAATGAACTCCCTGCCGAGGTTTTCCCAGCGGGCTACAGTATGAGGTTCTTCATAAAAGGAGCGTATAGGTTACTAGACCACCCGGTCACGGCGGAACTTGACAAATTTTCTCATGTATATGCAATCTCTGAATTTGAAACGGCTAGGCGCCGTTGACCATACTCTAAGGGCATGCGCAGTACGTGCTTGCACCTCCTATCCGAATCTCTTACGTGATTCTGGTATAGCGAGAGAGATGGTGCTGCCATCTATGAATCTTGAAGCAAATCAAATTATTTTGTTCAATATTTTTTTTTTTTTTTTGATTTGCAATTTTTAAGTAGTTACACTACTATATATAAATTGAAAATAGATGTCATATACTTCAGAAAAAGTGACCAAACCCTCCGGTGTCCGAGGCCAGATAGTCAGTAGTGTAACTACTTAAAAATTGCAAAATCAAAAAAAAAAAAATTGAACAAATAATTTGATTTGCTTCAAGATTAATTATAAACAACTCAAAAATAATGCTATGATTATAAATCTGTTAATAAACGTTAAAAAACCGTTTAAGTTAACAAAATTAAATGAATAAATGAAAACAAAATAAACTTGATCCGCAATCCGTATCTACGGATTGCGGATCAAGTTTATTTAAATCAAATAAAAAAAAATATAGAATGATTTTACGCCATAATAATAAATCTACCTTATTTTATTCCATTGTTCAACAAAAATGGTAAATAACTTGTCATCTATGTCAATTACAACGTTACACTTTCTTGTCGGTTTACATTTAAGTTGATCTGCAATTTCGCTAAACAAAGAATGTTTATTAAGGACCAGATGGACTCCTCTGATAAGGGTCAGAAGAAACGTAATAGAAGCGCAGTGCCAGATGTGTGGTATTTTCTTTAAGTACGCATGTTATTTAATTATAACACAAAGGGCAAGGATTAGTAAAAAGGGAGGTTGTGACCATAAATAGTAATTTATGAAAGGGAAGGACATAGTAGGTACAGATTTAATACAATTGGGATCATTTTCGTCAGACACACATTAAATATTACTGTTTAAAGTTTTGTCAATAAAAGTGAAAAACAACGAAATACCATGAATCATGATCCTCTCTACATTTCGGCACGCATAATATACACACTATCGCAATCTTAATTAAGTTTACAAAGACAGCATAACAAAATTGTAGGCAATCAATAAGATATTCATAAAAATAATATAAGTGGGTATTTCTTATTGCCACTGTCAACAGTGTCATCACATCTGGTTAATCCTAAAATAATCGAAAACAAAAGACCTATGAGATTTCGGCTCGCTCATATACCTCGCTGCTCAGATAAGCTTTCCGATATGAAAGTAAAAATTAAATATTAAGTTAGGTATTCCCAAGAAAATGATAAGAATATCGAGGTACTAAGATTACCACGATCGCTATCGCAACTAATAGTTTTTTTTCTACCAAATATGAGACCAAAAGTCAAAAATGATATTCATAACTAATTTTCTACAACTAATGTTATTATTAGTTTTTATGTATTAATTAGATGCTTATGTGAATATATTATCGCCGACTCTATACAAATATACTTGATGCTTAAAACAATAGATTTTACGTCACACCTGGCCATAATGTGAGTTTTACCGCTCGCTACGCTTACGGTAAAACTCGCATTATGGCCAGGTGGGGACGTAAAATTGTGTACTCACCACGGGCAGTAAAAAAGAAAGCCCTCTATCGCATATTTACAACCCTCGCCTGCGGCTCGGGTCCCAAATACCTGCGATTTCGGGCTTTCTTTTTTTACAGCCCTAGGTAAGTAATGTACTATTAATTCCTATGCACGAATGCCACGAATACATATCTGTAATTTCTCCAAAGTATCGTATAGTAGTAGTTATAAATAAAGTATAAATAATATAACCTATATAACGAAATGCAGCGCCACTCCAATTTTACAAATCTCTAAAAAGTACAAATATTGGTCAAAATGAACACACTAAACACCGCCGGCAAAACCTGTTTTCTTTGTACTGGGAGCTTAGTCGACCAACCCCGTGCCCGTGGCCACTACACTAATTTAATAATAATAAGCCTAATTCGAGTGTAAGTAAAGCTTACATTCGTTTGAGCTGGCTCAATACCCCACTGATGCGGTAACCGAATCGATTCGGTTATTTAAACGGTTAGTGGTACCTTAGGTTAACCGATCGATACGGTAACCGAATCAATAAGTTTACCTCATCATAAGGTTACCGTTATAACAGGGTTTTTAAAACCACCGCTAAAATAACCCTATGAAATACCCGGGTTATGGTAACCGGTTCCGGTCCTTGGTTCTATGCAAAATCCAAATATGTATTTATATAGGAACAAAATAACATTATGAACAAGTATTAAACTCTATTTCTTCGCTTTATTGGATACCTATAACAATTGCTGTTATTTAAAAATGTGAGATCTTAAAGTAGGTTAGATTTGACTTGGCCAGTTTTTATCAGAATGAAAATATATATATATATATATATATATATATGTTGAATAACTTTATCAAATATACCCCGGCCGGCGAGAGCAAAAATGCGTTGACAGCTTAATAGTGCGAGGACACACACTTTGGTCGATGTCGATAAAAACAACACGATGTACTGGACCACCGTTATGATATGCAGAAGTATTAATTATTGTTGTAAACAAAATTAAAACCAAGTGTTTGTATTTATTCAGTATTTTATGTAATTTTCGTAATATACAATTAGCATTTTTTCTAAATTTTCTGATTTTAAACTCCTTCGCCTTGCCGATAAAATCCATTTCATCCAACTAAAGGACCGTTCTAAATCTACTGTAGTAATCGGAGCAAAACGAAATAATTCATAGTGATTATGAATTTGTTCTGTATTAGGTAGTTCCACTTCTCTGCCAGATATCAATTTATTTAAATTGTTTAAAGTTAAAATGCCACCGTTCTTCTTCAACACATTCTGATACTTATTGTGAATAACTTTACCTTGAGGATGTAACCGTAATTTTGACAAGTGCACTTTCAACTTGTGAACTATATTTAAACTGGCTTCCAGACTTAAATTTTGATTTTGTAATTGTTTTATTGTATTAGGTATTATTGAAATATAATTATTTATCCATTTAAGGTCATTCAAAATATTTAAATCGTTCATTGCACGTTTGACTTTCAAAATATACATTGAATCCCTATTAGGGAATGTCTGTATGACTCGCTTGATTTCAGGCAAATATTTATGATAGTAGCAGGCCGCGTTAATCCATGTGCCCCATCTTATTATAGTTGGCTGCGGTGGTAAGGGAACAGTTGGTAACATC
Source organism: Pammene aurita (assembly GCA_947086415.1). Lineage (NCBI taxonomy): Eukaryota > Metazoa > Arthropoda > Insecta > Lepidoptera > Tortricidae > Pammene > Pammene aurita. The sequence goes on along the minus strand of OX352305.1, from coordinate 23,390,656 downwards.
TGACGAAACGTTCTTATTCTTTTAGGCGATTTTCGGAACACCTTTTTTGTGTATGCGATTAAATTATTTACAACGGGAAAAGTAATCGAACTTGTTCAGCCACCCTATTTACGCCATGAGCTAGACATGTAACATGAACTAAATTAGGAAAAAGAGTTTTCAAGTTCTTTCCTGCCTTTAACATGTAGGCTACGCCATCCGTAAGGAGTAACAAGACTTTGTCATGTTTGTTATGGTCATTCCCCCATAATTTTTTCCAAGGCAATTTTAATAAGTGTTGATATAGTAACGTTATTAACTTCGTCTAACCAAAAACTCGATATGATGTGTGGGGTACTTATCTTTTCTTTTAATAAAGCTCCAACCATTACATTACCGATTTGACGTCCGTTTGCATCTGAGGATTCGTCTACGCTTACGTAAATTCTAGCATTTGCAAGTTCAGTCCTGATTTGGTGCATTTTCTCTTTATATGCAATGTCCAAAGTAGTTCTTCTCAGAAAAGATTTATCGGGAATACAAACTTTACAAAATTTTCCGGATATGAAATTATTGAAAATGGGGTTCTTAATTTGGGTCCAGGGGATGTTGCAAGCCAAAATAAACTTCAACAGTTTCAGATTGAATAAATTTTGTGTTTTTGTTGAAACGCCGCAGTGCCTTTTGCTTCTGATGTGCCTTTGTAAGGAATATTTGGAATTTAACATTGTGATTTCACATTTTTTACAAAATAAATGTTCACCTCGATCTTCTATATATTCCGCGTAATCGGCTATCCAAGTACACTGTTTCTTCTTGCGTGGCATGGCGGGTCGATAATATAAATGAATTAAATGATGGTAAATTAATTTGTTTCAATGTAATTTCTACGATTGACACCGATTGATTTGAGTCAATGTCAAATAGTAGTTGTTTATAATCGCGAAATACACATATGATATGAAAGAGGTCTATTAGTTACGAGTATGTGAAAAGTATCTATTTACAACTGTCACTCACTCTTATCTATTACGAACATTCCCGTGAGTATGATAAATTGATTATAATTGTAATCAGTTGATTGAAATAGTATATAAGCTTAAAAATAATAATGTGAAATGTGTGTCTGTGTAAATAATAATTTTATGTTGATAGAAAACTGTTTTAGGGTTATTCTTAGAAACGCGTGGAGGTATCAAGTTGAAATAAATAACAAATACTAATGGCTCAGTTTAAAAAAAAATAATAATAATTATGCTTAGTTAAAAGTCGACTATTCTATCGACATCCATATGTCGATAGAATAGTCGATATTTAATTAAGCACTAGGAGCAGACGCATTTTTGCTCTCGCCGGCCGGGGTATGCAAATGACTGATGTAATGAAAACTGGCCAAGTCAAATCTAACCTACTTTAAGATCTCACATTTTTAAATAACAGCAATTGTTATAGGTATCGAATAAAGCAAAGAAATAGAGTTTAATACTTGTTCATAATGTTATTTTGTTCCTATAAATACATATTTGGATTTTGCATAGAACTTGGCACTCATTTAGATCTCCATTCTTTTTGCGGCGAAGCCCACAGCCAAGCATCATTTTTGTATTGAACTTGGCTCTCTTTTTTTACATTTATGTTTTTGGTGGTATATTATCCTACACATATGTTCATGATTGGAAAATGAAATTGGATTCTCGTTTCTCCTATACTTCTCGTGTTTTAGAAACATGTGTATGTGTCATGTGTTATATTATTTATTTCTATATAGAATCATCCATCATCATCATCATTGGCCACAGCACCTTTGCGGTAGTCTACAGCACAGCCTACATCGACTGCGATGGCTATATAAACCAATGGCCGGATCAGCATTTCTTGCCGCATCGATCACAGATATGTGTTGACTCCTGGGGTGATCCAGCTACTCTGCGAAGTCGTTTCCGCTTGAGTAGAATCAAGAGTTTATAAAACCCAGGATAAAAAAAAACGGAAGAGAAGTACAAAATATGTATAAACATTTACGGACTTAATTTTTTTTAAAACAAAACTCTTTAAAGCTCAAAAAGTCAGAACATGCTTTATTTAGATAGAAGAGAGCTGCAAAATTAAATGAGGGCTCATCCGTGTAGATCATGTGATCATATTTTGTCTCCTTTTTTACCCTACCCCCACCCCTTCTCGCTTTCTACACAATAATTTAACTACCCAAATTCAAACAGCATGTTGCGAGCTACAAAATTATAGGGACACAATATGACTTACGTAGGTGGGTAATAGCAGGGGGGTTTCACTACGCAGTTTAGGTACATTTGGCCGGCGCGCCTCCCGGGAAGGCGTATGGCAGTGGGCTGCCGCTCGGCTCCCACGATAGTCGTGTCACGTGGCGCTCTCGCAAAAGTTAAAATACTCAATGGCTTCGAAACCTTTTTCGATCTAATAAAAGATGTATTTACGGATGTCTGAATAAACGGAAGAACAAGGAAGCAGAAATAACATTTTTAAATTCCGGACGATATTGAAAGGTCCCGAAGTCCTTACTTAGTAATAGTTAAAATAAACATCCTTAATTTATTGAATATTGGTTGCCCAGAAATAATATTAGGAACTGACCGACATATATATATTTTCAAAGGAATACGGCTGTGGCGTGGCATACCTACTTCCGTGAGAATCAGACACAATCTCTATAAAAAAATCTATCTCCGGATAAAAATTTCATGTGAACATAATCAACGTTAGTAATTCCTACATATTTATCTAACAATAATAAATCAGTAGGTATAGGTATAAAAACTTGTCAAGTGCCAACCCCGTGCCGACGCTCACAGCTCGGTCATAAAACTGCGGCGCGCAAAGAAGATTCACGGTTCGTGCGCGGTTATAAGTTTCAATTTTGCTTGCAGGCGGCGAGTATAGGTATAATTTTATACCTAAATCTGGCTTTTGTTAAGGAGTGAATTTTCTGTACGGTAGTACTATTAGTTATTCTGTGGTAATAGTTAGTGTCCACACTAAACACTGAACTGAGTGGCGTTTACGTCGGTGTGGGTAACATCGTCAAAATAAGGCTACGACCTTCTTTGCTGTGTAAGAATTTACGTGTGCGATTGTGTCTCGTGCGAATAAATAGTCCCGCGTTGGCCCACTTCTAGCAGGGCGAGGGAATAATGCCGGCCCGATAATATCTTTGTACGATTTTAAAAATAACTCCTTAACATCTCTACAGCGACTATTTGTGGATGCGAGACATTGCGCTTTTAGTTTAATTCTTTGTTCAATTAAATAGTCTGATTTTACCCTGGATCGCCAACTATGAGACAAACTTTCGTATTGAATAACTATTCTAAATTAAAAATTTAGGAAAACCCTCAAAATGGCTGAACTGATTGTAATAAATCATGTGTAAGACCACTCGCAAAAAAAACAGCTTTAAAATAATAATAAAAAATGCATTTAAATCGGTTTAACCGTTTTAGCGGTCAAACTTATCAACCCTATTTTTGCGTCGGGGTTTCAACACTTTTCGCAACTTCCAAAGACACGGCGGTTTTTTTTTATAATTAAAAAAATTCGACTATGTCCGTATGATCCGGTACGTTAGTTTTGTTAATTATTCAGTGGTTGATGGGTCTAATGCACCTAACCGCCACCTGAAAATATATTTCAGATTAATATCTGAAATATATTTTTAGTTAATAACTTTAAGTTTTAGTTAATAAGTTAATACTTCAGTACCTGTCAAAAATGTTTACACGGATATTTTGTACACAACCCACTTACATTTACCCATTGCAGCTTTGTTACTTATTTTGTTAATGTTATTTTATTGATCGCCCTTATACTTAGCAAAAATATCAGAAAACAAATTATAATAGGTAATTTCATTACTTAATATGATAGAAAGGTAAGTATTCTATGAAAATGTATAAGTAAGTACTAACATGACAACGTAGGGTTATAGGTATTATGTATATTGACTATATTGTATACACAATGAGGGTATTGTATGATTTGTTATGCGCATTTATATCGTATATCACCATACATAATACATCTGACACGTTCTGATAAGTAGGTTGCATTGCAATCGTTATGTTGTTTCTACTTTTTTATATATAACGGCCTCCTAGCCTAGTCGGTAGTGACCCTGCCTACGAAGCAGGAGGTCCCGGGTTCGAATCCTGGTCAGGGCATTTATTTGTACCTGAGTTATGGATGTTTTCTATGTATTTAAGTATTTATCCATATATAGCTATTATATATATCGTCGTCTAGTTCCCATAACACAAGCCTTATTGAGCTTACTATGGGCCTAGGTCGATTTGTGTAAGGTTGTCCTATAATATTTATAAAAAAAAAAAAATGTTCCCGTAACCATGACGTCGCGTGCCAAGTTACATCATTAAAAAGTACTGAAAATAATAAATGTTATCAGGAAACTGCTAAAAAAACCGGTGTGCGTTTCTCTGACTATTATAATTTTAGGTATTTCTATGTAACGTGATACTTATTCAAAATGTACCTTAAAAACTGCTGGAAATCAAGTGTGCATTCCTATAACTATTTATGATTTGAGGTATTTTTATGGAACTTGGTACTTATTCAGATCTCACTTCTTTTATAGGCGAAGCATTCCCATAGCATCGAACTTGGCAGCCTTTCACATTTATGTTTTTGATGGGATTTCATTTATTTTTGTTAGGTGTAGGTTCTTTATTATTTTTTATCACTTTTGCTTTAGGAAATGTCTCATTCCACTTAGGTATGTACTTTATACTATAACCCTTTATACTAAGCGTCTAATTCTATTTTACTATTTATTTATAGGTGATTTTTACAAATAAACTGGCTCCCTACACCTATAAAATGTACCTACTTACATATAATTACATACTTCAATAACGTACTTTATTCTGTTTGTAAGTACGCTACCTACATAGATAATTAATAACTTGGTAATACCTACCTACCAGTAGGTATTATAATTGGTGGCCGATTATGTAGCCCTAGAAGTGCACCATCCCATCTCATCCCGTGGCGTATCGGCGGAGGGTGAGATGGGCAGTAGTATATATAATTCCATCTTAGAGTATATATGATTTCCATGTTCTTGAATCTGCGATTTTATTAGTTGTAAAATTAGAAATTATTTAGACTATGCGAGAAAAAATAGTCTTTTCATTTTTGTTTGACTGATTTAGCGCACCTAGTGTAGTGACCTGCTTTGCACTTCGTAAATCGTGGGTTCGGTTCCCGCAACAGACACACACAGAGTGGTGAACAATTTTATTGTTCTTGTCTTTAAGACAAACATGTATTGTCTTAAATTGGTATGTATCTAAATTTAAATAAGTCTTATCTCATTTCCACTCCATACCTACTTATAGTAGAACAAAATTACACATTCGTTGTTTTCGAAACTGATTCACACTTGGCCGTTTTCAGATTTTTACTTTATTTCGAACTAAAGACAAACCTTCGAGCCAAATTTCAGGTCGGTAGGACCATTGGAAGATAGACCCATTTAGTTCATTATGACTTCATAGTAGAACAAAGTTACACCTTCGCTATTTTTAAAACTGACTCACACTTGGCCGTTTTCAGATTTTTCCCTTTACTTTGACCTTAAGACCTATCTCCATGCCAAATTTCAAGTCAGTACGACCATTGGAAGTGGTCTAGGTTTTTGATGAGTCAGTAAGTGAGTGTATAGTAAAAATAGCGATTTTCTGACGTCAATATCTCAAGAACTGCTATAGGTAGAATAATGAAATTTTGTATTCTAGACAATTAAGGGGATGTCAACAGACACTCGAAATTTCATATGCGTAGATAAAATATGTTTTGAGTTATAGGGTGGTCGAAATTGGCCCGAAATGGTTCGTGTAATATAACCCACGGCCGGTGTGTCGCTTTTTTTTGCTCGAACTTGGCGGACACACTGCCGTGTGTCTAGATTGCATATTATATGTACCTCACAGCTGATCATCACACTTGTTCAACTGACGATGTAAGTACGGGTAGCAGAAGGCAGATAGCCGCAGATTCTGCCACGTGACCTTGATTGAAGCGAGTTGTTGACGCTCGACTCTGACGACTCTGTTTTCTGCCAAGGTCTCGTGGCAGAGGGCTGTTGTTGTATGCCGCCTGGCCCCAACTGTAATCTAGCCGGTATGTAAAAAACAATTAGGAGATTTTCATGATATATTTCAGGCACAAAGTTAGATGGTACTGTACCTGTAGTGAAATATGTCTCTATAATATTATTAATAGAATAGGTACCTATGTCTTGGATCATTTGCACTTATTCACTCTTATTTCTACTATATCTTGAAATGGCCTCGAGGTCTGTTCCTGCGGTTAGAACTTTCGTAGATCGAGTCTCCTGTAGTATGAATAAATAAATGTGACACATTTCGGAAAAAGTACATATCATTTGGCGGAAAGCGCTTAAGTCGTATAGACACAATATTGCATTCGAGCAAAAAAAAGCGTAAGCGGCCGATAAATGGTACCTTTTCCTAAAAAGTGTCACTAATAAAATAATGTAAATGTCGAGCTACACAGCACGGCGACACGTGACGGCTATCAAGCAGCGCATCTCAATTCATCCAATAAAGTTTCATTTGTCTTATTAAGAGCACTGCTTGACGGCCAGTCTCCAGGCGGGACTTATTAACCGACCCGATATACGTGGAGATGGACTATGTTGTTCGATGCCTAATTACTTAGTAGTTTACTGTACGAGTTTTATGCAATGTTTTAACAGAATTTTCCTGTTATATTATTTCGATTACACTAATGCAAGAAACCCGCTGTTAACCCGTGTGATGAACATTAAAATATAGTATAGTTTAGACAAAATATAGAATTGCAGACACCCTCAAATCCGGAGACGTTCCACAGTGCCTGAAGACTCGCCTTTTTAATCAATGTGTCCTCCCCACCATGACTTATGGAACCGAGACATGGACGCTAACGAAGGAGGCTAGGCATAAAATACGAGTAGCACAGAGAGCCATGGAGCGCGCCATGCTCGGTATTAAACTTTAAGACCGAGTTAAAAAGCACCAAAGGTGCGAGACGTAGGAGATACCATTACTAAACTCAAATGGAATTGGGCAGGACATGTTGCCAGGCTGGGTGACGGCAGGTGGACTAAAATGTTGACGAATTGGTGGCCACTTTCGGATGAAAGGAGTCCTTGGCGTCCGGTGGCTCTTTGGGTGAATGACATTCGGAAGATCGCGGGTCACTTCTGGATGAGATTAGCTCAGGACCGGGACAAATGGCGTACTCGAAGAGAGCCTATCGGGTGTTCCAGAAAGTAAAAGCACGAGTTCTACATACAATTAAACAAAACAATATTATTCGTCATACTTATTTTTATAATGAATTGTATATTTAACGTATTATCTAAACAATTATTGTACCATTTTCTCCAGAATAATTAATTGTAAGCCAATGGCCGAACCTCAGACCTGACACTCGACATAAGCTTCAGCACAGACTTGTTCCCAACGACTTTGGAGGCTTTCAACCAGTTTCTTTTAAAAGCCTCAATGGAATCCGCGGCCCTAGTATTTTTCCGGCCTTGGTTAGTGCCCAAAAAGTCTCAATAGGCCTGGCCTTCTGGGCAGTTCGGAGGATTCTTGTCCTTGGGCACGTAGTCGACGTTGTTATCTTTATACCAGGCTAACGTGGCCTTCGAATAGTGCACGGATGCCAAATCCGGCCAAAATAAGACAGGTCCATCATGCTCACGGATCATAGGCAGTACGACGATTTAAGCACTCGATGATGTAGGTATCGGACTTCATTGTTTGCGTAGTGACAAATGGCTCGGATAATTTGCCACACTCACAAATAGCCTGCCAAACCATTGCTTTTTTACTGAATTTTTCAGTGAAGATGGATTTGTTCGCGTCATACTGACCGTACGGTATAAAATTGATCACCCGGGAGCATTTTGTAATCAAATTTTATGTATGTCTCGTCGTCCATTATAATGCATGCTGATTTTCGGCACAAGAGAGTATCATAAAACTTGCGAGCTCTTGGTTTCACACTTGCGGCCTGTTTTTCGCTTCGTTTCGGTTTTTTCTGTTTCTTGTATGTTTTAATCCTTGCTTTGGCTCGATGAACATTGCTTGCCAATGTGCGTAGTTTTTTGGCCACATCCCTAACAGATAAGTCGGGTTTGAGCGATTTTCCGGGCCAAATTTCGGTCTGAAGGTCCCGGTTTTCAGCCGCTTTTCGGTGCATCGCAAAAGGAATATTCTTCGCCGTACTTTCGTAACGCTGTGCGGACGGCTCCAATACTGACTCCTACCGTTTTCGCCAACTGTTTCAACGTTATGATAGGGATTGTACACCATTTGTGCTCGATCATTTTACGTTTTTCGGGAGAAATACCTCGCATTTTGAGTATTTTACAGAAATGCACTTCAAATAATAATCGTATTTGTTGGTAACCATGGAAACAGAAAACCTGCATTCAAACTTTTTTCTTATCTTTATTAGAAAAAAAAATGGCAGCCCTCCAAATATGTGCTTATACTTTCTGGAACACCCGATATGCCCAACAGTGGGCGACAAATGGCTAAAATGATGATGATGATGATGATGAGTTTATGTAACTGCTACATAATGAAGAGCTACATAAAATACGAGTGTGGGTTTATGAAACGAGCCGGTAGGCGAGTTTAGTGTTATAATGCTTAATTATGTACAGTTACATACACTGCATTATCTACACTCACATTATTTATCGTCAATGACGTGTTCGGGAGCCATTAGAATGACCGCTATTGCACCGCCTTGGCCAACTAGATTGTGCCATTACTCGGGAAGGAGAAGTCACGACTAACTAGATTTTTATTAAACCCTAGCGATTACCGATGTAATTATGAATTTTCACACTGGCCCAGATAATACACTGATGTTACATTACTGGTTACAATAATGGTGGCCATTATTTAAGGTTCCCGAAAGCAGAGAGGATTTATGATATGGGTGTAGAAGTAGATAATAGTACATTATTGTCGAGGAGGTGGAGTAGCACATTGATGGCTGAGTATTACGTTTAAACGGACGACTTTAGGAGTCCGTTTAATTTAATACGAAGCCAGCAATGGCCCTTCACGCCGAGTCCAATATAGTGCTTTATTCAAAAATAATGCAAAACAGCCAACGTTGATGAACAACAAACAATATTGACATAAATAATATATTCAGGATAACTTCTAGGTTAAAAGAATGGCCACTACCGTGAGCATCGAATTTCGATTCGAATCCTATAATTATCTCTATCTCCATCGCTTCTCATTTTGAGTGAGAGAGATAGATTTATTCGAAACTACAATTTTCTATGTTCGCGGTACACGCTCAGCTTTGCCGCCATTATATTTTTTTATTAAAAAGTTTGAAGTGTATTTTTCTTCTGAATTTACCGTAAGCTATTTGAGATAACTAAAAAGTCGCGGTACCAACATTATAAATACCAAATACCGATGTTGTGTTTTGGCTGTTTAGGACCTTTGCCTTTATTTTTGTATGGCTGTTGAACTTTTTAAAAAGATGTACCTCGACAAAAATGGAATTTGTATGCAACATTTATGTCGCGAAATCGAGCCTGCAATTTTCGTAACTTTTTAATTTTTATTTGACCATAAACTAGGCATTTCGCCGCCTAGTTTTTAACCGTAAAAGTCAACCTTGCCGGACATTTTTGAATAAAGAACGTTACCTACCTATAACCAGAGAGTATGTATTAAATAGAGGCGCACGATGTAAGAACTTTTTGAGCCTCCAAGTCTGAGCGAGAGACAGAATGTAGCGGAAGCATAGTAACGCTACTCGTTGCTAGATGGCGCTGCACGGTTCTGCGGTAACTTTGGTTTACTCTCGTTCAGATGGCACTTCAGACTTCGAGTTCTTAGACAGTGGGCCTCTATTTAATACATACTCTCTGCTATAACTTAGAAGACTTCTGCTAGAACTGTCCGGGTACGCCGGTATTCTTTTAATCCAGTCGCCGTATTGTAACACTTTCTGAGAAGTCATAGCTACAATGGGCTTAATCGTAGATTGCCCCGATAAAGTTGTTGTCAAGACTAAGATTTTTAGATAAGCAACAAACCAGTTATATTCATATTATATTTAAACAGTTTACACACCAAAGAGTATTTGTCATTCTCAGATGGGTCACCGTCGAAAGTTAACGACAAAAAAAATATTACCCTTGGCTTAAATCGTGTCTTATCCTCATATATATAGGATTATTTTGTGACAACATTGGCAATACGGTTAATTTTTATTTCCTTTTTGACATAGGTACCATACGTGGCAACATTACCTTATGTGGTAACTTTACCATAGTCTACTTTAGCAAGAGAAAATGATATAATTGAATAGGGAATGATTGCATTTAAAAGGATTTTCCTCCTCCTTTTGTCGTATTCCTCAGCACTGAGGGTCGTGACCTCACTTCTGCGTCACTTTTTCTCGTGCGATCTTTCTCCACCAGTTTCTGTCTCTGGCGGTGTGGTGCAAGGTCGAGTTGAGAGTGGTGCGGATCTGGTCAGACCAACTTATAGGGCTTTATGACTTTATGAGTAATTTATACTTTTATAGTTAGTAATACAATTTTCTTGTAGTAGACTATGGTAAAAATACCACAGAAGGTAAAGTTGCCATGTTTGGATCTATGTATGTATATTATATGTCAACTTTCTTAACGCCCATTCTTATCAAAAACGTCTTTTAATTGCAAACGCTGCATAGGTAAAATTGTAATAAAAACAAAGTTATTTTTCATGTCGTTAAACGTTGCGCATTATTAACAAAAATACTTTAACGGTTTTTCCCAGTTATAAAACGTTTCTTCCGGGCTACCCCTATGGCGTGCCATGAGGAGAAATCTGAGGAATACCCGTGTCAATTGGCAGCCCTATTAATATTATCCCACTTAATTTAAAAATCCCCCGTGTAATACACACTGTAATAGAATTGTCAATCTGAATTTTTTGGTCTTACTTTGTTATGAGTTATGACTAATTAAATGCCGTCTACTTAATTAACTTGATGGAAAACTTTAATTCCATGGGCACGTGCTTGGCCACTGCTTAATTGTTATTAGTGTCAAGTCACTGGCCCAATATTACAGGGTTCTATGTTACATTTCAGGGAAATTTAATTTATACTAGTGTAACTATGAATATGTTCAAATTTCAATTCTGTAATACTGGGCCAGCGATTACTGTCAAGTTACTTAAACTTAGGCTGTGTCGTTTCTGGCAGTCCAAACCAGGGTCGGATTTTCTGGAGGCTTCGGGCTAAGGTAAACAACCCTACTATGACGGTTGTACCAATATTTCGCTTTATTACACTTGACGCCGGTTTCGATCGCCAGATTAGGTATGGTTTACTATAATGTCATACGATTTTTCGCCCAAAAATAGCACGAGAAAATTGATTTTAAAACATCCCCAAGCTACGAGAACAGGAAAAGGCAGTGTCGGTTCATGCTATTTTCGAACGAGCGGAGCCTAAGCGAAGTGAAGTTCTTACAGACAACTTCGGACATAACAGAACTGTCAGCTAGCTATCTCTTCTTCTTCTTCTTAAGGTACCTCTCCATTACTCAAGGTTGGCAGTCAGCTTCTTAAAACTGTCATTGTTCAGTGCCAATCTGGACAGTTCCTCAACGGTCTTTATCCCCGTCCATTCCCTGATATTACGGAGCCAAGACATCTTGCGTCCTCCAGGTTTGCGCTTTCCGGGTACTTTCCCCATCATTATGGTCTGCAAGAGAGAATACCGGTCGTGACGCACTATGTGTCCGAGATAGGCTACCTTTCTTTGCTTTATGGTACGGACAAGTTCTAGGTTTTTTTCCCATTCGGCGTAGAACCTCTACATTTGTCACTTTGTCCGTCCAACTAATACGAAGTATGCGGTGGTAAGACCACATCTCAAAAGCTTCAACTTTTCTGCGGGGCTCAGCTTTCATAGTCCACGCTTCACAACCATACAGTACAACTGGCCATTGAAGGAGCCTGGTTCTCAGGTCGATGGAGAGTTGACGACTGCATAATACGTTTCGCATGTTTGTAAATGCTGCTCGGGCTATTTCGATACGAGCACGAATTTCAGTATCGCTTTCAGTACAGCTGGCTATCTAGATGTCTATACATTTCGATGGCTGATTGATTTTGTCGAATAATTGTCGCGCGATAACTTATTTAGGCACTGGTCCCACCGCGAGTGAGTAAGCTATGAGCTATCGGCTATTTTCTAGCCCAAGAAACGAACAAAAGATAATCGCTCCCGTGTAAATAAAAGAGAGAGATGTATATTTATAGTTCATCGCAGTGTGAACAGCCAGCTATGAACTATAGATCAGCGATTATCTTTTGTTCGTTTCTTGGGCTAGAAAATAGCCGATAGCTCATTACTCGCCCGCGGTGGGACCAGTGCCATAGTAACGTTTTTCTGATCTATATGATATTTGTTGGGCTTGTAGTAGAGCTCAATACAATTTGAGAGTTCGTTCACGAGCATGATCGATCAAGGGGTTATGGAGCTAGAAGGCTCGAAAAAATCATCATTAGGGTCTTGTTATATTGGTCAACTCGTTTGTAAGAAGACCGCGTTCTCAGTTCGAGGCGGACTACTAGTTATTTACAATTTACCTTAAAATTTGCTTAAAATGTGGTTGCTTATTTTGTATTATTTATATTATACTCGAGTTGTGACTCGGGCTTGCTGGAAAACTGCCCTTTGCACGCACAAGATTTAATCTAAGTAAGCTATAAAACCGTTTGTTGTTTGTAGGTACCCAGACCATTTATATTTCGTTGAAGCATCCATTTCGGTGGGTCATTGTAGCCTATCGCCCTTCGACTTTCAAAAAGACGTGGTTACTTTTTAAATCCCCTACTATAAGTTCTCATTTTCCGTTCAAAGCCAAAACACAAACAACCCGTTTACTGGCAAGGGGTCTCTGTAGCCTATCGGCCTTACCGTGAACCTTCAAAAAGACGTACAATCACCGGCAATAGTATCTTCCTACACGAAGGCCGCAAAAATATGTGACACGCTTTTATTTGTAGGGCCATAAGAGCGTGTCACATATTTTTGCGGCCTTCATGTAGGAAGATACTATTGCTGGTGACTGTACTTACCTTTTAAACCCCTACTATAAGTTGTGTACTAATTTCTACTGCAGTTAGTGCATATTCTCATAGACGCTGTTTATATTGTTGCAGGAAGGCGACGTGCACCGGGGGCGCGCATGATGCGGTTCGCGCCGCGCGGCCCTCCGCCCTTCTCAATACCGCCTTACCGCCCACTACGTAGAAGACCTAGATTACCCTCAAGTGTCCTTTCATAATATAACGTGTAACTTTTGTACGCCGCTTTTATACCGACCTTTAAGTATAAGTACGCACAGTTGAGTGTTAAGTGTGTGTGTGTGTGTTAAGTGTGCCGGAGCGAGCGTGTATGAGTGTGGATGGTGCGGCCGACATGGGAAAGTCCTCGGCGAGAACACATGGCCAAGGTGAGTGATGCTCGGCCTCGACACTTGTCCTCAAGGCTGACGCTAAGTCTATTTATTTTGCTTCACTATCTGCTTATTTTTTAAATTATTATTACTGCTTTACATTGTATTAGACTTACGTATTTAACCCTTTGCTGCATGAACATTAAAAAATATATTTGTTCAAATTTTTTACTTTGATACATGTTAACAGAGTTGAAAATGCTAATAGCCATGTATGGATTCGTATGCGGTAAAGGGTTGGCTTTTTTGGAGGGGTACGAAACTATTGGAACCTTGGGCATCAAATATTTTTTTACTGCATATTTAAATACTAATTATGCACCCACCTATAATGTAAGTATGAACATAAATAGGTCTCATAGGACCATATTTATGCCAGGATTGTAAAGATGGGAAACTATCTACACAGCGCAGCATGCCACATATTTTTACAACATGTATACCTATGTTGTAGATGATGTTAGCCTGTTAATTTGAATTTATATTTATGTGTGAACTTTTGACTTGGACAAGGTACTTTGCTTTAATGTCACTTGTTCATGTAACTTCTAGCGATGTAGGTCCAAATGTCGCGTGTACTGTAATTTGGGAGTTATATAACGACTAGCCTAACGACTTTACTTGGCTATTCTTTGAGAAACGTTTATGTCTAAATACTTGTACCTATACAACGCGTTCTTAGAACTAATTATTTATTCACGTCTTAAAACGTTTTATTGTTAATTTACGTTGAACAAAGGTAAAAGTGTGTTTAATATTTATAAATGCTTAAATTATTCAATATTGTCGTTGCCAATAATTGTGAACGTAGGGCGCTCCGTCAGAACGATCATGAAAATCATGAAATTATCAACGGAACTCCTTATACGTGCAGTGTGGCAGCACCATTCATCATTATACATAAATGATCATATTCGAGTTAGGTAATTGTAATTCCATCAAAAACATAAATGTGATATGAGAGCCAAGTTCTTCACCGTCAAAAGAATTGAAATCTATATGAGTGCCAAGTTCTGTGTAGAAAATCATAAAAATTCGATTTGTTACTCTGCGTACGTAGAGGAAACACCTTAGATAACCCTACACGTGATCCCTGGGTGGTGCTAAAAGAGTAACAAACTTAGCAGCTGCACTGTCCCATCTTGACCTCGCAGCAGTCACTGAATTTTCATTATCATCTGCGTTCCCCCCTACTACCCCAGGGAAGAAATGCCTATCTATATCCAGTGACAAGTAGCCATACGATAAAATAAAAATTAGAAGAACATGCAACATTCTAAAATAATTTCAGACAATGTAGTTATTTCATGGGATATAATTCACTTTCATACTTACCTAAAGTTAACAAAAATCCGACAGACGTTAAGCAGATATATATGGAGTAGCCTTCTCAATTTAATTATCTGTTCACGTTTGTATGCCCGTCTCTTTGTTTATATTCACAACTTAACAGAAAAAATGCTAGTTCTTATCAGTACTTTATATTTGGGAAAAACTTTACGTACATTTTTTCTGATACTTTGTTAGTTGAGTGACAAGTAACTACTTCTTCATGGACATAACTTCAATTATCAAAATAAAGGACAGCGCGCGGAAAGGAGGCGCTGCGCTGTTTTTACATTTAAAAATCCCGGGATTTTTAGTAGGGAAAATAAAGTTAAGTCCGTCTCCAGACCGTTCACGCCGCGAAACTTTAGGTATTTTAGGTAGATTTTCCGATCCCTGGTTTTAAATAATTATAATTTTTATTAATAATTAATAATAAGTTTCAGACTATTCTGGTTATATACGCCTAAAAGTCTATCTTGATGCCAAATATCAAGTTTCTAAGTCATCTAGAAGTGGGTTAAGTTTATCACAGATTAGATGAGTCAGTCAGTCATAAAACCGGTATGGTTTTTGAACGTCAATTATATCAATAACCATTTGAGCTACATAAGTACATTTATGAAAGTTGGGATTTTAGACAAGCTGAGGGACTTTAATATGTGCCAAATTTCATGTTATGTATGTAGGTTAACTAGGTTGTGGGGGTCAAATGTAGCTATTGTAGCTCGTAATGGTTCGTGTAAATATACACACGTTTGCTGCGTCGCCAGTTCCTTTTCTTTGAACTTGGCTAGACACGCTCAGCCGCGATCTAGATTGTCGTCAGATGCATTGGTATGCTTGCTTGTATGATGCTTGTGACATTTTCAAGTAAAAGTATCCATTGTCGGTTTTCGATTTTGTCCTGAAAATTCATTTTGAGTTAAACCTTATCAACAACCGATGATGAGGTGTACCTTTTTTGAAAACGTCACAATTATTTAAATGTTATTTAAAACTTTTTCATGTAGTGGGTTCCTCGTTGTTGAAGCTCAAGTTAGGATATGCTTTTACCAAAGCATTAATAAAAAAGCATTTTGTTAATTGATTATTAGTAATAATCAATCATACATAATTATTATAAGTACTAATTTATTACTTATAATAGTTATGTATACCTACTTGTATTG
Organism: Pammene aurita; assembly: GCA_947086415.1. NCBI lineage: Eukaryota > Metazoa > Arthropoda > Insecta > Lepidoptera > Tortricidae > Pammene > Pammene aurita. Next base: position 23,374,612 of record OX352305.1, on the reverse strand, counting down.
TATAACTAAAATTGACCATCATGCACATCAACCCGCTGTGTTTACTGTTAATTATCAATAAATTAGCACTAATTAACTTCCGCTGCTGCGTTTTCCACAGGAAATTTTAATTGAAAAACCTATTTCAAAGACGTTAATTTTGCTAACTATATTTTTATTACCTACCTTATATATTTTCAGATACCTTTCATTATTTAGCGATAATTTAATCAATCAAGACGATTTTGGTGCAAAGTATAGTGTTGTACTATTACAACACTAAGAGTATTAGAGTATTTATACTGTATCTATATACAATACAAATACTCTTTTTGAACACCTCAAAAAGAAAACCAGTACAGAAAATGCATAAAGTCAGAATAGAGGTAAACAATAGGCGATACCTATGTATAACTATAATAGTTTCGTTACGTTGTCAACCTTTGGATGACAGACACAAACTAATTCATTTAAAATATAACCTTGCAATTTCGAAATATGTATTAATTTTTTTTTATGTCATGATGCTACACTAAGAAAGGATTTTTGGAAATTCAACAACGCCTAACAGAGTGAAAATGAGGTTGAAAGTTTTTAAACACTACGCGAAATGATAGCTACAGTAATTTTAATTTATACAAAATATGTTTTTTTTAAGTGGGGCATTCCACTCATACAATAGTATGTTATTCAATCAAATACAAACACTGAAAACATTGAAAAAATAATCAACCCAGCAGGATTTGAACCTCGCATCGATACGCCTTACCGGGGCTCGATCGCTTTACCAATTAAGCTATTTCGTTAAGGGTTCAGTTACTGAGTTGACGAAATTCTCAATGCCTTCAATCATCTTTTTGCATTTATTTTTACATCGACTACAAAATAATAAAATATACATTTGTGTCATCATGGTACAGTCACCAGCATAAATATATGACTGTGGGCAGCGCTGTAAAAATATCTGATTCTCCATTGAGGGCAAAAGTATATGACGACACTTCCGCGGTAAAAATATGTGATGGTTTCTGGCCGGCATAAACATCGTTTTGCATCGATCAGCATAAATATCGGATTCGTCCACTTAAAAATATCTGATTACCTATCAAAAGCAAAATTATGTGACTACTGCCACCGGCATAAATATCTAACCTCTGTGAAAGCTTTAACATCGGATGACAGGTCGACCGCATAAATATCTGACATAATAACAAAATCAAAATTATGTCATCAATATACAAAACCAAACCTTATCTAGCTGGTATAAAGCAGTAAATGGTATATGATGGTATGGTCGATATTCATCATGACGTTTAATAGATGTGATAAACCTTCTTATTACTATCCTAAACTATCATTAAAAAGTAAAAATTTTACGTCAATATGGCATGTCACATTAGAAATAAACAAGTTAAATTATTATTTTGCATGTATTGCAACTCGTAATAATTAAATTAATTCAATGCCATGTATAGCGCGTCTTATCAAATCTACGAGCAATTGAAGCATAGGATTATTTAAATATATGAAAAAATAGACCGCTCCATAAAATAATTAATCCATTGAGAGTTTATGTGAGTTGTTTCTTGTTTACTTACATGATACCTACGTAATCAATAGGTTCTACCGACTTAATAATGCATTTGTAATTTAATATTGTTTTTAGATAAATGCCGTGAAATCATGGATTACTTGCAAGTGGAAGATGCAAAATCGACCATCCTAAAAATTTAGGCCGTATTTTTGAAAATACAGCTTAAGACTTATTCAGTATATAACCTGGTGGGCCCAGAATGGTCGAATTTATAATACTGAAGATAAATAGTGCAAAATAAAATTATTGAATATTGACCTTGTTTTATTGCATGTTGCAAGGCACCTGTCCGACAAGTGACAAGGAGACAACAGGAGAGCAATGAGCCAATCAGGGTTGGGCAAAAATTTGTGTATTGAAACTAAAGTTAAAAATTAGAACGTTAATCTAAACATGATTACGATTTCAATCATGAGCTTTCCAATCAGATTGAGCACCGACATGAGTAAATCATGACGATTTTCAGTTTCTATCATGATTAGTTACTTATCATGATTAGACAGATGCTTAGTTAAACTAACGATTTAGTTGTTTTAATGATGTTTTAAACAGGATTAGATTTTGCATAGCTACTAGCTCCATTATTTTTTCCCTGACGGAACAGAGGCGGCACGAGTAAGGTCAGTGTCAATAGAAAAGTAAAATAAGGTAAACAAATATGTCTGAATTTGTATGCAAGAAAGGCATTTGGCAATATTAAAGAAATCTGTTTTCACTAAAATATGTAAATAATAAGTTTTTGTATGAATTGACAAAAAAAAAACCCATAATTGTTCTTTAAAAAAGTGTAATTGTGAAGCAATGAAGGTAAATGTGTTTTGTTACATTATTTTACTTTTCTATTAACACCGACCTTATATACATTTAGGATAAATGGCTATTTGTGAGAATGTTTTGGTAAAGGTATCACTTGGTGGTTGGCGCTTACGTCATAAAATGTATTACACAGATTCAATATTGTAATCGAGCAAAAAAAACGTATGTGCCAGCTGCCAAATGTTACCTTTACCAAAATACCGACACATTTGGTTGTAAATTTTTTGGTATGTGTACAAATGAATGCTCCCATTATACTTTGAAACGGCCCGTTCGATTACATTGCAGTTTTCGGTTACGGTTAAGGTAACTATCACACTGCTGCGGTCTCCACATGCGGCGATGACGTTCGAGCGAGATAGCGTTTTGCGTATGTATAGTGCTGTTTCCTTGACTGATATATGTGTCAAAACGTCTAGTTTAAAAGATAATACCGAGTAATATGGCTGTGATATGCAGATTAACGGACAGATGGGCGGGCGGGTCGCATACGGCGTATATTCAAGAAATCTCAATCTAAGGTCTAATGTATGTGCCTCTACTTAGTTTTGTAGTAAAAAATATGTTTAAGGGGGGCACTCCATACATGCAACTAAATGAAAAAAAAAAACATTTTAGGAACTATCAACGTGTGCCATATCATTAGATAGGTCTTATAAAAAAACTTTGAACAATTTTTAGCTAAACATAGTTTCAAAAATAATCGCTCCGAGAATCTTTAAACGTGTCCGTGTTGTAACCGTTTGTTCTTGTAAACAATTGAACGCATAAAAAATCTTCAGAATAAAACTTGTTGCAAATTTTATGCTCTACAATTTACTAATAGATGTCAACTTAAATGGAGTTATAAAAACCAATATACTTAATCACGAAAAACCCATTTTTTTGAGTTTGACCTTGCATAACTTCAGACACGAGGTTTTCCGAGATTTTTGAGATAACGTTAAAAACATCATAATGAAAGTGTATAAGAGTTTCCACCGTATTATCTCTGATTCCGACGGTTACCCTAATATGCTTAGGCTAATTTGAAGTCTATTTTTATTCCCGATATAAAAAAGGAGTTCGGTTCTACAATATCTACCCATTCTATTTGGTTTTGGACTAAAATCATAATTTACTTAATTTGGTAGATTAGATGGTAAATTCTCAATCTATCAAGTTTTGTATTAAAATTAAATCCAAATTTGATGATAAAGTCAGATTAGGGCAGATTGAGCGGTCGTTTTAGTAACTGCAATAAAAAACTAGAATTTATCGAGAATACTGATGTTTACCTCAATATCTGATCACAGCTGTATTGTAAAGTAGTTACCTAAAATTAT